>JAWZYV010008216.1:455000-1666036 GCA_038373885.1 Cheiracanthium punctorium | reverse complement strand
TTACATGTCTTAATTTAATATTGTCTACAGATATGGGCGGAGTTTCTAGTAAGGAGAAACTAGCAGCTACAATAGCAAATTTATCTTGGGCTAAGGACTGAACGGGCTAAAATTTTATTAAAAATGTCGGTTTCGATTTTCTTTTTTTCCACCCTAGGAGGGGACGAAAAATATATTTGGGTTGATTGTATGATTAAGGCAAAGCTACTAGAGATGAGACGGGCTCAGCCCGAGCCCGAGCCCGGGCTCTGTAATTCACAATTGCGTTCGGGCTCGGGCTCGTGAAAAATGTCTCCTTTATTGAACATGCTCCATGAAACAGATTTTAATAAGTGATTAATGGGGACAATAAAAGTACTTATTAAAAAAAATAGCAGCAAGGGCGCCTAGAAGGTGCGTGAAGCTGTTTGGGTATTTCAGAACGGTGGCTTATATTGCTTATGCTTAGTTAGTCATGAGATTGAACATTATTTGATAAACATGGATATAAAGAATTAGAAAGTGCATTGAGAGTTTGCAACTATATTTATCTTTAATTTGCACAAACGGCAAAATTTACTGTACTCTATAAATGAGGTAATTGAATTTTATTTATCTTTAGCTGAAATTTCGGGCTCGGGCACCGAATTAAATAATATTGCTCGGGCTCGGGCGGGCTCGGATTAAAAGCCCTCGGGCTCGGGCTTCAAAAAATGAGCCCGAACTCATCTCTAAAAGCTACCCAAGGACTATCTGCCTAAAGGAGGGAGAGATGCCTCGGGAGAAAGACTTTTAAAGGGGTCTAACACATATTCACGTTACATTTGGAGAAAACCGCCGTAAACTGTAAACAGTTAGATCGATAGCCGTGCGGCAGGCTAGAACCCTGGACTTAGAGATTCACACTTCGAGCATCTACCATGTTCAGTGCCTTATCCACTCGGCCAGGGAACGACTGGTTTAGTGTATATAAAATAATTAAGAAAAGGAACACACTTGGAAAAAACCTCACTGATTGTTTGTTACAATCAAGTTCTTTCGTTGAAGCACCTTGATGTTTTTCGGCAAGAAATCTAACGGTAAGGAATCTTTATGGCTAGGAACACTGAGTGCTCTTTCATTCACTTACTCCCTAGCTTTTCTGATCTTTTCCCCCAATCCTAATAGAAGCTCCTTATATCTTGGCTTAAATATTTGCAGTGACACAGATCGAATTTCACAACGTGTCTGTGTAATATCTTTGTTGCTGTTTTTCTTTTCACCCATGAAAGTATTTTCCTGCATACTGGTGTCTAGAATACTTGGCGTAACTAGATGGGTTTATTTATTATTTCATTTATTTGTTGTTGTAGTTGGGGTGGTCTGGAGTTTCTATCTGCATTCAGACGAATTTTATTGTTTGTTGGCATAGCAGATTAAAGCTAGTTAGGTAAGACTAGGCTTGCCATATTTCTGAAATATTCACCCGGGACACTGGAATGCCCCCAGTGTCACGGGTATTCAAGGGTACATTTGTCCGACCTGTGGCTGAACGCGTTTGCGCACTCAACTGGGAGATGGAAGCTGCCTGGTTCAATACCTGGTCGAGTCCGCCGACCGAACCGTTCGGAGTTTCCCGTGGTTTTCTACGAAACTTCGCGTCAATACGGGTTAGGATCCCTTAGAAAGTCCACCTCGGAGGAAAATCTCCTCCCCTCGGTCCAGATTCCTGGCCGTAACACTACATTTACCCTCAAGGGTACACACTGGCGGGTTTTTGGAGTGTTTTAGAGGATAGTTTATTCTCAATGCTATGAACAAATGGTTACTGATTAAGAACCTGAACCAGGGGTATTAATAAATGACACAGGCATATAAATTTAAACATTTTATTTCTTACATGTTAATATTTATAAGTTGCTTAAGTAAAAAGAAACATTTTGAATGAGGAATAAAAATTTGAACAATACTTATTAGCACACCGCACGACTCTTCGATAGTTCTCACTTTTTATACAGTACAGTGAAACAAATGACAAAGTAGTTATCCTTAAAAATCCTTCACAGTTAATTATTTTTAGACTTTTTTGGTCATCTATAATCAAATTTAATTTTTACCGGGACGTGAAGTAAACCGGCCGGGACACCGGG
Organism: Cheiracanthium punctorium; assembly: GCA_038373885.1. Lineage (NCBI taxonomy): Eukaryota > Metazoa > Arthropoda > Arachnida > Araneae > Cheiracanthiidae > Cheiracanthium > Cheiracanthium punctorium. Next base: position 1,663,928 of record JAWZYV010008216.1, on the reverse strand, counting down.
ATTTTGTCTGCAAACCGGGACGTCTGGCAAGCGTAGGTAAGACGTGGTCCTCTTAGGGTGAGTGTATACTAACCATATACAGTTACTCATTATTTACTATTATGTATATGATGAGCAAAATGCAACCTTTTTTATTTTTACGTTTAACAACACAAGTGCTGACAATACATTTGCTTGGGGTTTAAACTTATTAATCTTTCCCTCATTTCTTTCTTTAAAAAAAGAGGGGGAGGGGCGGCTAGAAGGCTCTATTTTATATTCTGTTATCTATCTGTAACATATAAAAACTGCAATAAATATATATTTGAACAAAAGCTATACCGAAAAATAAATATTTTATACATTCGTAGGTGTGAAATAATTTTTGTTCTAAAATGTACGGGCTGATTTCATAAATTTACAAGCTGTTTTCAAACAGCCCATATAAAATAATAATAAAGTACCTGACTGAGTGTGTGGGTGCGAATTCTAAAAATTAACGTTCAGAACTGTTTCGAAAATACAGTGCCTCCTCCATTGAGGTTCGATATGTCCCTCTTAATTAAAAACTCTTATTTTTCAATTTTGCTAAAATAATACAAATTGGTATTTTCTATTTTTAGAACCGTTTGAATTTTTTTTTTTGTATCTTGCGTAGGAGCAGAGATATAGCTATTTAAAATTTGTTGTATATTTTGTTAGCGTATATACTATTATTTAAAATTATTTTTAGCATATCCTTATTTGGTAATGTAAACTTAATATTTTGACTGATAAAGACTTTGTGTGTTTGAGACAGTTGCTATTTAATGTTCAAATTTTAGTTTTAGTTCATGTTCATCCATGCATGGCTTATTTTTCTTTTGTAATTTAACATCATTAATACCAGCGTCGTGAGTCATTTTTGTAGTTTTTAATTAAAATTATTTTCAGAGGATAATTTTTCTCAAAAACTTTTTGATTTCGAAATGTTATAAAGTGTTTTTGATGTTTAATTATTTTCTTGCAGATGTAATGGTGTCAAGTATTTCATCAAAGTAGGTTGCAAGAAACCCCAATAGGAATAACGTAATAAAAAAAAATGTTTCCTTATCAAAAAATAATTAAGGTCTCATAGAAAAGCAAGGGTATTAAAATTTTCAGAAGAGTTTCGTGACCAAAATTGCCTGAAAATAGCTGCTCTATTTAGCATTTTCAGTTTTAAAGGAGACCATTTGTTTGTGTTGAAACAATAGTAAACCTTTTCTTCAATACTAATGATAAAACTCGTATTCATATCGATCTTGTTTTCTCTCGTGATGCAATTAATTAAAATCCAAGCGTAAATTAATCGGGTTTGCCTGTTTTCTAATCTATTTCTTCAACAATAGTCGGCACTTTTTGATAGTTTAACTGTGGAATGAAAACGAATGAAGCGTAACGATACGACATTTATTACTGTTCCACCTCCTTTTCCCCCTTGGCATTTGTTCTCGTAATAACTGTGAAGTTTCTTCAAAGTTAAACCATGTAATGAATTTAATGTTTTTCTTAATTATTCATTTTTGTTTCATATTTAAATTTTTTTTAATAAACAAGGAAATTAAAATGCTATTTAGTCAGGTTAAAATATGTTAAACTAAAATATTCGTATTATTTTTTTTAACATTTGGCAAACTCAATTGATAATTATGAACGTGTCAATTTAAGCTAAACGAACAGCTCATGCCATGCCATGCATAAATTATTGATAGCTGTTTAGTCATGTGGTGAAGAGAAATTCGTGCCGTAATTGAAGTAGTCAGATATTTTACTATTGCACTTCTAAAAGTGAATAAAAGTAATATCCTTATACTTGTAAAATATATTTTATTATTAGCTTTTTTAAAAGTTTTTTTCTGTATTTTTTCTAAATAATCGAATGAGTGAAATCATTAATAAGTTCTGCAATTTTTGGATGTTAATATATCAGCCTACCGTTGCCAAGAGTTTCCCACATACCCAGCGTTCTTTAAAAATAATTTCATTACTAGAAGCTTTAAAAAAAGTCCTTATCTTTCTTTGAGCGCCTATTTCACTTATATTAGAGCTCATCTTAAAAACATAACGCCTAAATGACTAAACCTCTATTAAATAAAACGCAGAAAGATTTATAAGTTTGGGGAGGAACTAGAAATAATAATGATTTATAAAAAAAGGAATTCAGGGGCATACCACTTGATGCCACTCTCTTCGATTAAAAAATAGAATAAATAAACGCAGACGAAAAACCGATTCCTTAGCTTTTTCAGTGATACGGCAAAAGTGCCTTAAGCGGTATATGATTTCGCTACCCTTTTTTATTGTGCTCCCTTCGTAACCGTACTCTTCTTAAAAAAACGCGTTGCAGAATAATTCTGGGATAAGTAAAGAGCTCTGTCTCCCTTTCACTTCTGGAGCTCATTTGGCATTGCCACGTTTTTGTCACCCTTTTACTTATGTCGACCTCTCCTTATTAGGGGAAAGGGCACAAAGTACGCTTTGGAAACCGTTGGTCCCACGAAAATGCCTGCCGCCGTTTTATCAGATAATGCTTCATATTGACGCTTTGAGCATATAATTATTGGCTTATCTTTATTCGCCCCTTTTTTATAGTCCATGAATTTAAGTAATAAACATTCAAAAATCAGGTTAAGTACTGCAGTGTTTGTATTATTGCGTTGTTGACCACTCTTGATTTTCTATCAAATGCATGCCTGCAAACATTCAAGCTTTTTTTTTTTATATATAGAAAGTTTGTTGATTTTAAAGTTACCAAGTTTGGTGACATTTAGCGAAATTTTAAGCATGGCCCAAGCAATGATGGCTATGCAATTTAAAGTGTTTTCTCCGCGCCTCCCAGATGTCCGTTAAGTATTACTTCGGCAAATTTTAGGGAATTTTATTTCTTTGTTTGTATGGCCCCGCCATGGCCGAGTGAATAAGACACATGGTAGACGACTCGGCTGAAGTGTGAACGTCCCGCGTTCGAGCCAAACCTGGCAGCTGTCTTTTGAACGGTATGGAGTTTTGGTCGGTTTTCTCCATACGTTTAACGTGAATACGCGTTAGAATCCTTTAAAAAGGCTTCGACCAAGGCACCCCCCCCCTCTCACATCGGCAGATGCCCCTCGTGTAGGCGTGCCATATAATACAAACAAACCAAGAACGTTGAAGGGGATTTTTAACAATATTTCTGTTGAATGCAAGTTAGACGGGATCTTCTCTTCGGTCATGTAACATCGATAGTCTTTGAAGTTTTAAAACTTAATTTAATGTTGAAAATGCACACTGCAAACGCAATGTCACCTTAAAAAAAAACATTTTTAAATTCAACACTTTTATTTCACATCTATCTATGCTGCATATTTTTCATGCGCGTGGGCCACGAATGCGGCCTACGGGCCTGCCCTAGACTTTAACGCATTGAAAATCGTTTGGGGGTGACCCTGTAAATAAACTACTTAGTCTATTGCGATTGAAGAGGGAGGGGGACAAGTGACCGTTTCAAATAGAATGTTTTGTCATCCTACAGCTTATAGCTTTGAGTTGTGCGAGATACGTGTGTCACGCCAAAAGTAATCTAAATGGATCTATACAGTTAGTCAAAACGGATCGTGCATGCATGCATACGGAGAGACATCACGCAGAAACTTGCCGAAGTATATTTTGGATGGTCAAAATTTATTTTTCCTTCAAAGTTATTGAATATCGAAACTTTTTGCGATTACAATACTTGCATACGAGATGTTATCAGATGCGTGTAATGTTTTTCCTGTCAAGAAACAACTGTTGTGTAACCTGTTTTACTCTTTAAACTAGACAAATTTATTGCTAAATTCATAAACTGGTACAAAAATAATTTTAAAGGCATCTTAAAACACAGTTTTCTTTTTAATTTTTTAAATATTTTAATAAAAATTATTCATATTCAACTGAAAAAAAAAGATAATAATGCACTGGTACCCCGTTTTAATAAAATAATGCGTTGCTTCATTTTATAAATGTAGTATCGCTGACTGGTATATTTGAAACTCAATATTCTGTTAGTTCAATTCGAATTTTCATGCCGATCTGCAGGTGGGTCGGGATCAAAATGTTTTAATGGCTGAAATTCGCTGATTTTCATTAATTTCAAGCGGCATGTTTTATTTTGATTTCTATGTCCACGCATTAGTGGAATCGGACGTACTTAATGCTTTCTTTTTGTAAAATTTACTGTATTGATTTCACCACCGTATCGCTCTTTAGTGTATATAATTGATTTTTTTAAATGTTATTTTGTAATGTATTGGAGCAATGGCGGACCCCGAAAAGTTTCAAGGGAGAAAGATAAATATGACGAAGCATTTTATCAGAGATGAGAAATGTTACATCCCCCCCCCCCTCTTCTGCTTTAAGTCTTTATTTTTAGTCTTGAATCCATGGTTAGAATGTTTGCTTTCACCATTAAAAAGAGATACCGCAGAAGGCCTATTTTCTTTGACCAGTTTTGCTTCCCAGCAAGGGTCTTCGAATGCACCGCTGCGATTCAGCGTTGCACTCTCGCAAGGGTGCAATCGTGGATTAAAAACTTTTAGGACCGCTGAATTTTCTTTTCTTTTTTTAAAAAAAAAAAAAAACTGGCAAGCATAGGCATAGGTTCGGGGAGGAGGATACGTGTCCCCCAACCTTTGTCTGCTTTAAAAAAAAAAAAAAAAATTAAAATATTTGTTTAAAAATTTAAGAGAATCTTCTCTTTTTCGTTTGCGGAAAATATTGGATTCATACGATATATGGAGTATCTCAAAATTTTCGGCAACGCGACGTTTATGCATCCAATTATTCCGCGTGTTTATTGTTTTGGAATATCGACAAATATTTTTTCAGAAATGTTCATTTCCCGAACTCTTTCCCTCGCAATTGGAAGTGTCAATGTGCAGTGCCTCATCTCTCTTCTAGTAGGATGAGCGACATCCTGTCTGCACCCTCCGCAATGTGTGTCCGTTCCCCCGTCTCTCTCATCCGCCCCCACCCTGTGGTGACCCCGCGGTCTCCGCTTCTTCTTCTCTCTCTGCCTTCGCTCTCGGAGTTCCTCTCTGTGCCGTTGTGGAAAAGACAGAGCACGCCTTGTGTGTGTTGTAGTATCGGCCTCGAGTAAGTAGTCGGAGTTTTGAAGTGTGTAGCAGCTCTCTCTCCGTTTTATCCTCTGGAACTCTTTCAAGTGCTCTCGCGGGTCCGAAATAGAGCGCCCCTCCTCTCTTAGAGAGAAAAGGCCTCTATTTTCGGCATGAGCCTCCGGTGGCGGGGGGCGCCGCCCACCCCGCCCCCTAGGGACCCTTCCGGCATCAACAGCATCGTTCAGCAGCACCGGAGCAGCAGCACCAGCAATGTGCGGAGCGGCAGCCGGGGCAGCAACCTCTTCGATCCCGAGGAGGACATGAGCAGCGACAGCTCCTCGCCGCCCAGACCGGACCCACACAGCGGCAAGCGGCGGTCCAGCTACGAGAACGTCGAGGACCACCACTGCCTGCCCAGCAAGCCGCCGCCCGGATCTCTGGCCGGGGGCGGGCCGCGGCGGTCCACCCCGAGCCCGCGACCCCACCACCACCACGTCCGATCCTCCCCGTGCCCCAGCCTGCAGCACAGCCGGCACACGTCGCCGGCGGGCCCTCGCTCCCAGTCGGCGGACCACTGGAGTGAGGCCGCCCTCTCGGACGAAGGAGGGGAGCCGGTCCGTCGGAGGCCCGCTTCCGCGTGTCGGGCCCCCCGCACCCACAGGGGGAGCATGCCGCCCGTGGATTGTTTGGGATCTGCTTGGATGCACAGAGGTGCTTGCTCTCCTTGCTGTGGGCCCTCGCCCATGCCTTATCACTGGTGCGGACCTCCTCAGAATTGGGCCCACGTTCAGCCTTATCCAGTAAGTCCATCTTCAGTATGTATTATGAAGCTCATATAACGTTGGTTTGCGTGCATTCTTTGACTATCAACAATTAGGTTAATTTTTTGTTTGTGTATTATAAAATATGATGTATAATACATATCCGCTATTGAGTGGTATATGCTCGTACAGATTCGAAACGGAAGAGAGAAAAAGTTAATCACGATTGACGTTGGAAAACTAGCAATTAATATTTAATCACGGGTAACAATTGAAGAATTTTAGTCAGTATTCACGACTAACGATATCGTTAATCATGATTACTGACTAAAAATTTTTAAATCGCCAACCGTTAAGAGATTGAATATTAATGTTTATATTCTTGTGATTAATTTTTTCTCAAGATTATATGGTATATCTCTAAATAATGAATTTTTGTTTATTGTATTCACGCCACCTTTTTTGCTTAGCAGGCACATTAAATACAGGCTACTTATATTTTTCAGAAAACTTTACTGAATTTATCGTACTTTTTAATAAATCGTTCATTCGTGTGGAAAAGAAGAAAAAGAAACAATAAAAAAATGCGGTCTAGTTTTGTTATCAATTTAGGTTTTCTCCCCGAAAAATTGCTTGCAAAGTTTAAAATGCTTGTAAAGATAGAACAATATTAACTAGTTTCAGTTATTAAGCTTCTTTCACTTAAACAAAGATTACAAAGGATCAAAATGTGATTTCTAGACAATGTATTTTAGAGGAGGGACTGAAGCCCCCTAGCCTTTTCCTTAGATTCACCACTGCCTTAATTTATTAAAGAATATATTGATATATATTTCCAAACCTTCTGCAATATATTGGACACACTTTATATTTTTTAAGAAAGACTCACTATCGTAAAGAAAAACTTTTTAAGTTAGCATTTATAAATAAATCATTTTTATGTTCGAATGAATGATGAGATTACGCTAATTTTTAATTCACATAAACTATAAAATAAGCATTTTTCATAGTTTTCATTAGATATCTTGTCTGCTTTCAAATGTATACTTACAAAACATGATATTTAAGCAAAATGATGTATCAACGTACGCAAATTTTGACGCTTATCTTTTAGATGTTATCGTTGTTTCCCTGTCTGGGTGAAACACTTCTCTTTTCTTAAATTATTTTTGCTGTTAAAGTTATTACTTATATTGCTTGCAGCTTTTCTTGTCTAAGTTGTAGAAGTATATTTTCACTCATTAATGAGCGATATTTTAGGAAAAATGGAAAGTTTTTTTTTTTTTTTTTTTTTTCAGATACTGGGTAAAAATTGGAAAGTGATTTTTATTTATAACATTAATCATTTAATTACCTTAATTCCACGAAAAGGCATCTTAAGCATAAGTTAGTAAAATGTAACTTAAGTTAATTACCTCCCCCCCAGCCCCTCCCCTTTTCAAAACTCCTAAGTAACCATGTACGTGTAGAATAACTTACTCACATCTTTGATTTGTTATTGTTGTTCTGTTTCACCGACAAAATTTTGTTTTCCATAGCGTATTTTCATTCAGATTTATTTTTGCGGTCTCGTAGCTTGACGCTTTTGGGCGAGAACCAAAAATCCTTGCTTTGTTTCTAGCGTTTTTCCCGCCTTATTGTTTTTACTCATTTAGATATGCTAACATCTGGAATTATCCCTGCCCCCCCCCCCCCTCTCTCGTTAGTTTAAACACATTAATGTAATATCAACGCATATGTTAGGATGACGTTGATGCAAAATCAGTTCATAGTTCTATAATGTTTGTTTTTAAACCTGTCCTAAAGTTGAAAGATATTTATGATTTCTTTTTTTTCTTTCCTTTTCTAACTTTGAATTTAAATTAGAGAAAAATGCAGCAGCAAAATCAAAGTAAGAAAAATAAACATTAAGAAAAATTAATTGAATGTGAAAAATTCTTGTCCATAAACGACTGTTGACCGCGGATGATACTCAAGCCAATAAGGAGAAACAAATTCAAGAAAGTTAATTGTAACATCTTTGTATAATATCAAATCGTTTTAACCATCGTGTTAACCGTTCAATTATTCGCATAATTATTTGAAAGTGTCTTTTCTTACTGAATGCATGATACTGTACAACTTTGAAAATCATCCTATATCCCCTATATCCTATCATCCTATTTCCCCTATATCGTTCCGTTTTCGAAATAGAAATGCTAATTCCGCAGTTTTCCACCAGCTTGCGCCGTAGGCAGTTTCATTCAGTAGCGCATGGTTACTTTACTGTACCCAGACACCACTTTTATGAATATAGCAGGGGCCGTTCCGAAGTTAACAGGGTGTCGAGGGACTTTAGTGGGCATACTGTATATGATTCTCCGTTCTTCAAACTATAGTGAAAGGAGTTTTATCCAAACTTTGTGCCCAGGTCTTGGATTACATGATAAAATCCACTTATAATACATATAAGTGCACTCTTACTTCCTCTAAAAGGCTATAACAGTTACAAAATTCAGTGGGAATGTGAGCTGAAAGTATCAAGGAAAGTATGCTTATGATACTCAGGGGAAACAGTAAGAAATAATCTCTCTATTATCTCTAGGAACTTCGCAGAATCCATTTCTGTCTACTAACTTTTAGCCTGTTCTTTTATTCCTATGCAGCAATATTCTCCCAAGTTCATGTAATTGCTTTGCCATGCGATCTTCTAAAACCACAAAGCATTCATTGTATTTGAGATCCATTGTGTGAAGGCTGGTCAGAAAAGCCTACTGTTTGCACATTCACAAAAGCTGCCTTTATTTTCATTTCCAGTCATGAGAAAATCTCTGGGAATAAGAATAATCTGCGGATAATACAGGGAAATTTTTATGATCCCGCCTTTGCAATAATTTTCAGCGCACAGCCCCCTCCTCCCACTTTCTCTGTATTATATAATACTCATTGATACAACTGAAACCTATGAAAGATAAAAAAAGGTTACCGCAGGTAGCAAATCGTAAATTGTAAATCCCTCCCGCAAATTGTAAATCTAGAAGCAAAAATAATATTTTTAAAGGCCTACATCCTAGACCCTTTCTCACTCTAGGACCGATCAAAAATTCCCGTACCGGAAGCGGAATTTGCATGTTTGTATAGCTATTATTTGAAATACTATACAACTTTATACATAGTGCTTTTTTTGATCAATAAGAAACAATAACCTTCACTGTTAATCTCAATCCTTTTATTTTTTTCGGGGGGGGGGGAGATTTTTAAAATTTATATTAACCCTTTATGTCATCGTGTTGCAGACCGCAACATACCATATAAAGCTATATAAATTAATCATAGTGTACTAAAAAATATTTGAATAACAGTTTTTGCTTTAGAACATATATTGGCAACCTCCGGCCTTCGGGCAGGGTCCGATCAAAGGTCCGAAGGGGGCTACGGCTTTTGATCTGACCCGCGGAACATACCAAAACCTCGTATAAAACCCATATCAACCATTCAAATTCCCACATAAAGCCAATTACACGGCCCCTGACTTCGCTAACATCCTAAAGTTTGGCCCGCATGTTTTCAAAGGTTGTTCATACCTGGTTTAAAACATCCAAAGTTTTCTCTCTGTGAGGTCATTCGAGATCATATTCGAATTTACTACTTGATAATAAGCTTGATAAACCATTTAATCCAACTACAGTTTAAAATCCATGCTTATGTATTTCATATCTGATTGGCTGCAACTATTACTCATAAGTTTATAATCTAATTTTTAACTAAATGTTAAGATAAGCGTAGCCTGATCAAAAGAGTTTGGGAGACGGAGAGTTGGGGTAAATTCTAATTTAAGAGTGGAAAAGGGAAATTTCTCATAAATTTTGAAATAAAGGGCTTAGATCAAAAGTTTTGAGAGAAATTTAAAGGGGGGGGGGCGTAATCCTATGCTTATGAATGACAATACTTATTAATATTATTCAAGCTTTTTGCATTTTAAATTTCACTAACATAGATTTTTTAAACATTTCTTGTACGAAAATTTAAAAAAAAGCTTTACCCATAATTGCTCAAAACGAATAATTTTTTATGCTTGATTATTTATCAGTTGTAAAAGTCACATACATACATACACACACACAAAAAAAAAAAAAAAAAAAAAAAAGAAAGAAAGAAAGAAAGAAACAGGTCAGTATTTTTCTCAAACTAACTTTTTTTCTTGGGATCAAATAAAATTAAGAGAATGAAATTCCTTTAAAGAAAGAAAGAAAAACAGTATCAGAAGCACCTCTGGGAACACCTTATAGACCCAATATATGCCTTGATATATATATATATATATTTAATATCTGAGTCCCTCGCTGTACTGCGAGAGTATTTTTCCACTTCTGATAAGAGCTTTGATCTTTTTTGTTATCCTTACCAAAGGTAAATATTTTATTTTCCTTTGTAACTTTTGATAATCCGTAGTAATTAATTCAATAATCTGTGTAGTACATATTGTGTTCTTTATTGTAGTTTACAGCTTTATTTTTCTACGAGTCTCCTCCCACAATTATTATGTCAACGAGTTTTGTTAGTGTACATATATATCATTTGCATTTTAGGCTTATTGCTTATTTACAGAATTCTGCTTTGAATGTGGTGTATATATCATTCAATTTAAAAAAGAAAACAAAAGTGTTATGTACAACACAGCTAGTGTGATTGAAAACCTTCGATGAATATTTCTGCCTAGTGCATGCAATACTGAGTACTTTAATAAAACTGGGGCTTTGAAGTAGGAATGTTCCTTATTCTCCTCGACTTGTTGTTTCAGTTATGAGCGGCTTTCTTTTTTTGGGAGTCGATCGGCATATGTCGTCGCTTGGAGGAAAAAAGAAAGTAAAACGTTTTTTAGAATACGTCAGTATCATTATTTTTATTTCTGTAGAACTATTTTATTTCCGGGGGTAAATCCCCGCTCGTAAATCCGCGGCTTTCTTTCAGATGACAAAATCAAAGCCAAACGTGCTGCTGACACACGGCGTTTTTTGACACAGCTTCACATGTGTTCAAAACACTAGAAATAACAAACTTTCAATGACTCTACGGCATCATGCATTTAATGCTAGTCTCTGTGAAAACTAAAAGAAGGGCTTTTTTAAAACCTAATTTTAATTAATATGCCTAATTGCCAGATTATTTTCTTCACCAGTAATATACCCGAACTCTACAATACTGTATGCAGAAGAGGATGGTTTAAAATAAAAATTAATTTATAGAAAGTATATACGTGTTTCATACAAATTTGTTTATTTATTCAGGCCCGTATAAAGGGAGGAACAGGGGGGGGGGGATATTGACCCAGGGTCTTGACGATGTATGTTACGAAATTTTAGCGTATAAATTACACGGGAAAATAAAATATTTGTGCTTCTCAAAAATTTTTTTGGCTCACTCAGCTGCATTCGTAGGAACTTAAAAAAATAACTTCTGAATTAAGCTTGGAAAATATTTTATTTAATTATACAGGTGGATTCAAAATTAGTGTAACCAATTTTTAAAAGCATATAACTATTTATGGAAAATTTTAGTCGCTTTACCACCAGTTTTATTTTAAGAATGAAACTTTTAAATTACCAATTGAACTATTTTTATTACTGGAAGCAAATTATGACTCCGAAATTAGATCCTCAAACCCGAAACGAAATTATAAAGCTTTTGAAGGATATTTGCTCAAATTCTGTTGTAAATAAAGCATTTAAAAATCAGAAAAGACATTTTTCTAATTGATTACTATCTAAACTTCGAAAAGGATTAAAATTTGGCTGGTAATTAAAAGCTCCAGGGAAAAATTATGGACGAAAGGAAGTCCTTACTGAAAAAAAAAAAAAAAAAAAAAAAAAAACAGTAGTTGAATAGACTTATCGCTGTAGAAAATCTTCTGCCTCGAAAAACTTTAGCAAAGAAACTACAGGTATCGCAATCGGCAATTTTTCGTGAGATAAAGAAAACTGGCGATAAAAAAAAAGTGAAGAAACCAGTCGGACATCAAATGTCTGCAAAGATCTTACAAAAACGAAGAAAATGTTCTTGGCCTCCATGTTTAATGTTAAACAAAGGTAAATACAAAACATAATAACTTTGAAGCATTGCTTCATCTATCATCCACAATTGGCAAAACAAGATACAATGTATTTCACGCCAACAGCGTCGCAAAGACGCAGTTATTTTGCAAAAGGCAAGTTGGCCGTCGAGTGTTATGGTATGGCTGGGAATGTCCTCTCAAGACTTAATAAAACTATTTTTTTTAGAACCAAAGGCTAAAGTTGATGCTCAATTCCATCAGAAAAATGTTTTGAAGTATAAGATCAAAGACAGTAGACTTCTCTTCCCTCAAGGAAACTTTGTTTTTCACACATATTCTGCACTAAATCATACTGCAAAATCCACTATAAAGCGGCTGAAAGATGAAAAAATTAATTTTCTTTCTCCTGAGAAATGGGTACCATCATCCTCTGAATGTGCTGCTTGCCATTATTTTTTTTTATGGAGATACATAAAAAGAAAATTAAATAGGCATGAAGTAAGAATACTTCAAGGGCTTAAAAAAGCATTCAAAGAGAAAGTTGGAAAAATACCCCCAAAAATAGTCGGAAAAGCTCTCTGGGCTTGACCTGAACGCTTACTAAACTGTACTATGCTAAAAGAAACCACATTGAAACTTTCTTATATAACTGAATTCAATAAAAAATTATGATGCTCCGAAATTGGTCACATTATTTTTTAATCAGCCTGTATTGGAGCTCTTATAAACATTATTACGGTACTTCGTGTAAAACCGACACATTGAATGCCTCCGATGATTTTCTACTTTACAGACTCTCTGCCTGCGAATAAAGCGGAAATAATTTTAATGAGAAATGCGAAAGAGAGACCAAGAGAACTTTGAGAGACAGAACTTTGATGAAATAATTGACGACTTTGCATCTAAAAGAGCCAGAAGGGTTATTTTATAGAAACATTTATAAGCAACCAAATTTGTTGACTGAAGTGTTTATTACTTCCTATTTTTCACATTTTCTTATAAATTGGAGTTTTGTAAATTAATAACTAATTTTGTTTCAAATCAAGAAGGTAACTCTGCTTTGACACAGAAAAAACATCAATGAGATTTGATGCTGCAGACTGGTTTCGATAAATATGACTTAACCATCATCAGTGCGAGAATACATTCTTGCACTGATGTTGGTAAGTCATACTTACCGAAATCGATCTGCGGCATTAACTCTCCTTCGCGTTTGCTAACGTTTTTCTTTCTGCGTTATTCATTTGGCTTCGAATTTTATAATAACTCTGCTTTAGTTTTCAAATAGCGAGTACTCAACATTTAAAAAAGTCTTAGATTTAATTGTATCAAGTGATTCTCTGTATACATTAAGATAAGAAAGAATCTCAGAAATATGTGTATACATTATAATTCTGATAAAATACTTGCAATTTCATGAAGTTATATCATGTACAAGGTTTTTTATATATGGCTTACGGTAAATTTAAAGTGTACTAACTCTAAAGTTTTTGAAAACTTTTCGGGAAAGAAAGTGTTTTTTTTTTTTTTTTTTTTTTTATTTTTGAAAGGGGAAAGGACATCGTAAATACCTGCCCTGGGGCCCAAAAATCCTCTCGGCATCTTTGATTTTTTTTTTTTTTACTATTGGTATTTTAGGTGTATTTATTAATAAAGAATAGTTGCTTTTAATACTATTCTTAAACAAATGAAATAAATGAAAAAAAAGAGAGATACACGGTTCTTAAACATAGTTAAGACTAAATAAATTTTGCTAAAGAATGTTTTCCAGTGTTAAAAGAACCGCGCAATCAAGTCTTATGCATTGGTCACCACATTTGACAAAATATTGGGACAATGTTGCTTTACTCATGTATGAACTGCTTACTAAAGCATGTGAAGAGATAATCCGAAATGTTTCAAACCACTATCGTACTATATTTATTTTTTAAATTGTCCATATGTTTCAAGATTAGAAAGCTAGTCTTAAATCTGCTAGAAAAGACTATAATAGTAAGAGTAGTAATAATAATGATAATATGTTTTACTTCCTCTAACTAAATCATTTTTGTAGGAGTGCAGCTTTTTAAAAACAATTTAATTAAATATACGAGTATATAAAATTATGGTGATTTTTCGTCGTGCTTGAAATGAGTTACCTTTAATTTGACATAGTTAGCATGTAATTTTTTATTTTTCAGCGATTCAAAAAAATATTTTAAGGATGCAGCTATTTAAAAAATATTGACTGTGCGGCTACATAATAGGAAATCACTAACCGTAGTCATCATTCTGCGATCAGAAAACGAATGGTTCATTCTGCCTAATTGATGTAAACTCCTTAATTTGCCCTTGGAATATTTTAATTTCAAATATTTGTTTTGAAATGTAAGAGAAACTTCTTTTTTCTACTCTTGAATTAGATATGTGCCCCCAAAAATCTTCGGCCAACTTACGCTCATGCAACTAACAAAGTGTATTACAATAACTTTGTGTGCACCAAATTAAAACTTATTCTAAATTGTTTATTTTGCTGAACATTTGTAAGCAAAGTTTCTGTTTCTTGTAAGATTAGAAGTTTTACTGTATATCTCTTCAAACAAATCGCGCTTAATAGCTGAGAAATTTGAACTGGTCGAGTAATTTTTGTCTCACACTGCCTATAGATATTGGCTGAATTGCTTTAAATTTAAGTTAAAATTACTTATTCGTGTTATTCAAACACGTGTATTGCAGTGGCTCATTAAAGGGGTTGCCTAGCGGGCACCGTACGGTCTCCTCCCAAAAATGCAAAATAATTATTTAAAAACTGCTATTATAAAGCATTTATACTAACTCTAGTAACAATGAGATTTAAAATGAATCAACTTTAGAACTATAAGCCTTAGTATTATTTAGTTAAAATGCTTTATCAGAATTCGAATGACTTCGGCAAAAGTTATTGAGTTTCTAATTTGTGTGATGGTTCAAAAACAGTCGAAAGGTCTTATAGTTTTCAAGCAATTTGCCTCCATTTAATGCGTCCCCCCCCCCCACCCCCCCAAAAAAAGAACCTGGATCTGCTTCTTAGAAATGAAAAACTTCCTAGACAACTGGTGTATTAAATGAAAGCTGTAGTCAGTGTTACATTTCGGTTAAATAGGGGAAAGTAATGTCTACTGAGTGTGTAGCACGGTCTGATATGTCTGGGGTATGTGCCAAGACCTCCGTTTGCCAATTTTTTTTTTTTTTTTTCTCTTCCAGTGTCACAGCGCGAACACTTAAATGTGTCAGTAATGATTCTACAATTAACCTTCGCGATTATAGGTCAGTGTTTAACGCGTCGCAGACTGTAATTAATAAATTGGGAGGCGAAAAAATATATTAAAAGTAATGTGTTTATAGCTTGTATATATTTAGTATTTGCTAGGCAAAATTCATATTATTAGTATTTTTTTTTTTTTTTTTTGAGTTTTCCCAATGTTAAAATTAATTTCAATAGTAAGAAAAGTATTTGTTTCTTTCCGTGTGAAAAACGGATACGCAGCTGGTGACAATCCTAGTAATCCTAGTAATAATAATAATAATGATCATAATAAAGAGCATAATAAAAGAACAAAAGCATACAACAAGATTCTTTGTTTTGTTAATATACAACTACACAAAAAAAACCACTATTCTTCTTTTTCTTTTTTTAGCAGTAAAACGCTCAGACACAAAAAATGAAATAAGATTCTAAATACTTAAAGAAAAAGAGAAAAGGAAAAGAGAGAGAAAATAATGTAAACATTCTAACGACAACTATTTCTAAGCAGAGTAAATAAAAGGAATGGAAGAACCGTCGATTAAGGATGCTGATTTAAAGATGGTAGAATGTAAAAATTGTATTTGTTTTTGTAGGCTGTTTAGAATTCAGGCTGCGAAAGAAGAGGAAAACATATAGGTGACCATGTTTTTTTTCCCCTCCTTTTCTTTCTTTTCTGTTCATTTATTTATTTATTTTTTAGTACTTTTGAATTTTTTTTCTTCAATAACTACAAATTTTATTTGTAATCCAATTCTGCTATAGATAATGTTAAATATGATATTACTTTTTATAAATAAACGAGATTTATGTTTATAGTAATGTACGTTTGTTTAGTTGATTACACCAGTTTTAAACCACGGTCCGTTAAAACCCCTTAGAAAGTCCTCCTGCCAAAGCACCTCCCCTTGGCAGATCGCCCTAGTGTGTTATCATAATCACACACAATTAAACCGCGGTCACATTTATCTGAAGCTTTTGTCAAAATTTTGGAAGAAACTTTAAAGTTCTAAGTCTATTAGAAAAAAAAAAAAAAAAAATCTCAATTTCAAAAATAAAAATATTCGATTTTCTTCTTTTTTTATGACGATTAAATTAAAAATCATCAATTGAATAGTGATTGATCGAATATTGATAATATAAACGTGTATAGTTTTCATGTATTACCTATATTTGCATAAATTTTTAGATAGATGCTAAATGCTGCACAATGTAATGATTAATTTAATTGAATATTGTGTATGATAATTATTCTAAAAAGATTTTCTTTATTAATAATTAAACTAAAAAATCTTTTGTAATTATTACTAGAAATTGAAAAGCAGGTAATTTTTCCAAAACCAGTTTTAACATGTATTGCATTATAGTAATTCATATATACATTACACTGTATTAATTAAATTATGCTATTCATTTTCAAAAATACAAATTTTTGCCTGGAAAAGACATCACATCAACTGATTTATCTTCCAAAAGAGTTATGTGTAGAGTAATGGTAAAAAAAAAAAAAAAACCTTTTTCTACTGCAGTCATTGTTGTTTTTATGAGCTCATTCCTGAAACTTTTTATTCAGACTGTGTATATGCACTACTGCCTAAAAGT
Source organism: Cheiracanthium punctorium (assembly GCA_038373885.1). Classification (NCBI taxonomy): domain Eukaryota; kingdom Metazoa; phylum Arthropoda; class Arachnida; order Araneae; family Cheiracanthiidae; genus Cheiracanthium; species Cheiracanthium punctorium. The sequence continues at coordinate 1,647,197 of JAWZYV010008216.1, read as the reverse complement.
ATTGCAAGTTTGAGAAATTTAATCATCTTTTCAAGAATAAGCCCAGAAAGAATGGACAGAAATTTGCCAGATTTAAATATTTATGTAATATAATTGGAAACAATACATCTGAAAATCACCCAAAAACAAAATTGGAGCTTGAGGAACCAATAATTTAAGTTGGCACAATGAAACACCGAAATAAGTGTTGTAAAACATTGTGGATTTCATATCTAAAAGAGTGGCTGTTGTGATCAAAATCAAGGCTGCTCAGCAACATAATAAATTATCTTTAGTTCAATTGCATTTATTTATTATCCTCTTTTTGCAGAGAAACTTGAAATTAATTCTTTATTTAACTTTATTCCGACGAACCAAACTGGATTATGATTTCTGTAATAACGTATGCATTTTTATGCTATATTTTTAATAAATTAAATAAGTATTTTTGTTCTTTAACTTAATGCAATATTGTCTTTGAAGTAATTAATCTGATGTGTTGACATTAAAAAATATCAATTATATTGATTTTTCTTTTTGACTGGGGAGAGGGGGCTTAATCTTAGAAAGGATTAGATTTCTGTAACTTGCAATACTTTTGGCCAGTAGTGTATACCTAATTTTATAAAACGGAGTTATGTTGTTCCAGCTCTACTTGTAAACTGTGGACTTAATTGGGATGTCTCATCTTATGTATATCTGTTCCCGATTAACCTCTGAAGTGAGGGGAAGCTCAATCTCATTTCGCCCCCCCCTTCCCCTTTTTGTTTGGGAAGAGTGAAGTTCTAATGATTTCCTTTGATAAAAATATTTTATTCATTAAAAGGGAACTTCATTGATTTAATTATTTCTAATAATTTCTTTTGATAATAAATATTTTATTCATTAATTTGAAATTTTCCTTTGATAAAAATATTTTATTCATTAACCTTCATAGAGATTTTCAATCATCGAGATTTTTACAGTATTCTTGAAATTACTTTAAAAAGTAAACTGAAAACATTACCTTACTGGAACATTAATCTTTATTTATTAAGTCGTATTTTTCATTAGGCATGGCCTTTTTTCTGGGAATCTTTGTTTGATTTGATGACATCATAAAAATTACAATATGGAAGTTCAGAAGTAATTTTGACATTTAGAAGATGTTTAACATTACATATTAAAAGTCTACTCCTTTCTACCGACCAAATGTTCCCCCCCATAATACAAAAAAAACTCCCAGATGTCTCAGAGGCCTGAGAATGCTCCTGAGCAGATGTCTCAAGCAAAAACATCGCAAACTGAACCAATTTACAAATGTTGCGAATGAAGTATCAAGACTTCTGAAAAACCTTAAAAATAGCTTTCCACTTCTCTTCTTAAAAAATCTTTACAATAACTTAAAAGATAATTTAAAAACAAAGTTTTGAATTTTTATCAGTTTTTCAGTCATTTTTGGGGGGGAAGCCCAAGCTTCACGAGCCTTTCCGGTAATCAGGCCCTGCTATATATTCTGTTTCATAATCACGCCAGCCGCTCCATTGAATTGCAGCGGAATTTATAACTTTGTATCACCACGTTACAGATCTGCAACATACCAATTAAAGCTATATAAATTAATCATAATGTGTTTAAAAAGTATTTGAAGGGCTGTTTTCTTTCTATTATTACAGGAGCATTAAATGATAAAAAATATCTGAAAAGTTTGTGATAATTTATTAATATTGTAACACGAAACTGTACTTTGTCCTTCAGTAGCCGCACTTCTAGTTATTGCAGCACTTAACAGTGTTTTTTCGTAGGTCAGCCTTACAAGAATGTTAATGATTGTTTAAAAAGTTCTCGGCTTAAACTGCTCATAGGCACGTTAGTAAACACTTTGGTATTACAGATTTATTTTCAAGTAATACAAAAATAAAAATAACCGTTTTATTGAACTCAACCACAAAAAAATTTAGGTCAGTAAATTTTATATGAATTACAAAACTGGAAAATATAAGCTTTCAGTATGTTTCTAAAACTTTTTTGCAAATTCCAGCAAAAAATTTAAGGCTGTTCTTCGAAAAAAAAGAACTCTGTTTTTAGTCTTGGTACACAAATTGAAATAAACTAATAGCACCATGGTCTCCAAAAAATTCCAGATGGTTCTTCATAAGCTGTTTTACACACTACGATAAGCGAAAACGCTGTGGCTTTTGTGAAATTTTCAGAAAAAATTCTTAAACATGGATTTCATCTGATAGATTTTTCGAAAAGTGACACGCTTTGCGAAAATTTCCGATTTTTAAGAATTTTTTCTAAAAGTTTTGAAACTGATACAGATTGACCTGTCTTCGTAGTATGTAATACAGCTTGTAAAGAGACGGTTTCAAAATTTTGAAGTGCCTGGCATAATTAGTTTATTTGTAATTATGTACCAAAATCACACGATTTTTTCGAATAACACCGTTAAGTTGTTGAGATATTAAGGGTTAAATACCTCGAATATTCCAACTGAACAAAATACTTGAGACAAAGTTGATGTTGACTTGGTTGAACTTAACAGTTAAGTCTTTTAAGTGGAAGATTAGAATACTAAAACACTCAAGTGATCAAGTTATTTTAATTAAGAATAAGTGCGTTTTAATTGCTTAACATGCACTTCTCCCTCCCCCACTTTCAACTTCTAATTATTCTGTTACTCCACCATATGCTTAGAGAGAACATGCTTCACTGAGATGTTGTTACAATGTTAAGTGGCATTCCTGTAAGAAAATAAGCAGAGGGATGCTTGTTTTACAGAATATTTTGTATGTTGTTTTGGAACCACAATTCTCTCTTTAGGTCCAATAAAATAACTTCAGTAATGTCGAAACATGTAAAATGACCTCTGACTTAATTTGTGTTTGAACAAAGCCATTCAAAATCGCTCGTGAGTGGTAGGTCTACAGCATTATTTTATTATACTTCTTGCTATTAACATAATATCTTAGAGACGTGTTTAATCGAAAATTAGAGGCCATTGTAGCTTAATAATTCTAATGAAAAATGCAGCTAAAACTTATTCTAAGGGTCGGGAAAATTGTTACACCATTGTATATAATTAATTATTTTAAAATATAAAATGCTCAAAAAACTTTTTTTAGTGTGTGCATAGATTTGAACTTTAAAGTTTCATATGTGAATTGCAAAATTATTTAAAAGAGGTTAAATTATGTTAAAAATTACCTCATGATCGTTTCTAAACTGGAGATTATAATTTTTAAGGTGTTATACAATTATTTTAGTTAAAAATTCTATGTTACTAAACAAATTCCACATCCTTTCTATCTTTGTTGCAGTAAAAAGAAAAAAAAGTGTGTCTGCATTATAGTCTTTTAAAACTCCCAGAAGTTTTATGATTTTTGTTTTCTTTAATTATTTGATAGTTAGACAGTAACAAAATCAATTTCAAACCACATTGAAAATATAACTAAACAGATGTTGAATTAATTTGCCCCCTTTATTTAATTATTTATTATAAAAATGGAATGGTAAAATAATAAAATTTAAAAAGCACCGTTATTTTACTGTACAGGAATTAATAATGCTTTATGTGCCTAATAAAATGAAGTTAGCCATTAAGACCTTATGTAAACAAATTTTAATGCATATAGATAAATATCAATTTTATCAAAATATATTAGATTACAAAAATGACAGCATTTTGAAAATACATACTTTTAAATCTGCTTCAGGAACTTTTAATTTAAAATATTTGCTTTGAAATTTAAGAGAAATCTTCCTTTTTTATAAGCTTTAATTTGATGTCTTGTACCCCATTCTCAAAAATTCTCTGTCATGATACGCTTTTATCTGGATTCGTTCTCTCACCACTCTGGAGGCGGGGAGTATTACTTGGAGCAGCTTCTCTTCGTGTATCTAAACTTGTTATGATTTATCTTTGTAAATCCTACAGCAGGTTTACTTTGACTCTGCAATTTAACTCATTGAGCCCACCTCAGAATCCATCCACCTTTTCTATTTTGCACGTGTTTCCTGTGTCTTGCAATTTCCATTTTTCTCTCCTACGTTTCCTTTTCGTTCCGGGTCCAGGTCGGATTACATTTCTGGCATCTATAAAAAAATTTCGTTTACGCAGCCATAAGCTACGTTCTGCTTTGCTTGCTGTTTCAGTTTCTCTCTTGTTCCAATGGCGTTTTTTTTTTTTTTCCCCCCATGTTAAATGACGTCACCTCTGTCAGTCCTCTTGCTCTTGAACCGTGAATTAGGATTTCCGCTTTATGTATGTGTGTGTGTGTGTAAAAGAGGCTCTGGCAGCGCGTTTATCGCTTTACTGTACATAATTAGATGTTTGCCACTCTTCATTTTTAGGAAAAATAAATTATGATGAGACAGCTGATATAGTAATTCTAGTTTCCTTATTTACTGGATGGCTGGATAAGAATTTTAAGGAAAGAGCATTAAAAACAAGAGCTTCTCTGTTCGGAGAATTTTTGAATCTGCATCTAGAATTCCAATCATTCAGTCTCCATAAGGGATATTCCCAGAAAATCGGAATTGGATATTCGATAAGATTCAGCTAACGTCATGACAGAAGGATTAACACCCCCCCCCCCCCCAATGCATTTTGCACTCTTGCAAGTTCGTTTGTTGTTCTTCATCTAGTTATAATATCGCCAGAATTCCACAAATTTTCAGATTCCGATTTGATAGATGCATCTGCATCTGCACTCAGCAAACTAATCTTCCGGGCACTACGGAGCTTATTCCAAAGACATTGGAATCGTAACCCGGAAAGATTCCACAAGCGCACTCGCGAACAGTGCAAAATGCAATGTGCAAGAAATTATTCCTCGTTTTGTATTTGCGGAATCTCCGATTCCAAATTCCTATTGCTTAGATCAGCGTTTCTCAACCTGTGGGGCGCGACCCCCAAGGGGGTCGCAGAGCGTTTGCAGGGGGGGGGCGAGAAAAACCAAACAGCAAGTAGTGATGCATGTTTAAAAAAAAAAACAACATCCTATTGATTCTTATGTTTACTCAAAAAGATATCCATTTTCGCTTAAAATATTCATTCAAACTTTACTGATAACATTATTTTGTAGAAAATTCGACTAAATGTTCATTGTTAAAGATTAAAAACTGAATGTATGCTGAAAAATGTGAGGGGAGCGGACGCCACAGTAAGTTAGACTTTGTTGAAGGGGGGGGGGCGACGTTTAAAAGGTTGAGAACCACTGGCTTAGATAATATCTAGACACAATTATTATTATAGAAATAGTACATAAGTCCGGTGAAATGTTGTTTTCTAAAATTTTTATGTGAAAAACTGCCATTTTATGTCTTGAACTGGCTTTGTGTCTTATAGTAGTCTGCGGCGAAAAAAAAAAAGAAAAGAAAAATGTTTTGGTCACGCTTAAGTCACACGATTTGACTCTGCTTCTGCTTTCAATGACAGATACACAGGGCCTGATTTCCGGGAGTGCATTCGAGCATCTCTGCAGATACACAAAAAAGATGAAACCTCAGTTCCTTACATAACAACTGTTTCTCGGAGGGGTATGAGGCGGTGGTATACCCAGCACATCCGAATCTAGAAATATTCCGCAAATGCAGAACAGGATGACTTCCTTTCACATTGTATTTTGCCCTCTTGGAAAGTGCATTTGCAGAAAATTTCCGATTCCGAAGTCATTTGGTGAAGTTACTGAGGTTTCATTAACGAAACGTGCGTGCGTTATGATTTCAGAAGCATTTAGCAAAATTTGAGCGAACTACAAACACTGCGCAAGTTAATGATTATCCTTCTTTCAATGATTCTACTGTAATGCTCACACTGTGTCTGTGTATTACAATTACAAATAGTAATTTAAACGAATCTATATAAATAAAATTAGACTTTTGTCTGTACATTTCTTGGAATTCAAAAATTTTGCGATTTCTATCCGTTTCAAGCACCCGGGAATCCGATGTGACCCTCAACAAAAAGTTTGTCATTCTGTCATTCTGTCCGTGACGCTTTTTTTGTTTAAGCATCACGTAAAAACGACTGAAGCGAATGACATGAAATTCGGTGTCATGATAGGTGGTCACTCAACTTAAAACATAGGCGTCGAATTTTTTAAAAATCTTGATTAGATTTTCAGATTTTGCGAAAATCGTTTCAAACTGCGTAAATTTGTGTTCAAGCATCACGCAAAAACAACTGAAGCGAATGATATGTAATTGGGTGTCATGATAGGTGGTCACTCAACTTAAAACATAGGCGTCCAATTTTTAAAAAATCCTGATTGGATTTTGAGATTTTGCGAAAATCCTTTCAAACTGCGTAAATTTGTGTTCAAGCATCACGTAAAAACGACTGAATCGAATGATATGAAATTGGGGGTCATGAGAGGTGGTCACTCAACTTAAAACATAGGCGTCGAATTTTTAAAAAATCTTGATTAGATTTTGAAATTTTGCGAAAACTATTTCAAACTGCGTAAATTTGCGTTCGCACATCACGTAATAAATGCAAAGGTGAAAAAATGATATTTGGTGAAATGATAAGTGGTCACTCACCTTAAACTATAAGCATCTAATTAAAAAAAGTCGATCAGATTTCGAGATTTTGTGAAAATCGTTTAAAACTGAGTGAATCTTTGTTCCAGCATTACGTAATAACGACTAAAGCGAATGATATGAAATTGGGTCACACGATAGTTGGTTGCTCAACATAAACTATAGGAGTCCAGTTCTTTTAACATTTTTATTAGATTTTGAGATTTTGTGAAAATTCTCTCAAAATACGTTTATATTTCTTCAAACATCACGTAATAACGACTAATACGAATGATACGAAATGTAGTGATATGATAGGTAGTTGCTAATCTTAATTTATAGACGTTGAATTTTAAAATTATTTTGATTACATTTTGAGATTTTGCGAAAATTGTTTTAAAATGCTGAAAATTTGTTCCAGCATCACGAAATAAAGACTGCAGGGAATGAAACGAATTTGGGTGACATGATAGTTTGTCACTCAACTTAAATTCTAGGCTTCCAATTTTTCCAAAATTTTGATTAGATTTTGAGATTTTGCGAAAATTATTTCAATATGCGTAAATATTCGTTCGCGCATCACATAATTACGTCTAAAGCGAATGAAATGATATTACTTAGTTACTCTCTAACCTGTAATATTTTAACAATACATAAAAATTATAGCTTCGCTTTCTTTACTTTGGCAACATCCTACATCCATTCTGTGTACTGTACTCCTACAATGCTGACGAAAGTTCTTGCTTTTTGGAAATTTGCATTCACTAACCCGTCGAGGATTGGTACTTCAGCTAGTAATGCAATAAGAATAATACAAAAGCCCCTACCCAACTAATTTCAATTTTTTATTTTGAGGTTTCATGTTGCCTCGAGTCTTCGCCTCTAGGGATCTTTTAACTGGATTGTCCATTAAGCGCTTGCATCCCATCTGTGTCGTCATATTTTTCTTTTAACCCAGTTTAGAAGGGCGTTCATCACATTTACGTCTCTTGATGACACTCTCCCTTTCTTTCTTTCCCCCCCCCCCCCTTCGTTTAAAATTTAGTTGCATGCTTCTTCAACATGTGCGCGCTTTGAAAACCACAAGCAGTTTGATAATTCTTTTTTTACTGACTTAGCATCAAAGAATCATTTTCGAACTATTGTAGAGTTTAACAATTCGTTTTGTTTATTGAATTTTATCTTAGTATTCTTTATTTTTTTCCATTATTCAAATCCACCATAAATGGCATTTTCAAATGGACAATAAATTAATAAATTGAGGCAAATAAATAACCCAGATACGACTGTTTAAGTTAGAGAGTAACTGGGGCAAACTAGACAATCTCCCATTGCCCTCAAAATTTAAGGGCGCTTAAAAAAGCCTTTAATTCATGGATACTAAACAGTCTAGTCACTTTTTCCCCCCTCGTAGCGGACGTTTTCCTTAAATGCCCCATTTTTACAAGAACTCCCAAAATATTCCTGGTTTATACAATTAACTTGACTTTTTGTGAAATGAAAATCATTTTAAAAATAATCGTAGGAAGACAATAATTTTGCCTTATTAACGAACTATCCACAACACAGAAACATTTCTCTCCTTGGTAAATGGAGTTTTCTTTCATTCAATAACAATAAAACATTCATCCCACATTTTTTGGATATCCTTCCTGAAATATCGCTCTGTATAAACTGTTATATGTGCAAGCTATTGCATGTAATTTTGTTATAATCTGTTCTGTCCGTTTACACCACATTATTCTACTCGAAAAAAGTGAAACATATATTATGTCAATGTGTGCGAACATTTGGTAGTATTTTATTGAGCTGACAACCAGGCAAGACATTTCCGAGAGACATTGCAAAATGCTCTCCAAAACACTTCAGGACCTTTTATAAATATAATCTTTAAATTATAGAAAGTTCAGTGTGCCGGTGACCTAAAAGCTCCCATACTAACGACATATGGATATCATTTGAATATTTATTTCACCAAATATCTGAAACTTTCATACGATTTACATTCAAAATAAGTATCAAGGAGCTCAATTCTCCGAATGTGTGATAAACCCATTTCATTATGAAGAACAAAATAATATACAGGGATGTTAATTCTGCGCCGATTGCGCCGAAACACAAATTCTTGCGCCGAACTGCGCTTTTAGCCGATTTTTGTGCCGGTTTGCGCCGAATACGTCATTTTGACTCTTTCAGGGTGCGCCGAAACACAAATATTGCGCCGAACTGCGCTTTTAGCCGATTTTTGCGCCGGTCTGCGCCGAATACGTCATTTTGACTCTTTGTTAAATTTTTGCCACGCTCATTTATCTTTTAAAGCGTGTATAGAAAGCTAGTTAGCAGTAAAGCAAGATTCAAACTGCGTACGAAAGCTGCATTCCGAAGGCATTCTACCCGCCCCGGATCGGACCAGTCGGGCTTTGTTAGTCACCTCAATCAGGGCCGGCCAGATAGGCAAACAAGTACTAATCATCGCAACGGGCACCGTTTTTTGTTTATGAAGGGGCACGATTTGTTATTTAGAGATGAAACATTATGGACCAATTCGTTTTTCATGTACACATGCATTGTTTTTTTTTTTTTTTTAAATTGATATTGTACCTTTTTGAGAAAGAAAAATGGAGGGAAATGTTTTTTTGGTGCAAAATAAATCTGCTGTCTTTAAATGAAAACTTAAAGGAGAAATCAATACGCCTTTCATAACTTGTTATTCGAAAAGTTTTTATGTATTCACACTGTTTTCAAAAGCGATTCATATGTTTTACCTTTTCGAGCTTAAAAAAAAAAAAAAGCCCCCTCCTCTGAAATGGGTAACGATCCGCCACAGCTCTATGTATATGTATTTTCCCGATTTGAACTGGCACTATTTTTTTCAGGCCCCACCACTGAAGCAGGTCACGAGCCGCCACTGGCTGTTATAGAAAGTGGACAGATTCTATTAACGGAAGGGAAGGATAGACTTGCAAAAACATTAAAACTATTAGAAGAAAATGAAAAAGCTCAAGAAGAAATTAATAAAAATAAAAAAAGAATAAATAGAAAACTAGATAACTTATGATACTTAATTTGTAATCTCATTATTAATTTCTCATAATCTTAATTTTTAACTTCCCATAATTCTTAATTTCTCTCAACAGTCATTAAATATTTTTTGTTTACATTTGCTTTGTATATTGTGTTCAAGTATTATAGATGAATATGTAAATATTAGATGAGGTTAAATTACTGATACAAAAGCATATGCTATTAAAAGTACACACATTTAATTATTCTAACCATCAAATTTATTTTGTTTTCGATACTGCTTACCAATTACGTGTTGTTGTATAAGAGGTATAATATTTAGGTTTTCAAAAATCTCCATTTAGTACTACTTGTGATTTGTAATAGAACCAAAGAATGAGATAGAAGCTTTTGTTTTAAAATTTAGTTTTCATTTTATTTGAGCTCTCTTTTTCGAGAGGAAGATTCCCTAAATGATTCTGAAAAAGAAAAAAAAAAGGGACAGGGATTGGCAACCTGTGGCTCGCAAGCCGCATACAAATCATACTCATGGTTCTTGATTATGAAAAAAATGACTTAACCACAGAAAGGTTGCTGACTCCTGATATGTATTGTTTTTACCAAGTTGCTGATAGCATAGCCTGTATACACCCTTTTTTTTTCCAGAGCTTTCCTAAAGTGCTTTCAAATAGTGTTTTGCTTTTAGCTAATGGTGTTTGCTCGCAAACTTTGCTTTTCTTGTATGCATTTATTGTGTTCCTAAATCTTCAATTTTATGCTCCAAAATCATGTTAATTCTGATCTCGAAAACTATTTTTTTTTGTGCTCCCGAGGTGCTCCCAAATGGAATTTTTCTGCTCCCAAATAGAATTTTTCTGCTCCCAAATGGAATTTTTCTGCTCCCGAGGTGCTCCCAAATGAAATTTTTTCTGCTCCCGGGGTGCTCCCAAATCGAGTGTTGGAGTTAACATCCCTGAATATAGGATCTTGCATATTCTTTATTCTCCCACAGCCAGAGCAAAAAAGAAAAAAGGAAAACGAAAAAAGGAATAGCGGACAATTTTTGCTAATTTAGAGTACTGGAACTTCAAGATTGTATAATATTTGTGGATTTTTTTTTTTTTTTTTAATAGAAGGGGGAGATGCTTTTAAACATGTCTCGCTCAAGGTCACTTAAACCCTAAGCACGCCCCTGCTTCCACGGGGCATTTTTTAAAAACTAAAATAATAAAGAGAAAAAGGTGTGTCTTTTTTTTTCTATTATTATAGTGGACTTACAGGGAAACTTCCCGATTTGGACATCACCGTAAATTGGACAAAGGGGCACGTTCCTTGAGTCCAAGGTTTAATTTGCATGGGAGCCTGGCTCCTGAACTATTTTTTTTCTCAGTGAATTTTTACTTTGAATCTTTAGTGAATTTCATAATTAATTTTATTTATGTTAATTTTATTACACTGCATGCGATTACAGTAGCAAGCAAAAATTCACAATTTAAAATAAATTCGGTAATTAATGCGTAAGTTTAGAATTCAGCTAATTAACTCACGTGCACTTCTTTTGTTAGAAATTAAGCAGCTGTCTGCTCTCATAAGATTGACGTATATCTTCATAAGACATCTTCGGCAGGCACGTATCCAAAAAATCTTTTTTTTTTTCGGGGGGGGGGGGGGGGGGTCCAAACAGTAAAAAAGGCAGAATTTCACACAAGAATACTATATCATTACAATTTTAGTCACAAAAATCCAAATTTCGGGGGGTGGGGGGTGGGGGATCCGGACCTCCCCCTAAATACGTCCTTCCCAGACAGCACATAAGCTTAAATCAAGTTTGACATTTCTTTGAATTTGACGCATTAATGCAAGCTTGACAGTTCAACTCATTCTAAGCTGGTAGCAAGCTTGCAGGAGTCAACTTTAAATACAGCTTGATTTAAGCTTGAAAATTGATACTCGCGTGATTTTTCCTTTTTAAAGAAGCGTTGATGGCACCATCTGTGAAAGAGAATGGACATTAATTGTCTAGCGTCCTAATATTTGCTGAAAGTTCGTAAAAGATGTGTTTTATTTTATATTACCAGTGCCATATTACCGGCAGGGCAAACGGGGCAACTGCCCAGGGCCTACATATTTTAGGGCCCAAAAATCTTACATCTTACACTTTTGTAATTTTAAAATAAAATTACAAAGGATAAAAAAAAAATTCAGAAGTTAAATAATTTTTTTAATTATAAAGTATGAACAATGAAAATAATTCAAATTTACATTTGTATAAATTAATTTTAACTTATTTTTAATTCTTCGAAATGCTCTATATCAATATAGCATACCAATATGTAGGAAAATAACCACATTTGTAAAGAGAATTTTTAGCGTTAAAAAATAGCAAAATTTTTCAATTATTTGTTATTTAAGAAATATTTACAAAAATGACTGAAGTGTTTGTATTCCATACATGTTAGCAACTGTGATATAGCATTTCGAAGTAACGTTTAACTATCTGTTTCTTTCATTTCAGATTACTTAACACAAAATTTGTGTTAAGTAAACCCATTCTATATTTCCAAATATGGAAATTCTTCAAAATAAAATACAATTATACTACGAAATTGATTTCAAAATCAGTCGTTTGTCTCAATTTTGGCCAGCAGTATTGCTTCATGAGTGTTGCGGTACTGAAAGTTTTAAAACATGTTTTTTTATTTTAATTTTGATTTTAATTTAATTTATTTTGATGCATTATTTTAATTCTGATGCATCCCATGGAAAAATAAAAGAAACAAATAACACATCGCCCACTTATCAATTTGGCGAAAAAACAGCGTGGTAAGTCACTTCAAACTTTAGTCATAGTTGCACAAGGCTACGGTGGCGGAATGGATAGCGTGCTCGACTGCGAAGCCAAAGGGCCCGGGTTCTATCCCAGCGACGAACACTCGATGGAAACAGATTAAATTAAATTGAAATTTCAGCGTAGAGGGGGGAAATGCGTGGAAAAATAAATTATGTGGGGCGCGTTAACCAGCGGGCACCCCGTGTATTTAATTTTTTTTTTTTTTTTGGAAAATTTTTTAAGCTTGAAATCAAGCTTGACATTTCAAGCTTAATGCAAGCTCGGCAAGTGTAAACTAGAACACTTGATTCAAGCTTGCATCAAGCTTACACGATTGGAATTTTCAAGCTTAATTCAAGCTTATTGATTTGATAAATCAAGCTTGCTGCAAGTTTGCTGTGCTGTCTGGGTTGATCTTCGGAAGCAGGACATTTTTTGTAAGAAATGTAAGTGTCTGGACTTTTTGAGGCTTTCCTAATTGATTTGTACTTTCCTAATGAAAATTTAAATGTTTATTGTAATGTAGGGGATGAAATCTTATGTGTCTAAAAAATTAATTAAAACAGAAAACCGATAACGGTTTATAAAAAAAAAAGATCTCAGGGAAAAAAAATTAGATGCAAATGTAAGTTTTTTTAAATTTCACTAATAGGAAGGAGTAGTGCAATAAATGAAAAATCATCCAACCTTTAATGGAATGATGTTCAATCCTTCAAAAGATAATGATATTTCTTTTAAGTAAATCTCTTTTGGAAATAGTAAATAATTATTTTATTAGTAAGTGAATTAGCAAGTTTTACCCCAAAGCCCTTTAATGTTTAAACAATTTTGGTACCTTGAAGACATTTTTTAGACATTTTTGAAGACACGGTAGACATTTTTTTAATGTTAGATGTTGCTCTGGTACTCTAGTAGCATCTCCCCTACCGCACCAAATTGATATCAATACTTTTGATAGCAAAAACTTTTTAGCTGGCAAGCTGAACAATGTCAAAAAATAATTTAAAAATGTTATGAAATAAATAAAAATCTGTCTATAGTAAAAAGAAATACAGTTAGCCAACTGTGTAATATTTTTCTCGTTATTGGTGCTGAATCGCACCTAAGGGTGGATTAAAGGGGGGCGGAGGGGGCGCCCCCCCCCAAGAAAAAAGAAATGAATGTAAAAGATCCTATTTTACTTCCATAAAATGGATATATATGTCAATCTTCTAACTAACCGCCACTCCCCCCCCCCCAACAAACTTGCATTAATCCGCCACTGATCACACCATACTTTGTAAAATAAAATATTGGAAAAGATACTGATGGGGTTTAATATTTAAGTGATAAATAAATATATATATATATATATATATATATATATATATATATATATATATATATATCATTAGGATAATCAACTTTGATTAGTTTCTAAAGCAAATTTTGGAAAGCCGGCTGAATAAATGTTTGGTATCAAAATGTTCACAATTTTTAGTGGATCGAAGAAAATGCTTTTTTATCACTACCCAATCATGTAAAATTTCTTTTATATTTATATAACAACTATTTTAAGTTTATTTTGTGTTATTATTTAAAATAATATTTATATATATATATATTATATATACATACACACATTTATTAATATTTGTAACAGTTTTGGTTCTGTTAAGTTGTAAATATAATTTTATCTATTTATTTTTATTTTAGACCAATGATTCAATTTATGAGTCTGATGATATCCAACAGAAAATTTGCCAACTAGAATTAGAAAAAGAACAACTAACCCTTCAAGTAAGCTAAAAGTAACTCTCAACCATTAAGTTTTACTTTGCTTTTATTTTTATATTATTTTATAAATAGTTAAATGTGGTATCCATGAAATGAACTTGGGGTCATTAGGCATATTTATTTATTATCTCCTACTAAACCATTAGTAGTCAGCTTGTCTTGTTTTTTCATGAATTATGGGGGTTCAGGCACTTCTGTTTTTATGGCATTTTGTACCTATCTCAAATCCAGATTAGAACGTTAGTGGCAGTACCTGCCAAGGGTGTTAATTTCTACCAAAAACTCCTGAAGAGTTCATTTCTACCTCATTCAGGAACCGATAGATGGCAGCACTGCCGATCATTAGCGGCTGGCTCCTTAATTTTGTAGCAAATACCAAGCAGAAAACCCCATAGCTTAGTTTTGCCACCCTCAGAGGTATCGTTTTGTATGGGAACTTGTAAGACATTGCAACCACGACCTATTTAACATGCCTTAGAGTCGCCTTTAGCGAGCACGACTACAAGATCGACTCCTTTTCCAACTGGGCTACCGCGGCCCCAGCTTGATGGCTACTGGCCACTAGTGGGTATTCCAGCTTTCATGGTGGGTAATAAAGGTTTTGTCTGTTGCTGAAGTACCTTTTTTCTCCCTTAACTGTTTAAAAACACTAAATTGGAATTTTTTAAAAGTATTTAAAAATTTTCCCTACCATAATTTAAAATCATTTCATAAAATGTTTTAGTGTTGATATATGGAACTAGTAGGCAGTTAGTAATTTATACTAGTACTAATATTGTAATTTTCTGTGGGCGGTAGGGAAAGAAAAAAAAAGAGAGAGAGAGAGAGTGACCATTTTCTTTTGTTCTAAGCTGTGTGCCTGAATCAAAACTAAACTTTTCTCTTTCCTCTTAGTATTTAAGCATTTAGACCAACTAAAAATTTTTGTAGGGAAAAAAACGTAATCACATTTCATGTTTTGCAAAGAGTGGTCAATTAGCTAATTTTCAGTTGTTGATTGCATTATATCTACAGTATGTTTGGGTGTGTGTGTGTGTGTTCATCTATAAATATAATTTCATCGAAATCTTTAGAAAATGCACTTGATTATAGTCTCATAATTCAATTTCATCAGCTATAAAAAGTGTGCTTTAGATATGCACAGCAGAGTAGCATGAGGCAGAATTTTCATTTCTGCCTTGTAATTGTTTTTATTAAATTTTATTGTATTACATTTAGACTTACTGCTACTATGGAAAATCATAGATTTGTCTTTGTGATGTATGCTGTCAAATTTTTCTCCATTTTAAAATATTGATATAAAATATGCGATAAGTTCTGTTTAAAGTTATAAAACTGTGGAGTTTAAATTAAAAAATATATATATTGATATTATTTCTATGTCTACTTTATTTATTTATTTATTGTTTCTTTTAAATAATATGCATTGACATGAATGTGAGCACAAGATCTTAATACTTTATTTTAAAAAATTGCAAAGTGAGGGTGTATATTAATATAGTAATAAAGTAATACTTTTTTTCTTTAAAATTTTTTATTTGGGAATACCTTATTCCCCCGTACACGATATATATTTCGGTTACATACATAACCATCTTCAGTCGTTTCTGGAGCTCTCACTAATGGCGGCTTCTTTTTATATCTTCGTCGTTCTTCTTCTTGAAAGTTCGATGCATGACGTCGTCCCATGATTGGTCGATTGTATGGAGCGTATCGTTGATGCTGCCCTCTGTCGTCAATATTTCTAAGCTCTCACGAATGTAGGCATATATACTATTTTTAAAGTTGGCTATTTTTAAAATATTTATTATTATATTATTAAAAATATTTATTATTATATTATTAAAAATAGTATATATGCCTACATTCGTGAGAGCTTAGAAATATTGACGACAGAGGGCAGCATCAACGATACGCTCCATACAATCGACCAATCATGGGACGACGTCATGCATCGAACTTTCAAGAAGAAGAACGACGAAGATATAAAAAGAAGCCGCCATTAGTGAGAGCTCCAGAAACGACTGAAGATGGTTATGTGTGTAACCGAAATATATATCGTGTACGGGGGAATAAGGTATTCCCAAATAAAAAATTTTAACTAATTAATCCGCCGTATTAAGTAATGTTTTATGTGTCTTTATTACTTTTTTTCTTTTCATATTTTTCAACTGGTTTTTTCTTTTGCAGGTGAATGTTCTTGCTGAACAAGTTGAGGCTCAAAATGAAAAAATTACAGAGCTTGAAAATGCATTGTCTCTCAGCAAAGAACAACTCAGCAGTTCTGAAGCTATGCTTAGGCAGGTATACATGAAGTTAACATTTACATATGTTTGTCTATTCTTCAGGATTTACTTTTAACGAGTTAAAACTTTTATGCAGTCCAATTATTAATTAGATGCAGATGTATTGTTAGGAATTTTTTCAAGGAATGAAAATACTGCTTGATTTGTTTTGATGGAGTGAATTTAATTGTAGAGGAGTAAAATTAGAAGTTTAAAGAATAGAAAACAAATTTAAAAATTACCAAAAGCTAAACTGAAGTTCATTGGTAAAAAATATGTAGTTTAATCTTAAAAAATTCCCATTTACACAGCATTTGTTACATATTAAAATTATTTCCATCACCTTTTGTACATTTCCTTTTCCTGAATAGCATCACTGAAATTAAAAGAGCAAACAACATTCCTGTCTTCTGGAATTTAAAGCCCTTTCTCTGATATGCAATGCAACATAATGCTTCTAATTGTTTTGACATGCAGCTATATTTAAACAATAAATATGTATATGTTAACGTTTATTAAAAATATAGAGTCTGAAAATATGTTACATTTTTGAAGAGTATCTTTGACTTTTAATTCATGAAACACACTTGTAGCTGCACTTAAAGTATCTTAGATTACATGTTATTTTAATTCGTAGAATCATTACAAGTACTGAAAAAAAATGGCAAAACTTTTATCTTTATTTCGAATTTTGAAAAGGGACTATTTCATATTAAAACCCTGTTCATCTTTATTTACTTTAATATTGATACTCACCATTGACATCAGAACATTTTGTTAAGTTTGTTCTTATGGTATTTTCATTTTTATGAATAAGTAGTTGGTGAAGTCAGATTAAACAACTTATAATTTCAAGTCGAACATTAAATGAAATTTAGTTTGAACAAATTGCATTAATATATTTAGCTCATACATTCAATAACATCATATACTTTATTTAAAAGATAATATTTTTAATAATAAAGTTGCATATATTTTGTGTTATGTATGGCTCTATTTTCATAGTCATGGCTAAATTATCTTAATTTTTCAATAATTCCCGGTACATCCTTTCAGCCTTTACCAACTTTTCAAGATCTTGATGAACCAAACTTCTTACTGAACACATTTCGCTACTAAATATTTGAATAAGTTGTTTCTTTAGCTTAAAAATAACCTTTTTATTATAACTGTTTAAATGCTCACTAATGTTATTTGAGTAATAAGTTGGTGAAAGATAATTGTTGCTTTCTTTTGCTCTTACACATATGTTCTACAAATTGCTGGATAACCTTACATATCCAAAGGGCTTACCTACTAAAGGTGACATTAAAAAAAAAAAAGAAACTATTTTTAAATGTTCAAAGTTATATTTTTAATGTGATACACATACGACAATTCTTTTAAAAACTTTTTGCTTAAATATTTCATAGATTTATATTTATTAATAGCTCATTTTAAGTTATATTTATTTTCTCTAGTGATAGGATTAACTTCAATATAGGTATACATATTAATGGGGGGAAATGATTATTTTAAGCCAGTTGTGCCAATCTTGCCAAATATACCAATATAAGTATTAATATTTGTATTTTGTCCCTCTCAGTTTCAGATAAATCAAATGTGCCAAATTTTGTTATTTATAAATTTTTACAATTCAAACATTCAAATATTTTTATATTTGACAAAAAATTTCATCTGTTAATTTGAAGAACAGATAGTGTGGCTTAGGAGAAATGAATTTTCAGCATTGTAGTTCATAAAATAAAAAATTCCTAGTTTCATTAGTTAAGAAAAAAATTAACTGAAAACAAAAATAAAATGAAGAGGATCTTCTTATAGGAACAATGAGCTCTGCTTTAAAAAATAATTGTTTACAATTAAAAATATATGGTGAATTAACGAGAAAGTGGGATTATAGGAATATGAATTTTTTAAAGTTGGCTATAAACATATGCATCTTAGGAACTTTCCATACTTCCTATCACCATCTGAGTCCATATCTATACTCAAATCTTCAAAAGCATTTACTAAGCATTGATAGAAAATATAATTTCAAATATCAAACTGACAGTTTTAATTTTTATGATCATTTTTTTCGCATTTGCAACAACTGATTCTGGTTATAATAAAAAACCACAAAAGAAATTTTAGCTATTAAAATCTCATATAATTTCTGTAACATGTGAGAGCATTGTTTTGTTCTGTTCTGTTGCATTATTTAGATCTGATTGTCTAATCATTCCTGTTCCATTGTAATTAATTTAACAGTTAACTACATTTAAAAACCAGTTGAAATCTGGTATAAAGCAACATGAGTTGTATATTTTCTCTATTGTTTCTATTTCTGTAGGAAATATCATCCAGATCATCTGCAGAGAATGGCAAACTTGATCTTCTAACCCAAATATCAGCTCTGAGACTACGTCTAGCAGCTGTTGAGAATGAAAAACATGAAACTGAAGAAAAAAATTACAGGCTAGAAGTATGCATGTTTAATTACACAAAATATAATCTTTTGTTCAGTTATTTTTTATAAAACTTTTTTTTACATTTTAATAAACTTTTTTTTTATCAGCATACATTTTTATCTTTTAATTTTTTCCAATTTCTTTTCCTTGTGTTTATTTTAATAGATCTGTGATTTATTTCTTCTAATGATGTTAGTGAACTATTTATTCAAATGTAAGGTGTAATAATTCCTTTTGTAATCACTGTAATTACTGGTATGCAAAAACATTGGCACTTTATATCATGTTTAACATCTCGATTTTAGGAAAGTGAATTAAACATGTATTAATTTGTAATTTATCTTTTTCCATTTGTAAAGTTGAATTTTACATATGAACAGCAATGTTAAATTTTCCATATTTGATGTTAAAGCATCTAGAGTGAAGCTCTTTCAAGCACTAGTCTTAAAAACTAATAAATATTTATGTTGATCTAAAAAACATTAGAAATTTCCCTGTTTCTGTTGGACATACATTTGAAAAAAAAAAAAAAAAAAAAAAAAAGTGTTTATTTTAAAAACCTAGGAGTCAGAGACTCAGTGTTATAACAATTCAAATCAATCTTTATTCTTTTGTCATTACTCTATGATTTGCTCTTGCAAATTGGCTATATTAACTATACGTAATAATTTAAAAATAATCTTTTAGAATTGTATTTCTTTTTAAAGACTTTGCAGTTTTTTCTTTGTTTGTTTGATTTTTTCTTGTCTTTTTAAATAAAGGTTTCATTTTATACTAACACTCTGAAAATGTATTGGTTTTTCAAATTTAAGAGTCAAGGAATCTAGAGTCTTCATATTATCTCACTATTTTTATTTATATATATATATATATATCTTTTCTTTTAGAATGAACTTATCCTTGCATGTGCAAGTTTAGCTGAAAAAGAAGCTGATTTAACATATCTGCAAAATACATATAAAAATAAAATCACATCATCTAGTAATGAAATAAATAGTAAGTTCTTTAAATACAGTTGAATGATTAAGTTTTTATTCGTAATCCTCTTTTTTTAATACTTATCTGGTTGTATGCTTTTTGTGTGTGTGTGTGTGTTTCCATTTTTCTTTGCTTCCTATTTTTCTGAGTGCATTAATTTTAGCTCTTAGTCTCTCTCTCTACACATATATACAGGGTGTCCCAAAAAGGTGGTAACAGGCTTTACTTCTTTATCTGTGAGAGATAAGTGGGCAGTGTAAATTGAAAAAAAAAAAAAAAAAAACCCGTTCAAATTAAGACTCCGTTAAAAAAAAAAAAAAAAAAAAAATTCCTCATTCATTTTCAAAAAGTTACACTTTATTAATTTGTATATGAACCCTGTACAAAAACATCCCCAATTAGTAAAATGTGCCCCATACATTCATGAGGTGATGTACCAAATGTGAGCCTTTCATCATACAACATTGCAGAGATATCTTTAAAGAAAGAGAATGGGCGACCATACATGATTTTTAATGTAAACGTTTATTGCTAGAGTGGAAAAAGATTTTCTTTTGTCATTTCTGTACGACCCTGAAATGCAATCATTCGACATGATTTTTTTTCTCTTAGAGAGCCATAGAAAAGTGGTTTAAGCCAGTGTTATATTTATCTTTGCATTTTTAAAGGTTTAATTCTCAAATTTTGTATGTCACCTTATGAGTGTATGGGCACATTTTACTAATTGGAAATTGTTTTAAATGGCTGTCATATACAAATCTAAGAAGTGTAACTTTTTAAAAATTAACAATAGGAATTTTTTCTTAATGGAGTCTTTTTTCCGATCTTATATTAAACTTTTTTTTTTTTTTTTCAATTTACACTGTCCACTTATCTCTTATACATAAAGAAGCATGTTACCACCTTTTTGGGACACTCTGTATATAGTAATTTCATACATATGCTATATACATATTTTATTTGTATGTAATTTTATTTATTACTGATCAAATGATAATTTTTATTTTAGATTCTGAAAAAGAATATTTAGAGAAACTAAAAGAAGCTCTGAAATCTGTCATAGCTGCCAATGATGAAAAGGTAAAGCTAAGAACATAATATTTTATTTTTGTACTATACATTAGTATCACCAAACTAAAATAATAATGATAAATAAAATGGTAATTTTAGTGATATTTAATGACATCACAAAATATATTCTAATATTCTTTATAGTTTTATAGTGCTATTGATTTCATGCCTTAATACAGTCAAATTTCATTAATGGAATATCAGTTAAAAGAATACCCATTATTGTAATCAATGCTTCATGTACCAGTTTTTAGTGAATTATCATGTAATCTCAGATAATGGAATATCCTGCTTATTAGAATAGCTTTTTGTGTTAAATTGGCTCTTCCATTGACTTTATCTCTTATATTATAAATTCTTCTATTTATAATTTTAATCTTAAAAAGTTTATACTGTATGTTGTACTACTTTGCTTTTATAAAAGCAAATTAATGATGATGATAATAATAATATCGTATTAGCCCTAATGTGATATTTTTTGACTGATCATTTCCTATTAAAAACATGACTTGCCCTAAATTCGAGGTCTAAATATAGGATGTTTCTAATTATCTTAAATTTCGGAGTCATGCTATATTCAGTGTCACATTATATTCAGGTTAATACACTAGAAATCCTATAATGTTGATGCTCAAAGATTCAACAATATCTAAAATTATATGGATGAGTTATTTTTTATTATTTTCCTTGCTGTTTGTATTACTCATTCTCTTTAATTTTTGACTTATTTATAGCAATCATTCAACAGTTCTTTATTTTCTTAGGAAAAAAAGATCCAGGAACTAAAATTATCTTTGAATCGGTACAAAAAGTTACAAGAGTTAGTTTTTTCTAATCGTAAAGGTAATGTTTTGTTTGTCCCCATGTTTAAATACCATTACTAAATATTTAAAGTTTTTTCTGTGTGAAATTGCATTTGTAGAGTTTACTGCAACAACGAGGTAGCTCAAAACAGGCAGCTTTATTTCTTGAATAACATACAAAACAATAGTTGGAGCTACATTCTTTTGGTACCAAATGAAAAAGTGTTTCCCCTCCCCCCTGCTAGATAGTACATGAAAGTCCAAACTCCTGTAGGATGGGCTACCCCCTTTTTTGCAGCAAATCCTTCATTTGTTTGCATTGGAAAATAATTGCTAAACAAACAGTCTCTTTTTCTCTCCTTTTTTCTTCTTTTTTATAATGATCAAAAAAACATACTTATATTTAAAAGTACACAGTCAGCACTCTTAGTTTATATATGTGTATCAAAATAAATATTATTTAAATTACTTTTGTATGCTATGATTACAAGCTTAAAAGGACATAAAATAGAAATAAATTGCCAAAATTGCTATAGAAGAATAGTTTTTTATAATCCATATTTTTCAGAGGATTAAAAAAAAATTGTATAAAAATTATTTGAAGGCAAAAATAAAAGTGTCCCTATTCAGAAATCTTATAAAAAAATCAAGCTTTGACTTTGCATTTTGCCATTTATTTTTCAGATCAAACTTTTGGATATAAAATTAAAATGCTTATACTGAAATAACTTATAAAAAAAGTGAAAGGAAGCAGCTTTATGATTAGCTCTTTTTTATATATTTATTCTACTGGAGAATTTCAAAATCAATAAAATATGTATCTATATTTAATTAATTTTTTAAATTAATTAACAATTTATTTATTTTTCCTTTCTCTATTTTTTGAGTTATTCGAATTTTATGTTTTTTTTCTGGAAGTTTATTTTTTTTATCATTTGTATTGTTTGCTATGCTTTTATGATTTGTATTATTAAAACTATACAAATTAAATTGTACAATTACTTTTTAAAATTGTCTTTGTAAAAGATATAGTTTTTGTAGAGCCTAAAATTTATCTTTTAAACTTGTTTGTGCATGAAACCATCTTTTGCTTAAATAGAAAGATAGCTTTTTGCCTATCAAGTTGTTTATTTTGGCAGAAAATAATCTATTTGTATGTTAGTTACATTTTATGTTTGTTCTTTCTAAATTGATATATCAACAGATGGAATGACTAAAAAGCTAGATGACAGTTTTCACTCTACAACTGACAGTATAACACATCTAAATCTAGATGGAACTGATGTAAGTACATTGATTATTGTTCCTTTCTATTTAATGCTTTGTATTGAGAAGGGTCTCTAAAAAACATGAATTTATTAGTCTTTCATTATTAGTTTTTTAAGTATGCAAAATATCATCTGCATCATTTTATAATATAGTTAAAAAATACAGTAGCACAGTTATAATTAAAAACTCAGAATTACATGTGATATATCCATCACAACTATGTTGCGAAAAGTATTGAACATTAAAAAAGGATTCTTTATTTAATTTGAAAAATTGATTGCTTTCATTTTTTTTTTCATATTGTATTTTCAGTATCTTACACTATTATGTTTTTTGAAACACTCTAGCTTAATTTCTAAGTACTGTGCTTATTTTACTGTAGATACTTATCCATAATGAAAATTTGTCATTATTGAATAGTACAACCAATCCAGTTAATAAATGACTCCTTATATTATTTCTTACATTCTAGGAATTTGGTTTTGATTTCAATTTAACTGAGAAACCGCCCCCTGTTCCCAGAGTGATGCAGCACAGTTTAAGTAGTACTCTTCCTCTCACAGATGATTTCCACCGATCTTCCTCCCGACTTGGGGACATATCGAGGCATAGTCCCTTCAGTCCCATACGAGGAGAATCACCTAGTCCTTTTTCTAGTCTAAATGTTCACAAGTATAGTAGTTCAGAAAATGTGAGTCCTCCTACACCACAAAAGGTAGGATATTTTCAATGTAAAGTGTTATTTCCAAAGGATATTTAATGTCCAATTAATTACACTGAACTTCTACTAATCTATATTAATTAATGTTCAAGCTTACGTGGAAAATTAGAAAGCATGTATTATAGAACAGTAGCCTCGTAGTAACTTAAAAGTGAACAATCTACCAAAAATTAATGTAGTAAATCAAAAATAAAAAACAAGATCTAACATATATAAATTCTGTGGTTTATATAGAGTAGAGTACAAGTTATAATAAAAACTTCCATATATATTAAACATTAAAGTTATAAGTTTTCATATTTTGTATCTTGGCAATTAACAGCTAATGATTTTTTGAATGTTTCTAATAAATGCATGAAGTATCAAGAAAAATTGAATAATTAGTTGATTTTCAAACTGCATGTATAGTAAAAAAGGAGATCAGTGTATTTGTTCTTTTCATTTAATAAGAGAGTTTATAAATTTTATCAATTGCAAACACAGTTTTTTTAATCAGTCACTAACTGTTGTATTTTTATTGCTATGAATGAAAAGCTTATGCGTATCATGTTTAATGTATATTGCATAACAAAAGAATGTTCCCTTACAAAAACTATTTTAGAAGTTGATAGAGAAATGAGCTGTAATTCTATAGATTTATTTCTGTCAATTCTATAGAATATTTTCATATGGGTTATAACAAAATATGTTTATAAATATGCTGAGAAGAAGCATGCTTAATAATAATCCCCCCTCCCCTTTTTTCTAGACACCTCCAGCAAAACGTCATTATTCAACACTTCCCCGTCCTCATGCTACAGACATCATACAACAGTACATTAAATCACCAACAGAATCTCCTTCAAGTGCAGTGAATTCTGGTACAATTTAATTTTAATGTTTTTGAAATCAAACTTAAAATTACTGAGAAATATAATTTTGTGTTTTGTTCCTTCACCTAACCATAATTTAATATGTTTTTTTATTACTATTCTCATTCTATAGCTTTATTGTTTTAATTGTCACATAATCTTTCTAATTTGATCTCTAGAACAAAAAGGTAATATTTTCTTAATTTATGTATTCTTAATCCTCATATGTATTAAACTTGAAATAAATTTATAAACTGATAGTAAATTTTTCCAACTAATTAGCCAAACACATTTTTAAAGAATGCAAATGTATTTTCAAATTCTTTTTCTTGCCATTTAAATTCTGAAATTTAATCAGTCTGAATTTTACTAAACCATACTTTAATAATAATAAAAATAGGATTAGTGATATTTTTTATGAAGTATTTTTTTAATGTTTTTAATTCAAATAACTTCTCAGCAGTCATAAATTAAAAAAAAAAAATGTATACGGTTCTTTAATTTGTACAGCTTAAAAATAAAATAAGGACAGTAAATAAGACAAAGCTTAATATGGTGTATTTTTACATATTTGCAGTATTTCTTTTAGTAACTGTACTTTAATTCTTCCAATCATTTTTAATAATAGAGAATTTAATCACTGTGTATTTCATTTAGTTGTTTTCTTTCTCTATACTTTTGGTTTTATCTATATACTAAATGAAAATATTAACTAATTGAAAATGAATCTTTTGATACTTTTAGTTAAAAATTTACATGTCATTTTGACTGTGTATAATTGAAACATGTTTATTGTGCATTTATAACTCATATTTTAAAAAATGTATGTTTCTTGTAAACAGTTTTCCCTTTAAATATTATGTTCAATTTATTGTCTTTATGTATTTCATTTGTCCTCCCATTTTTTTATTGTACAGTTTAAATAATTTAAAAATTTATTTTAAAGTGCATGCTTATTTAAGGGTAGTTTACTTCTACTTTTTGCTTATGAAGGGAAATTATGATTAAAAAATAATTTAGACACATTTCTGAGGCAAAGAGCTGAAGTAATATTATAATCGGAACAGCATAATATCTGACATAAAAGGTTTTTTTTAGTTAAATTCTAAATTTTTATTTCAGAAGTAATCTTTTGTGTAGACAGTGCAAGAATTGTTTCTCTAGATAATTTCGCTTATATAGAGAAATATTCCAGTATTACTTCTTTCTGTCCACCAGTGGTTACATAGGAAATATTACTTGTTTTAGTGCTATTTTTTGTTTTTGTTTTTAAAGGTAAATTATTGGACTGACTAAACTATTGTCTCTTTCTGGCATATTATTTTTATTTCTTCCTCCCTTTCTACTTCTTCTGTATTATACTACTAAGAAATTTGTACAAAATAATGTATGAATTTTGTATGGTTTTAGTCAGACTGATCTTACTGACACATATTTTTATAATGTGAAAAAAAATTAATATTAATTTTGTAAAGTATAAATTTATAGAAAAATGAATAACTTAAAAAAAGCTTTTTTTATTATTAGAGATAGCACTGATTAAAGACATGTTGGAAATTGTCTGATTGTGATGTATTTTTAGGGCGCACATCACAATCTTTTCATAATCTGCACCACCCAAACTATGAAGCTTTTAGGCCTGTTCCAACGAAAGCTTCATCTGGTGTATCTTTTGGGAAAGGATTCTTTAAATTAAAGTTGGGAAAACGAAGTTGCAGTGCCCCAGAACTAGGTGATGGCCTCTCCCTTTGTGCTTTTCTCGTTGCTTTGCTTTGCTATTTTTAATTTCCCAGCTTTAATTATTTAATTTTCATTTTCTGCTTTTCATTGACTAATCACTGTATTTTTTCTGCTTTCTAATCTTATTTACATATTCACATTAATCATATGTTTGCATCATATTGCAAACAGCCAATTTTTAGCTTTGCAACTTATTGAGCACATAAACTAGAGCTTTTGTTAACTCATAATCAGTTTTGTAGCCACCTACAAAGTTTGAAAAAGTTTTCGATGAATGATTTATGATTGAATCTGTACCTTAACATTAATTATTATAAAGTTCTTATCGATAAAAATTGTATTTATAAGCTATGTAGTATATTGTGTATGAATATGTTTTTGAGAATTGTAGTCCATTTCAAACAGTTTAAGTACATTTGATATATAAATCAAACTTTAATGTTATATTTTGACTACATTCTAGCTTGAAGTAACTTACATTTCTCATCAAGTATCATATATTCCTGTTCACATAATCTCCAGTTGTATGAAACTGTTAATGAGTTTTTTTCTTCTGGTTATGTAAGAGACTGGAGTGACAGGGAAAATATGTTTAGGCAATCCCATAGCTTATGTTTGAATTTTTTTAAATTAAAGAACTAGTGAGCATTTTCGCAATAAATTCAGTAGAGTGTTTAAGATTATAATAAATCTAAAATTTCAGTTACTGTAACATTAATTGCTTCATTCAACTCAAACAACACTATTATCACGCAGCTGTAAAGCAGTGATTCTTAAAGTGGGTTCCAGGAGAAAGTCCCTGGATTTCATGAATCAGTATCATTTCTCAATGAACCGCTTGATTATTTCAGTTGTTAAACATTTTCAGTTATAAATAATATTATAATGAAATTGCACAGCAATAAGTAACATGTAATAAGCATAAACAATTTCTTATAGATAACAATAGTATTTGATTAAGTAGTCAGACTATTATTTGTAATCTTTTGATGCAAGTTACATAAAATAAAAGGATTTGTTGAGTGGTCTCTGGATAAAAGCTTAGAAATCATTGGCATAACTGGGTAGGGGTTAGGATGGGCTAAAATTACCTTAAAAAGATTTTGTCATCTTTGGTAGGTTGAAGCCACTCCTAGAAATATTCAAAATGCCTGTGCTCTTATGCCATGTATAGGAACTGCCTGCTGTAAAGCATTTAAAACTTGATTTAACCTATATCATGGAGTAACGATGTGGTATGTTTTCATAATTTATTATTCAATTAAAAAACTTATTGTTTTGTACAGTTGTTAAGTCATCATTATCTCTATTATTTTCACAAGTCAGATTTATCCCCTAATTTATATTGTGATCCTATTAAATAATATTTTTCAATAAAAACTGTAAAATTAATGTAATATATTTATGTATAATATTTTAAAATTTAGAACATATAAATAACATACTACTATGTATATTAAAAATCAGCTATTGTTGGTTATCTGTACATTTACAGAACCAAAGTTTATTACACATAAATTAGCAAGAAATAATAGTTTAATGATTTTATTCCTTTTATTGCGACTGAAGTGGATTCAGATTAACTATGTAAGGAATCTTACATTACATTTCAACATTAGTTCAGCTTCAACTGTCCATGATTGTTGTCTTTTGTATGCGTTAAGCAGATTGTTTCATATTGTATAGCTTATGCTTTTCCAAATCAATATAATTTATATGTCAGCAGCTTTTGTTATTGTCTTATCTTAACTGATTTATTAAAAGCATAATTTTAAAAAAATAATTTTCTTTGTATAATGCTTATTTTATCCTTTTCTTTGTACTGCTTTAAAAATATTTTAAAATTAAAATTATTAACTATTTCTGCATGTACTTTATTAATGTATACTTATTTTTTAATTATTTGTTTGTATGTAATAAATATCTTTACTTTTGAAAAATGCATTGAACTGTGAACAACATTGTAAACTACTCAACCAAAATGTATTTCTTTGTTTTTATTTTGTTTATGTATTTGCTTTAATGCTGGTTATGCTTTTTTCCTTTTGTAATTCTTTTTTTACAGCATATTTTATTCAAATTATAATGCCAGTAAATTCTATTTCAATGTCGCAACAAAGTTTTCATTAAAAAAAGGAGATAATGTATATTGCAGCATGCAGATTTGTATGAATTTTGTTTGTTTTGCATGTATTTTCTGAAAATTAGAAAATTTTTGCATTAATATTAATGTAAAACTAAAATTTTCTCAAAAAAAATTTATTAACAAAACTTTTGGTAAATATTTGATATTATTTTACTCTTGCCCAAAAAAGTATGATAGCAATAGTTGGAGATAATCAGTAAATAAAGTGATAATTTGTTTAGTTTTAAAGTTTATAAGCATGTTTGATGAAATGTTGCTAAAGAATTGAAGTTGCTTATTTTTATTTTTTTGTAAAAATGCAATAAATATAACCTTTTATGCATTTAAAATAATTATTGTTGTAGGGATTGTTAAACAGTATTTGCATGGGTTGCTATCAGTTTTTCCTTTATGTATGCTATACTAATAATATTTTGCATTAAAAATTCTCTGAGCCATCTAATTATTGAATTAAAAAGAATTGGTTTTAAAATACTGTTTCAGAAATGCATATATACTTTGATTTTTTAATCTCTTTAATATAATTAATGAAACAATATAATTATCAATGTTAACCAATGCAAATAAATAAAACATTATTTTTCTTGTCAAATTTAATTCCTTCAGAAGGTAGTGCCAAATTAAATTTATAACGAGTTTAAAATATTAAGTAATAAAATTTTTATTTTTAACTATTTCAGATGTGATGCATTTAAAGAAATTTTATTTGTTTTAAACTGATGTTAATTCCTAAATGTCCATATTATAATGACTTAAATTTTCTAAGAATTAAATATGCTGTAATTGTTAACAGAATTAATAATTTATAAATTATTTTTATATGCATATTTATTTGCAGCACCTGACAGATGTCAAAATATTCCAGAAACATCTGGAACTCTTGGTTCAAATTATAGTAGAACATCTTCCCCTCTCACTACATTACCTGCAAAAGAAAAGTCTAAGGGTTTTAAAAAAATCTTTGGAAAGTATGTTTTCTTTATCTTATTTGTTAATTTTTAGAAATGACTTTGTTCTCTAAGTTTATGACCTAATTTTTGTTATTTGGTAAAGGGTAAAAAGGTCTGGTTCTGAAAACCTTAATCATTCTGAAGCTGAACTAAAAAGAGGCGGTGTTCGAGCCACAGCTGGTCCAAGGCTTGGTTGGTCAAATCCAACTCAGAATGGAAATTTTAAGTAAGTTTTTCAGTGAATTACATGCATAATTTCTTATATATGTCCCACACAGTTTAAGAAAAATTTATCATTTCAATGTTGTGCCTTTAACAAAAATAAAAACTAGTTTTAAAAACTTTTTAACAGTGTAAAATGTGATTAAAACATCATACTGTATAATTCAAAATGCTAGTAAAACTATCATTTACCCCGATCATGTCATAGTTTCATTTATATTTTTTCATTTTATGATGCGATTCTAGTGTGCTGTCAAAAGAGAACATATTTCTTTTTTTATAATGTGTCAATAATAAGACTTTGCTATTTAGTCAAAGCAATATAATGTTCATGACATTATTACTATACTTTTCCTTTTTTAGAGCAGACAGACCTTTTACTGAATGGGATTCATCTATGATCTGCGATTGGCTGTTTTACTTGGGACTTGGCATGTATGTACAAGAGTGTAAGAAGTGGGTAAAAAATGGAGAACAGCTACTGAAAGCTTCTACTCATGATTTTGAAAAAGTAATAACTCTTTAAATCAGTGGGTTTTTTTTTCTTTTTGTCTTATAAAAGCTTTTTTTTCAGTTACCATCTGACAATACTGTTATTGCAGAAAAAACATTCAAAATACTGATGTTAAAAGATAAAATAAATAGAGACTTTGTGTGAAAACACACATAAATGATACTTATGAGAAGGTATGATCATTTTGACAGAAAATTTTTTCACTCTTCGTTAGACAACACACTTAATCTCTTTTCCAGAGACAAAGTGTGTCGGCCGACAAAGATTGAAAATTTTTTGGTCAAAGTGATTGTATCTTCGCATAAGTATCATTTTATGTGTATTTTTTACACAAAGTACTGTTATTGGTTTAAATGCATTTTTCAGCTTTGTTTAAGGGAAATGAAAATCCTGTAACTTTTTCACATACAGTTGTAACTATTGTGCATATACCTGTAGCTAATTATTTAAATTATGTTTCAGCTAAGCTGATAAGGATGCCTTTGACAATTGTTTTTCAATCATTGCAGTGTTTGCCAATTTTAAGGCAGCATGTGATGAAGTTTGGCACTTAAAGCTAATTCAAAAGCTCTATCTTCATGGTATTACTGGCAACATGCTTGGTTGGATCAAGAATTTTATCAGTCAGAGATATATCATGGTTCATTTTGGTGACTGTTTTTCATCATTTAAGCAAACTCAGACTGGTTTACCCCAAAAAGCCATAATTAGTGCAATCCTATTCAACATTTACATAATGACCTCCCAGATCTTTTATTGATTGACTGTTTGATTTTGCCAACACTCTTTGCTGATGATCTTGCGTTATGAAACAGTGCTCCAAAGACTCAACTATAGTCACTAAACATTAAACTCAGTGAATCACTGGGGAAAGTTGATGTTTGGTGTGGGCACAATAATATGACTATTAATATTGACAAGACTACATACCAATTTTTTACTTTAAATAGACAACCTTTTTTACCTTCACTTTTTTTATCACAGTTTTACTATTAATGTTACAATCAATACCACTTATTTAGGTTGTACTTTCGATAAATGTTTAAATTGGAATGAGCATGTGACCTGAATTAACAGAAAGGGGGAGCATAGGCTTCCACTGTTAAAACTCCTGCCCAGCTGTGAGTGAGGTTGTAGTAGAAATACTCGCTTCACTTGTTACAAAATGTATATCAAACCTCTCTTTTCTGATTGTAATGAGATCCTTGTTTCAGCTTCTGATTCTATGATAAATAAATTAGAACAAAGTCAAAATCAGGCCATGCATTTAATCACTAGGGTAGTTAAGTCCACTCCTATTGCAGTCATGTGGTTATTGACCAAACTTCACCCAATAAAACAGGAAATATTCAGAAATTACAAAAGCTGTATAGGTTTCCAACTCCTATTTGAGGGACTGTGATTACAAAGAGCTGAGAAACCTTAAAACCCAACATGGTTTTAACCAAATTAGCTATCAGATCGCACAGGAAATTGGCATTATACATGAGAAGTCATTGCCCCCATGACTTCTCCGAACTCTGTGTGTTCCTCAATCTAGATGTATGGATTGATAAACAAAACATATTGGATTGATAAACAAAACATAGACGACACTCATACCCAAGCTATTGCTTTTTGTACTATTGAAAATAGATATCCTGTTAGTCACTGGACTTATGTTTCACAGAGTGTTCAATGTAATTAGTTAAAAACGTTAAAAGCCTAAAATCTCCGTAAAATGATTAAAACACGCACCATGAGCACTTTCGACAGCCTAGCCCGCTGTCATCATCAGAACTGAGCTGCTTGGCTCGTTCACCGCTTCTTCTTCACCAAGGCCTGCCACGATTGCTTGATCTGCGCATGCGCCATGTCGTTGACAGCTCCCTCTTGTGTCATTATTTCCAACGCTTCCCGTCTTAAGCCATAATTGTGGTTATTGTAATTAGCTATTTTCTTGACATTTACGAAATCTATATTTATATTTTCCTTTAAGGCTAGGCGGGATAGAGCGGTACTTTGTCTATTGTATTTTATATCGTTTATGTGTTCTTTAATTCTATCTTTAATTTTTCTTTTTGTAACACCAATGTAGTATCCGGGAAGGTTGGAATCTCTATACGTGAAATTTATTTTATAAATACCTGCGGTTTCTAGAGGGTTAATCTTGTCTTTATCTGACCGGATTCTTTTAAATATATTGCTATTGGGCAATTCAATAATAAATTTTACAAACAGAATAAAGGTGTCCCTATGGGCTCCCCGATATCTGGTGTAGTAGCAGAGTGGAAAATGCGAAACCTTGAAACTTTAATCAATACAAACCTCCACCCCCATATTAAATACTGGTTTCGTTACGTTGATGATGTTTTTGCAATAGTAAATAACAATAGCATAAATAATATCCTCGACGAACTTAACTCACTTGATGAAAATATACAATTCACTATAGAACTTGAGCAGAATAATAGCCTAAATTTCCTTGATGTTAAAGTAATTAGAACCACCCCAGACAATATAGAAACTACCGTTTATCGTAAACCTACCAATAATAATAAAATAGTCAATTACTCCTCAAAAACTACATATAACTATAAAATATCAATCTTACGTTCACACGTCAATAGAACCCTGTAAATATGCTCCAACCAACTATTACTAAAGGAAGAAATACAATTCATAAAGCAACTTGCACGCGAAGCTAATTATCCCAGCAATATCATCCCCCGCCTAATCAGAAATAGAAGAAAGAAACTTAACATCATCAACGACGCACAAAAAGAAAAATCCACATTTACTCATCCGATTCCCTACTGTTGCGGTCTCGCTGTAAAAATATCCAACCGGGCACGTAAAATGAACCTTCGTATCCCAATTAAACACAATAGCAATATATTTAAAAGAATCCGGTCAGATAAAGACAAGATTAACCCTCTAGAAACCGCAGGTATTTATAAAATAAATTTCATGTATAGAGATTCCAACCTTCCCAGATACTACATTGGTGTTACAAAAAGAAAAATTAAAGATAGAATTAAAGAACACATCAACGATATAAAATACAATAGACAAAGTACCGCTCTATCCCGCCTAGCCTTAAAGGAAAATATAAATATTGATTTCGTAAATGTCAAGAAAATAGCTAATTACAATAACCACAATTATGGCTTAAGACGGGAAGTGTTGGAATTAATGACACAAGAGGGAGCTGTCAACGACATGGCGCATGCGCAGATCGAGCAATCGTGGCAGGCCTTGGTGAAGAAGAAGCGGTGAACGAGCCAAGCAGCTCAGTTCTGATGATGACAGCGGGCTAGGCTGTCGAAAGCGCTCATGGTGCGTGTTTTAATCATTTTACGGAGATTTTAGGCTTTTAATGTTTTTAACTAATTACTAAGGTATTTCCGTGTTCAAATTTTAACTAAGAGTGTTCAATGTTTCAGAGATGTAATGGTGCTGTCACTGGTGTATTTTGTGAGCAGGTTACTTTCTACAAAGCCATTGGAGGTGATACTACAAGTTTTGGTGGAGAACTAGAGGTTATTTTTATTCCCTTGAAACAAGTTATAGTCTTAAAACAAAAATTCAGTGACATAGTTATCCTATCAGACTCTAAGGCTGTATTTCAGGCCATCTCCAATTATAAAGCTGGTAATTCTAAATGCCTTTTTGACTGCAGGTCTCTTTTAAAATCACTTGTTGATTTTATGGTGTTGCAATGGGTTTTCTCCCACTGTGGAGTGGAAGGTAATGAAAGAGCTGATTACCTCGCAAAGAAAAGTACTACTGTTTTGCAGAGACCAAATCTTCCTTTGACTTTTCATTCAGCTAAATTTCTAATCAAAATAGAATTTGAGAAAAGATTTAAATTGGATTCGACTACATTAGCTAGGGGAAAGGTCTGGAAACATCTCTGTAATAGTGGAACGTCTATTCCTGACCTCCCACAAAGTTCTACTGTTGCCAATTTCTGTCTTTTAACAGGACACAATTGTCTCAATACCCATCTTTTTAGAATTAGACTAAAGGACTTTCCGGTTTGTTATCTGTGTGACTCTGGATCCTCAATGGATGGATTACATATTGACATGTGTTTTGTACATATGTTTTAATTGTATTATTCAAAACCGTTATGAAACCAGAAGGCTAATGACTTGATTGTTAAAGCCTAGCATTTGTATAAATATTTAAATTATGTTTGTTACTTTAATTATTAATATCTGCTGTTTATGTTGATAATCATCTTTTTTGAGTAAAAATAAATAAACATAATATATGATGAGGATATTTTTCACTATTATCTATTCAATGTTTGAAAAATGTTGCAGTTATTTTGTATTTAATTTTGTGACCATTTTGTATTTAATTTTGATGGGCAATCATTTTGTATTTAATTTTGATGTGTAATCATTTTGTATTTAATTTTTAAGGAGCTTGGCATAAAGAATCCTTTGCACCGAAAAAAATTATTGTTAGCTGTGACTGGTGCTAAAGAACAAGCAGGTGATGTTGTTGAGCCAGCTGGCAAATTGGATCATCAGTGGGTAGTTCGATGGCTAGATGACATAGGTCTTCCACAGTACAAAGATGCTTTCTTTGATGCCAGACTGGATGGCAGAATGTTGCATCATTTAACTCTTGTAAGAATAGTTTTTCTGTTTGCTAAAATTTTGTATATGCATAGTAATAATTGGTTATTGCTCAGACATAAATGCTTTATGCTTACAACTGTTTAAGGTAGCACAATATTTTTTGAAAATGAAGATAATCAAAATAATATAATCATTTAATCTAGCGAACTACATCTAAATTGAAAAAATATTAACACCTTTAACAGTGAAAATATGTAAATGTGAACAGTAGTTCTCCATGAAATTTTCAACTATAAGCCCGTTAGCATACTTTTAGGCAAGTCTTTAATATACTTTGCTCTTTGTTTTTAGGAATCATAGCTTGAAAACTAAGTACACTATGTACTAGCAAAAATATTAATATATTTTTATATGTGCTCTTTAATTGCAATAAAATATTTTTTTAATTGGATTGCTTATGAGTTCAAATAGGTTCAAATTTAATAATGTATCATGTTGCATATTCAGCTGTGCTTTGATTCTGTAGACATTTCTGAAATTCAGAGGATAAAAATCTATTAATAGAACATTGATACAAACTATTAGTACTGTAGTACACCCATTACTTTTACTTTAATACTGGAGAGGGTGAGGAATGTTTTTAAAGCTATATTTTGAATTGAAAGAAAAAGTATTTTTTAAAAATATGTTTGTTTTTACAAAGCCAAGATCTTATAATCTACTTTCAACATAATTTCTGTCTATATTGAGACATTCTTTTATGTAACCAGTTTCTGCACTCTATCTTCGTAGAAACCACCCACCTGATACATGATAACTACCATCTCTGTTGACATCATTATTATGTATTGTTAAGGTACCTCTTCAAATGTAAGAATAAATGGTAATCACTATATAGCATCCTTAGAGATGGTTTAGCATTCTTATAGATACCCAATGGTTTAGCACTAAAATGATCATGATTTCAAAGGTTATTTCATTGCTCAGTCACTAATTTTTAGAAAGATGAAGTATAGAAGCAAGATTCAGAGTAAAATATTAAGTGCTTTACATACTCGGGAATGAAGTTCAAATATAGGCTAAAATCCATGCTTTCAAGTAAAAATTAAATTGTCTAAAGGAGTGTTTTTGTATTTTTTACTATGGCAAAGCAGCTATTTTTAAGAACATGTCCCCTAGAAAGTAAAATCAAGATTAAAGATAAATTATTTAAAAAGAGTTGTACCTCTCTTATACACATTTTACTGTTGCAGGCTTATTTTCGCTAAATTTTGAGGTGGTTTTCTTTAAAATGTTTAATGTTCTTTGTACAATCATATTTTATTTTCACATTTTGGAAAAATAACTTGTTTTAAAGATACAAAAGTCTTTTGAAGTTGTTAAATGTCTTGAAATATTGTAAATGTGTATATATACATATAGCTATTGATTTGAGTTTATAAATAAAAACAAGCTTTTAATATGCAAAACATAATGGCACACATCCATTGGTGTAGTTGGGTGGTGGCTAGAGTAGACTAAATACTAGAAAGATTTTAGCTCCCCCATGGAAAATTAGATTTTCTTTTTCAAGATTAGAGATAAAATCCACAGGGTTGATAAATGCTTGTTTTTTTTTTTTTTTTTTTTTTTTTTTTCCTTTATCTGGTTTTTTAAGGTAAGGGATGGGGATTCAGATCATTTGAAAAAATGTTGCTTATTACTAAATGCACTTTAAAACAAATAACTGATTACAATAATCAATTACAGATTGATGAAAAAATATTTAAATCCATAGAATTTATTAATTACAATAATCAGTTATAGATGAAAAAATAGATAAATCAATGATAATAATAATCACAATCATGATTGGCTTTTACATAAATTGATTATTAACAGCGAAATTAAAGCTCTGTATTAGTGTTAAATCAGAACACTTAAACTAATGTTTTGTTATGAATAAAAAGTTCTTATTTATTTTAATTAAAGTGATAGGCATAAAAATTTTCTGTAGAAAAAGTTATTTCGAACTTTTTTTCCTTGGGGGTGGGGTGTTCATAAATTTTACAACTAGTGTACTGATATTAAGAAATATATTAGCTATGAAATTTGAAGTTGCAACTCAGGTGGTTTTTTTCATGGATTTTTTTTTTACAAAAACCCACCCAGGTTTTTTAGTGTTGGGCTAAATCATAACCATATATTTTAGGGAGCTAAAGCCCAACCTAGAAATATATCAAAAGGCCTACCTTTTATGCCAATGCACAATCTTAATTAGAGATAGTAAAATAAGGCTAGAATTATTGTGGTGTTAATTGTATTTTAAGCATTAAAGCATTATTTATTTCTCAGTGATAAGTATATCAGTTTCTAGTCATTGATATATGTTAAATAAAAAAATTCTGCCAAATAGAATTTATTTAGTTATTTATTTTATTTCAGGAAGACTTGTCACATTTAAAAGTTACTAATCTTTTGCATCATATTAGTATAAAAACTGGCATTCAAGTGCTGAGAGAAAATAATTTTGATGGTCATTGTTTAAAAAGACGCTCTCTTCCTGAAGATGTAAGTAATTTTAATCTTTTTCTCCACCTGTAATTTGTAAGGTGTCACATATGCAGCTTTCAAAATGAATCCTGAAAGTTGACAGAAACTGTATAATTTTTAGCAAAATATTTTTTGTTATATTAAGTAGTTAAAATTAAATGGTAATCAAAAACAAAGGTTTAAAGAAAATTGTAGTTTGATTAGCTAATTGTGAAAAGAAGCTGTGTAAAAACAGGCCAAGAAAATTAAAACTGGCGTATCTAGATAAATCCTATTTTGTTGTGAAATACTTCATGCTTGTCAATTATAGAAATGATCATGTTTCAGAAGTTTGCTCTTATACTAATTAGGAAAACTCGCCTTCTGATGTAAGCAGATGGACAAATCACAGGGTTATGGAATGGCTCCGGACAGTTGATCTCTCAGAATATGCCCCTAACTTACGTGGTAGTGGAGTTCATGGTGGTCTCATGGTATGTAATTATATATAAATATACAATATATGTTCAATGTATAATACAGAGTATCCAAAAAGTTCCCAAACTGGCGACATATGATACATTTGGATGCTTATTTATTGAAACATATTTGTATCTTTCATACGATTTACATTCAAAATATATCACATGGAATGCAATTCTTTAATTGTGCAATAAATTCATTTCACTATGAAGAACAAAGTAACATAGAACTTTATTCTCACACAACTTGAACATGAAAAGAACCAAACACTAAACTAAAGAATTGATACAATCATTAGCAGACAATAAAATTTAATATTAAAAGAAAGTCCAAGCTTAGAGTTTAGTGGGCCATTCATTAATTATGTAAGCACGATTTTGGTCATGTTTGACTCCCCCCCCCCCCTTACCTCCATGTAAGAGCACAGATGATATCTGACTCCCCTCCCTCTTCTTATGCAAGATTTATCTGGTTTTTGAAAAGAACCAATTACTCTAAAACTCATAATTTGACGGAATATCCATCACTATGTTAGAAATCGTACATTTCATCATGAAATATTATGTAAGAATGGCTTCCCCCCTCCCCGAGATAAGGGCATGTAGAGATTTTGAAAAAACCCCTCCCCTTTGGGTCCCTTACGTAATTAATGAATGACCCTAGGACTTTTAGAACACACCTGTATAAATTTGTCTATTGAAAATGGCATGCATAGCATTTATAAGGTTTTTATGGACAAACAAAATAATTTTCATAAGTATGTATTATGGCCAGTCCCTGTATGAAATGTTTTAATGATATTGTTCTTATTCACCTTAATTATTTCTTATTGTCAGTAGTATATCTATTTTATAATTGTTGTGTTTGCACAATTTATCTTTCTTCTTTATTTATAGTTGTATGAACCTCGTTTCAATGCTGATTTAATGGCAACTCTGCTAAACATTCCTCCAAACAAAACATTATTACGACGGCATCTGAGCACTCAGTTCAAGCTGCTAATTGGAGCAGAAATAATGCAAAAGAAAAGAGAATGGGAGACTCAACCAAGTTACTCACCTCTTTCTCCCAGTGCAAAAGTAAAAGTGAGTGAAGAAACAACACTGATATAAAACTGTTTAATATTGACAATCCATACTCACTATTGGAATATCATACATCACTCAGTGGACTTGCATTAAGTACCTCTTTTAATTTCATGGTTAAGTTTGAACCATGGTCATCAGCAAAATAGAGCAAAGGGAGCACTTGTCTCATCCCTGGATTTTTGTATACCGTTTTTCCCCGATTTTTTGTTCTTACCAACATGGTAATCATATGTCGAAGTAATCTCCCCCCCCCCCCCCCCCCCCCCCGCAAAATATTCTGCGGATACTCATTTTATTATCCACACACTTAACCCCTTATTGGTCGTATTATTTTCAAGAAAATTGTCATAAATGTGACTATTTTTTAATTCCAGAAAATTGTATAAAAATAAGTGCATGTACAATATATGCATTCATTTTAAGGTTTTGGACATTTTTTTAGCACGAAAGAGGGGAAAAAAAAAAGTTAAAATTTCTAGGAAAAGCCTGAATGCGAGTTTTGTAGTCAGCAGGGAATCATTAAAAATATATGTTTTAAACACTAAAGGAGAATTTTATTAAACTTACTTCATAAAATAAATAAATATATGTAAAATTTTCTTTGAACATAAGTAAAAAAAGTGAGCTAAGATTGCACAATGGATATCACAAATACATGTATTTGAGTACTGCTACCATCTATTTAAAAATAAATTATCTCTGAATTAAATTAAAAATAGTCTGGTATTGTCTTCTCTTGTGTAATTAAAAAAAATATATTATAATAAAAAAAATTTTGTGGATAAGAATCGAAATGCTCTTATCTGTCTGGTGCATAACATTTGAACACTATTACCTGGAAATATGACAGGCGTAAGAAATAGAGGGAGAAAGCGGGGCGAGGGAGCCTGTGATCTTGATGCGAGCGAGGCTTAAGAGGTTAATGTATTTTGTCTACCCCACCCTCCTAACTTTGTACACATTATACTAATGGAATATGTGAATATTGTAGACTGATTTTATATAAACACAATTTTTACTATACTGGGTCAATACTTTTTCTTGTGTTCACCAAAAGTAATCAGCTACAACCATATCTGTTGTGTTTGGCTATAACTATTTTGTTATTGGTTTTATGCAGGACACAATGAGATAGATAACCTTTAAGCACTTCCTAACTGTACATTAAGCGTTTGTATTTTAAAAATTAAGATGTACTGTAATAGTTGCAGTCATAAAGTTGTAAATCATCTTTGGTTTAGTAAGAAATATAGGTTTGATTTAGAAAAAAATTCATTAGCATAAAAAAAATAAAATTAACATAAGTTTTTAAAGCTTATGAAATTGCATAAAATGATGTAGATTGCATAAAGCACAGCTTGTTCTATTAAAACCTTTACTGCTGGGTACGTCCTTGTTCAAGTTTACACTTGCCCAGCTTGCATTAAGCTTGACATAGCAAGCTTACTTTCAAGCTTAAAAATTTTTTGTAAAAAAAGTTTCTTAAATACATGGGGCACCCGTCGGCGAACTCGCCCCACATATTTTACTTTTCCATGCATTTTCTCCTCTATGCTAAAATTTCAAGTTAATTTAATCTGTTTCCATCAAGCGTCCGCGGCTGGGATAGAACTCGAGACCTAAGGGTTGTGAAGCCAGCATCCTAACCGTTCCACCAATCTGCCTCGCGCTGGCACGACTAAAGGTTGAAGTGACTGTCATGGTTGGCACTCTGTTTTCTGGCAAGATCGATCAGTGCCCGATGCGGATTTCTTTCTTTTATTTTTCCATGGGATGAATCGAAATTAAAATAATATTATGTGTGATTTATAGACTCTACTAATAGGGAAATAAGCATAATGTAAACTTAAAAGCAGCACACGTTTTAAAACTTTCAATATCGCGACACTCACGTTGGGCAATACTGGCCAAAATCAAGACAAACGACTGATTTTGAAATCAATTTCGTAGTATAATTGTATTTTATTTTGAAGAATTTCCATATTTGGAAATATAGAATCTTTTTTTTCCCCTATGGTTAAGTACATTTATGACTGATGATAAATTATTTGTTATGTGGATGTGGCTTTCCAAATCAAGCAGTAATCAAGTTGTATTCAAGCTTGACAGTTCAAATGACTTCTCCAAGCTTGCTGCAAGCTTAAAATGAATTGAACTGTCAAGCTTGTATTAATACGTCAAATTCAAAAAAATGTCAAGCTTGATTTAAGCTTATGTGCTGTCTGGGATCATATATATATATATATATATTAAAGTCATAATTTTTTTTCTGATAAATAAAGAATATTATAACAAAATCACTCAAAATAACTAGTGTTTAAAACATAAAATAATAAAAAACTTTGTAAAATAACACCCGAAAGATAACTTGAATGACCATACAGCTGTTTCGGGCAAAAACTTTTTTGCTCTTCCTCAGTGACAATCACCTGAAGTCAGGAACCTTCAGGAAGGTTATTTTAAAGAATATCACACCTCACCTGAAAAAAATCAATAGTAATTGATTAATTTACTAATGATTTAACAGTATTTAAATATCATAATTATAAATATTTTTCATGTTTTGCATCCTCATGAAAGAAATAATGGTTTTGGTATTTTTAATTTGTAGCCTGTAAAGAAAAGTCATTTCTCTCTTATGAAGAAAAAGAATAAAAATGAGCTAGCTTTTGAAGATTATGTATGTCCACTGAACTCTTCAGGAAAGATATTTGGAACTTCAAGTTTAACAAATGGGCACAATACATCAGAAGAAGAGAAATTTTTAATGAAAGAGGTATAACAAGGTTTCTTTTTCACTACTAGACCACATGAAGTATTTTTTCTGTTTCCCAGATTTTACTAAAGAAAAATAATTTTTTGTCCCATTGTAAATTTTATCATGCTATTTTTAAATTTTCTGAATGTTTGAGCTATATTCATAACTTAAAAATTTCTACTGCAATTAAGAGTTTCCTTTAGTATTTGTTTTCAAAATCATATCTGCATTGATTTGTTGATTCTTATGTGAATATACTTGACATAAAATTAAATGCATTCATCTAACTGTAAAATTAAAAACATCTTTCAACTTTTAACTGGTTTCTCACAAAATATCTTTAAGTATTTAATAAAGTAGGAACAAACTGAAATGGTTTTCCTTTCATTAAAGTAATAATAAATACTTGGTACAATAATGAAAGAGAAATATTTAATGAAATTTAGAGTTTAAGAAGTTTATTATGCTGGAGAGGAAAGGGGGGAGGGGAAGAGAAGCATTTTCGCCTTGCGATCTAATACTATGAAGATTTTAAATTATCAGAAAATATTGTTTGTGGGTAAAATGGTTAATAGCATTATTAAAAGTTATATATGTTTCACAATATTTCATAATTATGTAATTTTAGCTCTAATAGATAATCATCATAGAAGGCTGGCTTTATTTCAGTTAGTCAATAAAAATAATTTATAACATTTGCACTTTCTTTTCGCTACATTAAAAAATTAATTATTTTCCAAAACCCTTTTTAGGTTTTTGTAAAAATGTATAAATTAAACATAGTGCTAATAAAAAATAAAATATTTATGAGAGTTTAAATCTCCAACAGAGAACGAGGATGTAAGTCTTTTTTTTTAAGTACAAAAATTATTTTTAAATAATCGCTATGTTAGTTTGATACAAATCCTTCTAAAGTTAAAACTCTTGGAAATAATGGAAATAATATTTTTCAAATTGCATTAGAGAAATTTCGTACTTTAATAACTTTAGAAGAATCTTTTCAGAATAAGGGAAAAGAATTTTTGAAAAATATTCAATAATTTGTTCTAAAACCATGAATTTGTAAAGGCAGTTTTCTCCATAGTGGTGCCTTGCAGTGGTCATTTCCCCAGAGAGAGTGGAAAAGTCCTAAGTCACAGCAATGACTAACACGGGAAAGCATAAGTAGTACCCCCCCCCCCCCTCAATTTTTTTTTTAGGGGGGGGTAGCCATACAATATTTTAAGGAACAAAAAAAGCAAATTTTCTTCAGGTTTTGAAAAGACATTATTTAGAAAACCATTCTTTCTTTTTTTTTTTAAGTTGGGAGGAGGGGGGGGGGGATGCCCTTCTGATGCTTCGTCAGGAAGTAACACTGAGCACAGAAGGAGGAGAATCCCCAATTTTATCTTTGCAAAGGTTTGGTTTCAAATTGCAATTTTCAGAAAATGGAACTGTTTCCAGAAAGAAAAGTATCCAGTATTTTAACACTGTAAACATGATTTTATTCCTTCAAGCCAATACAACCGCCATTTTACATGGAAAAAATACAAAAGAACAGGGTTGCTAATTTTCTAGCTCATCTTACATAAATTTTCTGCAATAATAATAAACTAAAAATATTAGAACACAAACACGAGACGAGCAACAATCTCATTTTGCAAATAAATGCAAAGCGTGAGCGAGCGCCTTGGAGTTAGTAGGATGTTTTATAACTAAAAGGATGACATTGCTATGATGTCATTTACGGTTGTTACATCCTTCCCCTCTGGTTCTGCTGGTGTCTCAACAAAGAACCAGGAGGCTTTTTAGGTGGTCTACCTTGTTTTCTTATCGGAGCTACTGGTGTAGAGTCAGAGTTATGACACAATTTTAATGCTGATGAATGATATGTTGCAAGAGGTTCATGCAGATTATCCAGGTTTGCAATTTCAAATGTAGTAGGAGATCTTTAAGTAAATATCACATATCGACCATCATGCTTAGGCATGAACTTTGCAGTTGTATGATTTGAGGCTTTACTCACAGGATGTAAGGTTACCCAGACTTTATCTCCAAGTTAGGTCTTTATTGCCTTTTACAATCAGCATATTTCTTTCTTTGGTCTTATTTTATTTCCTCTCTTTCCTTAATTTCTTTAGATATATTAGCAAATCTCCTCAAATATGGCATAATTTCTGGCACAAAATTGCTGTTATAAATAACTGTACGTATGTCATGTTTTACATCATCAACTGTCTGGAGTTCTCTGCTGAACTGCAAATACGCTGCAGTTTGTCCGGTGGTATCACATTTGGCAGTGTTCATAGCAAAGCGAATTGTTGGAAGCTTTTCTTCCCCAGTC
The DNA here is from genome assembly GCA_038373885.1 of Cheiracanthium punctorium. Lineage (NCBI taxonomy): Eukaryota > Metazoa > Arthropoda > Arachnida > Araneae > Cheiracanthiidae > Cheiracanthium > Cheiracanthium punctorium. Next base: position 1,603,365 of record JAWZYV010008216.1, on the reverse strand, counting down.
ATGTTCATTACCCACAAGGATAGCCAATCTCGGTTTGAGATCACGATTTTCCCTCTCTACAGGGTTAGCTTGAGGATGACAGACAGGAATCAAACTTTGTTTTATATTCAAGAGGAAACAGAGTTGTTGCATTAAACTACTGATGAGTTGGATTCCGTTATCACTAATTAAATGTCTTGGTAGACCATATCTAAGAATAACTTAGAGTGAGCAACGTCATTGCACACTCCTTTGCAATGGCTTGCATTAAGGCAAACAATTCTACCGATCTAGTTGCACAGTCTTTTTTAACAGTAAATATCCACTTTTTGCCTCTTTTACTTTCTGGTAAGGGACCAAAAAGATCAATAGATAGGACTTCAAACCTTTGAGAATATACAGGAGTTTGCAACAATCCTGATGGTTTATGATTTGAAGGCTTGTACCTATTGCATTCAACACAGTTCTTTACATAGTTTGCAATATATGAACCATTCTGGTACAATAGTATCTTTTGGAAATTCTATCCAAAGTTCTCCTTCAGCACCGTAATGACCAGCTGTAGGCAAATCATGGTATACTTTCATAAGCTTTTCTTTCTCGTGCGATGCTACAACGAGCTGTGCCTCTTCCGAATCTGAACTTTATCTGTACTAAACACCTTGGTTCATAATGTAACCACGTTCAGTCCAGTTATGGTAGTTAACACTTTTCTCGTAACTTTTAAAGCTGTTAATGATCTTTTTCAATTCTTCATCTTTCATTTGTTCAAAACATAAATCACTAGATTTACTTGCTGGTATATCCACAACAACCGAGCAGAGCTAACAGCAATCTTTAAAAGGATGTCCGCAACTAGGCTGGGACAACATATCAGCTATAACATTCGCCTTTCCAGGAATGTATTCTATCTTCAGATTAAATTCCTGCAATTGCAAAGCCCATCTGACAAGTTATCCAGATGGAGACTTAAGACTCATGAGCCATCTTAAAGGCTGGTGGTCTGATGCCACAGTAATTTCACTTCCATCAATGTACCCTCGGAACTTGTTAAGAGCCCAAATTATAGCAAGTGCCTAACACTCAGTAGTTGAATAGTTACATTCTGCAGAATTCAATAATCTACTAGCATACTCAATCACTCATTCTTCAGAACCCTTCCCTGGAGGAGCACCGCTCCGAGAGCATAGCTGCTTGCATCAGTTCACACAATGAACGGTTTTGTATCATCAGCCTGTTCCAGTATTGGTGCTGAAACCAAGCAGCATTTTAAAGCTTGCAATACATTTTCTTCATGGGTACCCCAAAACCAGAATGATTTCTTCTTAGTGAGATAGCTTAATGGTCAAGACAGTTCCGCAAATTTAGGTATGAACCATTGATACCATGAACAGGCTTCTAAGGACTGCAGTTGTTTAACATTCTTGGGAGGCGGAATCCGAGTGATGGCTTCAACCTTTTCAGAGTCTACTTCAACGCGATTAGGGATAATCCAGTGACCTAAGTACTTTATTTTGTTACATGCAAAATTACTTTTTTCTCTATTTACAAAAGTCTCCATGTTTTAAGTCTGATATGTGCTGCTCAAAAGTGGATGACAAAACAATAATATCATCTAAATAAGTAAGTATGTTTATTCCAGGAAGTCCCTTTCGAAAATTATCCATAAGTCTGAAAAGTTGCTGGTGCATTATGCAGACCAAAAGGCATTCTGCAATAGCGAAATGTTGCTAAAGAACACATGAAAGCTGCTTTATCACGATCAGATGCATACACATTTATCTGGTGGTAACCAGAACGTAAATAAAGCATAGACCTGAATTCAGTATGTTTGGCTTGATGCAAAAGATCGTCCATCCTCGGTAAAGAATAAGAATTGGGTATAGACACAGAGTTTAGCTTTCTGTAATCTATACAAAGACGTACGTCACCATTTGGTTTTGGTATGAGGACAACTGGTGCCAAATACAGAGATTCACGCTCCTCAATAATTCCTTTCGCAATAAGGTCATCTGTTTGAGCTTTCAGCAACTGTCTTTTTGCTGGGACAACCGATAAGGTGGAACTGACACTGGTAATTAATTTCCTTTATTAATATGCAGGGATGTGCCAGCTAAAATTAAATTTTGAAGAAATTTGTGGAGCAAGAAAAACAGATTTCAGGAGCAATTTGGAGCACAAGAATGTCAATTTTGAAATACAAATTTATTTTTGGAGGGAAAGGGAAAAGTCATCAAATAATGCCAATCTAAAAAAATGAAAATTAAGAGAGTTCTTAAAAAAATCTTAGCTAATAACAAAAACCAGGTTTTTTTGGGAGGGTGGGGGGGGGGGGCGAAGGGGTAGGAGAGTCAGAAGCTAATGAAATAAATAAAAAATACAATATTTACTAAACTATATTAATCCATTTATGCCTAGCGTTCCTTTTTTGGGATGGCATTTTTGTTATCAGTCGAAAACATTATTTTTCCTAGCCTTTATTCATGAGTCCTTAACCTCAACTTCACAAAATATTTTAACATGACGCAGTAGGATGTTTTCCTTTCAATTTTCACACAATGATTTAAAAAAAACCATCTCTTGTTCAAGAAGCTGACATCAGAAATTTATCTATTATTGCTGGTTTAGCAAAAATTGAAGAAAGTCGCAAAAATATCTGGGCACAAATGGGTTAACTACCATCAGTGGCTTATAAAAAATTTGATAACAAAAAGTTATCAATTTATATAAAATTAAATTTAAAACAGGGGATCAATTTTTACTCTAAGGCATTGAAAGTTTAAACAAAGGGATGTCAAAGAGAAAATATTTGTTTTTTAAAATCAATAGAGAAAGATTGAAATTAGAATGCTTAGACTCTGTGATGATTTTTGTAAAAATTCGGAAGATTTACAAACGTTTTCAACGTACATGGAAAAATTAAAAATGTAGCAGTTGCTAAATTTGGAGCAAAAATGTCCAAAAGCAATCTTTTTGTAGCAGATTGGCACATCAGGATTAATTTGGCACAATTTGGAGCAGCTGGCACATCCTTGAATATGATGCTCTACAAGTGGAGTGGCCTCTCCCCCTGCCTGAAAGATTATTCATATTTGCAGAGCAAATCATTTATAATTTTCTTTCTTCTGAATCTAATCATGTACCTTCGCGTTCTCTCAAAGAATAAGAATTTACTTGATATTTTTGACAGGATCTTCCACATTTGGATCCTCTCTCGCTAATGGAAATTTGTGATGAGGTGTGTCATCAAAGTGCCATAAACAGGGCGGCTACAGAAACTGAGAAAAAAATGTTCCCTGATTTTTCCATGACTATCTTTATCAAATTTCCAGAACTAATTATATACATACCATAATCTTTCATGTAAATCACCATTGTGTATCATGCACCAACAGGTAAATGCTTCATATAGGGAAATAAATAAGAGAAAACCACAAAAATACTTAATATTAATACAATTGTAGTTCAATTTCATAAATCCAAACATAAAATTTAGTTGAACATTAAAAGACAATATATAGCAGAAAGTTTCCTCGTTTTATTAAGATAGTGTTCAATTTTAAGTGTAAGGATGACTGATCAAAATAAACTGGCCACCTAATAACTTATTTTATTTCAATCAATGTATCATTTCAAATTTCCTTGCATCTATGTACGATACCCTTTTGATGACTTCTTATGGCTCCACCACACATGTTGCTTAAATATATTTTTGAATTGCACAATGTGCATAGAGCTGCATGCTGATTATTTGGATATGGCAGTGGCCAGAAAAATTCTAATCTTATATCTACTAAATTTCTATCTAAAATAGACAGTCTTTTCCTAAATTATTTCGAATATTGACATAAGCATCAAGCTTTTCAGCTAATTCCCTAGAATTCCAGTCTACCCATTCATTCATAAAGGGATCTCTTATTTCTGATGGGGTTTTCTTTTTTATTTGGTTGGCAATTATTAAATCTTTAAGGCTTGACAGAATAACTGTCTGAATTTATCTGCAGTAAGCTTAAGCCTTTGTAACAACAAGTTTTTAACGTATTTATAATTTTGAGCCTCTTCATTTTGCTCTCTCACAATAAGTTTGGCGATATCTGCTGGTAACAAACCAATTAGATACACAACCCATTTAGAATAAGGCACATTAAGAAAGTTAAAACTGCCTTTCAAATAAATTCAAAAATCATATCTTCCTTTGGACAGAAAACTGGTAAAAGTTTTTGTACTTCCAAAACAGACTGATTTATTTCTAGACTATCTCTATTAACTTCGGTTGGTAAGCCTAACCTCTCAGCTTCAAGTTGGGACCTTAGCCTTTCTATTTCAAGATTCTTGTCATTAATTATTTCTTGTTCTTTTGATTTCCGAACTTCAATTACATCTTTTACAAACTCTTCCCCATAATTCTTAGACTTCATAATTAAGCTTTTAAGATCTATCACCTTTAAATCTACAACAACCTCCTCACTAATTTCTCGGGCAAGAAGGACTAAATCCTCTTTCCACGCTTTACCTAGATAAGCCATAGAGATTTTCCGGAATTAACAAACTAAACAGTCACTCACTTATCTGTAAGATTGTCCTAATTCAACTTAAATTTCTGGGTGATAACGTTGACAATTTACATTGGATGCCACTTTTTAACACTGTAAACATGATTTTATTCCTTCAAGCCATTACAACCTCCATTTTACATGGAAAAAATACAAAAGAACGGGGTTGCTAATTTTCTAGCACATCTTACGTAAATTTTCTGCAATAGTAATAAACTAAAAACATTAGAACACAAACACGAGACGAACAACAGTCTCATTTTGCAAATAAATGCAAAGTGCGAGCAAGTGCCATGGAGTTAGTAGGATGTTTTATAGCTAAAAGGATGATGCCATTTACGGTTATTACAGTTTTAGAAAAATTGAAGGGTTTGCTGCCCAAAAGGAGGTAGCTTAGAGTTAGATGTACTGTCTTACTGTGTAAAAAAAAAAAATCTCATTTAGTCCGAAAAGTATGTATCTCCATCATTAGTTTTTGTGTTACTTAAGAGATGAAGCTGCTTGTATCGTTACTTTGTGTTGAATCCCCAAACTTTTTTACAGTTTTTCGCAAACTTGGAACAGTTGGAGCTTTTTTTTTGCAGCAAAGTCTTTAATTACTGAGTACATTTTTAAAAAATGCACAGTAAGTTTTTAAAAAATCTATTTCAAATGAGTTCAGCACTTCATACTTTTACAAAGGCTCTCAAAATGTGCCTATGCTTTTCAAGATCAGGGTGAAGTTAACATAGTTATTTATGAAATGGAGTAAAAAAAAAAAAAAAGTAGGTATATTTTTTTGGATATTGGCAGTAAACATTATTTAAGGATCTGCACTCTTTAAATCCTCTACTGATTATATCTTGAATTTAAGAAATAATTTTAAAGAAATTGTTACAAGTATTTTATGGAAAATTTGTATTAATAAGCTTCATAATTATATATATTGCTAAATATGGTAATATTATTAGAAATTAAATGTTTAGATAGCATTTGTATGCAAATCATATATAGTTACTTTACAAACTTAATTTCTCATATTAATTTTACATCTTTTCAGATGGTGATAAAAAATGAAAAAATATTAGATAGTATGCCTGCCTCCAATGTTTGACTTTTCAAGTACTATACAAAGAGAGCCAAAATAATATTACAATATTTTTTAAGAAATGTTTTGCAGCAGACAGAAGTTGTATAAAATCTAGCATTTAATGACTTACAAGATATATTCTTGACAAATGTTTTGTATATAAATTTTTAAAGATATAATCAGAGAATGTTTTATATTTTCATATGAACAACCAAAGATGTAATTTATGAATTTTTATTGTAAGTAAAATATTTTGTGTGTTTTATATTTTAAAATATCTGTATGCTTAATGAAAATTAATCTGGGTCAGTAATATTTAACCCCTATAGTGATGCAGGAGTAAAAACATCCAATTGTTGAAATTGTTATACAGAGTGTCCATAAAGTCTTCACATAATTTCAGGTGTTTACTGAATAAAACACAGAACAGTTTTTTTTTAAACAGCAATTAATAGACCTCTATATATGCACCATGAGTTGCATTAAAAAAAAAAAAAACAAGATGATACCCAATTTCCAGCTATGTCCTCTGCAGTAATACGGCATTTATGATGCTTTGCTTCAACTCAGTGATAGCCTATACCAAACAGAGGTGCAAGATATCTTCAACATACCCCATAGGAAGAAAGAAATAGGGGCATGATATGAAATATTTCTTCCACAAAAAGAGTACAAATTTTACAGAATTAAGAAGGTTATTTTTTCTAATCTAAGTTTAAAATGTTTTCAATTTCTTTGTTAAGTAAATATTTTCCTCGCACAGCTTTTGTTGTTCATTAACAGGGGTTGATGCAGACAAAAATTTGGTCCGTTTTGTAGCCCCTTCACAAAAATGCAATTGATTAAAACGACACCTTCACAAAAATACAAGCGATTAAAATGGCCCTTCATTGGCTTTTTACCCTATATTTTAATGTTTTATCAATTATTTTAACAACAAAAAAAAAAGACATCAAAAATTGGCATGAAAATTCACAAAAATAAACAATTTTCACAAAAATGGAACCCTGGAAAAAATTCCTGAATTGGCCTCTGATTAGCGAAAATTATGAGGAGATATTTCCTGTTTTTTCTTAAACTTTTGAGCCAAATACAGTTGATTAGGGTTAAAGAAAGAAAAAAAAATGTACATTAAACTAAAATATTGAAGCTTACAGGGCCAAGAGTTTATATAATCACAAATAAAGAACTAATGTACTCCAAAATGCATTGACATAATTTGCAGATTTGTACAACAAAATTATATTAAAAGCCAAAAATTTTTATTTCACTCCATATGTATGAATTTGTTTTCTTATTTTCATTTATTGTTGGTTGTGCAAATACTGAATGTTTTAATTACAATGCAATCAATTAAAATGGCCCTTCATTGGCATTTTATTCTATATTTTAATGTTTTATCAATTATTTTAACAAAAAAAATATGACATTAAAAATTGGCATGAAAATTCACAAATAAGTGTTAAAATCCACAAAATTAAGTATTGAAATTCACAAAAAATGGTAAACCTGAAAAAAATTACATTGGACTAATTGGATGAATTCAATATATTCGAATTCATCAAATTTTATTTATTGATTATGCCAAAAATCTTATTTATTGAATCGGGGGTTATTTGTAATATTGCGGTCAAAAATAAAAGTTTTAGAACTTACCTTATGTTAAAGACTTAATGAGCAACTACTTAAAAATACCCACTAGAAGAAATTTTACCCCCCCCCCCAAAAAAAAAAAAAAAAAAAAATCCGCAGGTAGCATTACAGCAAACAGTTATACTCTAATTGATTTGAAATTGTAATGCTGCAGCTGTGATGTCTAATAGTGCGCTGCACCCTCTCCTGTCGAAAATGTCTCGTGACAAGGAAGTCTTTCTCTGTCCAGACAATCTGGATATGTCATTATTTGAAAAGTGCTTCAATATTTTTCTAACATATCTCTAAATAAAGCCTTTTGACATGATTTGTTAATTTGGAGTTTATTATTAGCTAAATAGGGATTTTTGCCTTTATTTAAATCAAAGAAAAAGATATTCATTAAATTTGGTAAATATGGGCCCGGCAGTATGCATTTATCAATCATCAATGAAATAAACCAAGTGATTGGGCAACTTATCTAAATTAATAAGTAACTTTGAGAAAATAGAACAGTACATGTTTAAAATTAACAGTAGTTTATTTTAAACATGAAGTATTCTATTTTTGTTGAAATACATGTATATGATTGTTGTACATGAAAAGCTTACACTGACTGTTTAGTGTCATGATTATGTCATTCTGAGCTTCAACCCATGTTAGGCAAATTTCATCACATTTCTAGTAAAACTTTTATATAGAATTATGAAAAAAAATACTGGTATAAAGTTGTTTTAATATAAATGAAAGGTATTTCAAGCTTTTACCGTCAAACTTATTTTATATGTAGATAGTTTCATATTTTTCTTAATCAAATCAAAACTATTGACTTATTTTAAAATCTGTAAGAATGAATCATGCTGGTTAATGTTTGTTAAATGAGGAAATGTTATTGTACTCAGGTATATTTAAGATGCATGATGTCCATGTTTATATTGCAAGCTGTAATTGCATCAGATGAAAGCTGTGCAAAATATATATTTACGGCAGGTATGGGCAACCTTTTGAAAGTTGTGGGCCAAACTTGACAATGTTAGGGAAGTCGCGGGCCAAACTTTAGGATGTTAACGAAGTCGCGGGCGGTATAATTGAGATATATATTGGATTTTGAATGGTTTAAATGGGGTTTTGATATGTTCTTCGAGCTGGATTAAAAACCGAGGCAGGCCACATCCAGGCGGTTGCCCATATGTGATTTACGGCAACTAGTGGAAGTTCCTAAGCACAAATCTATTTTTCTATGTAAAATATTTTGTAATTTTGTATTCTGCTGTGTCTGAAAAATTTCCCAGACCTCTTGTTAAATTTGTATATCACATCTTAATAAATTAATTTAAAGTTTGTTCGTTTGAAAGATGAATGATTTACACATGATGTAGATGTATGTATACATATATATATGAGTTTATTTGTCAAAATGTGTTGCAATACACTATATTTTACAATCTGTATTCTTAAGGATCAATTTATTCATTATGTTGATTAATATCAAAATAGCTAGTATATGTATTGATAAAAGTGATTTTTATATGAGAAATTTTAAATAAAATGTTTTAGCTTCAAGTTGTTTCAAAAGTGGCTTACAATTATTATAATTCAATAAAGCAATGGTCTTTAATTCATTCTATTTGGCTATCTGTCATCTGAAAGTATGTGATGTTTTGCCATTATTATTTAAGAAAAGAAAATTAACAATTTAAGTCTCAAATTGAAACAACTAAATCTACTGAATTTTTAAAGCAAAATAAAAACCAGCTTAGCCAACTTGCAAACAAATTTTAGTACTATAGAATAATTTCTTTTTCATGAATATCAGTTTCATTTATAATTTTAAGCTTTTTTCAAATTCATTTTCATCTTTTATGGGGTTCAAATGTCATTGCTAAATAAACCTTACTGATTTAATCAAAATTTCTCAGAAGTACAAAGAAGAAAAAGAAAGTCTAAGAATTAATCGTATGAAAGTAATCATAAAAGGTTTTTTTTTTTTTTTTTTTTTTTTTTAATTATAGCTTATGCAAAATGATTAGCATTTCATATCAGTAACAAAATTTCCAACACATCCAAAAGGAAACAAAATGTTCCAAAAAAATTTTATCCAGACGAATATTTTCCTTACAACTTCAAATCTGCATGATAACAGCACTCCCTTTAATCATTACTGATGGATAACTGTGTTAACATTTGACTAAACATTTTACAACCAAACAAAATCAATAAGTGAATCAATTTATTCAAGTAGATAAAAATACAAACCTTTCACATTAAGTACAAAATTGTCTGACAAGGCACACACTAAGATTAGGACAAGGTGCAAAGTACACTTGGAAGTGCTCAGTTCAAAAAGAGCAAATGCTTCAAAGATTAACTATATAAAATGCAGTCAATGCATCTAAATACAATTTCAAAATACTTTTCTACCAATCACATTACATTCTATACGTATATATTTATTTGTTTTTCCCAGTTAAAGTTCTATTAACATTCCAAGTTCAGCATAAACTGCAAGTTCAATAGATCATCATATAATAATTTAATAGGTTATATGTATAAAAAAAAAGATGACATATACAACAAAAACATATCTATCATGACATAAGTTAAAAATGGACGGTTTTGTATAGGAAAAGTTTATTACGAATGCATGCTTCTGTTAAAAAATGTAAATAATACTTTATAAAAATACAGACTCATTTAAAAAAACATTTCAGTACAAAAAACTACAATAGCATGTGTTCTAAGATGATAATCCAGCTGTAGGTAAAAAATCACAGAACAGACTGAAATTTAGTGGTGCCATTTTATCTTAAAATAGAAAATTATTGTTTACAAATTTAAACAGACTTGAGAATTGTATAAAAATTTGTGAAATGACAAACATACAGTTTAGTAAAAATTGATTAAGAATTTAAATTTAATTTTTTCAGTAAACTCATTTTAACATTTAGACCCCTGCATGGCTTTTCCCTAACATTTAATAGTAACAGTGGGCATTTCTTCTCATATAATGTGAATTGTTTTCCATTCAATTCAGCCAATTTTTACAGTTTTAAAATACATTTTTCATAGTAATAAATTCAAATGCTTTAAAATTGTAACACATTTAGTTTATTTGAGATAAAAATGCTTGTATATTTTTTTAAAAAGACAGACAATTAAATTCAACTCTGAAGTGTAAAAATTCAGGTTTCTGAAATCAACATACTTACCCAGAAGCAGAAAGTGCTTAAAAGTGTGAATCATAGAAACAATAAGAACAATCGCAGTCTTTGTAGAACATTTCATCCTTCAAAAGAAAAAGGAAATGAAAACAATGTTCTGCAGAACATTTAAACTGAAGTGTCCTTTAAGTGTGCCTTCTCTTTTCACACAATTTTTATATCTATTTTGCATTTTACCTTGGTTTCCTTATTTGGACAAAATGCCTGCAGAACATTTGCAATTGTTTGAGGTCATGTTGCAGAACACTGAATGTTATTCTGATCCTGGACATGCTTATCAAATTTTATAAGAGCATATAATAATGCAGGCATAAGCTCTTTTAAATTGTTTTTGTGTGAAAGGAAATTAACTTTCCAGTATAGAACACTAAAGATCTCAGACATAAGAAAATAGTTTTGCCTTTCAGATTTTAATATTGTTGCTGATTTAAGGAAATTTTAGAATTCAAATCATATCGAGTGGTAAATCAGATCACTTATTCCGCATAATATAAAAAAAGACACATACATAACCAATATCAATATTCACAATAAATATTCAAAGCCATGGTGAGTTATCTGATGTAAAGTGGGCCAAGATTACATTAATTCATTAGAATTTTTCTGATACATGAATATGTAAAAAAGTTACATGAATCAATACCCATAGTATATCATACACATAAAGCACAGCACTAATAAAATTTAAAAAATGCTATTTCAAAGGTAGAGGAACATTTCATACAATAAATCCTTTGGATACAGATTTGTTTGAAGAAATTCTAGCATTTGGAACAGATATCACGGCCAGATCTAGCCACAAAGTGGCTAAATTGACAACCCTGACTGGAAGAAATATCCTTCTACAACTGTTACAAATCACACAATGAAAAGAATGTGCATGTTTAATTTTGTCCTAGTTTGAATGAAAAATGATACGTCATCTGTTACTTATGCAAAGCAAGTGCATGATGCAATGCAGTCTTTAAATGCATCTAAGGGGTTAATGTAAACTAAAATTCATAGACACAATTATATCAATTCTGAATCTTGAGAATAGAAACATTGTAAAATTATAGATAAGACCCACTAGGAGCAAGAGCAATTTTCAGGTAATTAGTCCTTCAAATTCTTTTAAGTTAGTATATTTCATTATTTTTCTTCAATCTACACAATAATGAACATGTACTGAGTGAAACTTGTCCATAGGCATATTTCAGTTTTACTTATTCAAAAATGGATAACTTATTCTTCAGAAAATTTACTCTTGGACCTAATAGTTTTTATATCATGTAGAACTATTTTAAATAAAATATTAATTAGTGCCCCAAAATAAGTTTGCAAATTTTTGATCCTGATTTGTTTGGCATTATAAGAGCCAACTGAAAAAGTCATAAACTTGGAATTTTATACTATGTTAAAATGATGCTATGGTCATACTATGTACATTTATTAGTAAAATTTTCTCATTAAGTTTAAACCAACTTGATTTTCAAAAACCTTTTATGGTCATATAAAAGAAATAAATTAGATTTATTTACTGAAGTTAGATTTTCTGTTCTCTGTTTTTAGTCTTGGTACACAAATTGAAATAAACTAATAGCACCATAGTCACCAAAAAATTCCAGATGATTCGCATAAGCTGCTTTACACACTGCAATAAGTGAAAAAACAGTGCCTTTTGTGAAAATTTCAAAAAAATTTCTTAAACATGGATCTGAGCTGCAGGATTTTTCGTAGAGTGACACGTTTTGTGAAAATTTCCGACTTTTAAGAATTTTTTCTAAAAGTTTGGAAACTGATAGAGGTTTATCGTTTATTCCAGTATGTAGTACAGCTTGTAAAGAGACAGTTTCAAAATTTTGAAGTGCCTGACATAATTAGTTTATTTGTACTTATGTACCAAAATCACACAATTTTTTCGAGCTACACTGTTAACAAAGCATCAATGTTTTTATTTGAACCTTAATCTGCTCATTTCCAGAGTAGCAAAGTCAGAACAACAATTTCCCCTTTAGTGCCCAGCATTGCTGGGAATCATTATCATATCTTCTTTGCATAAACGGAACAGACTGGGTACAAATCTAGATTATATATGCTTAGAGGAATTATATGGAACATGATATAAAACAATGTAAAAAAGATTTACAGAAGAATGATTGCACAGTATTTAGTTTTCATTGAAATAATTTCACTTAATGAAGAGTATCAACAAGCACATTGAAAAGACTGAATTGAAAACGATTTTAAGATTGCACACAATTAAAAAATATCTAAAAACATTTTGAAAATCTGAAAACTAAATTTTGATTTCACATTGCACATTATGGATTGTAAACCATTAATAGAAACTGGAAAATACTTGATTTATACATCACTAAAGAAAAACTGTGGTTTTTCAGGGTAGTCACCAACTGATATATTTATAGTAATTTCAGTTAACTTTTCATAAACAAGTAAATAATAAGAAGGAATAACCCAGCAATTTGGTTAATTAGGATTCAAATATGTTTAGAATTAGAAACAACTTAATTTTTTTTTCTAGATAAGCATACAAATAACAACAATTAAATTAGTACTGCTAAAAAGTTTTAAAATTTAATACTGTTAGAAGTATATGTTGAAAAAGAATGCCAGATTTTAAATTGTGAAAAATACATCAGAATGCCACAAAGAAAAATAAAATATTTGTCACTTTGATTATTACAGTTAAAAATGTTACCTGCTTAATTCAAAGCATTTTATTTAATTTCTAATTAGTGGTTGCTCTGCTTTTAAATTGTGCATGGTACTGGCTGGTACAATGGTGTACCAGCCAGTTTCAAAATGTTTCTCCTTAGCTTTTGATCTTGGAATAATATTGTAAATGAGCAACTGTATAAACATTAACATAATTAAATAATTAATAAAATGAACATACTATGCATAGTCAACAATTCTAATGTTTGAAAACTAACTATAACTCAATTCTAGTGCCATTTACATAAATTAATAGTAAAAACAGAAATTAAGTTAAAAAAAAAGTCATAATTACAAATTTAAAATGATGAAAATAAACGGCAAATCTATTTTTTTTTTTAAATTGCTATATGATGTTAAGGGTTTTTGCAATAAAACCAAAAGCAAGTATTAGTCATGGAACATATGGGACCAACTAGACTTTGAATAAACAAAACTATAAGTTTTAAATAATACATTTAAGCCGAGTTAAAAATGAACCATAAAAACTATATGCAAATAACATTTAAAATATTTAAGCATTCAATAATTTAAAGACGATCAAAAGAGACTAAATTAAATTGCATACTATTCAATATTTTTTCTTTTTGGTAAAATAGACAAAGAAATACAATGAAGTTAAACAGATTTTAAAATTAAGCAAAGTATAATAACTTTAACACGGCCTCCATATGGCTGAACTCAGTAATTTAGCTTTAGAAAAAGACAGTAGTATGTTTGCACATCAGGACAAGTTACATTTGACCTTCTGTAAACTTGCACAATTTTTTTAAATGCATCACACTTAGCTAATATGCAAAAATAAAAAAGTTTTTCTTTTTTTTTAAACTTAACCCATATTTTAGCTCCCCTGAATCAGATAAAATATTATTTTACCCATATGGCTTCACATATTCTTTCCTTTACTAGGAATCAAGTACTCTACATATATGCTAAACTAGCTTAAAATAAATAAAATTTATAAAAATTTGAAACTATAAAAAAAAAAAAAAAACCTGGTAAATTAGCTGCACTGGCACATTAAGTAATACTGTTAGCTGAACAAATAAAGCAGGGATTATATTTCACAAATAGCTGCACTGGTCTAAATAAATTATAAGTACTAAACACAATGAATAAAGAATCATAGATAACAATAACCATCACCCAAAGAGAAGATAGCATAAAAAGTTCCTGAATTAAGTATATTAAGTACAGTTCAACCTAGAAAGCAACAAACAGAAGCAAAGTACTGACAGCCTTTAACTAAATAGGGGGAAAAAAAGCCAACAACACATATTTCACTTTAAAACACTATATACAAAATTTTAAAAAGTTTAGCATAACTGCAATAGTATGAAACTGATGAATTTCACATACTATTCAAGAACCCTGTGCTTAGCATGCTTATTTTAATTTAGCATGCAGTATGTAAACAAGAAGAAAATATTTAATATACTTGCTTTATAAATACACCTTCGGTAGACTCATTCTAAGTCTCTAGGCATTTTTTAAAATTACATTTCCCTATTTTCAATTTATTTGTACTTCCTGAGAAATGAATTTATTATTTCTAGATTTTCTTTTTTTAATCATAACACTTTCCTAAGCATTATTAAAATCTTAATTGAATAAAACATGCTCCATCTCAAAAGTTTTACATTTTCCATATTCCAATGGGCCGAAGCCTTCAGAATTCAATGTTACTAGATAATTTTATTGAGCGCAACTCTCATTTCTTATGTTGACATTCAAAATATTTTCTCCTTTGAAAAATGTAAATATATCACATACCCCCCCTCTCATTTTCTACAAAGTAATTTATTTAGTGAACACAATTGCTTTTGAATTAGGACATTTCACTGAATATATTTTATCATTTACATCTAAAATATATCATCACATTAAATCGTTTCAGAAGAAAATGATACACGAATATGGATTACTTGGTCCCTTGGAGGATATCTTAAGCAGGTCCTATTCTATTATCTAAGGTTTATCAAAATGAACAAACAAAGAATGCTAAAAGGGCTAACTCTAAACACACAGAAGCACCAACAACATCTTGACTGACAATATCTTTTAGGTGAGTTTAAAGAAATCTTATGATCATGGCATAATAAAATACATATGAATTACCATGCATGCCAAAAAGATTACAGAATACTTTTATCTGTTTTTTACCTAACAGCACACATTTTACAGTGTTGCAGTACAGTAGAAGCAAACTGTAAGGGGGGAGCACTCAGAAATGCTAAACTTTTTAAAGGTGTAATGGAAATAATAATAATAATATATTTACAGATACATTTTCATAAGAAAAAGTTGAGCAAATTGTAGGACACACAACATGGAATATTTTCTTTACAATCATGCAATAAATTGTTTTCAACACTTCAGAAACTAGTTTATTTTGATAGCAACATGAATTTTCTTTTGTATATAAACACGTAATTGTAATATGATCACCAATTATTCTATTATCATTATACATGGTTAAAGAAGAAACTCTGATAAAATACTAAACATTGATTTACTTTGAAATTCCAAGATAACACTGTGTCATGTCTTTTGAATATTTATGCAGTATATAAGTAAATGCTAAAAAATTTAAAAAGTGTACGAATTCAGAAATAAAATACATATGAGAATGAGATTACATAAACAGTAATCAAAATAAACAAGTTTCCATTACACAGAACATCAAAACCTACAAATATTAATCACACAATGAAAAGGAATATTTAAAAAGAAGACATGAGAGAATTGTGCTTTTCAAAAGTTATGTACAAATACAACACAATGTAAAATATCTTAATCTATAAATATATGTTACTGAAACAAATAAAAAAAAGTTTAACAATTCATATATGTATGGAATAATAATTATTTCCTAAATAAAACTCCATGTTTTTAGTATTGCAACATCTGATTTATGCCCTGAGTGAAATAGTGGGGGTACTAGACCCCAGGAATACAAAAATGAGATTCCTTTTTACCTGTTTACACAGAATTGATTAAAAAATAATAAAAATGAAATGCTTATTAATTTCTTTAGTACCAAAAGATAAAATATTAATTACATAAAATTACTCTACAATGTATATGGATTCCTAATTTCATATTTTTATCCACATGAAATCTTTAAATACAGAACAAGATACCGAACACAATTAATGGTACAAGCTCAATCAAAGGCTTAATAAATGTAGAGTCCGAAGTATACTGATCAACAGTACACGCTGGAGGACATATCACATTTACAGTTTCTAAAAAAAAAAAAAAAAAAAGAAATTAAATAAGCAAGTGTTTATAAATAACAAAAACTGCTAAATATACTGTAAAATACTGCAAAAGTGTGCTCCTCAATCCTAAAAGGAAATCGGGATGCCTTTGGGGAGCGGGCAGATAAATGGCAAAAATAAGTTGAAGTATATAGCTAAAATTATTAAAAGCCAATTAAAATCTACGTAAAAGTTTAAAAAACACAAACCATTTTAGCGCTTTCGGCAGCTAAGTCGCTGCCATCTTCGGAACTGAGCACGCTTGGCTCGCTCCCTGCCTCCTCATCAATGACATGACGCATGCGCAGATAGAGGAGGCGGGGAACGAGCCGAGCAGTCTCAGTTCCGAAGATGGCAGCGACTTAGCTGCCGAAAGTGCTAAAATGGTTCGTGTTTTTTAAACTTTTACGGAGATTTTAATTGGCTTTTAATGATTTTAACTATATAACTAAGGTCTCTCCGTGCTTGATTTTAACTAAATAAGTTGAAGTATACCAATTGACCAATATTTTCCTGCTAAAATTAAGTGGGGGGGGGAAAAATTGAAAACAAACATATACTACTCAAAACCTGGGTTATTTTGTGACACATGGTCAATTTTTCTTATTTTGAATCTCACTTGGGGAACCTAGGGCAAAAACAGGGAAAAGGCACCACCATGAGTTGGCGTCATCTGTGCTGGCCAATATGTTTATATTTATATTATTATTCTTTCATAAGATTCAAAGGTGAATCTTATGAAAGTAATAAATAACGAAGCCTTAAAGTATGCTGCTATGTTACACTGTGTGCCGATCGAGTTCGGAAGAAGGAGGGGGAGAATGGCAGCTTTTGTGGTATTTCACAGTATACAAATCAAGTACTGTATTTTCTTGACTATAATCTGCAGATTATCTGTTAAAAAACCTTAAAAATTATTAAATGTGGATTATCTGCAGCTTTTTTTTTAAAGAAATACACGTTCATTTATATATCAGTTTTTACTGGCGGTCATAATGTCCATGTCACACACACAAACCGTTTTGAAAAACTAATTACGATGCATTTCGTGCCAAACAGATTCACGCTTCACATGTTCTTGTGCTCGTTTCTTGCGAAACTGGCCTCAGGCCACTCTCCAAACTGTCGAAAACAACACCACTTGCCAATGTGATTCACCAGCCTGAAAATGATCTGGGTGAAAGCAAAACGAGTCCTGATTGGTCTGTCCTCTCAAAACACTTTCAAGAGATTCGTGCATGTAGCGGCAGACGCGATCATTTGCAGAGGTGCTAGTGATTGGCTCACATATGATGTGTATGTACTAATAGGAGTGGCTTCCGATTTTTACGTTATATTTTTCTAGCTTTTTGGCAACATGCTTAAATGAACAATCATTTCTCAAAATTGCCATCTCATATCATTTTCTTTCAACTTCTACTACTATTTTGCTCGCAGATTGCTATCATGTGTTGTAAGTTACCATGGCCAAGAGAAAACGTGTTAGTTACACGTCTGAATTTAAATTATAAGTAATTAATAAAGCTGAAGAGGCTGGAAACAGAGAGGCTGGTTGCCTTTTTGATATTGATGAAGTGAACATTCGACTGTGGCATAAAAACAAAGAGAAGTTCAATGAAGGTTTGCGCTCAAGATCTTTTTGACATGGAAATGCAGCATGGCCAGAGATGGAAAACGAGTTGCATAGCTGGATTACAGATCAGAGCCAAAATGGTACTCCCATCTCCATGATAAATATATGGGGAAAAAAAAAAAAAGAAGATATATGCGATGGAAGATGGAATCGAAAATTTTACTGCCGGCCTTCGTGGTGTCACCGATTTATGAGAAAAAAAAGGTTTAAGCATTCGGAATCGTACTACTGCCAGAAAAAATTTCCCGAGGACTGAGAAATTAAAAAAAGTGATTTTCTAGATTTTATGAGAAATCTAATTACAGCTAAAAACTTCCCAGAAAGCGAGATTTACATACAATATGGACGAGGTGCCTGTCTCATTCGACATTCCCCCAAATCAGAACAAATAGCGTCAATATTAAACATAACTGGGCATGAAAGAAATTCTTTCACCGTTGTTTTAGCTTGCACTGCAGATGGGACTAAACAACTGCTGATGGTCATATTCAAAAGAAAAACTGTACCAAATGAAAACTTCCCAATGGGTGTGTGTGATAATACAAGTAAATATCAAAGGTTGGATGAATGAAGAAGTGATGAAGGAGTGGTTAATACTGTATGGAGACGATGAAGAAATTTTTTTTTTAAAGCCACGTACTCTTCTCATCATGGATTCCATGAAATTTCATTCATTTTGATGATGACCTAAAAGAATCTATAAAAGATCAATATAAATCTCTGGGAGCAAAACTCTCCATAATTCCTGGAGGTTTAACCAAAATCTTACAAGCCCTAGATGTTGGTGTTGATTGCTCGTTCTCAAAAGTAAATTACGAAAGGAGTGGGAAAGATTGGATGCTCAAAGGAATTATCACTTTTACTGATAAAGGGAAAATGTGCCGAAAGTCAAATGTGGAAGTTACGCAATGGGAAAAACTGCAAGGGAAGCTGTAAAAACATCAGCAGTAAAGAATGCATTTAAAAAGTGTGAAATCATAGGAGGAAACTGCAAAATTGTTGATTATGAAGATTTTGATGATGATGATGCCGAGAAGTCTTCTGAATTAAGTGAAAGCATTTTAAATTTATTTAATTTGGATATGGATGATTCCAAATTTGAAGGTTTCAATTAGTTTGTAATTGTGATTTTTACATTAGTAAAAATTGTGTCAGAGGGAGTGTTTATTTCTACATCATGATTTGTAATTGTTCCTCTAGTTAATGTATCAAGTTCAATCAGTTCAAAACTTTATTATTTTGCACGGACTTTTTTTTTTTTTTTTTTTTTTTCAGAAATTCTAAAACCTCAAGTATTGAATTATGCAAATTTATAAGAAATTTTATGTTTTAAAAACAATTCACTGAAAAGAAAATTTGTAGTTATAAAATTGAAAGAATGCAGTTCTAATATCACATAAAACATTGTAAAACCTATTAACCGTTGAAAATTAGCTGGTCAAAAATGCATTTTGTAATTTGCTAATATTTTATAATTATTTTTGTTTTGTTTACATTACAGTTATTGTATATACATAGTCACTGATTAAAAAGGGAAGTGGGTTGTTTAAAACAGTGAATAATCTGGCAGTTTGTATTATCTGATAATTTTCTTTTTATTATCGGGGAAAAAATAAAAATACAAATAGCGGGTGCGGATTATACGCAAAAAAATACAGTACATAAAAATTGTATATTTACATTTTAAAACATAGGACAACAGAATACAACTGTATTTTCCTCAAATTTTATATTTTTTAAAACAAGATTTAGGTACAATTCAGACAACCACCCACCAGATCATATTTGACAATTCTCCCTGAGGAGAAAAATGAGTGTTGACAAACTTTTTGACTGTTCCATATATTTTTGTTTAAAATGTATTTTTCAGTGCATATGTTATTGATACAAACAATACATTGTTGAATTTTATAACTAGGATCTTAGTTTCTGTGTTTTTTGGATACAGTTTGAAGTGCTTTCATTTCTTTAATTATTCTTTAATCTTAAAATTTAATATCTCTGCATGTTTTTTGCAGACCTCCAGGTACATAAAAGCATTCGGTTCTGATTGTCGTCATAAAAAAAGAATAAAGGATGAATTTGTGGGATTTACTGGCAAATGAAGTCAAGACAGTAGTTTTTGCAAAAATACTGGGCTTTATCAGAAAATAGATTATGTTTATGGCCCCATTAAATGAAATTTTACTTTTCTGAGGATCATACTTTGTAGGGAAAGAGGGGGGAAATACTAACAAATTATTTATTTTTTACTGCACAACACTCATATCCCAAACTCCTACATAAAAAATGAAAAAGATTAAATTTGTCTGTGATATTGTTTTAAAATCAATAAATGAGATAATTTGCAGTTATATATATAAAACAAAAACACAAATTAATGAGAAAATTTAAAGAGCGAACTAATTTCAGAAGACTTACCAAAAAACTCAATAACTTTCTCATGAGATCCTAATTTATTAGCAGCTTTGCAGGTATAGAATCCATACTGCCGCTTCTCTGCAGTTATAATGCGTAGAGTCGTATCAGTGAATTCATCCGCCGTAGGAAATATGTTAATCTCATAATGCTGATTGTCATTTAACTGGATATTGTCTTTTAACCACACAATGGAAGGAGATGGAAATGCTTCTACATGGCACTCCAGTATTTGATCATACTGTAAAGCTTGTCCATACCGTGGTCTTTCAATAGTCACATATGGACGAACTGAAATAAGATTTTATAGCTTCAGGATATAATATGATAACCATTGTATAGTGTGAATAGCCCCACTTGACATTAAATTTATGAATAAGGGCGGATAATGCAACATTCCAATGCTTTTAACAGGCTATGCAGTTTTGAAGAAAGAATTTCCCAAAACAAGGAAAAGCATTTAAAGATGAGTTTTTTCGAAACCTAAAGTTATGGCAAAAGGGGGTAATATACACTATTGAGCTATTTGCTTTTCTCCAAGACACAAACTGAACAATAAAGGAAAACCTTCAATTTTATTAAGAAATATTTACAACAATTTCAGTTTACAGTATACTTTAAGTTATTCATTTTGTATATTTCCAAATAAATAGAAGTTTTCTTGTTTTAAAAGGACAAGAACACAGCTGAAAAGTTATATTAATCAGATATGAGAGTGACAACTGCAGAAGAAGGAAAATTCCAAAACTTGTCATCTTTTAACAAGCATGATCACCCAGTATTTTTTTTTTTTTTTTTTAAATGTATACCTTCTTTTCTGCTCTATTTTATTAATGAAGTCTCATAATATATATATATTTAATGTTTAAAAAAAAAAGAAAAAAATCGTACTAGCTACCATTAGAGGTCAAAATTCAGAAAATTTGCAAGTGGCCAGTGGCTACCAAGTTTGAAATTTTGAGAGGCCACTCATATTTTTTTAATATTTCACAACTAAATACAGTTTAAGAAACATGCACAGCTTAAATAATAAAGAAAGATTTCTTAAAATATAAATTTAAGAAATTATTCTTACAACTATTATTTGCTACAAAAAATAATTAATTACTTGTCAGTATATACAGAATGTCCCAGAAACACTGACCTAAACTTTTTTCCTTAAATATTGACCACAGATATGTACTATTTTTGTATTAGAACAACTCATTAAAGGAATTAATAAAGAACACTCTTCCCTCATCTGATTTTTGTTCCCCAGAAGAGAGCTCATACTCTGCAGGTGGAGGAAACTTAGTAAGAACAAGCAACTGCAGGTGTCTGCTTCAAACTGCAATTGTAGCCATTGCTATAACACTCCGTTATTGTTGGTCATGATATACAAATTTCTTGTATCAATGATCCAACCCTGGCTCTCCCATCCCCATGCCAAAAACGATCTTTAAGTTTTGTTGAGTCGCGTGAACAACATACGTTTTAATATTCATATTTCTATTTTACTTCCAATTCATAAAAACTTTGAAAAATGTCCATGAAAAAGAAAAGGGGGAAAAAAGACTGTGGCGAATGATACAAAAATTTGCAGTCTCCACTTTCAAAAATGCAGTTGCTACATGGCGACCGTTAATTTTGACTTTTAGCTACCATTATACTCAGCAAAAACATGAATGCCATACATTTTAATACATATTTTTAATAGCCAGACCAATTTAAGTTACACAAAAGTTAGAATTAGTGCTTTGCAAAATGAATAAATAAAAGAAATATGTTATAGTATATTTATATCGAATTAATATGAATAAGTGCTAAAAACAAAAAGAAAGAAAAGAAAAAGAGTGATTGAGGGAGGAAAATCTATTAAGTGAAGCTATATCCAACTTAATACAGTTGAACCTCAATAGCGCGAAATCCAATGACTGTGGCAACTGAATTTCATGTTATTCGACAAATTGAAATTACAAAAAACAAAGAAATATATTTGACAGGAGTATGCTCATATTTCACCTAAATCAGTATTTCATCTTACTACAGTTTCGTGTTAATGAGGTTTGACTGTTGTTACAAATCAAATACAGGATATTTTCACTTGGTTTGTAATTCAGAACACACACACACACAGAGAAAAAAAAAAACTTACATTCTACTTCCACACCAATATTTCTCCGTGCGCCCTTTCCTACTCCATTATCTGCAATGCAGTAATATGTCCCACGATCGTCCTTAGTGATGTTGTAAATTGTAAAAGTGTTGCCAAAGTACATAGCTCCACCAGTAGGAAGCAGGTCATTATTTTCTCGTCTCCAAGATATCCTTGGGGGAGGATAACCAGAGGCATAACAGTGCATTTCAACATCATTACCTGTACTGGCAATTACGGATCGTGTGCTGTTATCGGAAATGACGGGAGGCACTAGAATAAATAACACATATTTTTAAAAACAATACACAGAAAATTGCTTTGAAAGTCATGATAATGGAAATTAGAGGTTTGGACCATTCTTAAAACACTATGAACTACTGAAATACACTGTTTTGAGAAACTTAAAAGAAGAAGAAGAAGAAGAAGAAAAAAAAAAAAAAAAAAAAAAAAAGTGTGTTTTACAATATAATAATCCAGATATACAAATTTAGATTAAATAACTGCCACAAAAATACATTATTACATAATTATTTATTGTTTGTGCAATGCAATGTTTAAAATTTTATATTAAAGTGCATAACTTAAGAATTTTAAGTTAAAAAAAATTCACATGTAAGTTGTAATCTTTGGAGCCCTAAAACTTAAAATAGGTAAAAAGTCGAGGGAAACCACATTTTTATAAGTTGCCAAATTCAATGAAGAGATAGAAGATTAGTAATCCAGTTACAAACAGCAGGCTTAAAAAATATCTAACAAACAACAAAATCTTTAAAGAACTATTCCAGCTCTAATAAACAAATTTGAGCTACATTAAAAATTTTCATCACACATAGGTAACACATTAAGACTATTTATTAATTATACAGACTAAAATCAGGGGTTGATTCAGGAATTTTTTCCGGGGTCCCATTCTTGTAAAAACTGCTTATTTTTGTGAATTAATAAAAGTCACTTTTTCTGTTAAAATAATAGGTAAAAAGTCGAGGGAAACCACATTTTTATAAGTTGCCAAATTCAATGAAGAGATAGAAGATTAGTAATCCAGTTACAAACAGCAGGCTTAAAAAATATCTAACAAACAACAAAATCTTTAAAGAACTATTCCAGCTCTAATAAACAAATTTGAGCTACATTAAAAATTTTCATCACACATAGGTAACACATTAAGACTATTTATTAATTATACAGACTAAAATCAGGGGTTGATTCAGGAATTTTTTCCGGGGTCCCATTCTTGTAAAAACTGCTTATTTTTGTGAATTAATAAAAGTCACTTTTTCTGTTAAAATAATTGGTAAAACAGGTTAAAATGCTGATGAAGGGACGTTTTAATCGATTATATTTTTGTGAAAGATCCAATTTTTGTCTGCATCGACCCCTGCTAAAGCACATGCATAATTAAACTAGTTTGCAAATGCTTAGAAATTATTTAAAACATGGCATAAAAAACTTTGTATCAAACATAAGATGACACCAAACTGTCATTTGCAAATTCCTTGAAATTACTGTTTAGAGTATGCAGTGTCAAATAGACTATAATTTGCAAAGACGTCAATATTAATACAAGTTTGAGTTATAGAACTGGGAATACCAAGCAATTTGATTCCTTAGGATTCAAATGTATTTGGATTTAGAATTAATCACAGCTTAACTGTTTTTGTTGCATAAGCATACAATATTAATGATAATTAAATGAATATTATTTTAAAAAAGTAAAATGCAATAATTAAAAGGAAAATTATAAGAAAAAATGTTATGTTTAAAAACAGAGACAGATTTGAACTATTGAAAATACCTTAAAATGCCACAAAGTGAAAAAATAAAAACTAAATATTGGTACCTTTTCTACTAATAAAATAGACTATGCAAAAAGGCTGGCGTTAAGGACAAATAAAACTTTTATAAATGCATTTCAAGGAGCAAAAAAGATCTTTCACACTAAGAGTTGAAAAAGTCTCATGTTCAATTTTCAGTTTTTAACTAAACTCGAGAATTCAAAGAACTCTAAAATCCCTGATATTTCCAAGTTGGTGGTCACCCAGCAAACATTGACCACAGAAATTACTTACAACTTGGAATGAGTAAACAATATAGCAAAACAAAACAAAAATTTGATAAGAAATAAATCACTAATTAAATCATAAGCAAAGAAGACTTTTTATTTATTTATTTATTTTAATAAAGAGCATGAAAACTATTACTTACATCTAACATACACCCACACATTGGCTTTCCTTTTAAGAGTGGCACCTATAATAATTTGGCATTCATACAAGCCAGCATCTGTCTCTTGAAGTTTATTGATCTACAAATAAATATTCAGAGATAATAAAGAAACATATAAAGCACAAATTCCAATTTAACGAATAAAGGAACTACTGAAAATTTCTCAATAAATATTTTATTAACAAATAACAATTTTGTAGAATGAAAGAGGATTTACCTTTAAAGTGTAAGTCCCTGTTTCATCGTCATAACGAATACTATATCTGTCACCAGGCACAATTTGATTTGTTCCAGAAGAAATAAAAAGTTGATCCCCAGGATTTGAAGGATCCGTCTTTAGCCAGACAACCTGAAAAAAAATATATATATATAAATATGAATTATTATTGCAGGCAAAATAATGAAGTCCCAGTAAACACAGCCATATCGGGTTAGGGATGGGCCGTCATCGGCCGTACCGTTTCGATGTCGGCATTGGCATGATGGTAATAGGGACGGTGTCGGTTCTGCGCTGGCAAAACGATTTGGCGTAGGCAAATAAAAGTTGATTTCGGGCATGCAACGGTCCGATAGTGGCAAGCCTTTTAGGGTTAACATGTGATTTTGGCGATGTACTGCACCAAATGTCAAAACCGATATCGATCCAGAAGTGTAATTTCTAAACTGAATGGTATAAAGCCAGCACAAGCAGCACATATATATTGTTATAGTAATTCTTTTTAATTTATGATTTCAATACTTACTATTTACAATGTTTTGAGCCCGTAGGATTCAAGTGCCTCCTTCACAGGCGAAAAAAAGGAGGGGAGGGGGGGGGGTGAATCATTCTATCTGGTTAATTTACCTGAGGTCCTGTCCAGGGTTTTGGTCTACCGTGCATCTGTCAATCTACAGTTTAGATGTTGGTGATTTTCTCCAGATGTATTGTGAATATGCGTTAGATAAGTTAACCAGTTTTTTATGACTTAATATTGAAGGGGTTTCTAAGCCCCCACCCCCACCCCTCAATTGGGGCAGTTTCTGTCTAGTTATTCACAACTCTGAAATAATTATACGACTATAAATTTCATTTTATATAAAGTGATAGTTGTTAAGTACTTCCAATTTAAAAATAATAAAATTAATTAATTAATTAATTAAAAATAAAATACATACAATGCAGAACATTAAACGCTGCATTTTAATAGTTCACAAAAGGGTCCCACCATGGCCGAGTGGATAAGACACCGAACATGGTTGAAGTCATTGGCGGATCCAGAGCCCCCCCCCCCCCCAAGTAGTTTATACTATAGAGCATTGACTTGTTTTGTAAATTCAAGTCATTCTATAAGAAAATGTGACAAAAATTGTCTTGTGCCCCCTCTAGAATTTTTTTTCTGGATCCGCCGCTGGTTGAAGTGTGAAGGTCCAGGGTTCAGGTCTACCGCACGTATGTCAATTTACAGTTTGGATGTTCGGTGATTTTCTCCAGATGTAATGTGAATATGGGTTATATAAATTAACCAGATTTTTTAACACAGAATTGAGGACAAATCACCGTTGTATCCTCAATTCTGGAACAAAAATTGGGGATATTTTATAAATTTTATATAAATTCAAAACATTATCTAATATTTATAAAATGAAAGAAATATGGTTGATTTTTATAAAATTAGGGAACAAATAATTATTATAATTACTGTTCAACCCCAATTTTATTGCTTGTAATTGCAATAAATTGTTTTATATATTGGAACAAATGCTAGAAGCCTTCTTCCGCTCAGGGCACCGACGTCCTAAGGATTAACTCCTGTGTTTTTGAAGTACAATAAACACAAAACAACAAAATTTTATAAACAAATAATAAAATTAAATAAATAAATAAAAGTTTTAATTCACTATACTGAATAATTTCAAATTGAAAAAATAATAACAGTTTCATTTTAAAATTATAACTATGAATAAATAATTTAATAGCATTTATTTGAACAACTTGTTTGTCATGTTTCTGTTCAAATAAAATAATAGTAAAAATTATGCCAAAATCATGTTTTGCTACAACATTGTAAAATGCTGTTACAAATTAAATAAAATTTAATGCTCTTATCTTCTTAAAAATGAATAAAAGTAACCATTTTTTGCTGATTATAGTACTTTATCTTTCTAAAAATTAATTGATTAATTCATTGCAGATATTGAAGTATAAACTATTTTGCAGTAGAATAACACTTAATTTTTTTTTTTCCCCCCCACGCGATCTAATTTAAAAGCTGAAGTCTCTCGGACTTTCTTTTTCAAACACTCCGCATACACATAACATGCAGCACTGGCACAGTGGGGGGCGGGGGGAGTGCATTCCTAGGGGCTTTCCACCCCTTGTAGGAGCCACAGTATATGCAGGAGGAAGAAATGGACCCTTCCCTATTCTTTGGGGTGAGTTTTCGCAGTCAATCAAAGAGCGGAAGTTTTTTTTTTTTTTTTTCGTTTGCCTTTTGTATTTGTCTGTGTCCTGTCCACATCCATTCCATTCCAAGGTTGTAACAGAAATCATCTCGCAACGTAAACTTTTCAGTAACGTGGATTTTGAGTTTTCTCTGAGTAATGAAGATGGGAGTTTGCTGCATTTTTCTCTGGATAAATTGCGATTTTTTCCCCCTAGACTAAATGGCACTGACTGCAGCTAGACAAAAATTTTAAAATTGTCTGAATGTGGTTAGTGCTTTTTAGTTTTAAATAGGCTAAGTTCTTACGTCAGTTAGATCGGACTTTGCTATAGTTTTCTCTGGATAAGCGGTGATTTTTTTCTAAAGACTAACTGGTATTAACCTCAACTAGACAAAAATTTTAAAGTTGTCTAAATGTGGTTAGTGCTTTTTGGTTTTCATTTTGCTAAGTACTCACAACAGTTAAAAAGGGGTAAGTTAATTTTTAAGTATATATTAAGAATTTGTATGTTTTCTTAGCTAGATTTTTTTTATGTTATCTCAGGGACTACTAAAATAAGATGTAGTTCAAAACTGCTAATTATTTCTAAATAATGCAAAAATGAAATTTATAATTCAAATAAGCAAACTTCTAAACTATTAATAAACAAGCAGAGTAGTATTTTTAATAAATAACTTACATACTGCATTGAAAAATGTGTCTTATTTACTTAAGAACTTAATTTCATATTACTCAAAACAACAGAAAAAAATAAGTATATTCTGTTATAGAAAGTTCCTTTCTTCTATTAAAGGATAATCCTGTAAAAGTTCAGTAATATAAAATATTTACTTAAAGTAAGTATCTTCTAATAATAAACATGGTTTTATTAATACTTATTAGTTTCATATATAGTTTAGCACTAATCAACCTATTAAAAATAATAATTATTATTATATAAATTACTTTACATCACTGGGGCTAATTTTGCCAAAAATACTTAGTTTTGCCGAAAATACTTAGATATTAAGTATAAACAAAATAATTTGTTTGCATATGAAAATGTTTAATTATTTTGAAGAGAAAAGGTTTTTATGAAATTAACCGTTTATTTGTAGAATCAGCCAATATTTTAATTTCTTTTAACGTATGTTGTTTACATTCTTCTTTAAAATAATATATAAAATCAAAAGTCAACTTTATTTTTTATTATGACATAACTTAACAAAAAAAATAAACTAAAACCTTTTTTAAAAAAGCATGTTGTATAACTTTAATTTATTTTCTCTCTTTTTTTAGCATTGCATGAATGTTTATTTATAATCTTTGGTTCTGAAAAATTATAAATTTTCTTGGCTTCTAAAAAATTTTTGGAAAAGAAAAAGGAACATTGTCTAGTTGAGCCTAATATTTTGTTTAAAAAAATGTATATGGTCTGATAAACATATAATAACACATTAAAAAAAAGTAAAACATTGGTTGATGCGTAAAAAAATAATACGGTTAATTTTAAAATGAGCTTTCCTTCTTAAATTCATCAAATATTTTCTTAAAAACAAAATATTTTTGCTAATTAGGTATTTTTAATAAATTTAGTCCTAGTGGTGTATAATCATTTATACAATAATAATTATTATTACTTTAATTTGTTGATTAAAACTCTAGAGAACTAACTACGGAGCTAATTAGGGTATTTTGGAAATCAATAAGGTGTTGGTCGGCTTTCGATACTTTGTCGTTGCCGATACCACACCAAAAACATAATGGTTTTGGTTCAAAAGTGGCACAGGGTTGGGCCGACGCCGTTATCGTTTTTGCCGACACCGAACCAGAACCACCCCATCCTTTCGGCCCGACGCATGCCCAGGCGGACGCAATTTTGTTGTTTTTGGTACCGCGTGAGCGATGTCGCCCCGGCACATTCTGCGCCGGATAGGGCTGTGTTTGCTGGGGTACTGCATCTAAAAATATTGTAAATTGATTAGGTATTAAGTTTCAGTTTTCAGGGTTGTAATTCTAACATAGAACTAGTCCCGCTGTCTTCATGTATTAAGAAAGTACAAACCCAATTCTCATATTATAAATGCTCACATAGTGCAAAAATGTCTTACACTGAATGACAAAATGAATTACAATTTAACTTGAATTTGGTACCTTTTTTAATCTTCAAACTAAAATTTCTCCCACTGAAATAAATTAAGTGTGGTGCCTGTTACTCGGTAGTAATTGCTGTACTAGTTGCTACGGTCACCTAAATGCTCTATAATGAAGCTTTATTTTTTGTAAAATAATTGAAATAAGTACATTTTTTTTCTTTTTTTTTTGGGGGGGGGGGGGGGGGGGATGCTAATGACTTTAGGGAAATTTTCTGAGGTCTGATTTTTACTTTCTAAACATGAACCATGTAAGGAAAGTATTGTAATCATAAAAAAATTCAACTTTTGAGATTTTGGTGTATTTACACGTTTTGAGGTCTTAAGGATTCATTAATGCTATTTTTAAGAGATGTACATATGTATGTGTGTAAGTGTGTTTGTGAGTGAACACGATAGCTCCTAAACAGTGCATTCGATAGCTTAAATATATTATATTTGTTTTAAACCACCATCACAAAACCGGTATTGATTTTGGTGTGTATAAGACATACAGTTTTTTACAGGGCTACGAAAAAGATTTCTTTTACATTATGGCCAATGGAGAGAAATTCTTTAAAGTGTGCTAGAGTCTAAATGGTGCAGTTGATTCAGCTCAAATTGGACATGTATATAAAAGGACATGGTCACATGATCTACATAAATTTTAATGCATGTAGAGTAGATAATTTGTTCACGGGATTGCAGAAAATATTTACGGCCTGTGGATGCAAATAATTTAAAATTAGCTAGTGTGTTAATGGTGCATTCAAAGAATTTCAGATTGGGTATGTATATTATATGTCACTGTCAGGCAACATGCATAGATTTTGCAATGTATAACACTTACGTTTATTTGACAGGACAACAAATGAGTGTTTTTTGCAGTATGGTCTATGGACAGAAATTCCTGAAAGTGCACTAGTGTCTATATAGGGTGCATTTGATTCAGCTCAATTAGATATGTGTATTATAGGTCAGTCTCATGTCCTGCATAGAAGATTTTGGTGTGTGTAGAGCTGATAGTTTGTTCACTGGTTTGCTAAAAGTAATTCTTATATATTTCGGCCTGAGGACGCAAATCATTTAAAGTGAGCTAGTGTCTAAATGGTGCATTCAATTGACATCAAATTAGGTATCCATATTATAGGACACTGTCTTACGTACAACATAAATTTTAGTGAGTGTACACCTTACAGTTTTTTTACAAAGCTACAAAAAAGTATTCATATACATTACAGTCCATACATTTAAATCATTTTAAGTGCACTAGTGTCTGAACACTAGAACCAAATCATTTGAATGAAATCTATTTATACGCTTGGTAATTGGGCCATTTTCAAAGTTCGGTTCCATTTGCTGTCCGCTTGTAAAATATTATTTTACAAGGTTATAAGAAAATTTAAATGATTTTTCTTTTAATCATGGTTTTTATCAGACAGTTTCGAGTACTGAAACAATAGATTAAAAAATATACTATTTAATAAAAATTTTTTTTAAAGAAAAAAGTAGAGAAGATGCTGAAATATAGCTGTCCGAATCATAGAACATGAAATGTGTTATGCAAAATTACAATGGAGTGAAATGGAGTTTAAATTACATTATGAAAAGGTTTTTTTAAGGTTTTAAGAAAAATACAAGACCTTTGATAATTAAATATAGCTGTCCGGACATTGAAATCATGTGTGTTACCATACATTAGTTTCAACTATTTAAACAACCTAAAGCCGCGGTATGGGTCAAATTGACCCGACTTGTAAAATTCACGTTGCAATGAAAATGACATAATGGTTTGCTATTATACCATTTATTATGTCATTACCGTTCATTTTATGAATGATAATGACATTTATTTAATTTGAACTTCGGATTCCAGACTCGGGGGTAGTTTTGGATCAAAATGACCCATTCCACGATATTAGGTATACATATTAAAAACAAAAAACAGATAAAAGTTATGAGCTTAAATTTTTTACAGATAATTAATAACATAAAGTTAGGAAAAGTCACGATTTTTTTTTTTTTTTTTTAATTTCAGTTCGTAACATTTTTGAAAAAAAAAAAAAAAAAAGGAATCAAATCTGGTTTGGGGTCAAAATGACCCATCCCGCAGTTCTAGTGTTAAAGCATGGTCTAAAAAGAAATATAAACAGACTTGAGTTTTTGGCATCTGACTGAAAAAGCAAGACTATTTGTGATAAGTATTTTTATTGCATGTCATGTATGTTACCTTAATTAGTTGCATAAAACATTTCTTTGTTAAATCAACTGATTAATTTAGATCATTAGTTTTCAGGGATGAGATTAGCAAAAAAGAAAGAATCTTACCCCTGAGTTTTTTTAGTCTAGATTAATGTCTCTTTTCATGTTCTTGTGCAATTATTTAGATTCACAAATTTTCGTTCTTTGAAATGTCATGTCTGTTACTATCAGGCATGAAAACAGCTGAAGAGCAAAAAAGAGGAAATACACGTAGACATATTTTCCAGCAAAGAATTGAAAAATTTACGTGCACGTATTTTCAGGCATATATAACAAGGTTGATAATCAGGGGCGTAGCCAGGGGGGGGGGGGGGATATCGGGATATATTCCCCCCCCCCCCCCCCGAAATGTTTGGATTAGTGATGAAATTCCATCTATTTATACACATATAAGTTCATATCTCCCCCCGAAAAATTTTCCTGGCTACGCGCCTGTTGATAATGCAAAAACATGGAACTGGAGAATAATGTGTGAGCTTAAACTCAACCACTGTTAAACTAAATGGTGTACTAAACAATTTCTACCATTTAAATTTCAACCACAAACAAATTGACTGTGATCCTGAAGAAAATAATTATGCACTGTAAATGTTTAATAATCAGTTTTAGATATACAATATTTATTAAAAGAAAACAGGCTATAATTATTTAAAATAATTATCTTAAACAATATCGTAAAATCCTAGATCAAAACAAATCATAAGTCTCACATCCAAATTTCAGATTATTCTTTTGATATGAAAATAAAATAAAAAATTGATTCTCAAATATTTTAAGACATATCTTTTTTTTTTAAATTTTGATCAGAAATGGAATGAAAAATTATACATATGGCATTGGCATTTTCTAAAATAAGCATTCAAATGATAGAATAAAAGTGAAGTTTTCTTGTTTTATTGGAAAAAGAATAATTCTTTAATAAATGTCTAAATATTTTCTCAGGTAAAATTTTAGAATCTTAGCAGTCTTGCAGCACATCAGCACACAGAAGTGGAACTTATGACAGGGACATATGTTCTGCTCCTTCCTATATTAGCTGCAAAATACCAACTCACAAGATTATGCTTTTTTAAATTAACTGTAAAAATAATTACCAAAGAAAAACCTGCACATGAGAATAAAACGAAATAGTGATTTTCCTGATTTTAAAATTGAAGTGAAAATGTTTCAGAAATCAATAAACATATTATGGGAAAAATAATACTTTTCTGTTGAGTTACTAAAATGCCTTAAATTTTAATTTAACAATAGAGTATTAAAAACTCTGTTTTACATCTTGTTTTTAAAATTATTCATTTACCAAAAGGCTGCAAATAGATTGAAGTTCAGTTGGCAAATATGGAACCCGGAGATCGGGGATAGTTAGTTACCATAATTTCGCTAGTATAGTCCGCGGACTATGCATGTCAAAAAGGGATTTTTTTCCAGGACACGGACTATCTGGCTGAAATAAATTTCTTTTGCAAAAAAATTTAGTATATTGATCTTGCTTTTTGATCTGTAGTTAGCGCGCAAGCTCCAGTGAAGCCGATGCTAACAAATTTATTTCTGTAGAAAATAAAGCACATAGATGCACTTGAAGTGACGGCACGTTGGCATGCAGGGAGCATTTGAATTTCCCCCCCCACCCCCCCATTATGTCATTTAAAGCATCGACGTAGTTACAGGTGCGGACAAGCTTCGTGAAACCATTTTAGAAATATTTCCGTCCGATATGCAGAAGAACCAAATTTTGAATGTGCTTTTAAAAAAAAATAATTATGTAATACGGGGGAAAACGGGCCTTCACAAACCGAGGTACCGACGCCGCGTCAACATCGAGAAGGTTGTTATTGTTTTGTCTTCACTCAGCGAGCTGGCTAATAAAGCAAGAGAGCGAATTCTGCTGAGACGTTAAAACATGACTTGTGTCGCCTAGTCGCCTCAATTTTTTTTTTTTTTTTTTCCAATTGCGAACGCGAATTTTTAATAAAGAGCATTTTTAAATTTCATATTTCGTTAACTTTTAACCCAGAGAGAGTATCAATTGAATGTTGTTTAAAATTAAGTATTATGTGGATTGACCCATGAAAATTAGTAATGATCTTTTCTTTTCTTTTTTTTTTTTGCTTGGTTATGTACATTTTCATAAATGATTAATAAAAGTAATCTTTTTATTTATTTAAGGAGGCGATACGTCTTGCCTAAGGACGGATTAATGCAATTTTATGGTCGGTTAGTTGAAATTTGTCTAGTTTATGGAAGTAAAATAGAATTTCTTTTTCCTGCAGCAGAGGAGTAATCGCTCCCCCCCCCCAATCCCTTTAATCCGTCCGTGGTCTTACCATTAGTTAACTTTTCATGAAGTTACGGTACATATTTTTAGTAAAATCCGCGTAACTGTTTAAAAAAAAAAAAAAACTCTGAAAATTTTGGTTTTCTTTTTCTTACGGATTTCTTAACATTAACTCACATTTTAAAAAAGCATTATTCTTTTATTCAGCATAAAATTAAGACGTGTACGTTTTAATAGCTATAAATATCAAAGTATTTATTTATTGGAATTATTATTAATAATTTATTTATTTAAGAAAAGTATATTTAAACTACCATAAATTATTTTACTTCCTTTGCATGTTGAAGACCTAAAGGAATACGACAAGATTTATATTTTAAATACCATTACTAAAAGCTGCACTGTTATACAAGTTTTATTTGCCGTATAGACCGTCAGTTTGCTTTATTTAAACAAAAATTTCAGTTTAGCATTCATAAAATGTCTGGAAGTTCTCGTTCGGCCGACGATTTTTCCTAAACCAAGCAAATTTTTGGATCCGAAAATGACCACAAACATTTCGTTTTCAATCCACGTTTTCTAATATATTCGATAAATATGCCATTTTCTCAATAATCCACAATAGAAGTATCAGTTAAGATGGTACGTGTCCGTGAAAAAAATTTATAGATTCATCAAGTGCGCAAAACAGCAATAAAAACACGTCGCGAGTAACAATAGCTCACCGACAACGGTTTTCCAGTGGCGAAAGGTCTCTATAGATAATTATTGTTGTGTAGTAGTTTGCCAAGTACATAATTATGTATCAGATGCCTTTCGAAACATGGAAGATCTAAAATAAGAATTTGCCCCTCTGAACTAAGTTTTGAATTTACCAACTCAGGAAATCAGTAACATTGCACTCTAGCTGACTTTAGTCTAGGCGCAGTGCGAGATGCAGTGAAAACGTACATCCCAGGCGCGCATTATCGTCCTCTTGTTACTCTGCTATGTCTGCTATGTTTTGCTTTAGGTTCGGTAATCACTGTTTTTTTTGTTGAAAAAGCGGAAAGGTTTTAAAACATTTTCGGAAAGCGGAGGTCTTCCAAAAAAAAAAAAAAAAAAAAAAGCGGAAATCCGCCGAAAAGCGGAAGATTTTCATGCCTGGTTACTATAATAAATAACAGACATGACAAACAAAAATGTACAAAATGAAAAATATTTTTAAATGGGAAAGACTATAATATATGGTAAAAGGACTCTACTTTGCATCATTTTGTGCTGAACATAAGTATACAAATTTCAAAGAAAATGTCAGGTAACAGAGATGATAAATTTCATCAAGTCAGATAATGGGAAAATCTTAAAAAAAATTAAATAAATGAAAAAATGCATGAATACTACTAAAATAATGTACAGAAACAAGATACTTTTTATATTATGGGGAAAAAACTACCTATTTCTTGAAATTGTATTTTTGCTTCTTAAATTTCCAAATGGCACCCAATTTTGAAAATGATCCAAATATCAAATGTTCGGAAAGTCAAGTGGAGTCACAAAATAATGCAGAGTGATATATAGAGGCCTTAGCAAAGTGATGTAGAGTTCTTTTGCCCATATAATATAGTCTTTCCCTTTTAAAAGTATTTTTCATATAGCTTGAAAGACCTCTTAAATAATAACCTTAAAATATGCAAAAACCTAAACTAAAATGAAATGAAGAATTTAAATGGATAGTAGGTAAAACTGAGCATGTTTAAGGATGACAAAGTAGGCTAAGGGAAGCTGAAGTTCTTGAACAGTGTACATAAAAGAAATAAACACAAATTTATTAGTTTAAATAATTTCTAAAGAAGTAAAAAAAATATTACATACTGGATAATCTTTTGTATATTGTGCAGTACATTCTAGTTCGACAGTGTCACCTATGTTAACAACCTTTTCTTGTGATATGTATGATATTGTTGGACTACGCTGTGCGGAAACTATAAAAGAATAATATGTTAGGTGAATTTTATAAATACTGAAAGCATACTACATCATATTTTTAAAAAAATGTTCATAGACAGTCAAGGGCATACATAAGTAAATTTAAAATAAAACACAATCAAACATACAGTACTTTTACACTACATTTTATTTAGTCTCACAACTATTGTTTTCAGTACATTAAAGTCACAGGTATCATTGAGATTTCTCACTCTTAAAACAAAGTATATTTAATTTTTGTGATTTACTAGATTTTATACTATTTACTTAATAAATAATTTTACTTTTAATCTTATTCTTTTCATAAACTATCAGATAAAAAAAAGTTCAAGTAAAAACAAAAACCTATTTATGCAGCCTATTTAATGATAGTATTGCAAATTAAAACTTTTTGGAAACAAACTTAAGCTGTAGTACTTTACACCTAATGGCAATGACCTAGTTTTCATCACTTTTACCAGGGGTCAATCTCAAGAATTTTTTCCAGCATTCCATTTTTGTGAAAACTGTTTATTTTTGTGAATTTCAGTATCTAATTTTGTAAAAGCCACTTTTTTTCTTAAAATAATTTATAAAACAAATTAAAATGTATGGTAAAATGCCAATTAAGGGTTGTTTTAAGTGATTTTATATTTGTGAAGGGGCAATTTTAATTTGAGTCAGTAGGGTAAATGGCCGACTAATACTCTAGAAATTTTAAACTTTATGACTCCCTCATAATGTAAACATATACACATGTGTTCAGGGTTCACATTTATGTACTTAGTGGGATGCAACTTTGGTGAAACATCAGGTCTGCAAGACCCAAAAAATTTAAGCGAAAATTTTACTATGCAGAGGATCCCAAACTGGGTGCCACGAGCGTTTACCAGGGGTGTCGTGAAGATAATCAAGAAAAGTCTAAGTTTTAGGGGAGCATAATCAAAAAAATTCCTCTGAACAGATATTTCACAAAAAAGTTTGCAAGCCGATGATCAAGTAGGTGAAACAAAAACCTTTTAGTCAAGTTCGAGAGTGTTTGGTGCCCAGTCGCCTCTATTTTACAAGAACTCCCTGAAATATAGGGAGGGGGGAGGCAAAATTATATATCCCTTTTCCAAGATAGTGTAATAGTAAGCCCAATAAACGTAAAAGAAACAATCAAAAATGTATCCAACCTGTTTTATTCTAACCTTCATATTCATATTGCTTCAAAGGTAACCTGCCCCGAAATGATTTTTAGCCTGAGAAAGGTACCCCGAAATGATTTTTAGCCTGACAAGGGTGCCGCGAAGTGTTTTTAGCCTGACAAGGGTGCCACGGGGGAAAAAAGTTTGGGAACCCCTGGTCTAGAGGGTCACAGCTTCGGCTATATGAGACCTGAAAAATACGAGGGAACAAACAGAAAGTTTTCTTTTTCCACATAACTTCTGGCCCACGAACTTGAATAATATTGAAAATCTAGTTTAGTAACAGTTCCTTTGTAGTAATTAGTTTGGGGTTATTGATCGAAGATAGTGGGGGAGTATAATCTAGGGATGCAACGGATATCGATTTTTGCCTTTTATAGAACTTTCGCAAAAAATTTCAACATGGAAGTGTACAGCAAAAATTTTTGAAAAAAAAATCACATATCCTGCTAAATGTTTGATTATCAAGAATATTTCCTGTAAGTTTTCTGAAAGAATGATTTTTTCGAACTAGACCGTTAAGGCTGTAAGGATATTGCACATTTATTTATGAAATTCTCAGAATTTCACATATTTTTGTATGTTTGTACACATTTTAACACAATTTTCACTGAGTTAGCATTGGGAATGTTTGAATCTTTTTAAATTTAATTACATTTCAAATTTTGCACTTGATTTGTGTGCACATTTAAAATTTAAAAAGAGAGAGGGAGTGTGCTCACAGTCTGCAAAATGACACAGCTGGTACATGCGTACGGTATTCATCAGCAACATGTTGGATTTTGTTCGATTTTATCAATAATTACGCACGTGAATTTATTAATTACGTACTTTGTAATAAAGAGTAATCCTGTTTATTTATAATTTAAATTCAAATGCTCTGTAGCATAACACTTATAATTCAAATATTTACAGTATATAATTATTAACTCTGTATTATCAAATTAACTTTATTGCACAATAACTATATAGCTATCCAAACTCAGTACAGTTTTTTTTTAAATAATCGAAAATTATAGCACCTAACTAGCTAGAAAAAGTCTGCACATTTCATGCAAAAACATATATAGTACACAATTTGTGCATAAAAAGTGGATATTTTTGAATATTTTGAAAGTATACACAAGTTGTGCAAATTATATACAGTTTTTATGCATACTAAAACAAAAATTTAAGCAGTTTTAAATGATTTTTAGAAAAATCTCAAAATGTAGTAAAAATTTTTTAAATCCGCCGCCTATAGTTTAAATTGAGTGACCACCTATCATATCACCAAATTTTATTTCATTCGCTTCAGTCAGCTTCACATGATGTGCAAATTAAAAAAAGTGTCACTGAGATAAAGCGACAGACAAACTTTTTTTTATTTTTATGGTCATACTGGGGTCCCAAATGATTAAAACGGATAGAAATCGCAAAATTATTTTAAGTATACATGCAAAGTCTAATTTTATTCAATTAGACTAGGGGCCAAGGCCCCTAACAAGGCTTATTCGTAAAAAAGGCATAATTTCAACAGACTAAACCCAAAGATTGGATCAGATAGAATGTTACTGAGCTACACAATGCTTGTTTGCACCCAAGATGAACCTAACCAGCTTTAAAATAATCCGCATTTTAATTATTTTTCATTTTCAAGATGCTGGGTTCTAACATTTTGGAACTCGCGGTTTAAATTCACCGTGCTTGGAGAGATACCATTTTGCCAGATACTACCTAATGCCAAGATGGCGCTTTTTAAATAAGTTACAATTAGTTATTCTGTTTTGGAAAAACAAATAATCGGTAATTCTAAACTTCTGTTATCTAAGAGAACTTACTATTTGAAAATTGTTAACTCTGTGTAACACACTTTGACTTATATATTTCATATACTTTTTAATTTGAGGTAAAATTGGTGTAATTCTATTTCATGTTTGTCAATTCCACGCGATTCTACATACTTGGAATTGCTTTGTAGCAAAATCATGAACGATTTTCTGCTGGCAAAAATTGTCGAACCTGTCAACCACTATGCATATTTATTTTTTATTAATATCTTCTAAAATAATTCGATTTTTGAAACTTAAGTCAGCTTACCCAGTTGCAGAATTTTCTGTATCAGTCTGCAACACAGACTTAAAAATACAAATATAGTCTGCAAGGAAATCTTAGTTGAAAAATAAAAACTCACACGAAAGATTATGATATATTTTGGTGAAATAATCGTGACTTGTTGAAGATATGTAGTAATTTTAACTGTTGATCAACAGTTTGCATAATGGTTTGCAATGACCAAAAAAAATGACTATTCACAAGAAGGATGGAGAAAGACTGCATTTTAAATCACTGGATGCAGTTGTCAACATCGCACTTTAATGAGAAATATAAAATATATTTATAGTAATTTTAATTGTTGATATAAAATCTAATATAATGACATGCTATGAACGCAAATACGATTATTCGCAAAAAGGAAGAAGAAAGATTGATATGAAATCAGTGCCGCAGTCGGCAATGTCGATGCATCTAGTGTTGACTCTAGATTAATTTGGCAGGGCGCAGTGCCCGGCGGCCTTTTTGTTATCTTTTTAGCGCCCGGCGGCCCTTTTGTCGTTTTTTTAGCGCCAGGCGGCCCTATTTCTCTTCTTTATGAGCCCTCCTGCTTTTACATTTTTATTATTATTAGTAAACAAGCAGCACTTTTTATTTCCTACATACCATTTGCGCCCCATCACGATAATACGTTAATTAAAACGGTTACGATTGTGTACAATAATCCCATCATAAAAATAGGTTCGCTTGAAAACGGCCCTTTCACAAAAACCGTCTATGAAATCTGATCTTTCCCACAAATGTAATTTATTAAAATGCTTTTTTCAAATATTCTACTCTTTCAGATAGAAATACTCCTACTGCCCTTTTCTTTGTTTTCTTTTGCGCGAGCCGAACAGCCGAGTAACCCGAAAAGGCCCCTCTTGTATGTTTTGTTTTTGCTGACTCAAGCGAGAAGCCCGATCGGCATTTCACTTAGGAGTTGGGGGAAGAAAATACGGTTGGGAAATTCAAGATTTTCTCAAGTTATCTAAAAATTTCTGATTCCATCTGTCAATCCTCAAATATCGGTGGCTACGTTTGATAAATATGTAGTTGCGAATTATCAAACAATCATTATACCACAGTTCGTCGCCAGCTGTATATAATTATTGCTCTTCTCGATGTCTTTAATAGTTTTGCAACACTAGCAAGTCCCCCCCCCCTAAACGATTTGCTCTTTTTAATCGGCTTTCTTAGTACATATTATTCGTAATGTATAACAGTTATTTACTAATCATATATAATTACAGATGATACAGAAAGAATGCCTTGGCAAAACGACGTTTTGCGATTCGAAAATTCGCAGGATTTGCTTGCTTGTTATGGCAAGCCTAGACAAGGGATATCTTCTAAGGGGGGGGGGGGGGGGTGCCTTGGTTGGGTGACTTATTAAGGAGTTCTAATGTGTGTCGACGCGTGCATCTTGATGAAACCTTGATGACCAAACTCTGAAAAGCTGACCGAACTCTTGATGACCAAAACTCCGGACCGACAGTCGCGCGGGCGGGGCCCGCCGAACGTGGGAACTTCAACACTTCAGCCGTGTACCATGTTCAGTGGCTTTATCTACTCAAATCCATCTAAAAATCGAGGGATTTGCGACGTTTTGGGAATACAGCAATTGAAACACATTATGCTTTTGCCAAAATCAGAGCATAATAATGATCTTTTGCTTTAGCAATGTAGCGCTAGGGTTATTGACGCCCGGTGCGGTCTTTCAGTTTGCCGCCCCATTCTTTCTAAGTTTTAGCATTCTGCCCCCATTTCGATCCTTTAGTTTTCCTCTTTATTATTTCTAAGTGTCCTACCGGCCACCATGTTTTTTTTTTTTTTTTTGC
Source organism: Cheiracanthium punctorium (assembly GCA_038373885.1). Classification (NCBI taxonomy): domain Eukaryota; kingdom Metazoa; phylum Arthropoda; class Arachnida; order Araneae; family Cheiracanthiidae; genus Cheiracanthium; species Cheiracanthium punctorium. The sequence continues at coordinate 1,562,393 of JAWZYV010008216.1, read as the reverse complement.
CGCCGGGGCGGACCCCCCCCCCCCCGTTTTAATTACATAAAAGTGGAGTAAATGCAGAATTTAGTAAATCAGACTATTGACAAGATTTGGTATTTTAAATATTCATATTATACACCTTCCGATTTAAAAAATTCTCAACATTTTAATGAATGAAGAAAGGAAAAAATAATAAAAGCAAAAGAAAGCTAGTTCTGGAAAAGGATGTCTTCAGAAAACAAATTGTGTCATAAGTTAACAGCTAGGTTATTCATAAAACAAACTGTCATCAATTTAAGCTTATTTTCAGTTGAAAAAAAAAAAAAAAGAAAAAGAATTCTGGAAGGTTTATTAATAGATAATTTGTTTAAGTACTTTTGGCACCAGGATGTTGATTATTTTAATTATATTAAGCTGATTAAAAACATTTGATAGTTAAAATATTGATTAGTACTATTTTTATTTTAAAAAGATTAAAGCAAGGTTTAAGAAAGAAAATTTAGTGTTTTTAAAGAGACCTTTTTAAGTATGTTACAAGAAATTAAAAATAAAGCTTTATGAAAAATAAATTATTGAAAATATTTTAAACTTTATTTCATACATACCTTTGGACAATCCTGTGAGTTAAAAAAAAATATTAATTTTATACCTGCTAAAAAACTTACATGTAGTAATTATTTTTATTTATTTTAAAGAAATAGTACTTTTTTAAAAAACTTATATTCACTTTTCATGAATGAGCAAGCATTAAATTAGAAGTGAAAGAGGAATAACAAATATATTTCAGTGATTTGATTTGATATGGTGTTCTACATTCCAACCATAGGATGTATTACAAAATTTGCATGACTATGTCATTTTTTCCAGCAATCTTCTGTGTTCTGAATTAAATTTCCCCAATTTCTGTAGTTATCAATTGATGGATGAGTTAAATTGTTTGATGCAATTTTAATAATGTCTAATAGTAATAAGGGTAACTTTGAAAATCTTTACTTGGTACTCATTCAATAATTATTGCAAACAAAAGAATTTAAATAAAATTTTGATTTATATAATTAAATTTTATACATCCTGCATTGCAGAAATTTTATTATTTTTATTACATGCTAAATGCATCTACCCTAATCCACTTACACTGACAGTCCTTTTCTGTTTAAAAGTTTGTACCAATATAGGTGAAATATCATATATGAATGTGATCCAGTAATTGTGGTCCAGTAGTGATAGTGTGATAAAATTGAGGAACAAAAATTAACAGTCCCTCTGCCTTCCCCTACTGCCTAACAAATCATGTCCGGCTAAAAAGTTCTGAAACCTTCTTCAATAAATGTACTATTCTTATAAATAATAAACATGTATGTCACGTAATTTTGAGAAAAAAAGTTAAGCAGAAAATTCAAAATTACTTAGATTAAAACTTCTTTTTTTAATAAAAAACTTCTAGTTATGTACAGATTTAATTCACATATTTATGTCATGTTTAGAGCAAAATATTATCAACAAATCATTTTTCCTATTTCGCTTACACTTACTTCTACAGGATATTTTCTCCAAAAGAAAGGGGGGGGGGGGGGAACTAAAGAAAAACTGGAAAAAATCTAACTATGCATCGTAAGTCAGAACACATATTACAACTCTACATGTTAAATTTTCGGGGATCAGATCGTTTCAAACCAGTTTCTATATGTTATCTACCTGTACATTCTCGTGGAACCCCAAAGTGCCCTTTTTGAGAACAGTGTGCCCCTTTTGAAAATTTCCCCCCCCCCCGGCGGCCCTTTTTTTTCTAGAGTCAACACTAGCATCTAAAATAAGTAAATTCTACACAAAAACAAGAAAAATTGTGTGTTACGTGAGTCTACAATTCTGGCACAGTTTGCATGCACAAACATGCTCAAGCAACAACGTGCTGAAGGAGCTATATGAGCGACCATAGCCTGCAGCATGGTATGCAACCTGCGTGACATCATCGTGGAATAATAGGCAGTGAAGCGGGCGATATGAATGCAGAAATAGTCTGCAAACCTTCTCAAGAATCTGCGACAGGGATCGCATGGTTTCTATGACTGGGTCAGCTTATTGGGATCCCTGGTATTTTCCGAATCTGTGGACACCTTCATCGAAACTCAAATCCCCACAGTTTCGGAGAAAATAGCAGAACAAGCTTCTGACAGCAGCGGCCGTTACTTTTATTTAGAATAGAGATACATAAGTTACCTTTCTGAAATTGAAACAACAATCACTTCAAACTTTAGTCATTTTATACAGTCGAAACCGTCTGTTGATTAGAACTTTCGTCTTCCACTCCGAAGATCTTCAGTTCAATACCAGTTGCAGAAGCAAAAAGGACGCAGTTTAAAAGTAAGTTGAATTTCTTAAGTATGATGGCAGTACTCAAATTAAAAGACGTCACAATTCACTTTTTATCCAGATGTATCTCAGCGTGACGTCACGCCTATTCAATGGTTTTCTCCATCCCAAAAAAGCCAAATGTGCCTAAACAAGTTTTCACTTCAATTAACTTTTTTTCCTCATGTATCTCAGCATAATGGTCATGCCAATTCAATGCTTTTTCTCCCCCCCCCCCAAAAGTGCCCAGTTCGTCTAATATATGTGCAATGATCATAGTCAGATAATGTAGACGCACATGCCGGGCACAGATACATTCAAAGGTCTTGCAGATAGTTTTCCGGTAATTCCAAGTTTATTTTTTAAACGGATAGTTACCTAAAAGAAATATCTTTTTTAAGTCATTATAGCCCAAGTGCATTGCACAGATGTGTGTGCATATGCATATACAGGTGTTCATATACGCACTATGTATTTAATTATCACGAAATATTATGAGTTAGCAGATAGTTTTGGATTATGTGCGCAGATAGTTTTTTCTTTTATCTGACAATGGCAATGATAATCATACACAATACTATAGTAGTAACCAAAACAACTATTTTAAACTAATAAAATACCATGTTACAACATGTCCATTAAGTGGCACTTTGCAGCATGAAATCAGCTCTAAATATGAGCCTAACTAGTTATAAATGTGCTAAAAAGCTACTGTACAAAGTTGAATTTGCTGTTTTCTCATGTTTAATAGCAACTTGAACACTTATAATTCAAGCTTTTTAATCAAAATTTCCTAAGCACTTCTCTTGCATAGGTTGCTTAACTGTCGAACCTGTTTTAGTGGTGGAATCCTGTTTATAGGGGAAGTTTAATTATATCAAATATAATTTTCCATCCTGTCCCATGGATTTTCAAGATAGAACTTTAATAGTATATAGGCGGATATTTGGCAGAGAAATCGGATATCCACATATACAACAGTATTTCAACTATTGAAAAATCAGCCAGATAGGGGATATTCGTTACATCCCTAGATAATCCCATCCTTTTTCTGGATTACTCATCACCTCTATTTTGTTTTGCACATGCACTGAAATTTTTGCATATTATTTTCTCCTCTCCTAGACACTCTTTACGAGGGAAGAGAAAATCTTCAGTGATGTATGGTAATTTGGTAATGCACAAGTGCATGACATTAGCTTCCAAATTTTGCCTGCATCGATCCCTGTTTACCATGCAAAACATCAAGGATGAGTCAAAAAAATTGAGTCCCTTTAGTACATCACAATTAGCATTGCAATGAGTATATTTTACAGAATTGTAGATAGATTATAATTTATTGATTCTTATGTAGTTAGCCATTAAGGACATTGACATTTAACTGAAAAGGCCATTGGGCGGGAATGCTAAATAACAAATAAGTGACATTTATGAGTAAAATAAATGAGAGAGTATTTGGGGAAAAACAGCATTTGAATTTATTTTACTTGTGGTACATTGATAAAATAGGGTACTTATGTGTTATACTGTTGATTGCAACAAATTGGCTTTACAGGTTTTCTACAGATTTCACAGCTTTTACTTCCCTGACTTTATCTAGCGTGTTTTCCCAAATTTTGCGTTGCTATTTTTAACATTACATCCTTTAAATAATAAATTTTTACATATTTTGCCCCCTTTTTTTTTACAAATAATAATAAAATTAATATGTACAAGAATCTTATTTGACATCACTGGATTCTAACAAAAACCATGTTTGATAATAATTTAGGATAAAATTAAGCCTATTTCAACTGCACAAGAGAGGCTCATAAAGAACACATTTTAAAATCATTTATAAGGTTAAATGAGAAAATGAAAATAAAACAATTTCTATACTTAGATTCAAACAGCAAATATTTTTTTGATTTTACCACAAAATTCAATTTTTCTTGCATTTTCCTGACTTTTTTCCCAAATCCCTGACCAAAACTCATTTCCCTGACTTTCCAGGTCTGTAGAAACCCTGCTTTAATCATTCTGGAGCCCTTTTCCTTTAAATAGCTTGTGAGGTTAAAAAGTGTATGGCTGTCTAATAAATAACAAAATAATGTCACAATATGGCTGAGTGGATCACACATTAAAAATGCTAGTGTTAAGGTGACGGGTTCAGGTCCGTTGCACTGCTGCTGATCTATCAGTCTGGAGTTTTGGTCGGTTTCTCCAGATGTAATGCGAGTACGTGCCAGAACCCCTTAGAAAGTCTTCCAGTCAAGGCATTCCTCAACTTAGGCAGATAGCCCATGCATAGCTTTGCCATAACAACACAAACAAACAATAACTAAATAAGGTTAGCATATTTGCATAACTGAGGGCTAGGAAGATTGGGGTCAATCCAGAAATTTATTCCAGGGTCCCAATTTTACAAAACTGTTTATTTTTGTGAACTTTCATTACAATGTTGGTGAATATCACTTTTTTTCTTAAGATAATTTACAAAACAAATTTAAAATATAAGGTAAAATGCCAATGAAGGGTTATTTTAATCAATTGTAATTTTGTGCAGGGAGTGTTTTAATTGATTGTAATTTTGTGAAGGGACTGTAAAATGGACTCAAATTATGTCTGAATCGATCTCTGAAAAAGCTAACCTAAATGGGGATGTGTGTCCTTCACATACGCACGAAACCTAGGCAATGACCACTACAAATAAAATGGAGACGGCTTACAATAAAATGCGCCATGTGAAGTCACACATAAAAATAACTAGGTTTTAAGGTTGTATTAAAATTATAAATTTTAAGATTTTGTAAATTATATGGTAACATTCCATTACCTGCTTCCAATGTATATGCAAATTTAACAATAAGTTTAATGATTATCGATTAAGTTTTGGAAAAAACCCGGATTTAAGCAAATGTTTGAGTAGAGCGTAACTAATCTAATATCGCAACCAATCTATAAAATCTAATCTATAGAATCTAATATAAAATAAAATTTTTCGCGTAACTAATCTATAAAATCTAATCTTGGGAAACATACCGCAAACCGTTGAAAGATCAATAAGTGTGAAAAAGGATTAACCATCATGATTGTGCAAAATTTACTATTAGCTTCTGCATATTAACGTTGAAATCTACTTAAAGTACTTTGTAAACAATATATTGATTCTAGAAAGCTAAAGATATCAGTACAAGTACATTAGTATTTTGTGATACGCGATGAATACAAGTAAAAAAGTAACACAAAATGTATACGTGACAAACAGCCCCGCCCAATGTGATAAACAAATACAAACCAAAACAGCAAAATAACAGAGATCAAATAAGTGTAAGTGTCGTAATTATTTTAACAAAATAAATAGAATACAATGTACTTTTAAATAATCCTCCACAGCAACATTCTCAAATGATACGCGGCAATTAACTTCCCGGTACATAATATATTTCAATATGCATTTTAGAAATCCTGATATTGCATCAAAGATCATTCAGTATTCTTAAATCAAAATAAGATGCCTTTTGAAAAATGCTTACCCAAACATGCAAAACATAATAAAATTGTTGATAAACGTAGAGTAAACATTTTAAAACTTGCAGTCACGCCTTTAACGGCAGCGTTTTTGAGCTTGTTGCCACTCAAATGATCTATCAGAAATAATAATAACCCAAAACATCGATCGGCAGCTGTGGCACAACTGGCAGTTCTACATATTCTAGACACCGTGCTCGCAATGGACCATCGGAAAGAGGAGTGGCATTTAGCAGCGCACTCAGATTTACTTTTTCTTCGGTTAGATATTGCATTAGCTGAAACTGAAGTCATAATCAAAATTTGCTGAGCGTTTCCGCAGAAACTTTTAAGATTTTTTTTCAATAGATTTGCTCATCATCCCCATTATTACGAGTGGTCTGAGGAGGGAGGAATCAGGAGAAGGTTGCCTGATCCATACGAAACTCCGTAATAGAATGCATAAAACACCTATACAAACAGTGACGTACGCAGGATTTTTTTTTGGGTGGGGGGTGGGGGGGGGGCGGGAGGGCAAAGTGTAGGAAAATATTCGTGCAAAGCCGGCGTAAAATAAATATTTCATATATTAGAACAAGGCCGTAAACGGGGGGGGACCAGACTCCCTGGTTCTCCCCTCCCCTTACCCGAAATTTAGAATTTTGTTAACAAAATAATGATGAAACCTTTTGCCTTTTTCACTGTTTGCACCCCCTCAGAAAATTTTGACCCTCCCCGATTTTTTTTGTCCCCCAGGGTATGGCCCTGTATTTGAACGCACACAGAAAGGAAAAGTGGTATTAGATCAAAACACTTAGTCAAAAACATACATACACTGTTTTAGCATAAACCAAAACGGTTTTAAGTTGTTATCTTAGATTACATACAGCATTGTACTTGGGACTCTTGGTAAAATATTAGAAAATGAAATTGCATGCACAACTGACTTAATACCAGTGTCAGAATAATCCCGGTCTCACCTGTCAACCTAGCCGTTCGGAGTTTTCTGTGTTTTTCTGCGAAACATCACATAAATACGGGCTAGGATCCCCTAGAAAGTCCCACACGAAGGGCATTCTCCCTATAGACCCCTATATCTCCCAGTGCGGTCAATCAGTCTTAATTTACAAACAAACAGTGTCAGAATGTCTATCGGGGGTGGAGCAAGGATCGCGATCAGAGAGTGTACCAGACTATTTGCATAATATTTTATTTGTGAAAGAGTTTGAAATACGAGCTTCCTTGTTTTATACTTACTTATCACACTTCACACAAACCAAGAAGATTTTTAGAAAGAAAGGGCGCAAGACTATAATGTTATTTTTAATTTGATAATCTTTCTGCAATACAATGATTATTTTCACATCAATAAATTTTTAAACATGCAATTATTAGGTGAAACCTCTTCTGATTTGATTTTGTGGTTAAGACAATGCTACTCGACCGGTGCTATCCAGACCGACGGTGCCAATAGCCCACATGCTATTCGGACCGTTGTTTTGTTTTTCTGTTTACAATGTCTTGTGCAAAAGTAAAAAAATTAAAAGTATGATTCTGAGAAAAACTATACAACATTTTTTTTTTAACCATAAAGCAACCCTGAAACGTTTCTAAACAAGATAAAGGCAAAAATTTAAACTGATTTTAAAATTAAAAAAAAGTTGAAATGAACATTTTAACAATTGATGTTCCGACACAATGTGCTTTAAGCTCTAAACATGCAAACTTTTAAATGCATCATTAGTACATTATTAGTTAAAAAAAATTAAATATGCACTATAGAACGGGCCGAATAGCGGGTGGCCAAATGGCACCGTCGGTCCGAATAGCTGCTCCGATGCTACACGACGGCTATCTACCTAAAGAGGGGATGGTTTGGGGGAAGACTTTTTAAAGGGCTATAATGCGTATTCACGTTCATGTAGAGAAAACCACACAAAACTTCAAAACATTAATTCAACAGCCACGCGACAGGTCAGAACCCTAGACATTTAGATGAACTTACAGCAAAAAAGCTTTTCAGAGTTTTAATTTTTTTAATTTTTCAAATTATTACGAACAGATTACAATTATTACTGTTATATATTCAACCAAAAGTAAGCAATACAGTCATATCCAGCAATGCAACTGTTCAGCAATTCTTACAATACGATCTACTGATCTTACCCAACGTCGGCTCTGAAAAAAGTCCATAAAATCTCACGTCTTTCTCAATGAATCAGATTAGAATCAGGGGTCCAGATATTTCTCCTAGCAGAAGGGGGGACATGTATTTGAATGCATAAAATAGACCAGCAATTTCAAGAAAACAGCTTTTTCGATATTGAATGACCCTTCCTTTTTCCTGTTCTACTTCAAGAAAACGGGGTTAAAACATCTGGAACTAATTAGCACCCCAAGGAGAATTCATAGAGTTACAAATATATACATAGAGATGGCATCCCTATTATTTCACTGGGATTAAAATCATCGGGAGCAGTAGGAGGGGCGGAGAGCTGCAGTGGTGGCGCTAGACTTTCCCCGACGGGGGGTCACCACTCCCCGACGAGGGGGCACAAATATACATGTACATATGCTAAGTAGCGTATTTAAGAGGGGCCTTTGACCTCCCTCTTGGATGACATTTTTGTCACCAAGTATGATATGGAAATTTGCAACTCTTTGCACTACTTGAAAATATTTTACTTTAGAAAGTGATTTGTTCACAATAAATAATTTTCTAAACTAAAATATCCAGGATCCAGATAAGTTTAGAGGAGATGGAGGACAATATTATATTTTGTATTGTGAAATATTTCCAGGAATCGGATCGACATACATATTCGGACACCCAGGCCTCGGATATTTTCAAAAACCACTGCACAATCTTTCCTGATAGATTATTATTTGAACTGACCCTAATTAACGTATCTCAAAATCCTTTTACATTACACAAATATTTCCCCAAGGCCTCAGCAAGCAAAACGTACAAGGCCGTTACCAGGGGGAGGTCAAACCCACATGATCCCCCCCCCCTGGTAACGGCCTTGCACTTTTCTGTAAAATCTCGAAAGCTACTTTTAAGAGTTCTTCAGGTTAACGCTTAAAATATTTCATATGAATGAAATTCTTTGAAAAAAGTTCAGCGAAGAAATTTCTACGCATTTTTTTTTTCCGCAGAAAAAATATCAGAAACAAGTTTTTTGTGCAAGAATATTGCTGTAAATTCACTGAAAATTTATTTTATAAATTAAGCAAGACTAAATTTGCACGCTTTTACACAAATTGCAGTTATTTTTATAAAATTAAGAGACATATGTAAATTTAATTACAGTTTAACTTCGATATCTCGAACATCGAAATTCTTGATATCTCAATAAATGTGTTTTCCCTTACAAATTGAATCCCGCCCCACCAGTGGCATGGCGCTAGCGCTTTGAACTGGGAGACGGAAGGTGCCTGGTTCGAAACTAGGCCGCGTCCGCCGACCTAACCGTTCGGAATTTTCCGAAACTTTGCATAAATACGGGTTAGGACCTCTTAGAAAGTCCCCCATGGAAGGCAAACCCACTCCTGGCCTAGATCCCTAACGTAGATAATTGGCCACTACATTTCCATTTACAAACTGATTCCCTTTCATTTCAACTCGTTATCTCAAAAGTCTTGTTTTCTGGCCAACATGTTTTGCTGTAAAAATATTAATCGAATTGTTAATTTATGTAATATTAATATTTTAAATCACAATAAAGTGAGAAAAATGCAACTGAAATGTTTATAGGTAGTACCACTTTACAACAAAAATTTTCTTTTGAGAAAAACGATTTTGAAGGCGCGCAGTAACGTGGTATACCGAAACTTCATCGCTTGTTTCTAGGGCTTTAAAATAATTCTACTTCAATAATAATTCATGTGGTAATAGTACTTATTGAAAGCTACAAGATGGCACCGTATCTCAGTTTCGAAAAGAATTGTTGTGAAGTGTACCCCTGGAAGCTTCAGTTAATAATAATAATAAAATTATAAAAATCTCAAAGAGAACGTAAATATATGCACTATTAAAATTTTTTTTTAAGTCAAGCACTCATGAAGAAAATTAGCTACTTTCTTTTAAAATCTAAAATAAATAAAATAAAAAATATCGCCAGAAAAATATAATCGAACAGCTTATAATTTGCCAAGACACACAAAAAAATAATTATTTTTAGCGAAACGAACCTTGATAAAAATTCACATTTTTGTAATACTCCAAGATAGTTTTGAACGAGATTTCCACAAACGTGATGAATAATTTTATAAAGCAAGCTCATTTACTAATAATTCATAGTGAAAGTGTCACTTTTAAAATTTCAATATTAACAAAAAAGAGTTTAATTAATAAGGCGAATAACAAACATAATATTAATCTGTTTAAAAGTTAGAGTTGAATTCTGATCCATATAATTCTGTAACTCAAAAATCAGTTTAGAACACATACTATTAGTTTAATACTTTCTTTAATGCTGGTGCCACCCAGGGATTCAATAGCGATTTGTATAAAGATTCAAAATAAGGGAAGTTCCGGTGGCTTACGATACGCCACTGTATATAACATGCAAATCTACACGCAAATATAAAACTTTTATTGTATTTATTTTATTTACTTATTTTACGGGCTAAAAGTGAAATTTTCAGAAAGACGATATAGACGCTGTATACCACAATTTTTATTTACTTTGTAGTAAAATAACTGAATTAAAATTCACGAAAGTTAGTTATTTTTCCACAACGATATAAAAATTAAATTGTCAGCCAAGATTAATAAGTTTCCTTTAACTTATATTCCGTTTTTAGATCTATCCACAGCCATCTTCATACTAGACTGGAGAGGGCTTTGGTCTATCAGAGGGGCTGGTTATTATTATTATTTAATTTTTTAAAATTAACTTTTCTTTTTTTTACCCCAAGCAAAATGTAATAAATTCTAATTCCCTTGAAGCTGTTTATCTTCTTGGTGTGCACAGCTATGAACTCTTAGCTAAAGAGGGCCGGCTAAGCCAGTTAGATTTCTCCATATAGTTCGAATTCCCACTCGTTGTATATGTATAAAGTATGTTACCAAATAAACAAACTACCCTACTAGCAATTTTGCTCGGGCTACCACCGGCCACGCAGCCAGCCGATGACGCCCCGATCAAAATTGCTAGTAGGGTATGTATTTGACTAATTCTTAAATTAAAAAAAAATAAAAATAAAAACAAATCTTACTGCTAAATTTTTATAAAATTAAAGATTAAATCGTGCATATTGTGTTCGATTGAATCTATTTATAAATAAAAAGTATATTTAGAATTTATTCAAATTTGCCGTCTAAGAAACAGAAAAGTACTAATTTTTTTATATTTTATTCGGAAGAAGTTAAAAGTTAAATTTTCTAATTAACCACTTAGTTATAAAAATATCTTTTTACTTTCTCAACAGTTAAAAGAGTTCAAGTAAGGATTACTGTGATAAAATAATTTTAAAGACATAGAATACTTATTTTATAAATTGCATAACACACTAACTTATAAATAAATAAAATACGACCAGTTTAAAATATTTCTAATTAAAATGAAAAATTTTAGTTAAAGCGTTTAAATATTCATAGGTTTATACATATTTTGAATGCCAGAGATGATGAACTGTAAAATAATTTTATAAATATTTTGTCATGTCAAATTATTACACAATTAAATATACATTTTAAAAAATTTCCGTAGTAAACAAAATCCGAAATTTCTTATCGCCCGAGTCGTAAATCTCTTTAAAAAATATCAATTAAGACTTATAAATTTTGTAGCTCTATGAATTAAATTATACAATGGGAAATTTTATTTTACATTTATGACAGAAAAGCTTTTGACTCGTGAATTAAAATGCTGTTAATTTACATACAATTACATGAAATCTGTGTTTAATTTAAATTTGCATTAATGCAATTTGAAAGTTTATAAAGACATACCTTTCGTCCTCACTCCAATTACTAAATCGTATTTGATAAATATACAAAAAAAAATCGAAATTGCAATTAATAATGTATAATGTTTAAAATTTAAAATGTATATCCTGTCCTGTAATTTAGCGGGAATGACATATAATGGGGTGAACAACATGTTACTTATCAATGGTTTAAAAGCAAGAGCACATTTAAAAGTACTCATAGTGTTTAAAAGACCAATTAGGAGAAAATTTAGATTAATTCATAGAGTACTCAGACAGTTAATATAATTAAAAATACAATAATGTTGTACAACATAGAATCAGAATGTGAGGTCAAAAAGTCCGACTTATACTCCAGATTCAACTCAAAAAGTTATGACTCTGGGTCCGCAGCCATGATTAAAAGTGCACTCCAAACCATTACGAGCATCCATGTCTAAGGATATTTAATGATATATATGTATCATTAAAATGCTGTTAATAAATAAACTTTAAAGTAGTATTTTAAAATTTCTGAGACAGTACAGGTGACTCAGTTTTTGAAATATGTGCCTTATTTTAAAATTATTTTTATTTTTAAATAACGCAGAATGTGGTCATTCAAAATTTGTGCTCAAAATAGTTTCAATTCTTTTTTATAAGGGGGGGGGGCAAGGGTGGTTTTAGGGCAAGAGCACAGGGGGCGCGAATTCCCCGAGAGGAAAATATTTACACTAGTAAAAATACACTTCAAATAAAATTGCATGTTCATGCAATTCTGAATTGGTATTCAAGCTTTGCACCCTTCCTGAAAAATATTTCTAGATCCACCCTTGGGCATAGTATATTTGTACAAATACATAACAAAAAGCAAGTGCTTAGAATATATAATTCAATGCTTTAGAGAAATAAACTGACCATATTTTTAATAATAACATATATTAATTAAAGCTTTTAAACACATTTAAAATATATATATGAATGTAATTTACATATAACTTACTTGAAGCTTGTGGATCTGATGAACATGAAGGGTTCTCTTTCTCTAATTTAGTAGATGAACATACATTCGAAGACCAAGAAGAAATATCCCAAGGATTCTTTCTCTTAATTCCCATTGGTAATTGAACAGGCGCCAGTCGATTTTGTTTATGAAGATCTGAATGCTTAGTTATCCTATGTTGTTTTTTTTTTTTAACATACTCATATAAATATCACGACATAATCAAAAAATATCACGACATAAAGCACACTGTACTTTATATCTTGTGCTTTTGGTACCACCGATGTTCTTTTTAGGAAACATAAAGCCAAAAGTGAAATTAAACTTTTATAAACTTCACAATGATATGCTATGCTGCCGTAACAAGAAAAAAAATTACCACTATTCTAAACTCTGTCTAACTCACTGGCACAATGCACAATAACAAGTGTTGGAAAAGTGATGTACTATGGGTTTGCGAAGAAAAAATAAAAATACACGGGATATTTCGCAGAATCATTTCTTTCTCATCATTCTGTCATTGAGGACCAATAAAAATACAAAAACCGTATTTCTGGAAAAAAGAACATCCCCGATTTGCTTGTGCAAGTAAAACCATACTTCCCTTCCCTCGAAATTTTTTATCTACCCGAGTGGTCTAATTAATGGCCACTGTCTCCCCCATCCCGACCACCCACACCCATATTGTACTTTTCTATGGTGTCGGCGACAAAATGCACAATCGGTTAAGCAATTTTAAGCAATTAAAAGAGTCTCGAATAGAAAGTGGTCGCACATGTGGTCTCATAAATTTGTCGTTAGAAGAATAGACTGGCACTTTTGTTACCTTAAGATTGATGTCTTGCTGCAAATCCAGTAAAATGCCTCCTGAGAGATGGGATAATTACCAGATTCCAAGTATACGCTATTCGAATTTGAAGTCTCCCCCGCCGTTCGTCAACACATCACAGTATTGGAAGATGCAGGAAGTGGTTGTTTTTCGACATGAAAAGGATCGCAGAGATAAGAGATGAATGAAAACGGAAAGTAGTTTTAGCCATTATTCAGAAGTTCTGAGGAATACCCCCCTCCCCCAATCAGCTATCTCCCAGAAATGTAAACATTTCCGCTTCAATCTCCAATACTCATTTGCCTTTCATGTGTATTTAAAAAGTACAAAATTAATTTTTTTTAAATCGCAAAATCAAAATTAAAACTCAGCTAAAATTTGGATTTCTTCTTATGAAAATTCCCCGGCGAATTAATCATATAGCCCCGATGGGGGGTCACAAGTTCCCCGACAGGGGGGCACGTGCCCCCCCGGACCCCCCATTGGAGCCACCCCTGGAGAGCTGCCAGGGAGTCTCGAAGATGGCATGGCGATTGACGAACTCACCCCTCTTCCTTCGGGGGAGTCGTCGCTTTTTCCCCTTTCTCCGAAGCGAAAGAGTATCGATCTTTTGTTCATGAACTTGTAAAACATCTTCGGGACCATCTGGCAGCTCTTAGCTCCGCCCACTACTTCCGATTATTTTAGTCACAGAGAAAGCATAGGGATGTCCAGTCTACATGTATTTTAAGGTCTTTGGGAGAATCAGGGATTCGTCCAGCGAAATTCGAGTCTATCCATTTGTTCGAAAAAAGGGGGGAAGCCTGAAAACCAGAACGTGCACAATAGCGCATTTTTCAAGGAATGAAGCTACTAAAGAAAATAAAACTTATTTCTGCTAGGATTTTTGCCTGACTAAATTTTCAATCCCAGTTCGCCGAGATGAAAAAGTTAAACAGAAGGCATTTGTTTAAGGAAAACCTGATCGAGGGGTATCTGTCTAAGATGAGGGATGCCTTGGTGGGAGGACTTTCTAAGGGGCTCTAACGCGTAGTATGTCGAGGATAAGTCTCTCTAAAGGCACTTCTACATTATAGAGGTAGTTTACCACGGCTTCGTTTCTTTTGGCCTTTACTGGCTACACAGACGTCACAAGCTTGACACAACTTTTCAACATCATCCGGTGCCCTGGCCCAATGAAAGCGCTCTTGAACTTTCTGTAGGGTTTTCATTATGTTGAAATGGCCCCAAACTTGCAATTATGTAACTCTTCTACAACCTTCGCGGAATCCTTGAACGAAGCATTAATAACTCCCATCAGTTTATCTTGCCTACATCCGACTCCTATTTACGGTACAGGATTCTGTTTCTCAGATGAAGCGAATTCCACAACGCCCAGTGTAGTGGTGAATTGCTGGAATTAATTAACTTATTAAAGATAGCCTGTGGTCGCAATAGCTGATGTGCCCCAAAAACCTGACCGGCAGTACTCCCATAAATCTCTAGAATAATAATAATAATAATAAAAACCTCAGGCAGAGGCGTAGCGAGGGCATCATGACTGGGAGGGGAGAACTATAAAATATGCCAACTCAAAATTTGGAATAATTCCAATTAGTTTCTAACAAAGTTGCCTGATTCAATCACTTTTTCCATAATTTCTTTTCATTATAAAGGCCAATGCTCATATCAGTCCGTTGTCATACCCTGGAATGACAATTCAATGTATTCTTCAGTATCTTCTTACTGGATTGCGGAGAAAAGTTTCTCCATTATGTGTAAGGCGTGGCTTTGTGGTTTTAAGGGCTAGCTTTTGTCGGCGATCCCGAATGGTCATTAAAATCCAACTCTGCAACATTTCCCCCTTTTTTACAATAGCCTGCACGTGCAAAGTGACCATAAAAAACTCCCCTCACAGCCTGGAGCGTACGACAGCGGACTCATATGAGCGTGTGCCATTATTCTTTCAGAGTCTTGATAAAGGGCAAAAATACAGTTATTTTCACTGTGCAACGAGTTCAGGCAATGTCTTAGGGGAGGGAGTACACGTTTAAGATTTCCTTTCTAGACTCCTATTACTTCCCTGTAGTGGCGCACAATGGATTTTGCTTTGGAGGAAAATTTAAAGTATAAGGTTTATAGAAAAGGAGCGGGCTATTTTAATTTGCACGTGGACTGCCGACGTACAAGGAACAGTTCTGACAACCAGGCACGTATCCAGAAACACATTTTGGAGGGGGTCCAAACGTTAAAAAAGGCAGCATTTTTCACAATATGACTTTATCATGATCATTTTAGTAACAAAAATCAAAATTTCGGGGAGTCCGGAACAAGTATTTCAAATATCCACATTGATTGTGGTCAGTGGAGAAAAACGCGCATGCGCCTTAAATAACTCAGCAGAGCAGACAGCAAATAGTTTCGGTATGAACAGAAAGGGATCTTTCAAGGAAACTTTTAAAAAGTAATTGCTAGTAGAATTATTTTTGCGTAAACGTTAATTTTTTTGTATTCTTCTCAAAACAATTTAAACATGTCGACTCAAAAAATTCTCCGGAGCTGTGAAAATTCAAAACATTGTAACAACAAACTATCTTGAAATATAAACCAATAAAAAATAAAATTGACCTGATTAAGCCTCTAAATTTATTCTATAAATGAATTATTCAGTTATCGGGGAGGGGGGGGGGATTTTATGCTTTAAAAATTTTTAACTTTACCAAAATACAATAACGTTCAAAAGAATGCATTTACTTTTATACTAGCTGCACTAGTAATGTTTTACTTCCACCAGGTTGACTTACAAAATCATCTATTAAATTTAGGTGATACTATTAAGAAAATAAAACATGAATTATTCTAAAGACGAACGTTAAACAGCCACAAAAATTGCTTTCGTAAGGCATTCGTCACCATATAGTAAGCATATTTAAATTCGAAGCAGTGGAAATTCTCGAGCATGCGGAATAACTAAATGAATTCAAAAGCAAACTTTCTGCTCTCGTTCAGACAGAACTGGTTTGCAAGCGCATGCGCAAAGACCAAATGAAAATCCGAAACTAGCTCTCAGTTCTAGCGCAAGCTTGTCTGCTAACTAATTAAAGCGCATGCGCAACAAAAATCCGGCTTTCATTGGCTGTTATCCTCCATTGACCACAATCAATGTGGATATTTGAAATACGTGTCCGGACCCCCTGGACCCTGCCCCCTTAAACACGTCCTTGCTCACAACCACCTGAAAAAATGTACAACATAATTTCTTTATTGTGATACCTTTCATCATAGCTGCCAACGCATCCGATTTTATCGGAAGATTTTCCAACACTAATTTTTACTTGGCAATTAGAGCTTAAAATAAGTCCAAATATTTGATGCAAAATAAAACTGTTTAAAAATTGTAATCGAAAATCTACCGACAGAACCGGAAGAGTTGGTAGCTATATGCTTTTATAGACTCTTCCGCGATTCAATGTACTTGAATGTTTTTGAATTATGTTTTTCTGTACTTACCTTAACTCTTAAAGTAAGAATTTAGGAGTCTTATGGTATCAAACTGTCAAAAATAACATGCTGATGTAATGAAGACAAGTCTTTTGGGAGGTTGGGAGGTGTCCAGATTTCCTGGACCGCTCCCTTGCGTGCGCCACTTCTTCCTTGCATTGTTTTTGGAATCGAATCGGGAATGAATGGCGGAAAAAAGTATCTAGTAGGGGATATTTAAAACAATGTACGAGATCAGGTGAAACAATTTTAGGATTAATAAAGAAAACCGAAGATGATAGCCTTCGTTATTCCGTAGAAAAATTCTGCGTTCTCTACATGTCTGTAGCTAGAGCTTATCGGGATGCTTCATTGCTGTGATTCACAAAATCTTGATATAGGTATTTTTTTTAATTTATGGTAGATCATTAAATTATTTCTTAGTACTACTACTACTAGTAGTTATTATGTCTGAAGTTATTTAACATCATACACGGCATAACATGAAACATGGTGTGATATGGTATAATTGAGCTAAAATTTTTGCGAGTAAATTATACTTCGTTTCTTTTTTACACATGGATATAAAAACAAACAAACAGAAAAAAATCAAGGCACTACACCGATTACCCCTACAATAGTTAATGCATTACTGGCTGTTTACTTTCTGTTGTAAGCGTAAAGACACTTATAAGTAATATCGATAGATTAAATTTTCCTAATTATATATTTTTTACATTACTTTTAAAATTTTTATTAAAGCCTTTGCACCTGAAGAACAATAACTCGAATTATACATTAATCATAACAATGGGGCCATGAATGAACTTGTCAATGTTTAATTTTAATTGTTATAAGAAGCTGCTTTTTTACACCACACACATCAGCATCATAATAAGTGCACCATAGTAGAAAACAGGATAGTAATCTAGTGCCTAATTATATCTTTTGTGATCCATATAGTATGCACAGCCCTGAGTTTCTCCTGTAGAATTAAAAAAGAAAGGTGAAGGGTCACTGGACTGACAGGAAACAGCAAATGAAAAATCTTGTCCAAACTTTCCTGTATCCATTAATAACGAAATATACACTGGTGTGCAAAAATTAAGGACGAAGTCGAAAAATTAGCATATCAGTTGAACGAAGAGGCAGAGCGGACAGAAAAACCAATCAGGAGATTAAGTAAGGTGATGTACGGTAGCACATGCGCAGATATGCATGTAGACGTAATGGGGGAGTGTCTGGGGAGTATAAAGCATGTTGTCGGTGTAAGATCAGTATTTCTGGCAAAGACATTGCACGCCGTATAGCAGTTAAAATCACACCGAGTTGCTGCCTCAGCGAGAAATGGCGAATAATCAATCTGTTAGACGACATCTGGATGCTTTTACCCGAGGTCGAATCATTGGGAAGTTGGAGGAAGGCCGCAGTGTGACAAGTGTGGCTGCAGAGTTCGGAATTGCTCACAGCATCGTTTCACGACTTTGGAGACAATTTCAAACTACAGGAACAGCTATCCGGGGGTTTAGTAGTGGTCGTCCACGAGGAACCACACCCGCAGATGACCGGTATATTGCCTTACAGGCCAGAAGAAACAGGCGGCAGACAGCGGGAGAAATCGCTAGACACACGACACAGGCGACTGGACGACCGATATCGCGTTTTACCGTGGCCAGAAGACTGCACGGTGGTGGTCTGTTTGCACGACGCCCTGTACGGTGTGTACCTCTAACGCCTGCCCATCGGAGAAGGCGTTCTCTGTGGTGCCGGGAACACCGGAATTGGAGAGACAATGAATGGGGACGAGTACTCTTTACAGATGAGAGCAGATTGAGTCTGAGTAGCGATTCTCATCGCATACTCATCTGGAGAGAGCGGGGAAGCCGCAATCATCCCTCGAACATCATTGAAAGGGACAGGTATGGAGGTGGCGGTGTTCTCGTTTGGGGAGGCATCATGCTTGGTAGTCGTACAGACCTTCACATCTTCGACGCAGGTTCAGTCAACGGGACCCGTTATTGTAACGAGATTCTTCCTCCATATGTGCGTCTTTTTAGAGGCGCTATGGGTCCGCAGTTCCTTTTCATGGACGACAATGCACCATGTCATCGCACAGTAGCTGCCGAACAGCTCTTAGAGAATGAGGATATTGAACGTATGGATTGGCCGGCACGATCTCCGGATCTCAATCCCATCGAGCATGTATGGGATGTTCTAGGCAGACGCTTAGCAGCTCGTACCTTACCACCAGTAACGATTCCGGAGCTTCGATTGGCGCTGCAAGACGAATGGGCAGCAATGCCTCAACAACTCATTGACACCCTCATTCTCAGCATGGGCAGACGCTGTGAAACCTGCCTAGCAGTCAGGGGAGATCATATCCCCTATTAAAGTCCGGATGTTTCTTGCTGGACACCCATCACAGAGATGTTTCGGCCTTCAGTCGCATTGCGCTCCATGCTACTTTTTCAATAAAGCTTCTTTTTATCCCTCTGATTTCTCTTTTAGTAAGTGTTGCTTACATTACTCATGTCCTTACGTATTGGGGATCTTACGGTATTAAATGTGTTGATTTGGAAAGCTTTTGTACAAAGTTATATTGAAAAAACCGTCTCGTCCTTAATTTTTGCACACCAGTGTACTTGAAAGAAGGAAAGAGAGGTTGGAGCGATACATAATTGCAAAAAACGCACTTATTTTGCTGTCATCTTACACCCATAGGACAACCAAAACCTTGAATATGTCTCTTCAGACCCTTCCAAGTCTATAGATTCCCTGATCACTCTCCCACGTTTTACTACGCTGTTCTTTTTATGATGCTAGAAAAAATCCTGCTTGCGCAATCGAGACAATAATAAGATTCTGAAGTTCGAGTCCAAAATACATTTTATCCCCCAACTGAAATATAATTTTCCCAAGTGAAGAATGGGATTTTGCCAACTGGGATATATTTTTGAGAGGGGACCCCCCCCCCCCCCTTAAAGATGCCTCTGACCTCAGGAAAACTGACATCGAGATAGATTACTTTTACAAGCTTTATTCTGTTGTCATGTAAATTTAGAGATCGCCGCCTCCAAGGAGGTTACACAATTTCCAGTAACATTTCTGCAAAGTGCACAAGATAAGGTCTGGGAAGATGTGGTTTTCGGTAATAATTTTGTGAAAATTTTAAGTCCTACGGGCAAAGATTATCGTAAAGGTTTAGCTGGCCAATCTCGACGAATAAAAGTACTCCCTTCACACATCCGTATTTTCAAGACGGTATCCGGGAAGTTAGGCTGCTAATCAGGGATTCTAGAAGTAACCTAAAGATTCCACGGCCCAACAGGTACGTCTAGCGCTCTCCGGCGTAATAGATGGGTGAATTGTACACTTTAAGGTCTCAGGCCTCTTTTTTACTCTTCTTCATCGCTCGAGATTTTCGGATGTAACTGACTCTATCTTTTCATGGGGGGCACTTTTTCTTTGCAGTGCTTTCCGGGAGTACGCTAATTTTATCTCCCATTTTCTTATAGGCTGAAGCCTGTGGTTGGATAACTTAGGCTATCAAGTCCCACCTTACGACGAATCTAATTCCATGGGATTGGATACCTCTCTGCACCTGTTCCTCAGATTCCGATCCCTCACCCCCTGAAGATCTCATAAATATCATTTTTGTTAAACTTCGCTCCTTTTTGTTTTCAAATGTCATTTCCACCGACAGTCTGGCGTCTTCCAAATTTCTCCACCATCTGTGTGGTCGTGGTCTTACGGCATGGGAAAATATTTTGTAACTTTCAAACTTTTCGTCCCTTTCTTTCTACGCCACCCCCCCCCCCCCCCATTATATTGTTTCATTGCTGGACTACATGACGATATTTCTCTCCAGCTGGGCTTAACACTAGATTTGCCAATAAACTAACTCCCCACACTAAGTTTGATGTTGCCATCAACCGACTGGTCTGCCCGGATTTCTTTGCCCTTAGAGGCATCTTGAGATAGTACATATGAATATCTTAACAAATTTTAAAAGTGTTTATTATTAATTTTGTTTTTGGTAAAAGGCACGCTTATTTTCCTGTTTAAGTCGGAAGTTTGTTCAATAAATTCAGCCCATTACAAAACGTAACATCTTGAATTTAAGGCAGATATTTTATGCTAAAAATCGGGTTTTTTCCAATGAATTCTCTCATCCACAGGAGGCCATAAAATATCTTTCCCTGTTTCAAGACATCTGCATCTAAAACTAATAATGGACAGAATGATAGCAATTTTCATCGGGAACGTATCCAGAAAAATATTTCGGAGTGGGTCTAAACTGTGGAAAAGGCAGAAATTTTCACAAAAAGACTTCATCATTATAATTTTGTTTAGGAAAATTGAAATTTCTTGGGGAGGGGGAGGTAATCTTTGAATTTGATGCATAGTAAGAAACACTGTGCATCAAATTTGCTGCAGGTTGATTTAAATGTAATGTGACCAATTTTAGAGCATCATAAATTTTTATAGAATTAAGTTATTTATATGAAATTTTCAATGTGGCTTCCTTAGGCATAGTACACTTTACGTAAATATTCAAGCCAAGCCAAAAGAGCTTTTTCGATCGTTTTAGGGGGTATTTTTCCAACTTCCTCATTGATTGCTTTTTTAAGGCCTTGAAGTGTTCTTACTTTACGTCTATTTAATTGTTTTTTAAAGTATCCTTATAAAAAGTAAACGCAAGGAACATAGTCAAAGGATGATGATAGCCATTTCTCAGGAGGAATAAAATCTATTTTTTATCATTCGGCTATTTTATAGTTGATTTTGCAGTAAGACTTGCTGCAGAATCTTGGTGAAAAACAAAGTTTCTTTGAGGGTAGAGACGTTTACTTTCTTTGATCATGCGCTTCAAAACTTTATTCTGATAGTATTTAGCATCAATTTTAGCCTTTGATTCTACAAAAAATTGATGGTTTTATTAAACCTTGAGAAGACATTCTCATCCATTGACGGCCAACTTGCCTTTTGCAAAACAGCTACGTCTTTGCGATGCTGTTCGCGTGAAATATATTGCTTTTTGACAGTTGTAGATGACAGAATAAACAGTGCTTCACAAAAAGTTATCCATGTTTTGTAGTTAACTTTTACGTAACATTAAAAACAGAGGCTAATAACGCTTTCTTCGTTTTTCTACGGTCTTTGCAGACACTTGATGGCAGGCCGATTTCTTCACTTTTTTATGGTCAATTTTCTTTATCTGACGAAAAATTGTTAATTGCAATATCTGTAGTGCGTTTGTTAAAGCTCTTTGAGGCAGAGGATTTTCTACAACGATCAGTCTTTTCAGCTTTTTCTTTATTTTTCTTTATTTGTCCACATTTTTCCCCCATAGCTTTTGATTGCCTGCAAAATTTTATTTCTTTTCGAAGTTTATAAAGTAATGCATTAGAAAAATGTCTTTTCTGATTTTTAAATGCTTTATTTATAACAGAATTTGAGCAACCAGCCTTCGAAAGATTTAAAATTTCGTTTTGGGTTTGAGGATCTAATTTCGGAGCCAAAATTTACTACCACTAATTAAAATAGTTCGATTGGCAGTTTAAACGTTTCATTTTTAAAATAAAACTGGTGGGAAAGCGTTTAAAATTTACCATAAATAGTACATGCTTTTAAAATTTGTCCCATTAATTTTGAATTAACCTGTATTTGAGTACTGGAATTTTAGTAGTAAACGAAAGAAACATACATTTCCTGATTAAATGAATTGGTTATTTCAAAATCTGCATATCCCATGGTTTTCCAAATGCAGCTTTTTCAATAGTTCGGTAGCAGATTGGTGGTTAGCAGGTCCTCCATGGTTCAAATGATATCGCTGGGGGCGCCAATCTCATCTGAAATTAGTTCAAAAGTAGGAGACTACTCTTAGGGTTGGCGTTGATCTGTCTACCAGGCACCCCAATATAGAAATGGCCAACATCTCCAGCCCTTTAAGTAGGCCGCTGACCCAGAAAGAAGTTTTTTAGAAAAAAAAGTTGTTTAAACGTAGCTTAACAGCATTTTTAATAAAATAACAATGACAATAAAATAAGTTCTATTATAATTAATAGTACTTCATGAACAGGCACGTATCCAGAAAAACAATTTGGGGGGGGGGGGTCCAAACGGTAAAAAAGACTGAATTTTTTTACAGAAAGACTATATTATTATCATTTTAGTAACAAAAATGAAAATTTCGGAGGGGGGGGGGGTACGGACCCACTGGACCTCCTCCTAAATACGTCCTTGTTCATGAAACAATTTATTGCAGAGTTTTTTTAAGTTTTGCTACTCGAAAGCTAGGGAATCATGAAATGCATGAAATTTAAAAATTAGCTTATAACTTTTGTTATCTTTGACAAAGCCTTTTCAAATTAAATTTCTGTTTTTCTTACTCTTCCAAGCGGTCCAAATGAACGAAGTCAGCGCAAACATAGCAAATGAAAAACAAAGCAAATCAGATTGGAAGCACGGCATTTGACACGGCAAATCTTTCTTGGATCAAATTATTAGACGATCGCGAAAAGAAAGAAAAAAATAAAAAACCACGTAAATTTAATGAGGGAAATTAGAAAAAGAAAGAGAAAGAAAGAAAAAAAAAGATTTATTATAAAAGAAATAATTTTTGGTGAATGCTAAAGGTGTAACATTCATTATACAGTAATAAAACAGCTTCTTTATGACGTTTACTATTTGGTTTGTTGCAAAAAAAAATCCATCGTCATTAATAAAAACTCTTTTGTTTTCATGAAGGGGAGAAATTGCTGTATCAACTACTTCGTTTTCAGTCATATGTTCTTGCTAATTAGCTGGCATGAATAATTGAATAAGAGTCGAAACATTTAAAATTATGCTGTCTTGTCTTGAAAGCGTTAAACACTCGTGTTTAATGACAGTAATTTTCTTTTGCTAGCTTCCTCCAGAAGTGAAAAAGATTATTTTGTAATTATATTTGCGAGCATTATTAAGTTGGCTAGCCTGTTAGAATTTGATTAGTTGCTTCGTCTGTTCTATAGTGTGTGGCAAGCAGGGCGGAAAAAAAAAGGAAAAAATGTGCTAGGAAGACAGTTTTTTCTAACGAAAAGAATTTTCTTGCTGTTATTACTATTACTACTATGTACTAGTAAAAGCATGATACTTTAAATGTCGCGTAACAAGGTCTGCTCGCAGTATCGCACAAGTATTCACATTACATATATATTTGCAACACACAACGCCAATATTTAGCTGCTTTTAGGTCATGCAATAGCTATACTATTTGAAAAATAATCAAGGTGCATTATCATATTAGTGAAATATTTCCCGAAAACAACTAGTTTATACGTCAATGCTGTGTTGCATATTTGGAATTCTCGGCAATCCATGCGTAAAACGGAGGTGAGAGCGTGGAGAGGTATAGACAGTAGCGGATCCAGGGGAGGGGCTAGGGGGCTTCAGCCACCCCCAAAAGTTTGCTAAAGGGTAACATTCTGCTTTATTATACACTTTAAGTATATAAAATGATCTTTTTTTATAACTTAGCCCTCCCAAAAAGTTTTACATTACTTTATACTAAAATTTTGCTTCATTGTACGTTTTGTTTGGGTGAAATAAGCTTTTTTCAAAATTTAGCCCCTCCCAAAAATAATTTCTGGATCCGCTACTGGGTATAGACAGTTTTTTTTTTTGGTTTCATTCATATTTTAATTATTTAAAACTAAATTCTAGGATTTTGATATAATAAATCATCACGATCTTCAGGAAATCATGAGTTTTTTTATTTTACTCGTAATTGGGAGTAAATAGTAAATAAATAGAAACTTTATGGCATTAATAATTGAATGGAAAACAATAATGCAATGTTTTTTGAAAAATAAGTTAGCTTGAAAAATGTTATCTAATTAAAAGGTACCATAAGTTTCTGCTTTTTGTGCGAAAAATTTGAAATTCTAGTCTACATCATGGAAATTTAGATATAGAATTCAGTTTGAAAACAAAATGCATTAACTGATTACTACACGATAGTTTCTTTTACGAAGCATGAAAATAAGTAAAGTAACACAATTGTTTATTTGTAATAATTTTTTGTGACGGATATTTTAAGTGACAGATACATTCCGGATACTCTGTATTGCTGACTTAATGAATAAGACGAAAATTCCTAGTTGACAGAATGGTATTTTAAGAAAAATGTGCTGCTGATCAAATCGAATTTAAAGAAAAAAATATACTATTAATTAAATAGAATCTATAAAAAAAAATTACTACTGTTGACCGAATGTACGATGTGGACTGATTTCTAAATAAATAATCATTGTTTATCGAATGCATTGCATAGAAAAATATATTGTTGCCCAAAATATCCGAATGAAAAAAATATATCATTCAACAAATGGTATTTAAAGAAATATTACATTGTTGATAGAATGAAATTCAAGAAAAATTACATTGTTGACCGAATGATATTTTAAGGAGATTTTGTTGTTGATCGAATGGGAAAAATAATGGTGGGGATAACAAGAAATGTGACGCATTTTGGCTAAAAGGAAAATATTTAAGATCAGTAGATTAAATTTTGAAGTTATTTAGAAATTGCCAGAATTTGAGGGTATTTCTTTTAATGCGCTTAAAGCATTTTTCAAGTAATTTTTTTTAATGTTCCTTTCATTTTGAAAAAAGGCATTCAGGGTTATTCCTGAGAATATGGTAGCAGCAAAAACTCTCCTTAAAAAAATTAAGCTCATTAATGTCATTAAAACACATAGTCAATGTTTAAAATAAAAACATAAAATAATTCTATAATGTAACAAAAATAAAACATAAAATAATTCTATAATTCTATATTCTGTGCTCTGTTTCTAAAAAAAAATGCGCTTATATTTTTATGTAATACAGCACAACATGTGACAAAGGTGAAGGGAGGCATTAGCCTCCATAGGACGGTTTGTAGGAGTGGGGGTCAAGTCCAAGGGCGGATCCAGAAACTTTTTTCGGAGGGGGCACAAATCGTGAATACTCATTTCATCTAGTGTAAAACACACTTAATATTGGTGAAAGCTCCATTTATCTAGTGTAAGTACATTTTTCTCGGAGGGGGCGCGCGCCCCCTGCGCCCTCCCCCTGGATCCGCCTTTGGTCAAGTCAAGTGTCCTGTCCCAGATAGTTGTGAACTATTTCTACGTAATGCTAGTACGTAAATCATAATGATGACATGGAAGCTAAGGGGGGGGGGGTGGCCTCTCCTTACCCATACGTATGGGCGTCCATGGGTGGAGCGGATCAAACTTTTGTACAGAAAGTGTAACGAAGGAAAGTGAAAAGTAGGAAATATTATTCAAAGAAAAACCTTCTAAAGCTCAAGAGGAGGGCTAATATACAATTTAAACACAGTTTTAAAATAGCAAATATCTTTGATGTGATTCGTCTTTATCTGCAGTAGTATTTATGGACAGCCCCAATCTGCAGCAATGTAATATTATAAAAAAAAGAATATTTGTTGCTGTGAACACAGAGCTATTCATACTTAAATTCTTATAAACTGTAATTTTTCGAGTATATTTATGAAAACAAGTCGTATCTTTTAAGAAAGATTAAAATAGTTTGACATTCTATCCCATGATATGATTTACCATTGTGATTTTTACTTCGCAGTTTCGTGCGGTTCCTGTAATTGATGCATCGTCTTTCTCTGCAGTAGGTCTGAGATTTGCGCCGCAGGGGGTGAATAAAAATCATCCACAGGAGGGCTTCGAGTTCTTTGTTGTATGACATACCAAAGCACGCATGAGTAAACACAGACAATTTTGTCTTCATATATGATGAATTTTTTTTCAAGAATATCATGTTCTTTATTTATTTCTGCATGTAATACATCCTAGAAAATTCTTTTTTTTATGTGCAGAAAATTGATTTTGATTTTGGCAAAATGTTTAACAGTTAATGTCGTTTAAAATGTTGAGGAGAGTATAGTACTTGAGATACTTTTCAAAATGTTAGCCGATTAAAAAAAATCATATCAGTGAAATGGAATTTTGTAATGAAATATTTAATGTTCTCTCTTTCAATAAAATTAACTAAAATCTTTGTCAAACTTATTATTCTTATTATTATTATTGCCTAATCAAGTGGTACTTTTATCTTGTACCTTTGGACAGTTCAGAGCAGCGATTCCAAACAGTTGGAGTGCGCCACCCTTGGGAGGGGGGACACAGAGCGTTTCCTGGGGGGGGGGGCGAGAAAAACGAGCAATGAGCAAGTGATAGTGCATGCTTTAAAAAATCTTATCCATTTCTATTTTTAATCCAAAACATATCGGTTCTTGCTTAAAATTTTTATTTAAACTTTTCCGTCCGATAAAATTATTTTGTAGAAAAGACGACTAAATACTCATTGTTGAAGAATATAAAACTGTATGTATGTTCAGGAATGTGAGTTAGGGGCGGGGCGCTATCGTAACTTATCCTTTGTTAGGAACACACTGTCAAAAGGTTGGGAACCGATGGTTTAGAGGACATTTTCTTTATGTAACAGATGGAATTACTAGGTCGTAGTTCTATTCAGAGCATGAGATTGGTCAAAAATGTTTTCGGAAGGAGGTATTTAGATGATATTTGAGCTTCAATCAGAAATATTTTACAGCTTCTCTGTGTTGAATCGTCTTAGCAGAAAGGAAACTGGACTAATTTGCGTTTCTACACGCTTAATTCAAATGAGCGAAATTCGAGCAGTCGGAGCGAATTTTCGATCCTTTCCG
The DNA here is from genome assembly GCA_038373885.1 of Cheiracanthium punctorium. Taxonomy (NCBI): domain Eukaryota; kingdom Metazoa; phylum Arthropoda; class Arachnida; order Araneae; family Cheiracanthiidae; genus Cheiracanthium; species Cheiracanthium punctorium. Next base: position 1,534,643 of record JAWZYV010008216.1, on the reverse strand, counting down.
TACTTGTAAGTGCACTTCTCCTTTAGGAGTGTTCTTCAATCATTGAGCGGAGCGAAATATTAGGGGCGAAAGTTATCAGTATTTTGGTAAACAGGAAGCGGGGCGTGGATTTCTGGGAAAAGAGTAGTAATTTTAGCGTTAATACTGTGGGTTTCGATGTAAAAAGGGCGAAAGTGACAGATTTTTCTCACTCCGTCTTTGATTGTTATTTTCGCTCTTTTGAATTAAGCGTGAAATTCGACTGTAACCTGAGAGAAAACTAAATACATCAATAATGCACTGAAAATTTCAAACTAACATAATAAATGTAGCACATCTTTATTATTCATTTATTTATTGGAAAATATAATAATCTAAATTTCCCTTCCTTTCAGGTACCGGCATAATTTCAGAAATAGCCTTAAAAAAATATAAATAAAATAAAATAAGAATAAAAATAAAATAAATAATAATAAACAGAAAGAATTTACTTAAGAAATAATCTTGAAGTAAAATGCACAAAAATAACACAATTCTTTAAGAAACTTATTTGAAATATTTTGCTGGGCGATATACACTCTCGAGTAGAATTCGAACTTACATCTTAATCCAATTTGCAACTACAGTTGCAAAGGGCATCTTTTGGAGAAAATTGAATAAAATATTTGAAATTTGCTTTAACTTTCGGTGGTGGCAAAAGCTCGGATTTTTTTTTTTTTTTTTTTATCTCTAAATCTATTTCGAAAAAGTGAAAAAAAAAAAAAAGGAATTATTTCTCCTTTGTTCTCTCGAAAGTATGATGACGGCGGGGTGAATTAGGTTGTAGAATTCTAAATGTTGCAGACAGCCAGTGTATATGGATGATACATGAATGCGAAGTGACTAAAATTGAGTATGAAAAAGTTGTTACATAGAATAATTTACTTTTTTGGTTTTAATTTGAGTGAAATATTATTGAATTTTAATGATGCAACAGGGAATTTTGTGGAAGGATATTAAGCTATTCTTATAAAAATTATGTTTGGGTAGCAGAGTTTTCGCTGATCTGTCAATTATATTTTTTTACTGACTTTTAATTTCTAAATCCAGATGTGACTTTTTTCCCCCCTGTTATAAGTTTATGCAGTGCAGAGTACCCTCTGTGTTCTCCGAAAAGTGTAAATCTCATACAGAGAACAGCAAATAACGAGGAAATTAGTTTTTTTTGTATACATTATACATTATATTTATTTGTTTTGCTAATGCAGAAGTTATGTTATTTCTGTCCATCGAACTGTTAGCATGCCACAGCAGTTAAGGGTTAACATGAGTATAAAGTCCCCTCCTACCCGAAAAAGATTGATCAAAATATACTTAATGAAAGTTAATGGTGATATTTTTCTCAATTTCTGGATAGTTAGTGAGTAGTAAGACCGTGTAAGATAAAAATTTGCGCTTATAGATTTTCTTGAAATGTTCAATCACTGAACAGTTCTGTGGAGTACTTTTCCGCCATTGGGCAGACTATCTAGGTGTTATCCTTTAGTATTTAATTGAAATGAAATGTATTCTTCGTGAATCAAAACAGCCAAAATATCAGAGTAGTATCCTCACAGCAAGGACACCGCGCGACGAAGGGTTAACGTATTAAAATTTTCATTTTGTAATCCTGCATCAGAAAAGCAATCAAAATGAGCTTTTTGAACCGAAGTAGAATGAAAGGCCAAAGAGAACTCCTCTAATTTCTTTGTATATGTTAAATGATGTAAGCAAATCATTCCAGAATACGCATGTGATCTTGTCAAACATATTCTTCGGGTAACAATGTCTTCCCAATCAGTTGGAATTTTAAAATACGGTCTTCTTTTTAGTTGTCGGTAAACCACGACAGCTAAAAAGAAGACCGTATTTTAAAATTAATGATGTTATAATACCACATGATACCAAATTTAAATACCTCGGAGTTATAATAGATAATAAACTGTCTTGGATACTTCGTCTGAAATATATAAGTAATAAAATAAACAAAATACTAAACAGCTTTTTAAATTAATTAGTTGGAAAAGGGAAAATAAAATCAATTAGCAATCAGGGGGGTCTAAAATAATTTAAAAAAAATTCCAGTCGTTTTGACATTAGGATTGTTGGTGGCTGTAGATAAAAAATTATGTTTTTCTTAATTGGTTTCGCCGCTCTCTCTGAGGGAACCATCAACGTATACTTTTCCGTGGAAAAAACTGCCTTCAAACCTTTGCCTGCACGCCACGACAGCTGGCTGTGCTCGCGCACAGCCAGCTGCGTCAAAAAAGGGTCTCTCGATCTGTGGCACGCGATGAACGTTTCGATCGTCCACCATCTTGCTGGTAGTTAAGTCGAGCGATGACAACGGCTGCCCTTTTTTCAGCATTGGGAAAGGGTTGCGCCTCAAAGGGTTAATTGTTTTTAACAATAATTAAATTTTACTAATTACTCTAAAATGAGTGTCTCTCCGCTTTCTTCTTCAAGACTACAGCACTACGTAGACAGATGAGATGACGTATACGCGTCAAAGATGTAGACATCGTTCTGTGCATAACGGAATTTTCCTAACAAGTGTTAGGCACCCTTTATGAAGTAATTTTATCAATTTATTCTTCAGTTCAAAATATAGAATGCTTAATATTTTTATCACTCGTTTCAAGTCAATGAAAAGAGTTATCTCTGAAATTAGACTCTTTCGTTCCAGCTAAAGAATGATGAATATTAAATTACTGGGGTGATCAAGCCAGCAGCGTTATGGAGGGGGGGGGGGATCCTCTGCATGTACATTTATCTAATGCACGAAATCAAATTTTATTGTCAATGAACTATTTAGTCTTCTGAAAGTACTCACTTCACATGTTACTTGAATGTAGAGATGGAAAATTAAATAGCAGGCACTCATTTAAATAGCAATGAAAAAAAAAAAAGGATATTCAAAACATTATTTATTTTATTTTAACGACAAAAAGTTTTTCGAATCTAAATACACTAAGCTCACTTAAGTAATAAAAGTGCTTAAAATTAATGTGAGGGATATCAATTGTGCAGAAAATAAAAAGAGTTTACGACTTTAAAAAATAAAATAAAAGAGCCATTTCTCCAATCCTTCTTATAATCCCTTAAAATCGTCACCAGAAACGACGAAAGCCTTCAGATTAAAAAAAAAAAAAAACTCATTTTAGAGAATGAGGGTAACGGGAAAGCCATTTCTTCAAATGTATTGAATAATTTTTTACTTAGAGCACCAGGAGAAGCTAAGAAGTGATGACAATGGTAATAAATGGACGTCCCATTTGACGGGAAAAAAGTGCCAAGCTTCATAAAAACATTCCAAGATGTGTCTGAGAACGTTTCTCGGTTCAAATTTAATACCACAGGTCACCTTCTTCTCGGAATGTGGTCTCTCTTGTGTCACGGTTGGGTTATTAATCATAATAAACGCATGCACGCACTGGGAGAGGCTTTGCAGTTGTTCTCCTTTTGGGTCCGAGTCAATGTAAATCGCAAAAGAACAGAGGCTTAGGCAGCTGTTCAGGGTTGTCATTTAATTTTTCTTAAAATCAGGGGGTTGAGAGTTATTAATTGATTTTGGAGAATGGTCTAACCAGAAGAAAAAGAGCCGACATTTCAAAAATTCAAGAGAGGAGCATAAATTTATTCGATTTTTTCAAAGGAGACTTTAAGCCCGGTTAGTAAGGAGGATTGATAGAGATACCGGCTTCAGCGAACAAAGAAAAGACAATAGTGGAAAATATTTTTTTTTTTTTTTGTGTGTGTGATTTCTCTCTTTTACATTAATTTGACCTCACTAAGATGAGACATGTTTTGGAGACTTGTGCGAAAATTGACGAAAGATCGTCTAAAGCGTAAAATTTGATGTCTATTTTCTACGATTTTGAGCATAGACCCTGAATAGTCCGCTTTTCAGTGCCCGAGTCTCAAAGAGTAATTTTGGACAATTTTCATAAATTAAATGTCTAGTAAAGTACATAGAAAATCCGAGAAAGGATGATGAAAACTTATCTTAAAGGTCCCTCTCATCGCAGTCAGTCGGTTCTAAGCCACTTTAGCTGGAGCCCAGACAGCCCGGTTCTGGGCAGAGTTGCAAATGTTTTTCATAGTGTACTGTGAAGTAGTGTAGGTTGTACTTGAATACTCAGTTGAGTGTTCGATTATGAAGCGTTTAATTTTATGTGATCTGCAGGTTCTTCGGAGGCCACTAATTTTGGCTGATTATTGTTGGATGGAAGACTGTATTTTCAAAGCAGAAATTGCTCTACGATCCTCAAGAAGAAATGGAATTTTTTTTTACGCCTTTATAATTCCTGATTCCTGGTGATATACGGAATTTCCCAAAGAGTGGCCCAGAAACTTAACTTGCTGATTTGCCAGGCCATAATAAACAGTATTTACCCAGGAAATTGCTACCTGTGAGCTGGAGAGTGGAAAGTATTGATCCATTCAAGTGAGGACTTGACGGTGAAAGGATACGAATGTGCGAAAATGAAATACTTTGGGGATAATCTACTTAGCATAGTTTCTGTTCTCTCTGGACGTAATGGGGATAGCGTGTCCTCATGCAGTATCTAGGTGACGCTGCAGCAATGTTCACTCAAGGCATGCTTTAGGAGACTTGCTTGCGAATTCATATCAATTTACCATAGCATTGTTTCGTCTAAGACAGGTGTGCGTACAGTGTATCTCCAAACTATGAAAATTCTTTTTTGCGAACTGACATTTTTCTGGTCTGTGCTCTTTTATAAAGAATGTTATAACAGATTATTGAGTGTCCTATTTTCTTATTTTCAAAATTTGATCACCGTAGTCATGGGCACCGGCAGAATATTTCCCAGGGGCGGGGCAAAGACTACTCCAGGGGGGGCAAAGACTACTAAAGGGGGGGCAAAGACTACTTAAACGCATGGTTATCATGTTGGAAAGAGCAAAAAAGCAAGGGAAAACACTGCATACAAAAATCCAGGGGGGCGCATTGCCCCACCTTGCCCTATGCTGCTGGCGCCCATGACCGTAGTTACTTCGTAAATTCAGACTGATGACCAACTGATGGGCCGGGCAGCTTTTTCAAACGCCCCACAGTGAATCTAGATTCATAATGGCTGCTCCGTTCAGTTTCAGCTCACCTCCGTAAAACGTTGTCCTTTCATAACGTTTTTTAGTGGACGAGAAGCTGTACTGCCCCATTTATTGGTCAGACCAATGAAATTTAGCGTAAAATCTCAACTTGTGTTGTCATTGGCTAATCTTTGCGGCTGTCTGCGAAATAGCTGTTCTTGACTGATATTCCGCAATGCACGTTCTCCCACCTCGCGACGTCTGTTGCGAGGAGTTCTGAGACGTCACTGCAGAAAGGAGCGTTCAGTGTGAACTTACCTTAAAGCGTACTTATAACTTTGAATGGATAAATCTATTTTTTGGAAGCAAAACGAATACGTGATATCAACTAGATAAGTACATTCTGTTTTAAATCATAGTTACGACAATGTTGCAAGGATTATATTTTCAACATTTGCATTTAAAAAACCTAAAAATCGATAGAAAATAGGGATTGAAAGCATCAACCAAAAGCAGTGTTATGATGAGGCTAAAAATAATTTAGTTATTTTTGTATTGTGATAGGTTTTGAGGGCATGCGAAAAAAATTTCAACCTCAGGAATTCCTTGAAAATTGGAGCCTTTTGCCAAAGGGCAAAGATTGTAAAGTTGTTTTTACGGCACAATATGCTCAAACAGAGATATGTGTAAAGGGAAGATAAGATATGTAGTGAATATATACTCATATGTAGTGAATATATACCCTATTATATATATATAATGTTTACCCTGTCCATTCCTTTTGTTGTAAATATGCAATGGTAAAATTTTCTGTTCAGTGTTCAGAGCTGTATCTCTACATATTTCTTCAGAGAAAGTGTGCAGCATAGGACACAGAACAAAAATTTTCAGTTTGCATCTTTTCAAGGATAAGAGTGAACGTTTGATTTTTTGAAATTTACTTTTGGGGCTATAGTCGGCGCACTGCGTCATAGTGGTAGAAATGTGTTAATAGTTACACGAGGATTACCTTTGAAATCTCATTAATATTTTATTTACTTTTCTTCCATCAGTCTCGTTTTTATTTGACAGTCCCTTATACATACCCAATCTAAGCTTGTTCAAATGCAGTAGCGTAGCTACAGTGGGTGACACCCGGGGCGGATATAAGTGGTGTCACCCCCCATTTGAGCATTTTTACCCCCATACATGCGATATTTTTGGAATTTTTGCTGTACAAGCCATCGGGTGTCACCCCTTTGAGGGTGACACCCGGGGCGGACCGCCCCCCCCGTCCCCGCCTTGCTACGCCACTGTTCAAATGTACTATTCAGACTCTAGGGCACTTTAAATGATTTGTGCCCCGTAATCCATAATGTAAAAGATCTCTGTTTTACAATGATGTGAACAAATTTTCAGTTTCGCACACATCAAAATCTAAACAGGTTGTACGGCAGTTACCTATGATATATACATACATAATTTGGACTCAGTCGAATGCATCGTTTAGAACTTAGCGCATTTTGAAGAATTTGCATCCATAGTCTGTAATATTTAAGAATTTTTTTTGTAGCTCTTTGTAAAATTATACGTCCTATTCACACCAAAATAATTACCGGCCGTACGAGGCTCAATCGAATGCACTATTTCGTGGTCTGTCGTGTTCACTCACATGTACAAATACATATATCACCGTAAAAATAGCATAAATGAATTCAGAATTTCTGAAACCGTGTAAATGCGTCAAAATCTCATTGTCGATTTGTTTCATGATTACAATACTTTCTAAATACGGTACTTTTTCAGAAAGTAAAAATAACACATTTTGTTGGAATAAACTACAATTAAAGAAAATTAGCTCGGTAGTTTTAATGAACAAAAAATGCAGGTGTACTTTAGAGAATACTCGAGTTAAACAAAAATAATTTTGTTTTAAGTTTAACTGGATATTTTGCAGTATTTCGCGCTGTAGCTTTATTCCATCAAGTCACAGCAGATGATTGAATTATACAAGTTTTAATCCAAATATTAGTATTTCACTTTTTAGCGGTACTTACTTGTTAAAACATATTCAAGTAAGCAGCAAACAGTTATTTTCCGGAATTCTCAAATGGGTCTAGAAATTCGATGCAATATCTCAAAGTAATATTAAGTTATCGTTAAACTCACTTTCAAAATGCAGTTTTTGAAACTGTTTTTATTCTGGAGTTCAAACTTTTGAGCTCAACATTTCAATTTAACGATTGAAAATAGCACTTTTCATTTATTTAAGCTTGAGAAATATAATTCGAAAAACATAATTTTCGCATTTACAGGGAAAATGTTCTCTGTTAAAGTAATATTCTATATTTGAGAAAAAATTTCTTGTTTTAGTAATGTTCCAAAGCCCCAAACTTTAAAATAAACTTCACATATGGTAGTACTACTAAACATTAGAGTATGCAAAAAAAAAAAAAAAAAAAAAAAAAATCGTTTCATGTTAGAATATTTTTCTGTTGAAATCCTGTTTTGAAGTAGCTTTCACACTTATATAAATCGAATAAATATTTGCAAGTAAGCTGGATATACCTAAAAATATTGTTATAAAACGTTAATGCTGTTTTTCCGCATTAATTTGTGTTGGTGGAAAGAGAGCTGTACAGGCATTATTACAAGTGAAATGAGTATGCGACCCCATGAATTTGGCGACCGTTTTGGAGGAAAATTTGAAGATTTTGCTGAATAAAAGAAAGTTCTCGAAACTAGTGGAATTTTGGCTGTATCTCCATTAAGTAGAAGTTACTGTAAAAATCTAAAAATATAACGTCACTTCGTATATGACGTTAGATTTGGTTCGCAAATCTGTAAATAAGGAGTCACTCTCACTGTCGAGTTAGTGTGAGATAGACAGCGGATATTGAAAGCAAAGCCATGCAACTGACATTGCCATTTGAATGGTGTTATTGCGGTGATATTTAATGATCCGCTGTGGCATGTGTTAAGAATGTTCTATTTATTGTGAGACATAGCACTTCGATTCGTCAAATAAAGTGTTTCGTTTTTCGTGCTTGTTGGACTATATTAACATACACGCACTCTTGATATTTTGTAAAAATATTACATTTACTATACTATGACAATAATTTACAGTATATTTTATGTTAGTCTTTTGAAGATCTAGGTATAGTTATTTTGTTACATGCATTAACTTCATTAGTTTCAAATCCGTACATGTATATTTTATAGATTTATAAAATGAGTACCTATTTACCGTGAAAAAAGTCACTGCTAGTTTCCCTCGAAGAAACTTAATAAAGGTATATAAGATCTTTTCATTCAGATGTATATATAATTCAGAATTCAGCAAACTTTTTAATGAAATTATCTGGTAAGTACAGTTGAAGTGTATTAGCTTCAACAGTCTCGAGTTTTAATTATAACTATTCAATTATGTCAAAAGGCATAAACACTTTTGGTTAAAGATTATGTAATCACCCATAAATGAAATTCTCAAGTATTTCTTTTATTTGTATGATCTTTTCCAACGTCATATTCACATCTTCATTCCTGTTCATATTTAGAAGTGAATTAAAAATATTTTTCGAAATCAGATATACTTTTAAAATGCCGTTTTTTTTCCCTTTCTTCTTTCTCGGTTTTTTTTTTTTTTTTTTTTTTTTTTTTTTGGTGGGAGAGGGAGAGATAGAGAGAGAGAGAGAGAGAGAGAAGGAAGAAAATGACAAATAAATATAATATAGAAAATAAAAATTTGATAAACAAGAACAAATGGAATCTGTAGTATTTAAGATGTTAAATTTTCAACTTGTTTTGGGAATAAAATAATAGGTAACAAAACAAAAAATTCATTCCAAATTTGGTGGCTTTAAATTATTTAATAAATTAAAGGGATTGAATGAAAATATGTATACATTTTTACGTTTCTAATGCCAAGACTCTTATATATTTTCCAGTATCATGCATTAGTTTTTCCAGGTTTATCATTGTGAAAACAAAATAAAATACGTGAGTCATTAAAATAGTCAGTAACAAGCAAACGAAAAAGAGGGGAAAAAAATCATGTACGTACAAATAACTCCTATAAAGAATTTCTTCTGCGTAAAATGTAAATGCCAAGAAAAATAAAAATAAACTCTAGTGAAGTTCGTGCATACTTGGCATGCAATACTATCTATTTCAACACTGAATTGCATTTTTACATTATTCACTCCGGTACTAGTATTTTTCATTTACTCAGTTACTTCCAAATTTTAAAAAAGAAAGAAAAAAAAAGATAAATTTATAGTACTTCGCAGATTTCGGAAATACAGTTGAAGCTGAGCCAATAAGTCCACTTCATGTATGTTAAAAGTCACTATAGCAGTTTGCTGGAATCCATTTTTATGGAGGCTTCGTATATATAACTTCTCAGAGAGAGAAGGGGGGGGGGGGTGAAGAAGAGGGTGGTTGAGAAGAAGCCTCCACACACGCCGCAGATTTATTTGAAAGTATAATATATCATTCGTGCGAAAGATACCTTTTTTTATTTTTTTTTGAGAAGCTCTTTAACTAAAATATGATGAATTCAAAATTTGAGCCAAATGCCGCATGAAAAGGTTTTAAAGTGCTCGGTCTTAAATTGAAATACCTTTCTTTCATTATTCAGTCTGGAGATGAGAAGAGATAAAAAAGTAAAAAAGTAATAATAAAAATAAACTGCTGCTTATAAGTTATCCTTTTCCTAAACAGTTTTTTCTATTCTTTGGAATGCGCATTATTGTAGTCGTTTTAGCGAAAAATAAGTAACTCTCCCACCCCCTCTCTAACTCGCTTGGAAAGATTATTTACTTGCTCAATTTTTTTTTTTTTTTTTTTTTTTTTTAATACAGCGAAATCTGAGGAAGAAGGTAGAGATATGCACTTTGTTTATGTTTATCTATATTTATTATTTACTAACTAAGCTGCTTACGAGGACAGTTTGGATAACTTTTAGGGACATTTAAAGATAAATTCTGGCGTAAAAGATATTTTTTTTTTCACAGAAGGATAATTTCAATTAGAGGATAATTTCAATCTCACTATAATGGAGTTTCCTTTACTCTACAATAGTTAAATTACACTGAGTAATCGCATCTGTTAACATAACGCAAAATGAAGAGGACTAAAGTATTTATTTTTGTGACAGATGTTAAGGCTCATGTGTACTAACTTCGGATATCGATCGCCGTAATGTTATTCTATGGAGAAAACAATCTTCACTAGTCACGACTACCGCAATTCGAAACAAACTATTGCATATTTTTCATTCATTCTTTTTCCCCCTTAATCTGAAAACAATGATCTACATTTATTTTTAAGCAGAATTTATCTAAAACAATTAGAAGTACATTAATTACACCTTGTAAGAAAGCTTTTTAATGTACTTCTAATTGCTTTAGATAAATTCTGTTTAAAAACAAATGTAGATCAGCATTTTAAGATTAGGGGGAAAAACGAATGGATGAAAAATATGCAATAGTTCGCTTTGAAATGTGGTACTAGTGAAGGCCGTTTTCACCATAGAATAACATTGCGGCGATCGACTTCCGAAGTTAGTACACAAGAGCCTTAATGCCTTCGGTTTGCATTCTGACGCCGCCGCCGCAGAGGTTCGGCCATGCGCTGTCGGCAATTGGTCGGCAATTGCACACAAGGCTTAATCAGACCAATTGCCGACAGTGCATAGGCCGAATCTCTGTGGCTTCAGAACAGAGTCCGAAGGCATTATCTCTAGTGTGGTGTTGTGTAAAGGGTAAGGTGAGCAAATTTTTGAAAATAGAATTGAGGACAAATCAGTGTGCTGTCCCCAATTCTAAAACACAAATTGAGGAAAAATTAGCGTGATGTCCTAAATACTGAAACAAAAATTGGGGACGTTATATAAATTTAATTATTACCAAAAATTATCATATATAAGTATACTAAAGCTATAACTGTAGGGAATTTGCAAAACTGTTTACTAAAGACATTTTTGTTTCTTTGTCATACTACAGTAGGTATTTAGTTTGTAAAAACAATGACAACATCTATTATTTACACCCACTTTAAAAAGTATTCGAATGTGGTTTCCAAATAGATGAGTGTATGTTCCGTTAACAACTAGTTAGTTTTTTGAAAAATAAAGAACTTTAAAAAAAAAAAGAGAGAGATTTTATTAACTGAAACATGATTTATTTTTTTGAATAACACTTTATAGATGAAACTTTCATTAAAGGTAAGGTTTGTTTTAGACATAATTACGAAAAAAAAATAAAAGTAAGTAAATATTATCGAAGCACAACAAACTGCTAGGCTACTCACATCGATGATATTCCGTGTCAAGCGCGCGGCAAACATGCCACGTGCTTGAGTTGACTTGAGACCGAGAGTTAAACGAGATTTATACTCTTTGACCTTCATCTGAGTTGTTCCTAATAACAAGTTCGTTTTTATTCCAAGGTATCAGTTTACAGTTCAATATTGGGATGAACACGAACAGCTAGGGCGCTAAAAGGGAATCGAACTCACGACCGTACGCTTAGGCGATTGGCGTGGAGGAGGGCAAGCTCTTAACTAAAAACCTCTCTTGCCGCGTGCTGTTGCGGTTGGTGTGTTAAACAAGAATAAAAGTAAAACTTATTTAAAAGAGGGCAAGGAAAATCAAGTCACATTTTTAGAAACTCAACATACAAAATCACTTTATTTTTCTTGTTGAGTCTACTTTCTTTCTTTTGTAACGGGCGGGAACTTGCCGATGAGGCATTGTCCCTTACAACTTCCCGCAGGTGTGGCCATTTTTATTATGGGGGTACCCAGTGTGCGTCCAGCGTTACCCCCTATGAAGGGACGGACACAATGACAACCACGCCCAGTCGGGGATCGAACGCCGGCCGTCGGGAGTTGAACCCGAAACCGGAGTACGGTGCTTTATCCACCATACAACTCGGTCGGTTTTTATTTGTTTGTGCTTTTGGCCATATCGTCAGTACAATATTAAATTTTTTGGAAATAAACAAAACACAACTGTTTTTTTTTTTTTTAATTTGGGAAAATTGAAGACAAACGCAGAAAAATGAGGACAAATGTTGTCCCCAATTAAGTTTTAGGGGTGAGGACACCCCGAGAAAATACGCTGAAATCGGGGATTGTCCTCAAAAATTCAGGAAGTTTGGTTAGCCTAGTTAAGGGAGAACTTTGGACGATCCCGTTGACTCTCATGTTAAAATTTGTTTACTTAATTTTTTTAAAACTTATAACTGCAATTATGTTTGTATGTAGAAAGAGTATCAAAGATTCAGATAACACATTTTTAAATGCATCAAAAATTGCTGACATTAAATATTTCAATAAAATACGAAAATCGTCTACTAGATGGTAGCTCTTCACCAAATACATTTTGTAGAAATATTAAATATTATTTATGTTTGATACATTTCAGAACGTGTCATCTGAGTCTTTGATACTTTTTCTACGTATACACAAAAATAGAATCAAAATCTGAGACCAGTAAATAAATATATATATATATATGTATATAGGTGTGTGTGTAAAACAGACTTCAACATGAGAGTTAATGGAATCTTCCAAAACTTTAACGTCTTCCCTCCTGTAATGGCGACCACACACACAAACAATCATACAGACGCTTACGCTTGTAATGTCTTTAAAAGGTGAACTTCAGTTAACCATGCAAAAATGTATGGCTCCATCAGGGTTTCATACAAAAAAAAAAAAAAAAAAAAAAAAAAAAAAAAAAGAGAACGCTTGGTTGTCCTAGTTAAGGAAGACGGAGAGCTTTGAACGATCCCATTGACTCTCATGTTAAAATCTGTCTTACATAATTTGTTGTTAAACTTATAACTGCAATTTTCATTATGATTTTGTTTATACGTAGAAAAAGTATCAAAGATTCAGATGACACATTCTTAAATGCATCAAAAATTGCTGACATTTAATATTTCAATAAAATACGAAACTCGTCTACTAGGAAAAAAGCCTTATTGTCAAGTGCTTTCTCCATCAAAATTAGATCAAGACTAAGAAGACGAGTGACGCTTTACGTTGTCTTTTTATACATTCTTCTTTTTTAGCAACTATGAAATTAGTATGCTGTTCTGAATATCATGACTATAATCTTCATATTTCTGTAAGTTATTGTATTAATTATCACATAAATTATTATTATTAAACTTCATACTGCTTAAAATCTTGCTTTACTTTTCTCTGTTGAAAGGAATGTTATATGAATGGAATGTCAATCTCACTTGATTGCTGGATCCCGCGGGATCAATAAACCTCAATCCCAAAATATTGAGAAACGAAAAACAGTGAGGGGTGGCATTCCCTATTGGTGATTCAATCAACTATCGGCCAACACCGAAAACATTGGTTTACGCCTTGCCCCTGTTGCCCTTCTCTAATAATATCTCGATATTTCAGTTACATATATGACAGCGTTTTGGCAACATGGATACATGATTAATTCAATAGTTGGCCGAGAGATCTCTCTCTGTTACGGGGGTTTAGTAATTTAGTGATTCTTTCCCCAGTTGATCACAACTATACAAATCTTGGATTAATGAGATTCCCTAACTTTTAAATCTTTCCAGGCTTGTTTAGCCTACTTGACCGTTTTTCTAAGGCTGCATTCGTTTTCAGCTGCTTGCCTCAAGTTTACGCATGTCAAGTCACTTGCGTCAAGTTGCGCTTGTGGCTGTACCTGGCTTGATTTCTTGATTAAAATATTCTAAATATCATTGCATTTTTTATATTTGTCTCTTTGAACTATGAACGTTTTTACTATAGAATCTGTGCTACAAAAATCTGCTTTCGAGCAGACCTGTACTTCCATTGTATGGTACATAATCAGGGTACGAATTGACGGGGGTCGGGGGAGATGCCGGGGATCGTCCCCGGCTGAAGAATGCAATATCCCTGGCTAGAGAAATATTAATGGATCCCTGCCAGGGATACTATTTATCCCCTGCTGAAGAAATATTAAACTGGTGAGTGAAGATTGTGGATTAACATTGGGAAGTCAAGAAGTCAAAATGAAGGTGTTATGTTATCGTTTGTTACTATACTCTAAGGTGACTGCCTTAAAATTTTGTCTCTTTTCTAAGCTAAAACCCTCAACGGTGGCTTCCAATACAGGTACATTATATGTAGCTTGTGCATCTGTGATTCCATAGAACAAACAATCTATGACTTTTGTTTGAATATAAGTCAGTCAGTTCTTGTCGGAGACTGCATTTGTCAAGTAATATCATGTGAGGGAAGCATTTGCACCTTCCCTCCTTCTTCTTTTCAAGTTTCCCCCCCTGGAGAATGTTTACTTTCAAATGTCCCCCCCTGGAGAAAATGTTCAGTTCGCACCCTGTACATAATGTAAATATATCTTTTCAAGGTAACACAATGTCTTAAAATATTCTATTACTGCGAAATTGCATTCAAAACCCACGAACTTTATCATACTTCCAATTCAAAAATTGTGTTCACTTCAGGATATCCTTGACAGCCCTCTGTCCAATGCGTCTCCCCCCTAGGCATATAGTTCTCGTGTAGCTTTGCCTTATAAACCAAAAACTAAAAGTTTTGTGATTTCCTTTATAAAATGTTGAGATATATATATCATATATTTCTAACTTTAACAATTCATTGCAATCATGTATTTATTTATTTATTTGATTTACAAAATGAAAATGGAAAAAAAAAACATCATGCTTTATAATAGATTTATGACTTTTAATTTACAGAAATGAAATGGAGTAAATTGAAATTTTAGTAATTTAAATTATACACATAAAAAATAACAAGGAACTAATTATAGAAAAGATACACATATAATTGGATTCTTCAAAATCACATAAAATTAAAAATAATCTTTTTGGAATTAAAAAAAAAATACATAATGTTTTCCAGAAACAGCAAGAAAATTTCAAAATTACCTATTTAATATCTTATACGTCAATTTAAAACGTGGAAGATCAAAATAAATAAAAGATCATTCTATGGAATTTCTGGCTTATGAAATATCATACAAACATTCCATAACACCTTAAATCGGTACTTTCAGTTTCTTTAACAACCCACTGGGCAATCACGAGAAAAGGATTTTTCGCCAATTTGATATTTTACATCTGAAGGATTGAGGTACACAAACGTGAATGTTTCTAGACATGGTTTTCAGTCAATGGCTGTGTGCCATTTCTAGCTACTAGCTATGAAATAAGCTTAAAGTGTGAAATCATCTTATACGTCTTATATATATATATATATGTGTGTGTGTGTGTGTGTGTGTGTGTGTGTAATAGTGTATTTGAAGCTAAAATTCTTTTTGTTATTTTCTCTTTTTTGCAATTTAATAAATTATTCAATCTATTTTCTTTCCTTTATTTTCGTGACTGAAAGTTGTTTTTCCCGTATTACAATTTTGAATTTAATTCTGTTAGTAAATAAATAATGTACAGGATAGCCTTAGTTAAAATACAGGCAATTACAGCTTAGTTACATAGAAAATGTACTCTGGAGTAAACGCAGCACTATTTTGTGTACATACTTCTATAAGAAAGTGGAATAGATTTATATAGGAGTAAAATTCTGTTCAAGAGAAAAGAATAGTGGATATATTTGGCAGTAGAATCTTCTTATAAATAAAAATGAAATTCTGTTTGTTTGTTTGTTTGTTTGTGGATTTGATTCGTATACAAATCCACAAAAATGGACTCATTGGCCTGAAATTTAGCACAGATATGTAAAACAATACAGAATAAATCGTAGTCCACTTTAAAACTTTGAAAGTCCACCCGTTGCCGGAATTTAAGAGATTTTTTTATGCTCTCCACGCAAAAAGCTTTCCGTAATTGTAACCCCTTTCTGTGATTGTTGTGAAAAAAGTGTGAAATAAGGATCGTGGTTGCCATGTGTGGCGATTTTGCCGAATAAAATGTTTTAAATTCTCAAAGTAAAAATAAAAGAATAATAATGATTTTTTTTTGTTAGTTTATATTCGTAAGGTTATTTTTTTTAATTATAATATCGTGTGCATGGGAAATCAGAGCAGGAATGAAATGTTTTATACGCAAAACAATAAGAATTGAAGATTTCCGAGGCTAATGTGTAAAATTTTTTAGTTTGGCGAAAAAATAAAGTGGCTGAAATATCGATTTTGAGTAAGTGAGTTCTAGCGGTTTGCGCAGTTTTCGGCTTGGCGCAATTTATTGAGAGCTTAAGGAAATAGATTTTTGAAAACAAGTGCAAAGGTTTTATTAGAATACAGCGTTAAATTTTAATGATCCGTGAAGAAATAATGCAGTTGTTAAGGGATTTCAAGCGATCTATCTCCAGAATTCTCGCCAAATGAGTACATTGATTTAAGTTGGGGGAATTCCGCCAAATTTCAGAAAATTGAAATCTTCGCATTTAGTACATCGGAGTAACGATGAATAAAACACGTTATAGTTGATAATTTTAAAAAACTCGGCTGTATTAAGGGATTCCACTTTCCAAATAAAGGCTTGCTTTACTTTTTCGCGGTCGAACCATTTCCCATATTGATTGCTGCTAAGTCAATGCTTCGAATGATTTCCTGAAAAAAATTTGCAAAATGGCGTATGTTGGCCCTTTGGCGATATTTAGATTTGAAACTGGATTTTATTTGAGACTGGTATATATATAATAACACTGGTTATAGATAAAAATGAATGTTGGTATGTGTGTATGAGGTTGAAAAACTCCAGCACCGTTTGACTGATGACCATGAAATTTGGTTGACCTAAGTCTTTTATCATGGAGAAGGTTTTTATGCTATCCGTTTTCCTCTAACTTTTCACTAGGTGGCGCAGCAGAATGTCGAATTCTATCCGTTTAGCCGTTTACTATGCGAATATCGTTTAACCGATTTCGATGAAATTTGGTACACGCGGATATTAGAACACGGAGAATATTTTTCAGTATCCATTTTGCTGTAACTTGCCGCTAAATGGCGCTGCAACGCATCAACTTCTATACCGTTCGACCGATCGGCGTAAAATTTCTTATACTTACACATTTCAGCAAAGAATATATTCTAACTGTGTTCCTTTTGATGTTACTCACCACTAGATGGTACTGCAATGCATTATTATTTTAACTCGCCACTAGATGACGCTGCAGCAGGCCAAATTCTTGACCATTCAAACGGTCGCTATGAAAATCAGTATACATAGCTATTTGAACAATGAGAATATTTTGGCATTATCCATTTTGCTGTAACTCGCCACTTGACGAAACTGTAGCAAATCATTACTTTAATTAACCACTAGATCGCGCTGCAGTGTATCACTTCTTGACTGTGCAAATGATCGCTATGAAAATAGGTATACATAGATATTTGAACACGGGGAAGAGTTTCACGTTAGATGTCGCGTCAACACATGAACTTCAGGGCTGTCCAGCCGATCGTCCTGAAATTTCGTATTCATCGATATCTGAATGCGAAGAATATTTTCGCCGTATCCGTTTTGCTAAAACTCGCCACTAGATTGCGCTACGCCGCATGGCCTTCTGCGCCGTACAAACGATTGCCTTGAAATTCGGTATGCATGGTTATTGAACACAATATAATGCGATATCCATTTTGCTATATCTCTTTATTACAATGAATAGTAATCACCACAAATCGTAATATCAAAAAATCCATTCATTCCCGTGCGAAGAACGGGTACTTCAGCTAGTAAGTGTATAAACTAAAACAAGAAATGTTTTATGTGAGACTGAAAACTTTCCATTCTCATGTTTTGAAAAAGTTAGATTTGCTGTGAAAAGCGGTTACAATTCTGCTAAGCGGATCAGTCGAGAGACGTGAGTGATCACGTGTAGGTAGGTCTATCTCTCCGTTTTGGGGTGAAAATTACTGCCCTTTATTTTTTTTTTATGTAGCGGCAGAGAATCTCATAATATGAGATGTATCTATAAACTTGCCTGGAATTTCAAGAACTATGTCGCATGTTTTATGATTATAAACTTAATTTTGAACATCTCTATCTTTCAAAAAATGGCGTGAAATAATTTCAAAACAATGTCTTTAACGCTATTCCTTAATGTCATATTTTTGTTAATTGAATTGACATCAACACTTCTCTTTGAGAAACGAATGAAAAAACAGAAAAAAGGGAAAAAGAAATATTCCTGCGTAAAAGATAATTTCAAATGTCACACACCACACACACAACATATATAAAATTTAGAGATAATATTTGATCCTTTCAAGCGTTGAAAAAAGAAATATATAAAGCAGGACGATTTCAATCCTTAAGATTTATGTTTAAAAAAATTTACTTTTATTCTGTTTTTCTTTTCTTCTTTGGAAGACGATTTTACAAGATTAAATACTTGTGCATTTAAAAAAATTGTCTCAGAAACTAGATTTCCATTTGTCCATTCGCTGTCAAGATAAAGCGCGAGAAGTTTAAAAAAAAGGTGACTCCCGTCTGGAATAGTTCGAGCTTTGTCTGCAAGATAGATGAAGTTGTGAATTGGATAATACGGTTGCAAATGGCGCGTTTGGATAAATTTGTTTTCATGTCTCATATTTTTCCAGGATAGGGCAAGAAATGAATTCTTTCTGCCGTAGAAATCTACTTTAAACGTCACATTGAAAGATATTTCAGAGGTAAAATGTAGAGAGTAGTAGTTTTATAGAATTAAAAATACATGACCATGATAGTTTAACATTTCTCAAATTGATAGTTTATTCAAATTGATAGTTTAACATTTCTCTAATTAACATTCTTTCATTGTTTAACATTTCTCAACAGATGGGTCTTCCTCCACTAGATATTATAAAAGGTGAGGGAAAATATTACATATATAAGATGTGTACATTAGAGTTACTCAAAAACATATTCATGGAACAGGTAAAAATATTTTCACTTTAAAAAGAAACTTTCTACATTCTTGGCAATTTTTAAAAAATTTTATCTTTCGATTAAACAAAAGCAGACGCATCACTTCATTTAAAAATAGGACAGTTGTCATACACATCTATACAGAAAAAAATACAGCAATGTTTTCGTATGATTTTAGAAGACGACTTCTGCGCAGAAAACCTTTTATAAGATCACTTAAGCCATAGGTTCCCAACGTGGGCGATAACACCCCCTTGTGGGCGTTTGAGGCTTTCAGGGGGGCGGTAAAAGACCCAGAGAAAATTAGGGGGCGTTGATATGGCACAGAGGGGTGTGGGAAGATTAACCAAATATAATCTAAGAAAGACTTAAAAATCATCCTGATAATTCATTTCTATCACGTGTGCGAAATTTCACATATTTCGATATGAGACTTCGCTGTTGAGAGAAAGAGATACCTCTCTAATATACCCCTCTAAAACTTTTATTCCTCCTTTTTAAATGAAGAAGAAATTCAATTAAGAAGAAATTCAATGAAGAAGAAATTCAAATGAAGAAGAGTTTCAATTCCAACGATATTCTATCTATTAGTAATTTTTTAAAATTTAATTCTTGTTTTCACCATGCATTATGTAGGGTCTTATTTCTCTGGAGGGGGAGGGGGGGCGGTATTGAAATATTTACTAGAAAAGGAGGCACCAGTTCAAAAAAGGTTGGGAACCTATGACTTAAGCTCTTACCGCAGGGCGTGACTATTTCATTCTTATTGTTTTCCCAAATGTGAGTCACAATTCGTTATACTCATTAATGTTTTTGTATATTGTTTGTCTATAAACTATTCGAGATTCCTCCAGGAGTTATCATTTTTATATTTTTGGTGAAAACTTCACAAAATGTTAGTGTGGATCAGAATAAAAGCCAGGTTTTAATAAGTCTTCCAATGCTTTGGTTGAGCTTGCTAGGTTCGAATGGACTGAGATATGCCATTATTTAAATGGCCACTCTTTCATTCCTTGTGACTGCAATTTTATCATCATAAAAAAATGCGTTGAAAAAACATGACTGACTGTGCACATTGATTGAGTAAATAAATGTAATTAAAACATAATCTAACATATTGGGGAAATTTAATGTAATATAAAGGACCCATACTAACATGAATGATTTCACTAATTGGTATTTTGTATATTACTGAGCTACACTTTGTATGACAAAATGTGCCAAAATAATAAAAGCTGACCTTTAAAATTTCTACGTTTCATCATTTTTAAGTGCACTACCTCTAGCTTCCGAGTGCTAGTTTGCCACAACCTACACTGAGCGCACATTTCGTTGGCCGAACAAGAACAATTTGAGTTTGCCTACAAAACCAGTAACAACTAGAATAACAGTTATGGTTAGCAGAATGGATGATACCGCAAAAATCATAGTTTAATACCTATCAGAAGAACACTTGTTTGTTCTTGGAAAGAGATGCAAATATGCCTGCGAAAATGTTCGAGTGAAGTCGAATATTTTCTGTAGTCCCACATCTGTTATTGGACTTCTTCAACAGGATCGTTGGATATATTTTTGGTATTTGACTGTTTTGTCCAGATCTAAACATTGTAAACACCCATAGTATTTTTTATTTTTATTATTATTTTATTTTTACAGAAATCGCTCTGCCATGGTTTCATTAAGGTTTCCTGCAGATTCGGGGCATTTCGAATAGTTTTTACTGCCGCTCTAAATAGGCAAACTTTAATTATGAGCATTTTTGTAGGTCTTGGAATGAGAAAGTAAGCTGTCAATCTTGATGAAACTTCTGAAAATTCACCATTTTCCCCCAAAATAGTCTACTGTTTATGAAACCGATGGAAATCTTTTACATAATCATGATGACAGCACATTGATTGTGCAGCCAGCAGCCTCTTGAACGAACTTCAACAGTTGCGAATGTTTAGAATAGTCATCTTCATTTTGAAAATGAGTTATTTTGCACTCTTAGAGATGGAATTCATGATGAGAACTGAAGTTCACTTTTGTTTTTTCAAAAAATAAATAGTTATTTATAAACTGAAATAGTAAATTTATCTATCATTCGAATACATTTTTAAGTGAGTGCACCTGGTCTATG
Organism: Cheiracanthium punctorium; assembly: GCA_038373885.1. NCBI lineage: Eukaryota > Metazoa > Arthropoda > Arachnida > Araneae > Cheiracanthiidae > Cheiracanthium > Cheiracanthium punctorium. The sequence goes on along the minus strand of JAWZYV010008216.1, from coordinate 1,513,613 downwards.
ATCGTAGCCCTCGTGTCTAACTCAGTGTAAAACAAAAACTTCAAATGCTAAGTGTCACAAAGATGTCGCCATAGGTAAAAAATGTTTTAATTATTACATTCTTTTCTGAAAAGAGGTGCTATTAAAAAGAGAAAAAAAGAACTTTTACTTTATCATGCGGTAAATAAATAGCTTTCTGAAACAGGAAGTACTGTTTAATTACATGCTAGCGCACACTGGTGCCTACTTTGATGCGTTCTAAATATTCTGGGATAAGAAAATAAACGTCGCACCATGACTTTTCAAACGCTCTGTGTATTCATTTTGAAAAGCTTTGCGTCACATTCCTCTTATTCTTTTAACACTCAATGACAATTTAATTTGCGCACCATTTCAGCAAACTAGCATAACTAAAAGAACTTGTCAGCTCTCTCCCCCTGCTTTTGATATATTAAAAGCTGAACTGATATTAATTAAAATGTTTTGGGGTGCGTGAATGCTTTAATTCCCAGTTGGATTTGAAAGTTCCCGTTGAAATTAAAGACGCTTTAACGTTGATAAGTTATAATGTTTATATATTTGGGCAGCAGATGGGAAGGGTGAATTTTATTTTTTTTTGCTTTCCGTTTCGGCTGCTAATGAATTTAATGAAAGATGAAAGGGAAATTTACAAAACAACACAAATGCAGTGAAATCTCAGCCGAAACAAATTCGATGAGCGGTAATTTTTAATTTAAATTTGAAATTAAACGATTTTAAAGGTTTTGAGTGATCATTATTTTTAATTAAAGTGATTTTTAAAAAATGAATAATTGAAATTATGTGTGCTTTCAGTACAAACTAGGAATTATTTAAATATGTCAAAATGTTGAATTCCGATGATAGAAAGGAGTTACCTATGAAAATTTTACTTTAATAAAATTTAAATCTATCGATTTTTATTCCTTAATAAGTCTATTATCAATGCAATTTTTTTCTTCGCAATTATCAAATAGATGTCAAGAATTTTTTGGATACACAAATACATGTGTTGTGGGATTACGGTCAATTAGCTAGTCCGAGGTGAGGGGTGACCTCCGTGGGGGGTCTTTTTAAGGGGTCTTAGCCGGGTATTTAAGCTAAGTCTTGGAGGAAACCACGGAAAACTCCGAACGGTTAGGTCGGCAGACGTGACCGGGTTTTGAACCAGACACCTTCCATCTCACAGTTCCGAGAGCTATGCACTCGGCTACTTGTGGGGTCTAAATGCATGTGGATCCTTTTATATTCATTGCATGCATTTTTAGTGCTATGATAATGTAAAAAAAATATGGACAAACAAATGAAGTACACCAAAATTATAGCTAAAATTTATCAATGCGTCAATACTACAAATTTATCAATGCATCAATACTACAAATTTATCAATACATATAGTGAGCAACCACTCGAATCCAGAATCTCCATATTCAAAATTAATTGCGTTTGTCAAACAGGATTTCAGTACACGGTGTCTTGAGATATCTAGATGTCTTTGTTCAAATGGGTGGAAAATAATATATTTACGACGGGAGAACCGTAGCAAATCACGATTAAGGGTGTATGTCGAAAAAAAAAGAACTCTGTTTTTAGTCTTGGTACACAAATTGAAATAAACTAATAGCACCATGGTCTCCAAAAAATTCCAGATGGTTCTTCATAAGCTGCTTTACACACTACAAAAAGCGAAAAAGCTGTGGCTTTTGCGCAATTTTCAGAAAAAATTCTTAAACGTGGATCTGAGCAGCAAGATTTTTCGAAGAGTGACACGCTTTGCGAAAATTTCCGACTTTTAAGAATTTTTTCTGAAAGTTTTGTAGCTGATACAGATTGATCGTTTATTTCAGTATGTAGTACAGCTTGTAAAGAGACAGTTTCAAAATTTTGAAGTGCCTGGCATAATTAGTTTATTTGTGCTTATGTACCAAAATCAAGTGATTTCCGTTAAAGGATTCATTTGCTTGAAAATTTCACCCAACATTCAAGCATGATTTGGGGAGTAACAATTAGAAGAAATTTGGAACTTCTGTAGTCAAATGAAAAGCAAATACACATTTTCATATTTCAGTTGGTCACTAAAGTAGTCCTATATAGACGAAAATAATCACCTTCTTTCTCATCTTCTTTTTGCAGTAGTCAGTTTTCATGCATTATCAATGACTAACGAAGGAAAATTATATTAATAATCATTTAGGAATTTTATGTTATTAAAAAACTGATTATTATTATTTTTGTTTATTTTTAAAAATATATAAAATATAAATAGTAAATTAGTACACCCATTTTAGTATTTGCTATTTAACCTAAAGAATTAAGATTTAAAACTTACCGTTACTAAATTTAACATAACTTGTTTAACTATAAGGCAAATAATAAATTGTATGCATTTAAATAATATAATTGTGTTTCATATTTACACTCAGAAATTTGTAAACAAGCAAAAATAAAAATTTAATTATTTTCTTGTAACCTGATTAGCTCTAGTTTTAGTAATAATGACTAAATGATGCCAGACATTACTGGAAACGAAATTACGAGTAGATTTAATGTAACATTTAAGAATATTAAATATCATAAAATATTATTAAACTTAGCAAAACCAAACAATTTGTCTATTTTTTACTGTAAAAATTTATTATCAAAAATTTTAAACTACCCACTTCTATTAAAAATTAACGTATCATGTTAAGTCCCGATTTTTCTATCTTGAAATTTTGCATATTATTTTGAAAACTTTTAAATAGAAAAATTGACAGTGTCAGTTCTTCTGTGATAGTTTTTTATTACTATTTTACTACTTATGCTTTGTGTATTTTTAACAATAAACGAAAATAATAATCATCAGCTTGTTAATACCATAATATACATTATCCAAATGACTAAAAATATTAATGAGTTTTATTGTTAGATGTAGATAATATATGAATACTGACTACCAAGAATGAAGAAAATATTAATGAGTTTTATTGTTAGATGTAGATAATATATGAAAACTGACTACCAAGAATGAAGAAAATATGAATATTTAAAAAAAAAAAATATTCATATTTTCAAAACATTGTAATGATGATATATTATGATATTTAATATTCAAAACATTGTAATAGCCTATTTTTTTACACCGCGATAAAATACTTGGCCCTCCTGGAAAATAAATTTTCATATAGGTAATAACATCTTTTCAGCATGATACCTCAGAAACTCCATTTCCAAATTTGGAATACATGCTGATGAGCTAAACAACATAAATTAAAAAATTAATAGAATTTCAATTTTAAATTATTAAAAATATAAGTTTTAATATTTAAATTTTAAAAATGTTATTTAATTGAAACGGCCAAGTTATATAATTTATAAAAGAACTCAAAACCCTTAACAAAATGACATACATTTAAACTCACTAGGTCAAATATGTCTTGAATTACAACCTCTTAAAGATTGCTGTGCCGTGCAAAATTTCTTGCTTTTTTCAAATTTCAAAATTTATAACTCGGAAATAAATTCTTCAAAAAATCTGAAAACTTGCTTTTTTCCTCTATTGCGGTAGTACGACATATAAACAAAAAACCAATACCTAAAGACATGACATCTCGACCATTATTTGGTTTTACATGGAAATTACCCACATTTATTAAAATATTTGTTATGGACAGTGTTTAGTAATGGATATGTTGCCTAATTTCTCTCTCATGCTTGATTTTGAGAAAAATGAATAAATTATTTGCATAAATAAAGTAATATTAAAGATTACTACTTCCTATTACAGAGTTATAGATAAGTTCGAAAAATCGTTTACATGGCAGGGATTTAGCAACTTTGTCCTTTTTATGGTAAACAAAAAATTAAAAGGCCCCCCTTTTCTTCTGCTTACTCTCGATTCTTTTGAAACACAGAAAGAATATTCTTGCAGTCAAAACATTGGGAACACCACTTTTATATATTAAATAAAGTCTTATTATTATTATTATTATTATTATTATTATTATTATTATTATTTTTATTTGGTAGCACGTTCAGGAAGTACAGATGTCGATACAACCACTGTTTTCGATAAGAAATATCTTGCAACGATCATTGAAACACATACGCTAATTTCTATTAAACTTGGTCTATGTTAAAGCACAATATGACAGAACGAAATGTGTATTATATGTCGGAGAGCTAAAATAATTGTAAAGCCTGTCTGATAATTTATTTTGGTGCTTTTTTTTCTCGTAAAACCTCAGCTTCTGTCAGCTGAAAAGCTGTTTAAAGCATTGAATTATCTCCAGGACGTTAGAATACTAAATAGAAATAAAGAAAAAGCTTAAACCAGATGCTTAGTAATCGCAGCCGTACAGTTTAAAAGAAAGAAAAAAAAAAAAAAGAAAAATCAAGTGAAGAAATTCTGGAAAAATTTATTGTATGATTTCTGAATAACGTTTAATCAATGTCAGCATCTGAATTGTACAAGACATCACGATTTACTGAGAACAGACGCGAACCAGTCATCACGTTTATTCGTGAGATAAGGCAACTGCCGTTTTCTCAGGTTAATCAGGAACATACGCGTGAGACATACTACTGCATGTTTGGCAGTTTTCGTAGAATTTTACGACAATTCTTGCACTGAGAAAATGCTAGTAATGCGAGTGTTATAGTATGACAATGAGAGGCATTTACAAATGACATTGTTCTACAAAAATATTTTTAACTTCTGACTTTTTTATAAGCATTGTTTTATGCCATTGTAAAAAAAAAAAAAATCGTCATATTTTTAAAGGCACTTGAAAATGCCACTTACGCTATAAGAGACTATAAAAATCTGTCTGCGTAACAGTTAGTACATAAAAATAAGAAATCCACTCTGTTACTCTGCCCATTGTAAATATTTTTCTGCCTATTTCTGTTTTAATTCTGAAATTTTTACATTTTATTTTTAACAATAAACACAGAATATTCATTCAAAGACTTTTTACAACTATATCTCTTTTTTCTTTTTTTTTTTTAAATAAGAAATCTATACAGAGGTATATTTATAACGTCTGAAATTTACATTGAATAATTCATTGAAAAATCTCTGATAAGTATCTAAGCTGAAGTAGCACTCCAAAGTCATTCTGATGTTTACTTCACTGGTTTTTGAAAGCATATTCTAATTTTCCCATTTTGAAGAACTAGTGCATAGGCAGAAGCAGGGGCTTGTCGAGGGGGTCAGATCCTCCCTAATATTTTTCTGGAATCCCGGCTTGGGTGTGCTTCCCTTCATAGGGGTTAATGCTGGCCGCACACTGGATGCTCCCATAATAAAATGGCCAGTAATTCGGGCCTTAGTAGTGGCAAAATGCTTGATGAGCAAGTGCCTTCCCATTGGGGGGGGGGGTATTTTTTCAGAAAGGGCCATATTCTTGGAACGAGGTTCCGCCTACTTATCAAGATGTGTATTATCTATTTTAGAGTATACAGTTATATGTTAGGGTGTCCCAAAATGATTGAAACAAATTTTAAGGGGAGGTAGAGCTCATAATAAGGAATCAGAATCATACAGCAATGTGGGGACAAAAGCGACGTTTTCACTTACCTGTTTATAATCACTTTGGGAAAACCTTTGAAGTGTTCGTCTAGTTTCTCAACCAAGTTTCATGAACCATGACCACTCCCCCAAAAATTTCATCAATCAAATAAAGTAAAATTTTTAAAGTATCAATTTTAGTTACGTGTTTTTTGCAAAAGATACATTATGTTTTTGAAGAAAAATGGTCGGAAAGTTGACTGTTGCTTCAGCAAGCTAAAGTGATTATTAACAGGTTCATGAAGACAACATTTTCGGGCTCACATTTGTATGATTCTGAGTAGCAGTGGCCTAGCAAGAAATTTTTTATGGGGGGGGGGGTTACGGCTACTGCAACTCATATATATGTATATATATATATATGGGGTGTGTGTGCGTGAAGGAAATACATTTTGTAAGAGAAAAAAGAATTCCTCATGGGGGTGGTGTTATGACTCCCCCCAATCCCCCGTAGCTACGCCGCTGCTGAGTAGTATTGGTTCCTTTATCGCTCCTGACTTTTTTCTCCGGAATTACAAGTCAACCTGTATACACTGTTTCTATTTTATCTAATTTTACAAGAAGAAAAACACACGCATTGCTGTAAAATTGAACTGCATTGCGCAGTTACGTGGCACTGATAAGCGCATTACAAAAGATGGGCAGGGGTTCAAATATAGTATTTCTAATGAAACTCTTTTACACATTCCATTATAAAGGGGTTCAAATATACTATTCATAACCAAATTATCATTATGCATCGTAAAAATGCACAAGAGTTAATCTATTTTTAAAAATATTTATTTATGTAATAATAAATTGCATTTTAAAGTATAAGAGGATTACTAAATGATATGCCAACCTTTTAATGCCGGAAATTTATTCATCAAATTGGAGGCATCTTCAAAAGTTGTAGCTTGTGATAAGAATAGCTATTCATCAAAGGGCTAATAATTAAAAAGATAGAAAAAAAAAAGAGTAGTGTGGCATAGAGATCTGTAAAATCGTGTAATTTTTTTCTTCCTTATTTGTTTTTCGCTTCTCCTTTCCTTTGGAAGGAAAAGAGAAGCTAATACAAAAATGCAGCTAAAAACATGAATAAAATTGTTACATTAGTAATCCAACATCTGTATGCTTACGAAAAACAAAATTTTCGAAAAATCTTCTACTGACTATTTCTTGCACTCGAGTTCATATCAAACTTTTGGGACACAAGACTATTTAATATTGTACAATCTAATTAAAAAAATTCTGTAATTATATATGATTTTTTCTCCTTGTCTCATTTGTAAACGTATTAAATTTCCATTAATCTTAATGAAATATTTATGACTTTCGTCTAATTAAATCAAAAAACAATATTTCTAAGGGTGTGCGGATCCAGCAGACTATCAAGAAAAGCAAAGCAGCTCCGGCATTAACTTCTAATCTCATTTACAGCTTGTATTTTTTAACACTTTTTGTGGTGTTTAGTTAATTATAATTGCGCAGTAAAATAACACATGCTGACATGATACCACCGCCAAAATACCAGCAGAGAGAGATCATAATTCAATTTATATCGGTGTTTGGAGAAGTTAAAGCATTATTCTCTATGATGTGCTCGGCTTAAAAACTAGTTCGAAGAGTGATCCATCATTGCTGATTTTTACAGTATGTGTGTATCGTGGGATTTTAAGTATACCAGATATTCCTTTGAGGAACTGCAGATTTTTGCGACGGTCGAAAGACAAACATCTGGGAAAGCTGCCAATGTAATTAGGGATAAGAGCAATATTTGAGTAAAGAAGGTTAAAAATATAAAAAAATCTCACTTTCCAATTTGACGAGTTTCATTTGTGTTTTTTGTTAAACTTTTAAAGGCTTTGCGATGGAGATAGGGTACTGAGCTTCGAGTCTATGCGAGGAAATATTGCATCTCAATTATATGATATTTGAAGCCTGATCATTTACAAGTCCAGTTTATAATGATGCCGACTACATGGGTGTTCTGGGGCTCAAGCACCCACAGGAAAAATTACACGGACATGAAGCACTCTGAAAATTTTAAAACACAGTTTTAGTTATGTTTGTAGAGAAGATATCCATTGGAACTTATCGAAAAAAATCCAATAGTTTTCTTCAGTAAAAGGATCTTTTATGAGATTTCTATTGTAAGATCCGAATTTTTCTGTGTCAGCAAAATATGACGACCAGGTACATGTTGTAATTCAGAATGATTCCTTTAAATGACGAAAAATATCAATTAATATTTTTGTAAAGTTTTGGTTTCAATCTGTATATTAAAAATGTAAAGCTATTGGAGAAAATACCATCAACGGAGATTTAAAAAAAAAAAAAAAAAAACATGTCTCATCATCCCCCCCACCCCCTCCTCTACGAAAAACTATTCTTTCTAGAACACTCACAAAAGTTCTCTGCAAAGTCGGCGACACTGAGCCCAGAGAACACGAGAAAGCAAATATCGTAATCCCAAGCGAATCAACACCAGTTACACCAAATCGGTTTCGGACTAGGCGTTACTTCATCAGTGGCGAGCAACATAGGCAATAGTTCATCCGAGAGATTGCTTTTAATGGAATAAAACTTGCTCAAAAAGTCACCACTAGATGACGTTCTAAAATATTATATGCAAGTACGCCGGTCATAAAACATCTGCTGCACAATTTCCTCATCCCCCCCCCCTTCCCTTGAGAATGGTTGTTACTTGGCAAGATGGTGCGTTATTTGTAACTCTTCTACCAAACTGGCGATTCTGCACTCTCCACTTTGTTCTAAAATTGGACCTTAAAAGGTGTTCAAAACAGTCCAATGGCAGCTATGGGGTAAGAAAAATGTTGTCAAAAATTGAAACAAAAGGATCGTTGAGTGTATGATCCGGAAGAGAAGAGTGTTGATGAATAGATAGTCTCTTATCGGGACCATCGTGATTCTACCGGGCCTGCTTGTGCACTCCGATGAGTCATCCAAAGAGGCCTACTGATGCACTTATTGGTTCCAGCACTTAGATACGTCCTCTAACGGCTGAATCTAACCAATGAGGAGACGTCCGTAGGCCTTTTTCGGAGAGCGCAAGCAGGTCCGCTAGAATCACGGGCCCCGATTTTATACACTGAAATGTATAAAATCATGAAATGATTGATGAATCATGAAATGCATGAAGATTATACTCCACTGCTGTAAACAGATTACAGCAGTGGAGTATAATCTTCTAAGGTTTCAGATAGAGGCTGCGAATAAAGGTAACCACAGTGGACATGTTTTGAACTATCATTAACAACAAAGCCATTTGAAATTTGTAATATTTTCTATGTTTTCTGTCTTGTTCACACTAAACATTGTTACTACATCTGGTGGTGAATTTTTTAACATTTTTTTCCTTTTCTTTCAGAAATCTCTCTTCCCTGATCTCATTAAGATTTTCTGCAAATTGGTAGTATTCTGACGGTAGTTTCGCTATACGCCATTCAGAATAGGGGAAGTTTAATTATGAATACCCTGTATATATAAAAATCCAGAAAATTAAAGATAATAGTTTATATTTCAGTATCATGTCATTCCTTATATATGCAGGTTTCAGGTTTATATAAAATATTTCTTATATAACCCTGTATATATATAAAGAATGGCATGATAGTGAAATATAAATTATTGACTTTAATGTGAAAACTTTATTTAAAAAAACCCTTACATTTCTGCGAATTAATCTAACATTTATTAACTTTCCTGAAGTTAATTTTTTTTAACTCACATCCGGTCAATTTTTAGAATGACAGTTTTGAAGCATTTAAAAGCATAACCAGGTTCGCTTCTGAGATTTATATAATCTGTAATTTAATTAAATCATAACGAAATTAAAACGCTTTTTTAATTTTGTTTTGTTTTGAATGAAGAAACACCAATTTAAAAATCTGTACATTATCCTTTTCAGCGATAATATTTTACCAATCATTTAATATCCTTTCATACTAAAATATAGCTTGGCACGAGAAACTCTCATATTTTTCAGAAACGATTACATCTGGAAAGGAATTTAATTAAACGTTTTCGAATGACAGAATTCATAATTCTCGTTCTGACGATTCGTTTTGATTACAGATGGCGTGAATTTGACTCCTAAAGTTTGAGTGGATGTGGGAGAGGAAAAAAATAAAAGGAAAATTATTTAATTTCATACTACTCATCGTCTGCGAAGAAGCTGAAATATGACTTTCTGAAATATTTTAATGTCAAATTCGTAAAGAAAAGCTCCCATTTTGCTTTGCAAATTTTTGAATAAATAAAAAGTTAGGAAAAAAATTCCATAAATTATGTTAAAGAAATATTTGAAGAGTTATATAAGAGTGTAAAAAAGAGATCGCGCACAGACTTCTAAGAATATTATCAGAAATTAAACCAATGAACTTCTAAGGGAATAAATTATTACTTTATTTCTAGTGTGTTATTTCCTGCTATGAGGAATCTCGTAAAATTTAAACATTCATAACTTACCTAACTGTTGATGATATCATTCGATTCAATTCTTGGACGTATTGGATTATTAATAGTACAGGAGTGCAGAGTATTCAATTCTTACAAGCATTCGATTTTTACTGTCATCTTGTTCAACGTTATACACGTTACGGCGATTCACTACCAATCCTACAAACTTGTGGAAGAAGTAGGTTACTCAAGAACGAATAAGAATCAAATAAAAATGCGGAGCCATGCACGTCGTCTTTATGCACCTGCATGGGCGTCGGCAGAATATTTCCCAGGGGGGTGAGACTACTCCAGGGGGGGCAAAGACTACTCAAGGGGGGCAAAGACTACTCAAGGGGGGCAAAGACTACTTCAACGTATGGTTACCATGTTGGAAAGAGCAAAAAAGCAAGGGAAAACACTGCATACAAAAATCGAGGGGGGGGGCATTGCCCCCCCCCTTACCCTATGCTGCAGGCGGCTATGTGCACCTGTAATAACAACTTTGAAAGAAGTGTTGAAGTAATAGTCATCTGTCCGACGATGGTTCGAAAAAAAAGAAATAGTTGATCTTTCGTAGAAAACTCGACTACAACTGATTGCCCAGAAATTTCATTTCATTTAATCGAATAAATTCCCAGTGATAAACCAGGTGTCACAGTAGGTCCTATTTTTTAAAAATTCCTACCTCTATAAATAAGAGTAAAATGTTCTGCTGCTTCAACACATGTTAAATGTTCTTTTAGATGTTAAGGTTTCGCCTATCAAACCTTTAAAATACTAGGCTATATAAATATAAACTGATGAAGGCAGGAATTAAAAAAAATAGGACCGTCTGCGAAGCCTGGCTAAACCCGTTGTTGATAAAACGCAGTTAGGAAATTAGATAGATATTTGAATATTTCTTCCAAAGTGATATGCGTAAAATACGGAAAAAGCGCCCCTTCTAATAACACCCCCCATCCGTGCTTTTCTTGTGAATTTAGTTTGCTCCTAAAATACCAAATAAACGTGCCCTTATGGTGGATTCATACTGGCAGGAGACTTGCCGCGGTTAAGCGTACGGTCATGGGTTCGATTCCCACTCATACTCTCTTTGTAAAAATTACTTTACTCTGTATTAGTAAAAACTTTCACTCTGATGCAACAGATGACACCAATGAAATCACGCCATATGCCAGTGAAGACTGAAGTCAGAACAATGCTCTCTGCTTTGCTTCGCTAAGTGACGTCATCGCGGCATCTTAGCGGTACGGAACAGACAGTATGAATCCAGCTTCACTTGAAGATAGAGAGGGCGCTTGAACGGTATATATTTCCTACTTTTACCGTTTATCCGCCCCCATAGAGCGCGATTTTCCTTGAAGATTGGGGGGGGGTGCTTTTCCGGCATTTTACGGTGTATGCATGAAGACGTCGTCTGCAATTCTACCCTGCTGTATGATTGTGATACGTCTATGAGTAATTTACTCGTTTCGACGTACGTCGTACTATCTCGAAGTTCGTCGCACTGGTACTGAATCACCAAGTATATACTGACCTTTTTAGTTACTGGATATCGATCTTTATCTATTAAAAACGTTCTTTTAAAGCTAAATATGATGAAGTGTATGCACACTCAGTGCAGATAATTTTGTATGTACTGCTCGCATTTGTGACTGGAATTTTCAAGAAAATTTTACTACAGGATCAGCGAATGCTGTTCAAGAACTTGACAATACACCTTATCAAAGCATGTTTCAATATCCTTTAGTTTGTTATTTCAAATGCTTTATCTCGCTGACAGCATAGCAGCGTCAGATATTCTATATGGAACAGCTATGGGCGAAATTAAGCGGCTTCTATTTTTCTAGATCCTCGATAGATGAAAAACCGACTTAACTCAGGGTCACCTAATTTTGGATAAATTAAAGCTGAGAGATCGGTACCTAGATTGACAACCCCTCCCATAGTTGACAAGCCAAGCAATGGAGGGGGGATACTGGAGTCATGACAGCTTCTACGTGCACCAGCTACCTTCAGCATACAAGGTCCCACAGCAATCCAGTCGCGACAGGTTGTCACTCTCCCAAGCGTTGACCGAGGTCGGCGCTTCTTCACTTTTATTCTTTTTAAGAGACCCGAGCTTAAACCAATCAGGAGCAATAATACGCCAACAAGAAGCCTACGGAATTCAGGTCACTGTGCAAGACGATTAATTGTGTATGTGTGTCCCTGAATCGATGACAGGCCAAACAAAGAGAATACGTTTTCTGTATCAAAGAGCAATGGACATTTGTTTTCTTCGCTCCCACAGGAGATTCAGGCCGTCTGCTGATTTGGAGGAACAACGCACCAGATATAACCCACCCAACATAATCGAAAGGCACAATTACAGAAGTGGTAGAATCTTAGTTGGGACAAGGATTTTCCTTGGTTGTCACACTGACCTTCATATGTTGTATGGACGAACTCTGATTAGTATGAGATATTGAGACTAGATTCTTGATCCGTATGTCAGTTCCTATGCTGATGCTGTTGGTAACAACTTTATTCTGATGGATGATAATGCGTGGCATCGTCAAGGTGTGCTTAGTGAAGACTTTTTTAGGATTTCAGTATGAAGGAGATAGAATAGCCAGCTCAATCTTCAGACCTGAATCCGGTAGGACATGTTTGGAACAATCTTGGCAGGCTAGATACTGCTCTGAATCCCTTTTCACGGTTGACGGATCACTGGAACAGGGGTTATTTCACGTTTGCTTCAGTGTCAACTTAAATGACAACAAAGTCAAAGCTTTCCATATACTATTATTAGGGATTTGCACATTTCTATGAACTCATTTTTGTAATGTTGCTGTGAATTTTCCATATAAAGCTGTAATGTCCTGTTTTCTGAGAAAAGGGACTTTCGGATAAAAGTTCTTTTTGTGTATTATGAATAACATTTGCATTTAAATGCATGTAAATTTCTTTGCACCATTAAATGAAGGACTATTTAGTGCACATTTACTCCAAATTTCTTCTTCCGATGTTTATTCATTTTCAAATTACACACAAAAAATGGGCTGTTACTTTAACTTTTGGAAGCCAGTGCATTTTATTTTAAAGATTACACATTTAAGACTGGTTACATATATATGGGAAATGTGTTCTGCATATTTCGACAATATATTGTGGAGTAAAAGGGGACAGCACTCACGTAAATTAGAGTACACCCAATTAAGATACGTTTCTGCTTGGTACTATTACGCAAACGACAAAGTTCATGCTATTCCACAGAACTCGATCTGATGCATGAGTTTAGCGTTTCAAGATTTTAGTACTTTAAGCTGTTTCAGATGTAATATAATTTTTATCAGAAATGAGTAAAAAAAAATCCTTAATAGTATATAATTTTAGTAAACAAATAGAGGAATTAGTGGTTACTGTTAGATCTGCCTTCTCTTTACATTAAAAATTCATTTTAAATGAAGAAATATTCCAGTTTGTCAATTTGTATTTCATAAACAATAGTGGTCGTGCTTTTATGTAATTTAAAAAAATGAATTGTAATGAAAATAGATAAAATTCATTTTAATTGAAAAAAAAAAAACTTTAGTAAAGATAAACTTAATTTCAGTGACCATTAAAATCTTGTGTGATTTAGTTTTAAAGGTATAGACGCATACGTATTTTAGTACCTTCACGGACATTTGTTGTTTATTGAAACTAAAGCTATCACGAGAGAATTTAAACTCCATTCAAAGATGTTTCCAATCTTAAATATGACATCCAAGAAACAGCTGACTTGTCATTCTTTCGATAAAAAGTTGAGAAGTTATAGTACGCTCCGTACTTCATTTCTATTATTATTTTTTTTTTCTAAATGCAAAATATCACATTTTAATTAAGTGTTTTCGAATGTTGTGCAATTCAATTGTTTTGTTTTCCAAGATCATAGCTCGGAGGGACGATTCGAAGAAATTTTTGCTCAAGTGAATGATACGAATATTATCACATTATTTTCCTAAATTTTTTTGGCGGTGTTCTCCATTGGTACGTGTCATAGTGCATGTAAGATAGCGTATTTTACGTGAAATGATTTAATGATTTAAGATGCGATAAAGACGTGATATGATTTAATTAAAGACATGCTTCAGTCTAAATAAAAAATGGGAATTTAATTGCTTTGATGTAGGGAGAAATTAGTTTAGGAAATGCCAATAATTTGACAAAACAAAAGAAAAACTTAGTGTATAGACTGCATATTATTTTGCAAGGGAAATATCTTATTGTTACATGTACATTATCTCTAAATCGATTTAATAAATATTGAAAGAAAACGACTATTTGGCAGTCCAATCGTTTGAAAAATTTTGTGCAGACATATAGATTAAATTATATATGTGGCACTTTTTGCATCTATATTAGTCGGTAAACAAGATTCATTTGCGTTCAAAGAACGAATACTTCATCTGGCACAAAATAATATTTATGAAAGGAAACTCGACTTTTATTATAAATAAAGAGCTCAAATTAGTATTCAAAAGTTATAATTAAATTTTTGTATAATAATGATTTTTCACTAAAATTAAATTAATTAATCAGCAGGTTTCACATATTTATTTTATTTTTAAATCTTTACTAAAAGTCTTATCGCTATAAATGATAGAGATAGTTTAAAGAAAGATTTGAAATCTTTCTTCAAAAATTTGTAAAATCTGAAAGTGAAACGTCTGAAAATATTTTTTTTTGTTTGTTTGAGGAAGATGGGCATAAATTCGTCAAATAAAAAACATTTTCCAGGCTTTAAAGCCCTAGTTTTAAGTTCCAACTTAAAATTTTCACGTGTTTTTCAGCCAAATGCATATTAATTATTAGGACGAAACTTAGCTTTTCCAAGGTAGTCACGTGCGAAACTAAAAATGGGTGAAAACTCGCTGTATACGCTCATAAAATAAAATGTTTTCGTGGAAAAAGAGCGACACCCGCTTTTAGATTTCCCTTGTATTATGAGAAAGAAAGGCGATCAAAATATTTTGGTCAAGTAATCGCACACCATACCTAAAATTAGACTAGCACGAATTCTCTTCCGCTAAAAACACTCGGTCATAATTTATGCCTGCATTATGTATTTTGTTTCCAGGAAATGACTTTATGTAATGTGTCATTAGTTTCAGTAGAAATAGATTGATGGCGGTATTTTTAGAAGAGCCTCGCAGAAGAGATAAGTGTATTTTGAAGCGCCTGATGAATGGATGTATAGACAAATTGACATGAGATACATATTGACTGCACAATAGTTATTTTCATACCAGGTTTGAAAGATAAACCTGCTAGTTCTATGTGTTTTTCACTACACCTGAAACGAGTGCTATAATTAATCAAACGTCCACAATCAGAATTTTCTTTCGTTATTTATTTATTTATTTTTTTTGTTCCAAGGTTTCGTTTCAGTTCTATAAATATGCAATTTTGGCAATGACGAATACAAAGGTGGAGGCGATGGGGAAATCACCCCCCCTCTCTTTAAGCACACTTAAACCATGGTTAAGTGGTTGAAGCACACTTAAACCATGGTGCTGACCCATGGCTATTCTTCCTCATCACTTAAAAAGGCGCAAAGGAAAAGACTCCCCTTCGTTGATCGATGTTACTACCTAGAAGTGTGTTCTTTGAACGGTCCGCCGAAACCCAGCGAAACCCGCCGAAGCGCAACGCTGGGCGGAGTATTCAATAGACCATTCTGGGAAACAACATCGGTCAGCGAAGGAGATTCTTCTCCGTTGCGACTTTTCAAATGATGAAGGCTAAGCATCCTTCAAATGATGAAGGAGGTTAAGCATAAGTTAATTATTAAAAATGAAAAGTTAAAAAAAAAAACAAGAGTGACCCATATCTGATAATATATTATGGCCACTCCCATGAAACGTTTCTGGATCAGCCGTTGAACGTTGGTTACGTGAAATAAAGATATTCTCAAGTTACAGTTCATACTGGTCTTAGAATGCATGCGAGGATATTAATTTTTTTCAGCAATATGCTGAAAAGATACTTAATACGTTGAGGAAAAAATATTTATGATAGAAAAAAATAAAATAAAATAAAGCACCTATTAAGCACCTGTAGTGACTCAGATTATTTCAGAGCGTAAATTAATTATTGATTCTTTGATTATTGTTGTTTATTTTACCACCCCAAAAATATAGGATATTTAATCACATTTCGTTTAGTGGTTTGCTATAGTTAGAGTGATCAACATCATTCATTCTGTGAATGTGCATCATAATCAAACAAATTGAGATAATTTACCATACGTAAGTATATTTTTGACAGTTATCACCATTATCACCGAAAAAGTCTCAAAGAATGCAAAGACAAGGTAACGGCATTGTCATAGATATAGCCCACATCTCTGATGGTACTCCATTACCTGTCCAACTCAGCCGTTTCTGGGGATCATAAAAAAACAAACTGATCTTACAAGTATTCATTGCCAAGAAAGTAATAGCTTCTTTAATTCAAAGACGATGTGGTACCAACCATCAAAAAACAAAATGATCTTACAAGTGTTTATTGCCAAGAAAGTAATAGCTTCTTTAATTCAAAGACGATGTGGTACCAACCACACATTTAGTGTCTTTTATGGTGATGAAGATGAGGTATCATTCAACTGTACATCTACGCAAAATGGAAGGAAAGTAAATCACCCAGAATTAAATCATTTGCCAGTAGAGGAAGCAGACTTCAGAATGCTGATTCATTCAAAAGATGCATCCCTGTGTGGATTTACTAAAATTGTTCTCGTTAGTGCTGGTACTGAAACAGTAGTGTTAGCTTTATTTCACTGGGAAACTCTTCATCGACTTGGTGTTAAGAACTTTGGCTGCGGACTGCAGTTAGTGATTCTACGCGAATTTTATTTGTTCATGATATTCACCAAAAATTGGGTCACAACTTATGCTCTTTGCTTCCAGCCATCCATGTGCTATCTGGATAAGATTACACGAGTAAATATGACACAAAAAATCAACTATTCCTTTTGCGTCTATGGCGTTTTTAGAACATTTTGGCGTATCATCTGACCGGGAACATGCAGAAGAATATATAGTGCAGTTATTAAGAAAAGGGTCATCCTGAAAATCTGTAGATAAATTCTAAGGCACCTATTAAACATTTCTGAAAAAAAAAAAAAAATTCTCCATACTCAAACTTTGCCACAGAACTGTAGTTAGGTCCAGAACTACTGTATTTCACCCACTAATGGTTAAATTTGATTCTTAATGATATTTGATTCGTGGTGATAAGGTCAGAATTCGGAAGTAAAAGGTTTCGCTCGAAGTAGGTGACGCAGTGGAGAAATTATAGCGCTTAGTAAGATGCTTCAGTATCTGATTATAATGTAACTGATCAGGACTAACACACCTTTTGCGCAATATATAAAGCAAATACAACACTAGTGTGTTACAAGCGACATCATTCCACAGTTTTTCAGATTTCACATATCTAGGACAAACTCCTATCCGTTCCCTTCCGTGCGAAAAACGGGTACTCAACTAGTCTTCTTAAGGTGATGAAATGAGAAGGATACGAAATCATTTGAAAAGCGTGTTTTAATTTAATAGAATATTCGAAAATAATCTTTGACAGAACTAATATAAGCCCACGATGAGTTGCAACAACCATGGGACTTCATTTACTTAGCTACTTATCTTTGCTAAGAATCGAGGAAATTTGGTCCTTTATAAAGAAAAAAAAAATCGTCAGCTATTCCAGCATAAAATGACTCTAAACTCATTTCAGAAAAGCAGAATGGAACGCAGCCAAATCATTAAAAGATATAAAGAAAGGGAAAAGAGGAACTTAAGAAAGCATGATCAGATTAAAGGGGCGTAGTCAAGTAGAAACTTCCGTATGTAATTTAATTTCAGTCACAATATTCAATGGAAAGAGTGTCGTACATTAAGTGCTTATATTTGTTTTCTGTGAATAGATTTTAAATTTAGTTCGCCATCCATGTTGTATGCATGAAGTGATGAATTTTTGAGAAATGTAAAACATTTTAATTCATGTCTATTCCGAATCTTTTTTTAAATTTAGGATTATTTTGTACAAACGAACATTAATATTTGCTAATTTTTTAGATTTGAAAATTTAATTTATTTAATGAGTTATTTTTAAATTTGTTCGTAATATACCGTTAATTTACCAATTTTTTTTTTTTTTTTTTTTTTTTTTTTTTTTGTATTTGATCCAATTTCAAAGTTAATAAAACAATCTTCAAAAGCATGGTTTTAGGATTATTCAATTCTTGTAAAAGTAATTATTAAATATAATTTTAAAAGTGTAACGAACAAAAATTTAACTCTTATTTAGTAAAATTGTACTTATATTTTTCCTAGGCCATAAGTTCTATAAAAAATTCTCAAAGTAGTAAAAGTACAGCAAATAACTTTATAGGTCTAATTTTTCAAATTATATTGCCGTTTCAAATTTAAAAAATATATGGTCAGTTTTCTGAGAGAAGAAAAAAAAAAAAAACTATATAGCGATATAATTTGAAAACGCTAACATTGCTTGCTATTTAAGTTTTCATAGTACAGTTCCGCATTTTATAAAAGTTAGCTAAAACATTAAATAATTGTAATATTTTCATTACATGTTTTGACAATAACGTCTACATTACTACATTGATCTTCCTCTACAATAGTTGACTTTTCTCATTCTTATATTGTTTCAACTCAATTAAAATTTATTAGAGTTACATTCATGAATATCATTTTTACGACTGACTGTTTACGAAATTTGTACTAGGATCCCGTTACTTTTAGATTTGTCAATAGTGTTCGTGAGGTGGAGTAAGTAGGATTTTCTTTCGGGGGGGGGGTATGGACCCCTAACTCCCCTCCCCCCCTGGGTACGTCATGGTGCTCGTGCATCTGCTAGGTAAGGAATAAAACTACGGGGATAAAGAGACGCCCCCTGTAAAGAAAATAGAATGATTCATCCGTAAAAGTACTGTGTGTTTTCTTTTTCTTTAAAATGACACTACTCGCAGCCATCTGTAGCTCTATCTATCAACCAGAATTCCAACACATTTGGTAGAAAGACTAATGACCACACGCAAAAAAAAAAATAGTTCCAAAGTCGCCAATGGGAGATATACGGCGTTGTTATTAAATAGTTCGAGGAATGGAAGGTTTACTTGAACATTTCACTGGCGACGCCCTTGCTTAAATCTGTTGCTTTAAACATTATAACGTAATTCCCTGAGAAAAGGCTTATGTTTATATCGATTTTCTAATTCCATTAAAACCATCTTCGGTCTTAAGTAAATGTAGAAGTTAAGATGGAAGGTTTAAATACGTTAAAAGGCATTAAAATAGTTTTGCAGTAATATTATTTACTAACTGTATACCTTAGCAAAAGGAAATAACTTCAGCCATCACTCACTGTAATGCGAAGTAATCCAAAATAATGATGCAGCATTAACTAAATAGCTTCAATTTAGTTCTAAACAGAACAATTCCAAGTCGAAATTTTGGAAAATTCCCTTTTCTAACAGCATAAAAATAACAAATCAGAGCCATTTTGGCCGGAAAGCTCTTTTGTAAAATTTGTTAAGATGAAGCGATTTACGTTGCTTTTCTGGCATAAAAATGTTGCTTACACACCGTATGTTTTAGAATGCATTTTCCTGAACACTTAATTCACAAGTTCTGTAAACTTACCCCAGAGTCTGGAATGGTTTTGAAAACCGAAAGAATGTTCATTTTTACTTCATTGTATGGAGTATAAGGAAGTAATGTGATGCAGAAAAATTTCGGGGGCCTGATTTCGACGAAAAAAGCGATTTTGATTACCTCTAAATTTACTTTTAAAGAATATTTTCGATGCATCTCATCGTAAGCTAGCATTCACGTTTATATAAATGCGTATGCAACCCATTTTGACCAACCGCGAGTCTATTTTGACCAGTTTTTCCATGCGGTATGTACGTACGTACGTGTGTATGTAACTCGGAAATATCAGAAACTATTGGTCGTAGAATGTTGAAACTTTAGAGTTGTTGTAGCGTCTAGTTGTGCACCTTCCCTTTTGGCCCAAATCGACTGGGTAGTTTATCTACAGGACCACCCAAAAGATTCTAAACATATCACGCTCTTGGGCGAAATTCATTAAACTCGCATATCTCAAAAACTATTGGTCGTAGAATGTTGAAACTTTATATTTAGGATTGCTGTAACAACTAGCTGTGCACCTCCAGTTTCTGTCTCGCAGGACTGGATAGTTTATCTACAGGACAGCCCAAAAGATTCGAAATACATTACGCTCTATGGGCCGAAATTCATTAAAGCATATTTTAGAGGTATGAGGTTACTTCAAATGCCCCAGAAGTGATATATGCTGTTAAGGGTTTCAAAATGTTAAGGGTTACAAAATGAATTTCTCCATCGAAAAAAGTTTTTTTATCATTTATAGTTCTGCTACAAAAACACTCAAAAGATTTCCAATACATTACGGTCAATGGCAATTTTAGGGACATGCATTTATTTCAAGGACAATATAGTTCTACCCTATAGTTAGGTAATGGTAAGACCATGGTCATGTGCCTCAAACCAAAATTACGCAAGAAGTCGCCAAGCTTGGCGATTTTTGGTGTACGTGTGTACGTATTTAACTCTCAAATCTCAAAAACTATTAGTCGTAGAATGTTGAAATTCCACATATACCAGACAGCACATAAGCTTAAATCAAGTTTGACATTTCTTTTGAATTTGACGTATTAATACAAGCTTGGCAGTTCAATTCATTTTAAGCTTGCAGAAAGCTTGGAGATTACAAAAAAATGAGTCAGCAAATATTTTCCCGCCGAAATTAAGTCATTTGAACTGTCAAGCTTGAATACAACTTGATTACTGCTTGATTTGGAAAGCCACATCCACATAACAAATAATTTATCATCAGTCATAAATGTAC
The DNA here is from genome assembly GCA_038373885.1 of Cheiracanthium punctorium. NCBI lineage: Eukaryota > Metazoa > Arthropoda > Arachnida > Araneae > Cheiracanthiidae > Cheiracanthium > Cheiracanthium punctorium. The sequence continues at coordinate 1,492,684 of JAWZYV010008216.1, read as the reverse complement.
TTGACCATAGAATAAAAATAAAAAGATTCTATATTTCCAAATATTGAAATTTTTCAAGATAAAATACAAATATACTACAAAATTGATTTCAAAATCAGTCGTTTGTCTCGATTTTGGCCAATATTGCCCAACATGAGTGTTGCGATATTGAAAGTTTTAAAACGTGTGCTGCTTTTAAGTTTATATTATGTTTATTTCCCTATTAATAGAGTCTATAAATCACACATAATATTATTTTAATTTTGATTCATTCCATGGAAAAATAAAAGAAACAGATCGGCAATGGGCCAATACTGATCAATCTCGACAAAAAACGGCGTGGCACCCGTAACAGTCACTTCAAATTTTAGTCATGTCATCTCGAGATTGGCATGGTGGTTAGGACGCTGTCTTCCACACCTTAGGTTCCGAGAACGATCCCAGTCGCGGACGCTAGACGGAAACAGATTAAAATAACTTGAGGTTTCAGCGTGGAGGGGAAAATGCGTGGAAAAATAAAATATATGGGCGAGTTTGCCGACCGGCGCCCCGTGTATTTAGGAAATTTTTTTAAGTTTGAATTAAGCTTGCTATGTCAAGCTTGATTCAAGCGTGTTATGTCAAGCTTAATGCAAGTTGGGCAAGTGTAAACTTGAACACTTGATTTAAGCTTGCATTAAGCTTACACGCTTGAAATTTTTAAGCTTAATTCAAGTTTATTGACTTGATAAATCAAGCTTGCTGCAAGTTTGATACAAATTTGCTGTGCTGTCTGGGATAAGATTGCTGTAACATACAGTTGTGCATGTCGATTTTTGGTTCCAATCGACTGGACAGTTTATTTGCAAGATCATCCAAAAGAATTTCATTACATTAACGCCTATAGACATCTTCAGTATATTACAGCTTCTGTCAGTCATTGTTTGGATCATGCCCAAAATCTCGGCGTCTGTCGTCGACCTTAGAGAGTTTTGCCGAAATATCGCCAAATTTGGCGATAGTCTGTTATTGTCTAGTCCATGCCCAAAATCTCGCCATTTGCCCTCGACCTTGGCGAATTTTACCGAAATATTGCCAAATTTGGCGATAGTCTGTAGGGATGGACGCGAGACGATTTTTTGTGAGACGAGACAAAGATTTAAAGCTTTTTTGCGAGACGAGACGCACATTTTTAACATTACGATATAGGGATTTTGCGAGACGAGACCAAGCTTATAGGTTGTTTTGCGAGACGCGAGACGTCTATTTTTCGTCTCGCGTCCATCACTAATAGTCTGTCATTTGGTCCATTTCCAAAACATCGCCATTTGTCATCGTCCTTGGCGAGTTTTGGCGAAATATCTCAAAAGTTGGCGATCGTCAGTCATTGTTTGGTCCATGCTTAATATCTCGCAATATGTCGTCGACCTTGGCGAGTTTCGCTGAAATATCGCTAAATTTGGCGCCAAAAATAATTTCGTATTTTGCATAATTCTAAAACTTTAACCCATAGAATTTTGAACTTTTGTATTTAAAACTATTTTAATATCTAACTGTTTTCATTATCTTTTTTGACTGCAATCGACTGGGTAATTTATTTACAGGTTCAGCCAAATGACTTTAAATACATTAAGGTGTATGGATGCATTCAATTCATTGAAAGCCTGTGGTCAATGACTACTGTGGCTATCCCCAAAATCTCTGAAAGTATCTCAAGCTTCTCGGCTTTAGGTGAAATATCGCCAAATAAAGTGTCAGAAAAAAATCTTTCAAATTGAACTCAGCTTGACGATATCAAAGTATTTGGATAGAAATCGCTAAACCTTAGATTATTGCAGTATTCTGTCTCTTTCAAATAAAATAAGTTTAGATTAAGCGCGCCGAAAATATTTTTCATTTAAAAGACGTGCAAGGAAGTCATGTGTTGTCCACATCAGATTTTTTAACTTAAGTTTTACGGTCAATTTCACATTTTTTTTTTTAATGATGCAAATGAAAATCCTAATGACATAACAAGTAGAAGGTTTTTAAATTTTCTTTTTGAAGACTTGATATGAGTTGTCCAATTGCATCGTTAAGCGCCATTCAGATTTATATTTTTAGGAAATGAAAAAACTTCTGTAGAATTTACTTTTCGTCCTGATTGCTTGAAGTACGGCACAATAGTACAAAAGTTCGTTCCGAATTCAATTCATCAGTGTTTTTCCTGAAGTTGGTGTAGTTTTCATGTTATTTAACTAGCTCACTTGGATTTACAGAGTTTTGCTGTTGTATGAAGAATTTATCAAGATTTGAAACAGTAGAAATTCATCATTAAGGTACAAATTCCTTTATTCTAGAACCCACAGCCCTCACATGCAGACAAACAGTAGAAATATGGATTAAGTCAATTTTATAGAAGCAATTAGAGTTGATGCTATCTCGTTTGATTCTTTGAGATGCATATTTTTTGTCCATGCATAACAAAAAGTGTTTTCTTTGGTATTCGGACATCGGAATATCCAATACAGATTGTAAAATTGTAGATATAAGCTTGCCACGAATGGACTGCCTGATTCGGTACCATAGGAGAGAGGCAAATGTTTACGGCAGTCGAGTGATAAAATTATTAAAAAGTAAAATTGTGTTTAAAAAATTGCTAAAAGATGAAATAAAACGTTGACTTAATCTCTAAAAAAAAAAAAACCAAAACGCAAAAAATATGGGGGAAATATTGATACAATTCTGGAAATCAGTAGCGTAACCAAGGGAGGGATAGGGGGTTCAGAACCCCCCCCTTCCCATGACGATTTTTTTGCCTTAGAAAATATATATTCTTCACTCCTTTATTACACATACGTATACGTATATGTAAAGAACAAAATGCCATTGTAATCTCACTTTCGAATTTTTTGGATTTAACGAGTTTTGCATTCGGGCTACTCATATGTTGTTTTTATAAGGACATTAGTTTTATTAATAGTAATTTGCATTTTTTTTTCAAATGAATAAATCGATAACATTCTAATAATAAACTTTCACATAACTGAATATGAAATATTTTTCTTTCTTTTTTTAATAACTTAGAGGGTAAATTAAGATTTAATTAGAAACTCTTTTTTGAGTTCCTTCGTAAAGCGAAATTTAATCAAAACACCGAACAACTCCGGATATAAGCAGGAAGATCATGGTGTGAGATTTGATTTTTTTATTGATATTATCATGTCGACAACTGATGCAGTTATATGCTCTACTTTACAATCCCGTGTATCATGTCTTTCTGAAAAATTTACCACACGTTGGATATTTAGTCCAGTTTTGTAAGAAACGTGCAATGGGTCTATATGCTTGGCAATGAAAGCATCTAATGACCTGTATATCTCTCATATTTGAATGGTTTGAAATTTATAATACAATTAATTTTGGAAAACTTATGATAATTTGCTTCTTAACAGTGTGTACCAAGCGGAACTCTTAGCAATAAGAGAGGCACTCAAGTGGATCCACTCCAACATAAACGGTAGCAGAGTAAGGATCTTCAGTGACAGCCTATCAAGCCTTCAGGCACTAACATCTGCAAGAACGAAGGACTCCCTCGTTCTTGAAATAAAAATCCTCCTAGTTAGGCAACATAGCATCAGCCTGGCGCACCACGACATAGAAGGTAACGAGAGGGCAGATGAATTAGCCAAAGAAGCTGCCAGTCTCCCCCAACCTACCCTTTCTGTCCTAGCACTGAGCTTCTGGGAGTCCTAAAGAGCCAACTGGCAAGAAACCGATTATGTTCAATTTACGGACTTCTGATGGAACTGAGTCAGTATCCTTGACCTCCTAATGAATATGTACTATATGAATAACACCACTTTGCAATAATCTTTTGCATATATATGTAAAGGGACCTCTGTAAGCCAGCACTCCTGCGTGAGATAAGTCTGGCCGGCTTGCTCCCATAATTTTTTTTTTTTTTTTTAAATCAGTTTGTTTTAAGTAAACTCCGCAGCTGCCGTAAAAGGCTTTAAGGTCGGCTTCGCCGACCAAGCCGGCTTCTGTGGCTTCAAATTCAAATTTGCTTCTTATTATTTTCCCCAGTGAATGATTTGAATATTTGAATATTGTTTGTCGATGTTTTAAGCTGTCTCGAAAGAAACTCTCGAATGTCTTCATCTGTCTCATCTAATGGTGTGTCCGAGTAGTATAATTTTTCTAAGAACTGGTCCTTTCAGCTATATTGTAGAAAATGGTTTTTAGTTCAGCATTTTGGTACAGCTTCATTAACATGTCTTTTTATTCTTTTGTCTTTTTTTAAGAGGATAGCACCTTGTTTTGTCGTTCTAAATTCCATTATTTGTTCTTGCATTTCTTTTTGTTTATTGAGAGTGATTCTTAATTTTTATGTAGTAATATTCTCTGCTATAGGTTTTATAACAATGACATCCGGATCACTTCGTGGCTGGAAGATAGTTTGGGAAAGCGTTTTATTTTCAGTGTTACTTAAAGTGGAATCCGATGATGACGATAGAGTTCTTACAACCTTCAAGATATGGCAGCATGGTACAGCAACCTATAATAATTCAAGGATAGAAATTGCAAAGAAATCAAATGAGATATCTACGTACTTTGGTGGATGGCGTGCTTTTATTCGTCCAGAGTAAAAGGTTGTTTGGTTAAGTTTTTAATTCCAGTACCCTACAGATGAGGAATAATTTTTTTCACTGATTTATCAATGAATCACACTTTTATGCTTATTTTACTGTGGAAACCCTCAAACTTATACTACCTCATATTTCAGAGCAATGAATGATAACTTCAAAACGGCATCAAAGGGTCATTTGTGACTATAGTGGGTAGAATTGTAACATTTTTATCACCTGCAAAAAATAGGCCCATGTAAAGTGTTCACAAGGTAAAAGCAAATGCGAACGCCCAAATTGTTTTTTTTTTTTTTTTTTGAGAAGCTTTTCTTAATAATGTCAATAACTGTCAATTATTTATTTAAATGTGTTACTGTTGTTGTTTCTAATGCCCTCTGGCATTAGAAACAACAGGAGGAGGTGCCAGAGCCCCTATATAGGGCGGCGATGGGAGGAAGGGGGCCGCTTCCATTTTAATAAGCCCCATATAAGTCCGACTTTGCTCGGGGACACCTGATTTTGAACCGATTCCAGATGAGAGACTAACCACCTGAAATCGGCACCCCCAGAGGTATCGTTAAATATGGTGAACATTGGGGCCTCGATGAATGTTACGTGCACCAGCTCCCATTAACGTACACGGTCCCAGAGCAGTCCAGCCCAGAGAAGAGTTCACCCTCCCAAGCACCGGCCAAGTTCACTTCTTACGGGAACGGAGTTAAGCGCCCAAAATGTGTACGTTTGGTTTTATTAATCATTAGTTCAAGAGCATTTAATTATTTACAATAAATAATTCCACGTATTACTTTAGCATTGCCCCCCTTCCATTTTTTTTCTGTAGCAGGTTAGCTTAAGAAATACGACTAGAAATGTTTTGGGAAATATATTTGTCCTTTAAGTAATAAAAAAATTATACAACTGCCCATTGTACTGTTATAACTGAACCAGGGTTGGGGAGAATTGTAACTCTATGCCCTCACGTAAGTGCAATAAAATTCTACTCACGTGCCAGCTATCATACCAAAATTGAATTTATGCTTATGTTTGCAAAGTTCTTCTGATGAATTGCTCTAATTTAGATAGAGTTTTTTCGTTACGTTAAGTAAATAATGATTAAAATGTGAAAAATGTTACAACTGACCCTAGTCTCTTCTACATCTACATTTAATACTTATAAAAGTTAAATTTAGCAATATTCTAAAAAAATCGGCATTATGACTGTCTACAATGTTACTAACACTTTCTTTAATAGACCAAACACTTTTTACATATATTGTGAAACCGAGCCATAAAACATTCAATGTTTGTGATATTAAATTGAAATCTGGTGAATGGACTTAGTTTATTAAATTATATTCTAATCGTTGCAACAATTTATAAGGAATAGATATGTACATTTGTTATGATAACTTCCTTTAAATTTCTGCGTAATTTATAGTTCTATTTAGTCGGCATACCAAAAGAAGCCGGATATAAATTCTGCGTAATAATACTTTAAATTAGATTTTAATGAGAGCTAATTTTCTTTCATGCTTTTAGGAAACTTAATAACACATCCATTTAAATCTTTCCCAAGCTGGAATTTACTTCTTTCTCATCATCTCGATTAAATAAATAAATAAAGAAATAAATGTAAAAAAGGCGACGCTCTTTGATAATCTAGAACTGTAATGTTCTCTCATGAAAACAAACACAATAAAAATTCCCCTTGTCCTTGTTTTCCCGAACAAATTTTAGTTTCAAGAATTTCCATTCTTTATTTTATTTTATTTTTTAACTTTTTTCATTTCCTCAGTCTCTCTGTTTTATTTTCCCATTCCGAGTTGAAATATATTTAATAACAACTACTTTGTGTCAAAATATGCTGTAATTTAAAATAACTTAATCGGATGACTGGTTTTTACAAAGAATGGGAAATTCCATTAAGAACTGACACGTTTTTTTGAAGGCGCAATACATCTCCAATGCCGGAGGAATAATCACGAAGGTCATTATGACGTGAAAATATTATGTCAGAGAGAAAATGTTCCCTAACAAAGATCGCGCTTCCGTGGCTATATTCTCGAAATATAATTTTCTTTTCTCTTTCATACTTTTTTTTTAGAAGTACCACTTTACTTTTCATGCGTATCCCATTTGAGTAAAGTATATATTTCTAGGAAACTTTTAAACGAGATTGTATTACGAGACTGTAGATTTTCAAAGGGAAAGGCTTCAGAGAGTCTGTTTGAAAAATTTCTTGTTATCTTTATATCTTACTCAACAAAACAGAGCTGAAAAGAAATTGTTTCTTCAGTTTAGAGAGTACAACAAGTTATAATTAGTTTTGATACTTCAATGCGAAAATATATAAACTTTCTTAAAGACTGAGATGTATTAATTAGAATGTGCGCGTGTCTCACGTAAAAACTGTACACATACACAGACACACACACACACACACACACATACACACATACTACTTTGATAGTAAATTTTACTTACTGGAAGTAGTAATATATTGATTTTTTTACGATATAATTTAATATAAATGTAATTTAAATATTTATAATTCAATATTTTCTATTTTTCCACGAAACCCAATCAGAAAGGAAGTGGCAGTTGATGAATTACAGAAAACGAGCGCGCATGCCGAGCGTTTTTATTATGCACACCAGTTGCCTCCATAGAAATAGTAAAAGGAAGACTGGACATTTCTATGCTTTTCATGGTGATAAAATCATAGGGAATTAGGGGTTAGGTTACGAGATGTCACAGCGTCCTGCAGACGACATTGTCATCAAAATCATTCATGTATCGCAAGACTTTAACCCTTTGGGGCGCAACCCTTTCCCAATGCTGGAAAAAGGGCAGCCATTGTCATCGCTCGACTTAACTACCAGCAAGATGGCGGACGATTGAAACGCTCATCGCGTGGCACAGCCAGCTGTCGTCAAAAAAGGGTCTCTAGATCTGTTGCACGCGATGAACGCTTCGATCGTCCGCCATCTTGCTGGTAGTTAAGTCGAGCGATGGCAACGGCTGCCCCTTTTTCAGCTTTGGGCAATCTAACCAGCTGTTCTCGCATTCTTCTATTTTTTTCAGCAGATGTCAGTGCTGTTAAAAATAATCGTGACTATTTTTTTTACGGGAAATGACGTGCCAAATAGTAAAGGATTCTCATGGAACTATGTCACCCGCAACTATTTTTATAGAAATCAAATCTATTCTTCGTGACTGGCAACAGTCAAAACGTCAGAGTTTGGTGTTCCCAGAGCGGGAACACTGCGCGTTAAAGGGTTAAAGCTTTCATTCTGTTCATTTTCACCGCTCCGTAGCAGTAATCTTTTTTCTCCACTGTTTGAATGGCAATGCTGAGAATTTACTCCCTATGTATCGTGTAAACAAAATCTCGCGTTAAAATCAAAGTAAAGATTAAACACTTTTTATGCATTATGCATGCTTTTTATGCAAAAAATTAATCGATTTTTATTATGAAGCCGAATGTTTTTCAAGGAATCAAAAATAAATATTGGAATAGTTCCTTTTTTAACACGCTTTTATTAGTTTCACCTGTATGTTTGTTTTTTTGTAACCGACTTCTTTGAATTCCACTTTGACCCACTTTAAACGGCCAGATTTAATTTAAACTTTGTAGACTTGTCAAGGACCGATGACAATACAATAATTTCAAAAGTTTATCCCATTATCCTGATTAGGACCGTCAGGATTAGAAATTTTCTTAAGAGATCCTTAGAGCGAGACAGATGGAGGAAGCGCGCGGTCTACGCATGCGTACCATTTCGACACTCGGCTCAACACAATGGAGTAGAACCTTTCTCGCTATTGATAACTGTATTCAATGGTATGATTTTGTAGTTATGTTTTTGAAATTCAGATGGCAAATCTAAAACTTTTACCTCAATATTGTATATTACATGGATGTTTGTGCTTCTTGTAGTCGTTATGAAACTTGTTTGTTGGTTAGAGACCAATTTTTCCTTTTTAGTGACAAAGGTAGCATTTGACTGCAGGTTAATTAATACTTTAGTGCACAGCAGGGAAGTAGCCAGAGAGGGGATTCTCCCCTTTCCCGAAATGGGACTCTTTACTTAGCTTACAATTTGATATTTAGGTTATAATTGAACTTTGTCTTTAAATTTGATACCCAGCCCACCCCGAAATAAAATCCTGACTACGCCACTGGTGCACAGTGAAAATAAATTATCTCACAGTTTGTATTTTCCAACTTAGTGTTCCTTAGCGTGTTATAAGAGGTATCGAAAATTAAAAAAATATAAATTTTAAATAAATATAGTTTAAAAAAACACGCTTTTATAGCAATCGAACTAAAAAGTGAAAAATAAATATAGTTTACAAAAACTAAAAACACGCTTTAGTGATAAATTGAACTAACTAAAAAGTGAAAAATAATTCTTAATAAGAAACAAATCAATGAACGAATATTAGCATTATTGTGAAAAAGCATTCGGTGCTCCATATATCAGTTATTGAGAATATTCGATCGGTACGATTAGTACAAAAAGGATACAGAAAATATAGCGCAAAGCGCCCCACTCTTTTTGTCACAGGAATACTATTTTTCGTTCATTAATTTATTTCTATATTAAGAATTATTTTTCACTTTTTTGTTAGTTCAGCTTATCACTAAAGCGTGTTTTTTAGTTTTCTTTAAAACTGTATTTATTTGACTGACAGTTGACGCTGTTGGATTAGAGGGACAAATTAAATTATGCAGATTAACAGTCAATAGAATAAGTAACTCGGCTGTTGGAGCCTCGTCAGGGGGAGACCCCCCTGAACCCCCCTAATTTTTTAGTTTCATTATTGCCATATTAAAACGATATTAATTGACTAAGTCATTTTATCTCTCATCTTTCGTGTATTTCGCCTGGTAACCCTCGTTGAAATTTTTATGATTGTAACCTATTTATAGAAAAATACATGTGATGCATATTCTACAGCTTACGAAATATTGTAACAATAGATTAAAGCTGTTGTGAACTAATAATATTTAAATATATGTAAAATTATGTCGCATTTTTATGTCGCTTTTTTGGGACCATATTTCGGACAATTTTCAATAAAGAGGGTGAGAGATAAAATGACATAGTCTTTAAAAAATTCCAGGCTGATAGTGACATTCTTAAAGCAAGAAGGGCCATTCGGACGTATATCATATCTCGGAGTATAGACTGCGAATTATTCGCTCGAAAAAATTCAAATTCCTTTTCAGTTGATTACCTTCTTATATGTGGCCACTAACTTTAACGAAATAAGATAATGTAAGTTCAAAAGTACACAGAAATTAAATGGCATCATTGAAACTCCAAACGACATTGTCCGTCAAAGCGCATCTATTAAACCCCAAGAAATGTTTCTCAATACTGTAAACAGGATCAAAATATTCACCAATCCATAGTAAAACATGAAAGCACATTCATGTTTTGTACATTTACTTTCTTGCAGATTGGTAAATATTGTGAAAAAGAAAGAAGTACTGCACATTCCAAAGTGTATGTAAAGTGTGTTTCTTCCTAAGTACCATACGGCAAGTTTTCTTCATTTAACTGCTTTTGACTTAAATTTTCTGAGTGCATTTTTAAGATTAGTGCCTCATCTAATAATTGTGCGACTAAGAGTGACAGTTCGGCAGATTAAACGTTTGTAAACCAATGTTTAGTCTGATATATTGTCCTAGAAAAAAAGTAGTACTATATCTAAAAAAGGGAGGCTTGTGTTTTCCTATATCCCATCAACATTTCATCAGTATCGGTGATCCCAACGTCTGAGCTTCCCCTTGTAAGAAGAAAATGTGAAGTACACTATCAAAAATTTTGAGAATACACATTTTTGTTTCAGGATAATCATTTTAATTATACTATAAATGTTTACTTACATTAATTTTACCAGTCAAAATGCTATTTATCACCATAAAAGCGACAGGTTACCTTACATAGAAATAGCTGCGTTCCCTTTCTTCGCACGGTAGGAAGCGAAAAATTTTCTTACATGTGTAATTCGAGTTGTTTCCAGTGATGTTCTAAAATATCTTTAAAAAAAAAAAAAAAATCTAAAAAATCTAAAAAAAATCTAAAAAAAAGCAAAATTATTTTACTTTTGACGTAAAGTTTGCGTCATGAGTACTAGCCTGAGATCATTTCAATATAAGGAGACAAAAAACTATGTCAGTGTCATTCGAAATTAAAAAAAAAGACAGAAACGAAAAGCTTGACGATTTGCAGAGAAAACGCCCCACTTTCTAATTTTTTTTTTTTTTTTTTTACTATCATACTGTTTTTTTTAGCTTTAAGTTGTAGCATTAATACCTCAGGCATTACTTGGTGTGGACAATCGTTTTATTTTATAATTAAAAGTCATGTGTAAATAGGAATTGCAGCTGAAACGTTCTTTATAAAACGTGACATCCGAATAAAGAGAATGACAGTTGTTGCGATGGAAAATTGTGTGCGCCGATGCCCCGTCTGCAAAATCAGATTCGCTTTTGTTTTACTCTTGCCAATAGAAATTGAACTTTAATCGGATAGTTCAGATTCAGTTAAAAAGAACCGTTGAAAATAAATCCAGGCTACCATTACTTAGAGGAAAGGGTCTGTATTTAAGAATTTGAGCGAATATACGTTGCTTGATAAAAAGTTATCACTGTGACATAAGGACCATATGTTAAAATAAAGGTCTGAATGCACATTTTATTATCTGACAAAATTAAAAAACATCCTGACTGATAGATTTCGAAATTCGACAATCTGAAAATTCGTAAATGATACATAACCTTAAATTTTAATCAATGGTCCCCAGTCAATCGGAAGAGAATTTGCTGAAGTCATTCTTGGCGTGATCTTAAAGGCAGAATCCATTAATCTAACTGGATTTCTAATGCGCGTTTAAACTCGTGACATCAAAGTGACGTAGATCTCATTTACTATTTAAAATTCGGAACCGCATTTGTGAAATTATCATTGTTTTTTCTTTCTTTTTTTTCAAATGTAAACTTGTCACATTACCAAGGCGAAGGAAAACAAAATGTAATGGGTAAATAACGAAACTTCTACGCAGCAGCTAATTAAATTTAAAATGCTATTTCATTAATCTAAAATTCATAGAACATCTTCAAATTTATATCTTTATAACCTTTAAAGTTTAAAAAGGGGTGAATGTATATTTTATAATCTGACCAAATAATAAAAGATTCTGATGGATAGATTTTAAGATGCGACAAATTAAAAATTATTCCTCGAAAATTCCGGTAAATGTGTAATTTCTTTTTAAAATTCTAAAAATTCAGTAAATAATTTTAAACATTCAGAATAAACTGTTTTTGAAAGAAAACGTTCTCTTCTATCCGATGATCTATCGGTCGTTTTCTGATGGATATTACTATTTCCGCTCCTACTGCTGAATATCTTTGAAAAATCACTCAAAAATCGATAAAATATTGAATGAAAAAATTTCTAGGTCGAATTTTGAAGAAATCGCTTAGAGGTGCATAACTTCATGTTCAGAATTTCCTGTCTACCAAATTTGGTAATTTTACGCATAGCTCTGTCATCGTAATGCCGCTGATACGCGCACACACGCACAGACATCTCCTTTTATAATAAGTAGAGAAAATTTATTCTTGAACAATTCCTTTAAAATATTTTGTAAAAAGAGAATATAATAAATAACTATATCCTATGTGATACAATTTACACTTGCGCTTTCATGATCTGCTAGAACGGCGTGATTTGTGCTGAGGTTAATGCACCATGGTGTTTGTGCGTACTTCTGTCAACCCCAGTCGGTGTTTTCTATTTCAGAACTATTTTCAGTGCACTCGTACTGATTATGAGATTAAAGATGAATGAATCCCTTTGATATGTCTATACAGGGTAGTTACAAAACAGCGCGAGGTATTCAGAGCCCTCTCACGAGTAAAGTATTGGACAAAACATTACTAAATTTGGTGGGCGTACATTATAGAAATGGGATTTCGATTTTTAAAGTACAAAAAGTACAAAAAGTCGCCAGTAGGAGAAATATTGGAGCTGTTTACCTAATTATTTTTATTAATTCCCATAATTGTGTTTTTCGCTGAGATTATGAGTATGAAAAGTAAAGCTGGGAGAATTTTCATCATTCTGAAGTCAACTGTCTTTTTATGGCTTTTATTACTTTACCGGACCGTGCTTTGTTAGTCAATTTCTAGTACTAGCAGAACGGTAAGACTTTGCTGCCCTTTGTGAAATTCGAAGGTTAAAAAGGTTACGAAAAGAACTGACAAGCATAACAAACTTACGAAACATGATGCAATGTTTTGAAACTACAGGAACTCCACTATAGCAACCAGGCTGGGGACGTAGAGTGGTTAATCTTCAAAAAGTTGAAGACGTTGCCACTGCTTCAAGCCAGTCGGCCTCAAAAAGATGAGAATCCTCCTGATGTTTCCTTTTATTCTCGTAATCACAATAAGAAAAGAGATTATGCAAATTAATGCATTTTATTCGGTAAACAGGGCCAACATTTCCCCTGGTGGCTACTTTTGGTACTAATTTTTTGTCCTTTAGTTTTTGTTCCCCCTTAGCAGTTTTACTGGTAAAATTCGAAATCCCATGGTCCATATGTACGCTCATCAAACTTGGTTATAAGTAGTCCAGTGCTTTATTCACTAGAGGGCTCGTAACATCTAACAATATATTATAACCAGCCATATTATTTTCCTTGTATGATATAAAAGGAAGTATAGTGATCGCGAAAAATTTCGATATAAAAGGAAGTATAGTGATCGCGAAAAATTTCGATATTCACATTTTAACGGAAAAATCGATTTTGGCTATCTCTAAATTTACTTTGAAGAGTTTTTGCATGACATCTCGACGCACGTATGTATATGTACGTAATCCTTTTTTAATCAACCTCAAGCCCATTTTGACTAGTTTTTTTCCTAACATCTGTATGCACGTAGTATGTACGTATGAACGTAACTCGCATCTCTCAAAAACTCTTAGCTGTAGAATGTTGAAATTTTACATTTGGGATTATTATAATATCTAGTTGTGCATACCTCTTTTTGGCTCTGATCTACGGGATAGTTTATTTATAGGGCCACTCAAAAGAATTTCAATACATTCAGGTCTATGGACATCTTCACAATATTATGTCTATATTCAGATATTGCTTTTGCCCTGTCCAAAATCTCGCAACTGTCATCTGGTGTGTCCAAGGAATTTTTAAGCGTTTTTAACGCATTAACCGATTTACATGCAAGAAAATTGCAAACTTTGAGGTTTTAGCATGTGCAACATTAATTTTAGACGGCTAACCCTTAAAGAAATGTCGCCAGACTGGGCACCAAAAAATAATTACGTATTTCGTATAATTCTAAAACCGTTTACCGTAGAATGTTGAGACTTTGATTTTAGATTTATCGTAACATACAATTGTGCAACTCTCTTTTGATGCAATCAACTGGGTAATTTATTTACAGGGTCAACCAAAAGACTTTAAATACATTGGTCTATGGATACTTTTAATTCATTAAAATGGAGTGGTCAATAACTATGACTAAAATCATGCAAACTATGGCAATCCAAGATAGATTGCAAGAGTTTGTATATCATGCACTCATGTGCAACGATAGCGGCTTTTGGTGAAATATCGTCCAATTAAGTGCCAAAAACAAATCTTTCAAATTTAACCCAGGTTGGCGGTATCTCAAATATTTGGCTGAAAATTGCTAAACCTTAGTAATATTGCAGTATTGTATCTCTTTGAAATAAAATAAGTTTAGATGAAGTGCATCGAAAATATTTATGATTTAATAGACGTACAAGCAAGTCATGTGTTGTACAGATTTTCAGTTTGGGACAGAAAACACAGCAGCTGCACAGTGATCCAGTACTGTCGGACCCTGATTTTCCATTAGGCCCATTAGGCCAGGGCCTAGGGCCCCGAATGTTTGGGGCCCCCACAAACAAAATCCCAATTAAATTTTTATTAATTTTATCTTTTTTTAATAGAAGATTTTTATATGTATTTTCAAGTGTTTTTTCAAATAATATTTTAAACAAGTTGACAATCTGCTCGATGACTGGATGGCATTTATAAGCAAGGATTGAAAAAATGTTGTACATTCTTATATTCCCGATATTTTATGTACAGCTTGGATTTGTTTGTTAAATTCATCATGAAAAATAATAGCCGACCGCCATTTTTTTTTTGGGGGGGGGGGGAAGTGGGAAGCGCAGAATTTTGACAGCAGGGCTCAGTCAGACTGTAATTTACCTTCGGAAATTTCACGCTGCCGGCATCATGTTAGGGAACCCCATCCCGAGTTGTGCCTATAGTCAAGAATTTTCTAAATTGGGCACTGAGCACATTGTTAATTTCTGTTTGAGAGGTGAATTGACATGTGGTGCGTTCTAAACGCTTCTAGTCGAATAATCTACCATTGATCTCTCCACACGATGAACATGATAGCTGATTCAAGTTAGTGTTCTATACTGTGAGATTTTAAATAAATGCAACACCTGGTGCAGCTCGAGTCTTAAGTTCAAAACAACTACAGTTTAACTCAAACATGTAGGCCGGTAAAAGACATTACATATCCTTATAAATAAAAATTAAATTCTGTTTGTTTGTTTGTTTGTTTATTTGTTTGTTTGTGGATTTGATTCGTATACAAATCCACAAAAATGGACCTATCAGCCTGAAATTTTGCACAGATATGTAAAATAATATAGAATAAATGATAGTCCACTTTAAAACTTTGAAAGTCCACCCGTTCCCGGAATTTAAGAGATTTTTTATGTTCTCCACGCAAAAAGCTTTCCGTAATTGTAACCCTTGTAGTGAAAAAAGTGTGAAAAAAGGATCGTGGTTGCCATGTGTGGCGATTTTGCCGAATAAAATGTTTTAAATTCTCAAAGTAAAAATAAAAGAATAATAATGATTTTTTTTTTTTGTTAGTTTATATTCGTAAGGTTATTTTTTTAAAATTATAATATCGTGTGCATGGGAAATCGGAGCAGGAATTAAATGTTTTATACGCAAAACAATAAGAATTGAAGATTTCCGAGGCTAATATGTTAAAATTTTTTAGTTTGGCGAAAAAATAAAATGGCTCAAATGCCGAGAAAGTGAGTTCTAGCGGTTTGCACTGTTTCCGGCTTGGCGCAATTTACTGAGAGCTTAAGGAAACGGATTTTTGAAAACAAGTGCAAAGGTTTTATTAGAAAACAGCGTTAAATTTTAATGATCCGTGCGGAAATAATGCAGTTATTAAGGGATTTCAAGCGATCTATCTTCAGCATTCTCGCCAATTGAGTGCATTGATTTTAGTTGGGGGAATTCCGTCAAATTTCAGATAATTGAAATCTTCGCATATAGTACATCGGAGTAACGATGAATAAAACATGTTATAGTTGATAATTTAAAAAATGAGGCTGTATTAAGGGATTCCACTTTTCAAAAAAATGCCTGGCGGTCGCACCATTTCCCATTTTGATTGCTGCTAAGTCAATGCTTCGAATGATTCCCTGAAAAAAATCTTGCAAAATGGCGTATATTGGCACTTTGGCGAGGCTTAGATTTGAAACTGGATTTTATTTGAGACTGGTATCTATATTAATAAAACAATGTGTGTAAACTGTTTGTTTGTCTGTGTCTCGTGTAGCTCGCAAACGGGTGACCTACCAATATTTGAACGGAAATTCTCCATGACAGGTCCCGACACACCTCGAAGCGATTTTTTCAAAATTCGAACTATTTTAGGAAATATCGATAAAAACATATCGCAAAAGGCTAATTTTTGCTTTCCGCCATTTCGTAATTGTAACCCCACAGTGCATTAAGCGACAATTAAGCTTATCTAGGTTGCCACATTCGGCAGTTCATTAAATGATTCAGACTCTTGAAGTAAAAATTAAAGAGTAACGATATTTTTTAATTTTGTCTAGATTATTTGTAAGGGTGTTTTCAAATTAAAATATCGTGTGCATGTGAAATCAGAGCGGGAATGAAATGATTTATACTCAAAAGAAAAATAGAATTTGGAAATTTTCCGAAAATAAATATGCAACTTTTTAATTGGTCGAAAAATAAAAGGGGTTTATGTGCGATTTTGAGGAGGATTCTAACGCTTGGCGCTATTTATCGTAATTTAATCGTCTGCTATTTGTGTTATGAATACACCTGCGTATAAGTTTTTGAAATTTTCATTCAGTTGGAATTGTGCATTTTTCCGAGCAGCTTTTCTGCATTTATTTCTAATGTATTACATCCAGAAAAAAGGATGTTAGAAATATCAATTTTAATTTTGTTTAATCACACTCATGAATAATGATACACTTTCCAACTTAATGAAAGAAGGAACGAAAATAGGGAAGACCCATGGATTATAACACTTTTTATATATAGCACTTTAGTGCGTATTTAAAATCTGAAAGTGTATCAGATTTTCTATGATTCTAGCGCTTGGCGCAATTTAATGAGAGGGTATTTTTAAAAACAAGCGTAGGTTATCTTATAAATAAAAATGAAATTCTGTTTGTCAATTTGTTGATTTGGGTAGTATACAATTTCACAAAAATGGACCTGTCAGCCTGAAATTTTACACAGATATGTAAAATAATATAGAATAAATCGTAGTTCACTTTAAAACTTTGAAAGTCCACCCGTTAACGGAATTTAAGAGATTTTTTATGTTCTCCACGCAGAAAGCTTTACGTAATTGTGAGGCCTGTAGTGAAAAAAGTGTGTGAAATAAGCATCTTGGTTGCCATGTGTGGCGATTTTGCCGAATAAATTGTTTTAAATTCTATAAGTAAAAATAAAAGAACAATAATGATTTTTTTAGTTTATATTTGCAAGGTTATTTTTTTTAATTATAATATCGTGTGCGCATAAGAAATGAGAGCAGGAATGAAATGTTTTATACGCAAAACAATGAGGATCGAAGATATCCGAGACTAATATGTAATTTTTTTTAGTTTGGCGAAAAATAAAATGGCTGATAGGCCGATTTTTAGAAAGTGAGTTCTAGCGGTTTGCACAGGTTTAGGCTTTTTGGCGCAATTTACTGAGAGCTTAAGGGAATAGCATTTTTGAAAACAAGTGTATAGGTTTTCTTAAAATACAGCATTAAATTTTAACTATACGTGCAGAAATAATGCAGTTATTGGGGTATTTCAAGCGATGTAGCTTCAGAATTCTCGCCAATTGAGTACATTGATTTAACTTGGGGGAAATCCGCCAAATTTCAGAAAATTGAAATCTTCGCATTTAGTACATCGAGGTAACGATGAATAAAACATGTTATAGTTGATAATTTAAAAAATGCGGCTGTATTAAGGGATTCCACTTTTCAAATAAATGCCTGGCGGTCGAACCATTTCCCATTTTGATTGCTGCTAAGCTTTAAATGCTTCGAATGATTCCCTGAAAAAACTCTTGCAAAATGGCGTATGCTGGCACTTTGGCGAGGCTTAGATTTGAAACTGGATTTTACTTGAGACTGGTATATACGTATAATAAGGCTGGTTATAGATAAAAATGAATATTGGTATGTGTGTAGGAGGTTGAAAAACTCCAGCACCGTTTCACCGATCACCATGAAATTTGGTTCACCTAAGTCTTTTATCATGGAGAAGGTTTTTATGCTATCCGTTTTCCTCTAACTTTCCACTAGGTGGCGCAGCAGAACGTCGAATTCTATTCCGTTTAGCCGTTTGCTATGCGAATATCGTCTAACCGATTTTGATGAAATTTGGTACACGCGGATATTAGAACACGGAGAATATTTTTCACTATCCATTTGCTGTAACTTACCGCTAAATAGCGCTGCAACGCATCAACTTTATACCGTTCGACCGATCTGCATAAAATTTTTTATACTTACACATTTGAACACGAAGAATATATTCTAACTGTGTTACTTTTGATGTTACTCACCACTAGATGGCACTGCAATGCATTATTATTTTAACTCGCCACTAGATGACGCTGCAGCAAGCCAAATTTTTGACCATTCAAACGGTGGCTATGAAAATCAGTATACATAGCTATTTGAACAATGAGAATATTTTGGCGTTATCCATTTTGCTAAAATTCGCCACATGACGGCGCTGTAGCAAATCATTACTTTAATTAACCACTAGATGACCCTGCAGTGTATCACTTCTTGACTGTGCGAATGATCGCTATGAAAATAGGTATACATAGTAATTTGAACACGGGGAAGAGTTTGGCACGATCCATTTTCCTATAACTTGACACTAGATGTCGCGTCAACACATGAACTTCAGGACTATTCAGCCGATCGTCATGAAAATTCGTATACATCGATATCTGAATGCGAAGAATATTTTCGCCGTATCCGATTTGCTAAAACTCGCCACTAGATTGCGCTACGCCGCATCGCCTTCAGCACCGTACAAACGATTGCCTTGAAATTCAGTATGCATGATTATTGAACACAATATAACGCGATATCCATTTTGCTATATCTCTTTATTACAATAAGTAGTAATCACAACAAATAGTAATATCAAAAAGTCCATTCATTCCCGTGCGAAGAACGGGTACTTCAGCTAGTAAAATAATAAAACTGCTGCAATGTTCTGAAATGTAATGTTTAGTCCAGTGCTGCTATCTATTACTTATTTTTGGAATTCCAAACAAAGTCATATTATTACCATTTTTGTTTTCTTATAAAAAAAGTTCTCTTTATAAATAGAATCTAAAATTCGTGTTAGAAAGTTCAACTGATTAAGTAATTTCTACTTTATTCTGTGATATTGGAAAAGAGAAGTAATTAGTTATTATTCAACTATCCTATGATAAGTAATATATATTCTTACATATTAAAATAAAAATTTCATCGAAAGCGATGTGAATAGTAATTTTAGAACTCGGAAAGGACAACCAATAGACTGTAACAACGAGTAAGTAAAATTCTTTGCTGATTTTGTTTTATTATATATTTGTTATATTATTTAAGGAAAAAAGAATACATATACTTGTAGGTTACATTGAATTCCTGTTAAGTATCTGATGTGTGTAAAACCATTATTTTTTAGTACACCTTATCAAAATCTTTCCACATTCCTTTGGTACATAATAAGTGAAAACTTTTTAAAGAAATTTTTTAATTAAATGAAATAGGCTTAACTTATGAAAGACATATAAAATTTAAAAAGAAACAAACAATGCATTTTACAATAAGACTTTTCAAGATTTAGGACCAAAACAAAAGAAATGATTAAAATGTTAAATTTAATTACAGGAACACCTCACATTGCCTTCGGTAATTTTTTTTCTCTTCAAAACATTTCAACATATTTCTGAAATGAAATTTTTAATCGGTATATCTTTCATTATTTATACCAAAATGAAAATAACACATCAAATTTCCGCCGTTATATTTTAATTTTAATGCGATAGTCAACGCGCGGAGAAAAATTTTAATTAAAATTTCTAATGCCATTAAAACGTCTTGTGCAAAAATCAATTATATTTTGAAGCGAGATTTGAAGCAGAAATTTGTTCATGACGTTTACATGGCTTTTAAACTTTGAAATTTCTTTACGTCGCTCGTGATCGAAACTGTCTGTTTGCCGCCCTGTGTACTTTTGATCGAAAATATTCAAAGAAAAAAAAGAATGAGGGAGATTGTTTTGAGGGGATAATTTTAAACCTTTTACAAATTGTTTGATTCTTGCTGCATGCGGGTATTAAATATTAATGGAGAAAGATGTTTAAAATATTTAAAATGTTTGGCGTATATTTTGCGTTTTTTTAAATTTACAGATTATTGTTTGTTTGTTGAGCTTTAACAAGAGGAAAAAGTAAACACATGTAGAATAAATTAATAATTAAACATAGCGTTCTTCTAAAAAAATTTCGTGAAGACTCTCTTTTAAAGAATGGGCATTGATTTTTAATTTGAAAACCGCTGTTTTGTAAGCAGTTATTTAAACGAGATGTAATATTTATTTGTGAACGTACATTTCTTTTTTGTTTCATTTTGATGTAAGACAAATGATAGTTTGATTTGTGCAGTTATCATTGGAAGTTCATATTTTTAAATGAAGGAAACAGGTTTCTTAAGGCAATCAAGACTGTATATTTATTTATTTACAGAAAATATGTTAAAATACTGTTTGCGTAGCAGAAAGACAAAAAAATCATTATTATCTTCTATAGCTAATTTTTAAACTAAATGTTATGATTCTCTTGACATATATGCAAGAATAATTTCATAATTTTTGGTATTGCTGTTTTTAAAACCTGAATTCAAGAAATGATGCAATAGTATCACTGATAAATACACTTAGAAGCATCACAAACATTTTTAAAAGTACTATTTTTACTTGAATTATACATTTAAAAAAATATTAATTCTTATTTATTTTGATATATACTTTGATAAAACAATTACATCTATAATTATGCAAAACAGTTTTGTATTGGATAATCTGAAATAATAACAGTAAAATCTCTTTCATCTGATTCAATAAAAAATAAAAATTAAAAATGGAGTAGTTTAGCATTTATCCATTCGAAATTTAAATAAATTGTTATCACTTGAAACACGCATAACGTAAAGCTGTTTTATTATGGCCTTCGAATAACGTATTACGAAATCGTTTCCAAGAGGCTTAAAATACCATTCCCCATTATTTATAAATAGATTTTGTCGCTATATTCCTTAAGCTTATTTATCAGCTAAACATTTCCAGCATCGTTTTAGGGGATAAGAGGTGGAGGAAGTAACGGATG
This sequence comes from Cheiracanthium punctorium, assembly GCA_038373885.1. Classification (NCBI taxonomy): domain Eukaryota; kingdom Metazoa; phylum Arthropoda; class Arachnida; order Araneae; family Cheiracanthiidae; genus Cheiracanthium; species Cheiracanthium punctorium. Next base: position 1,471,337 of record JAWZYV010008216.1, on the reverse strand, counting down.
TTTGAGGGTTATTTAAAAAAAATTCTTTTATGAAAGCAAACAGCCTCGGCTCATTATTTCTCCCCTCTAAATCTTCTGCGATCAGATTTCGGCTCGAATTGTCATCGAAATTGTGAAAAATGTGATTTAGCAACTTGGCGACAGATCAAAATTCGATTTAATTTGCCGTTAAAAACTGCTGAATGAGGCCATATTATCGAATATCACACGGTTGTCGTTTATATCGCAGATGAGTCTCGTTGCCCATGTTCTTTATTGACGCGTGTGGTTTGGAGATGAATCACGTTCCTTCAGTCTTTCTGTAAATAATAGTTTTATATTTAAAATAACTTGCTTAGAACAAGATACAATTTTAACTAAGAGAACAGAACAGCATAATTATAAAGTTTAACATATTTTGAAAGAAAATATTTAAATTTATGGAATAATTTTCAAACTTTAGTCTATGCCGACATCAGAGCAGACACTCTTTAAAATTTGAAGGAGAAGGCAAAAAGGACTTATAGTTTTTAAAAATTTATGAATCAACTGACAATCTAAAAACCAATAGGAGTATTGTTGATGCTCTGTACTTTCAGAGAAGTCATGAATTCCATCCCCGATACCTGCAATAGGCCACTATGAAGGACAAATACATAGTATTACAATATTTTGCGGTAAAAAATAATGCCATATTCTTATTTTTCTTTTTAGTAATGCAATGTGAATAGACAGACTGTTTTTTCAGTTATCGAATACAAAAATTTTATCGGAAGAAGAGAAATCTTATGCAAAAGATTTATTTTTTATTTCTCCAACGGACTTAATAGCACAACAATAGCAAAAGCGTGATTTGTTCGGACAGACCTTTTGAGGTTTGTGACGTTAAACGGTATAATTTGGTCTGATTTGTTTTGAAACATTTTAAGAATGTGTTTGGAAACATTTTAAGAAGCCAGTCCAACTTTCCGCTAATCGCTTAATCGAATGGCCGAGGGTTCAATTCCCACTCATCTCCTGATCTTTTGTATCTGTCCTATGAACTGTAAAATTTTCTTTCTTTGATCTAGTAAATGCTGTCATTGTGTTGTCCACTTTATTCGAGGAGGACTTATAAGTGGGTACTTGACACCAATCAAACAAATCCGAAAAATGTTCAAAAGAAAAAAGAAATAAAGTGAGGGTTAATTTTTTTTTGGGGGGGGGGGATTTTCGATTGAAAGTATAATAAAGATTTAGATACACAACATTATTCGAATTCAATCAAGTAGATCTGTGTTTGTTGGCTTTTCTTCCGTATTTCCACCAAAATATTCTCAAGGAACAGTAGTGACCCATAAATTATCATACAACGTGATTATAAAATAACGTGAGGTGTTTAGAGCCTCAAGAGAGTAAAGTACTGAACAAGACATTACCTAGTTTGATGGGCATACGTTGTTGACCTTATAGATTTGGATTTTTAAAGAAAAAAAAAAATGATCCAAAAATCGCCACGACGGGAAATGTTGTGGCTGTTTATCAGATAAAATGCATTAATGTGCACAATCGTATTCCTTGTTGGGATTATACGTATAAAAGGAAAAGCTAGGAGAATTCTCATCATTCTGAGGTCAACTGGCTTTGATAACTCTTACTTTACAGGACCGTGCTTTCTTAGTCAATTCCATTACCGGCAAAACGAGAATGCCTTTGCTGCCCTTCGTCAATTTCGAAGGTTAAAGAAGTTACGAAATGGATGGATAAACATAACAAACTTGCGAAATATGATTCTACGATTTAAAAGTGTAAGAACTCTAGCACAGCAATCTTGCTAAGAAAGCAAACCGATTACTCTGGAGAAGTTGAAGTTGGAACGTGTTCAAGTCAGTTGGCCTCATAGAAAGATAAGACTTTTCTCAGCCTTTCCTTTTACTCTCATAATCGCATAAGAGAACACGTTTACGTAAATTAATTAGGCATTTTATTTGGCATTAAATGCCAATATTTCCCCTAGTGGGGACATTTTGTACTAAATATTTTGCCTTAAAAATCAAAATCTCATGGTCCACAATGTATGTCCATCAACTTTGTTAATGTTTCGTGCGATACTTTACGCGCCAGAGAGCTCCGAGCACCTCTCGTTATTTTAACATGTTGTAAAAATACTTTAAATATTAAGAAAGTAATTTGTTTATAATACGAATGAAAACGTATTTTTCAAATCGGGGACGTACTAAATACTATGGCTTATTTTAGAGTTTAGCTACCAATTACAGATATAGTCATCTAGACTTCTTTTATGGAACATAAATAGAAGTTTTGGAAATTGCTTAAACTCATGGCGCTTTAAATAGGATCCTATCTTTGCATGAAGTCAATAAAAATTACAGCTACTATATAAATTGCCTTGCAAATCATTGTATTATTATCGGTATGTTGATAATACTCTTAAGTTATCTTCCAATACGCAAGCTCAAACAGGCACACACACATACATATATATTAAATTCGCCCCCTTGAGTTTATATATCACCAGCCTTCCTTTTATCCATTTTAGAGGAACGTGAGCTTTTAGAATTTGCTAAAAATAGAAATTTATTAAATATGCGGAGGAAAATTTCCGAAAAAGTATCTTAAATTGGAAAAAGCGACATGAACAAGCGACACGTTCCAAACAGCACTTAAGAAATTCCGTTTACTTATTTATCGAATAAACTCTAAAATATGTGGAAAGTGAAGCAGATGATGTATTTTTCGCGATGCGTCTAACATTATTTAAGGCATCAGGAATCCCACTCCTTCTTAGATTTTCATAAAAAAGTATCAAATACGTATTTAAAGGAATGTTTTTTTTCCCCCAAGAACGAGAGACTTACTTAGAATTTATAGATCTTTGATTATGTCTAAACATTTTTGCCTGAGTCTGAAAGCTGTAAAGCTGCATTATGGTACACTGGTGTAAGAAATTAAGAGAATGACTTGATCAATTATGTCTAGAACTACTGGACCGATTTTAATGAAATTTGATATGTTCATACATTGATACAATACGAAACAAATAACCATTCAATAATTGTAGTACACGCGTATGATCATGCGCAGCATACGTTGGAGTCGGAAGATATGAGACAGCGGTTGCAATAAACAAAAAGATTGGGTTAATAGGGGATACGGTGCCCTCTAACAGATATACAGGTCTGGTAGCGTGATTTCATACTTGAAATAAAGCAGTTTATCATTTCCTGTGGCAATTGGTCCCACTCGTTCAGCAACGCTGTTTTCATTCCCTGGATAGTTCTCGGAGGGGGTCTGCGAGTTGCAATAGCCCTCCCCAGAGCGTCTCAGACATGTTCTATAGGGTTAAGGTCTGGAGATCTGGTTGGCCAATCCATCCGGTGAATATCCTCACTCTCTAGAAATTCGTCGTCCAGAAGAGCTCTATGTGACCTCGCGTTATCGCCGGTTAAAATGAGCCCAGGGCCAACTGCATTCCTGATAAGGTGAACATACGGCTCTAAGACCTCATCCCTATACCTCACAGCAGTCACAGTGTCTCTTTCAGACAACAGGGGAGAAGACAGGGAGAAGACAGACTTCAGAAGACAGGGAGAGGTGTGCGGCCATCCAACATGATGCCTGCCCAGACCATCAAACCTCCTCTGCCATAATGGTCGTTTTCGTGGACATTGGAGGGTAGGTAGCGGGTCCCTGGTTCTCTCCATATGAACATGCGGCGAGAATCGGTGTTTAGGCTGAATCGGGACTCATCAGTGAAGAGAACGGTCGCCCATTGTTCTATATTCCAGTCTCTAGGATCTCTGGACCATGTTAAGCGGATCTCCTGTTCGTAGAAGTGAGCGGGACGCAAACAGCAGGTCTTGCAAGCAACCGTCTCTCATGAAGTCTTTTGGAAACAGTCACCCTTGATACACGGGTTCCTGTGGCTGCATACATAGGGATGGACGCGAGACGCGAGAATTCTCGCATTGTCTCGCGAGACGAGACATGCATTTTTTTGCGAGACGAGAAAGAAAATATTTTGCGGGACGAGACGCGAGACGAGACATTGTCTCGCGCAAGACTTCTCGCGAGAATTTTCGCATTTTTTTCCGTCTCGCATAAATACGATCTGAAAAGCGACAATTTGCCTGAAGCTTCTACCGTTTAACTTGCGTCTCCTTCGTTTTCGGTCCTGGTATACTATCAGTACTCTAATATATGCACAAACACGTAACACTTAAAATTAGAACAGGCGAGAGATATACAAAACACACAAAGGAGAGGATAAAGAAAGAGGCGGAAAAAAAAAAAACAGAGAAGAGTTGAAAGAAAAATAATAAGTAAATAGGAAAGGTGGTACGGTATGTTCAAATCTGACCACTTTTAGACGGGGCCCGGGCATTAAGTTTGGGGCCCCCCTTACTATCCCCTTTTTTACGCATTAAGCCCCTTTACTGAGCCCCCCCTTTTTAAGCATTTTAACCCAGTTTTGACCGCTGTTGTACTCGAAAATTGCATTTCAGTTAACTGTAGTTTTTGTACTTTAATCAAATCGTATTTATCACCCCCAAAAAATATCTCTAACTTGTTCTAGTGATAGACAATTAGGTAAGACCTATATTATAGAGGAAATTCAGTTTTTTCCCCACAATTACTATTTCAGTACATATGAATTTATAATTTAGATAATCGGGATATATATGAACCCCCTTTTTCTTCAAGGGCACCGGACTACCGCCCCCCCCCCCTTGCCTCTGTGATAATCGGGTTTCGGGTATATCAGAGAGAGATTAGAAGTAGAGCAACTTGCATTCGCATTGATGCTTAGTCTGAGTAGGTTGAAATATGGTTGAATATCCTTGGTTGAAATATCCTTGTACCGATATTATCCTCAAACTTTCCCGCACGTTGCGGCGTGCGTAGGGGGGGGGGGGCGCCCACCCTGGTAACAACTTTCTAGGGGCGGTTAAATCCCTATTGTTGGCCTATTTTAAAGAGATTAAAATGACATTTTTTATTCTTATATATTAATATCGGACGGAAAGAAATGCAAGCAATTTTTTTAAAAAATATTTCTCTTTTCGTTTATATTATCATGTTTTCCCTTCCTTCAGCTTGCAAAACTTTTATAAATTTTTTTCCTCCCATCATTTTATCTTGCAGTTGGGTTCCTATTCTAAAATTATCTTCGCCTGTTAGATGTCTTTTCATTTTAAAAAAAAATCCACACTGGATATACATTAGGGGGATTATAGTTTAATTTTTCTGTTTACAGGGCGACCATAACGACTGTAGTACTGTCGCTAAAAATTATTGTGGAAAAGTACAAACGGATAGTCGTCAACAAATTAACTGTTCAGTAATTTAAAATATAAACAAAAAATAAGACGTCTATTAACCAACTGAGATACTATAATGAAATCTAAAAATGCACGCACGGTAAGGTTATTGGAAATATTAGGCAAATAATTATAATTATCGTTAATATAATCTTGTTTTCATTAATATAAAAATTACACATATTTTAGAGACTTGAAATTGACGTTAAAGTAAATAGTAGAGATTTAATAAAGACTAAAAGTGTTCTGTTTATAATTTTTCAAGGGTTATCTTACAACCAACTGAACGATAACTAATTCTAATTTGTGTTAATATATCCCGCAGTAATTTCAACAGTGGAGATTACTTAAAAAAAAAATCTGTTTTGTCTCATGCAGATATGATTTTAGTAAAATATTCGCTACTTCTCGTATGAAGAGCGGGTGCGCAGCTATTTTAAAACAAACGGTTGTCCATTTCATGAGGTATTTAATGCCACAACTTTAACAGTATGATGTAGAACTACAGTGTGATGTAGAAATAACACATTTTGAAAGTCGGGAGTTCTCTGCAAACCGCTAAGCTTTTCACTTTTCTGATCGCGAATGACACTGACGTAGTTTTTTGAGTCATTATATTGCAATGATGCCAGGTTAATACTCATGACGCAAACTTTACATCAAGAGTCAAATAATTTTGCTTTTATTTTAGATTCCACATCACTGGAATTAATTGATATTACTCATGTTAGGAAAATTTTCGTTTACTACAGTGCGAAGAACGGGCTAGCAAATAAAAATCTATACTATTAAAGTCTGTGCGCGTCTGTCTGTCTGTGTGTCTGTGTGTAACATCATCTCCTCATAACGGCTGGGAGTTGAGTTTCGAACGAGGTATCCACGAATTCAGAAAATTTCGAGAAAGAACCTCCGCTAATTTAAATTTCGAAATTCGAATTAGTTTAGGAGATATTGATAAAAAAAACCCATCAAAAACGCTAATTTTTGCTCTCCGCAATTCCGTGATTGTAACCCCTGTAGTCAAAAAAGTGAGAAATAAGCATCGAGGTTGCCATGTTTGGCTATTTTATTAAATTATTTAGACTCCTGCAGTAAAAATAAAAGAATAATGATTTTTTTTCTGTTTAGATTATTTACAAAGTTATTTTTTAATTAAAATATTGCGTTCATGTTAAATCAGAGCTGGAATTCAATGTTTTTTATGTGTAAAAGAATAAGGGATTGAGAGATTTCCGAGACTAATATGTATATTTTTTACTTTGGCCGAAAAAAAAATAGCTCATTTGGCGATTTTGAGAAAGTAGTAGGTTCTACCGATTTGTACAGTTTTGGGCTTGGCGCAAATTACTGAGAGCGTAACGAAATAGTATTTTTAAAAACAAGTATAAATTTTACGGCGCTATACTTCGATTTTTCATACAGAAATAATGCAGTTATTAAGGCGATTTTAAACGATCTATAGAATTTTCACCAAATTAAGTAAACTGATTTAAGTTGGAGGACTTCCGCCAAATTTCAGAAAATTGAAATTCTCTCACTTTTTACATGGTCGTTTACGGTGATTAAAACCCGTTATAGCTAATAATTTAAATAACTGCTACTAATCAATTAGATGCCTGGATTAAATTTTGGCGAGTGAACTACATAAATGATAGATAACTATTTCTCATTTTGATTGCTGTTAAATCAAACCTTCGAATGATTCCCTGAAAACAAAAAGATCTCGCAAAATGGTGTATGTTAGCATTTTGGCGATTGAAGTACTATATGTGTATTAAATAATGGATTCTTATATGTTAAAGCAGCGCTACGCTTCTTTTATTGGAAACTGTTAGAAACAGACATAATTAATACTGTCTAATATATTTTTTGTTTTACGAATTGAAATCTATGTTGATTCCTACTTTAGTACATTTCTTAGCAAAGTAGGCGAAGAATATTCAAATGTAGTGCAACTGTGTTCGTATTATTAAATCCATTCCACAATTGAGATGAGCCGATGTCACTAGCGCATGTATAGATATTTTATTTTTAAATTCCGCCAAACAAGGTATTGCGAATTGCCTTTAGTGTCAAGTTTAATTTGTGATTTGAGCTATTTGACATCGACTGGTGGCGTTAATGACGCCAATATGGCAGTTATAGCAAGGTAAACATAAATAGCTCATTTCATGTTCTATTTTTAACATTGCCATAGTTTCCGTAGCAACGGAATCCATTGTTGCCACATAAGTTGTTAAATTTAACAATTAAGTGAAACCACTCATTTCTACAGCTTTTAAGACTCGTAGAAGTGAAAACGCATCAAATGTGAAACAAATAGAACTGTAAGAGACTTGCGTTGCACTTTAAAAATAATCGAAGTTTTCATGCAATTCTACATAACCTTTAATTTTATTTCCTTCGCGTGTGGGTGCCATTTTTATGTCAATTTTTGCTGTCTTGCTGGCAGATTAACCGGAGCTGCACATAAGCACTAATGTACATGCTCCTCCGGACATAAACAAGAGCGTATTTGTGTAACCCCCAAGGCCGTACCCGGGGAGGGCAGGTGTCCGGTCCCCCCCCCCCCCGAAATCTATGTTAACAAAACACTAATAATGAAGCTTTTTGTGAAAAATTGGGCCTTTTTCATATTTTGTCCCGCCCCCCCCCTCCCCCGAAATTTTTTCTGGGTACGGCCCATGGTAACCCCACTGTGTTAATCAGAGTTTTCTGGGGTCAGATTTTTTAGACCATTTTTTTTTCAATGGAGATTCTCATCCCGAAGTATATTGATCACTGATACATGAAAAGAAAAATGATCAATTATGAGCTAGCAGTAACGTAGCCAGAAATTTTTCATGGGGGTGTTACGACTACTGCAGCTCACACATATGTATGTATACGCGTGTGTGATAAGGGAGTGAAGAATATACAATTTGTATGGCAATAAACTCCTCATGGGGGGTTGTGACCCCCTATCCCCTCCTTGGCTACGCCACTGCACACAAGCATAAGTTGTCACGTCATGAAAAACCGTCGTAGATGGTAAACACCGAAGTTGTTTCGAGGGTTATACAGAATTAAAAATTTTGTAACGTTTACTTTTGATACAGTTCGGATATTTGCCACCAAGGTGAGATGAAATATTACTAAATACGGCAACCCAGAATTTTCTTTTGAATTTGACACAATGCAACTACAGTAGATTCCCTATAACACGGTAGATACGTTCCGTGTTGTAGGAATCCGTGTGGTACGGGTCCTTCACTATACTCCACCTGGAGTGCGGACTGCGCGGAATAATCGCGGCAAAGCATATTTGCGCTCCGTAGAAATACAATGATGTTTGGTGTTGCCATTCAAAATTTATGTTAATGACAGGAGCTAAAGCGTCATAATATTAGAACATGTGTTTCATTTTACCGTGCTGTACGAGTCTCTTTTAACGTGTTACACGAAAACGATCACGATTTTTTCGCCGTGTTCTACGAATTCGTGTTGTAGACCCATGTTATGAAGGGGGTCTACTGTAAATTGTTAAAAATAAAACATGAAATTAGTTATTTATTTAGTGCGAGTTGACAGTCAGACCAACGTCAGTTTTATGTAACAAGTGTGATACTGCATTAAGAGTTTATTAAGGGTGATAAACTTTATCGCAGAAGTTACGTCACAAATGTTTTCATTTGAAATGCGACTTGATTTTCACGAAAACTGTGTAAAATTTTGACTTCTAACGTACGTGGTGCAACTATTATTTTATGTAATGTTTTGTTAATTTAGGTGAAATTCAATAAAGCCATCTGCAAAATAACTGCGCTAATGCATTTTCCACGCTTTAGGAAATGCAAGATAAAATAAAATATTTGTCAACATCATGTAATTTTTTCATGTGGTATTTATTAAATGCTATAATTAAGCCTAAAAAACGAAATTATATGATGTAGAAATCAGGCATTTTTCGAAAGAGAGAAGTTTCAGCTGGATACCGTAAAGATCTTTTTTCATCGCCAGTGACACTGACGAAGTTTTTGCGTCATCAAGTTGCAATCATCTCAGATTTGCACTCATGACGTCAACTTTTAGTCACGATTCAAGTATTTTTTACGCGTTTTGAATTTCCGCATTACTGGGTTTAATTAGAATTATATGTTTAAGGAAAATATTCGTTTCCCACCGTGCGGAGAACGGGTAAGCAGCTAGTAAATACTATATTTTCGGTGTGACATTATATATACGGATTAAATCTCAATTTCTTTTACTTCAAATGCCGATATATGCTGATATAGTTATTAATATATCTACTAATGTGGCTATATGTAAGTAATTGTTATTATTAATATTAATTTTCAATAAAATCCCAATAATAAGTTAGTATAAAATGGTAACGAAATCGCAGTCCTTAATTTTGAGAGACTCGCAAGACGTCTCGCGCGAGACGCGAGACGAGACAGCAATTTCATTGCGAGACGCGAGACGAGACAGAGGTTTACCACTGCGAGACGAGACGAGACAGCCCCGATTCTCGTCTCGCACGTCTCGCGTCCATCCCTACGCATACACGAGAGAGCTGAGAAGCTGTAGCACTCCTGTTACGCCTCACTTTAATGGACAAATGGCGATTTTCTCTGGTCGTCGTGGCTCTTGGACGACCTTGCCCAGGCTTTCTCTCGATGGATCCGGTATCCTGGAACTGTTTCCACAAGTTACACGTAACACTGGGCGTTAAATTGAACTCTACAAATCTGGACTTGAGATTGGCCTGCTTCTAGCCTCCCCTCAATTCGACACCTTATTCCATCATCTAAACGTTGGTGGTTACTCACTTTTACTGTTACGATTTGAATTTAACCGGTTGCTGCAAAACAACACCAAGAAATTCGTCGAGGTGTGCTAGCTAACGAAATGAGTCTTAATTTACGCGCGCTTATAAAGCCTGTTTCTTTACTAGCTCCGCCTACATACACGTGTACGCTTACGTATTTTACGTACAAGATTTACAATTTTGTCTAGAAGCAGTGGTTTTACATTCAGTTCAGTTCTTTTCATTACGTTCGATAAAATATGGTTCGATAAAATATACTGGGGTCAGGTTTCAAATTAAGACTGCGAAATGGTCGAACAAGCGCTGCTCTGCCGCGAGCCGAATTTGAGGGTGGACGAGAATCGCTGTGCATAGAAAATCGGTGGTCGACTTCTATTTGAATTTAAGTCCCTTCCAAGACATGCTGGCGACTGCATTTGTCATGTAATACCTAATATATTATGTGAGTGGAGCATTTTACGCCTTCCCTCCCTTTTTTTTTTTTCTTTTCAAATGTCCCCTCCTGGAGAATGTTTCCTTTCAAATGACCCCCGCTGGAGAAAATGTTCAATTCGCACCCTGCTTATATGGCATCCATGTCTCTAAGTGCAAAAATAATTTATACGTCAAAAACTACAACAAAGTACACTCATTAAGATTTTCCGAAACTTTTTACTAGAAAAAAGAGGGAGAGTGTTTAAAAAAGTATAGTTGTTAAGATGTATATTGAATGGCGTGGAAGGGAGGGAACGGAGAAGCTTCTATAGTCGACTAACTTTAGTGAACTTGTTTTAAATTGATGACTGTTCTGTCTAAATATAGATGGCGTTACTTAATCTTTAGCAGTAATAGCGATTTGATTCTCTATGAAGAACCGCAAAATATAGTAATACAATTACTCTTATTTTTCAAACGATAATTTTTCTTTTTTCGTTAAAGTTAGTAATTCGAAATGTCGAACATAAATAATCAAGTTCTTATTTTTAAAGAGTTGTTTTCTTTTCCACAGTGTATCAGCAGGGAAGATTAAACATACATTAAAAATAAATAAATAAAAATAACGCTTTAATAAATTAAGACAAACATTTATTACACTAACTCTTGATCATAGAAATTAATGCTGCGTAAAAAGTTGTGGAAATTCTTTGAAACAAAATTAGTATAAAGAATGTGTGTATCATGTTGGAGGCAGGACGCCGGCGTTTGTAAATATCTTTAAACAAGTGCTTTAATCAATTCGTCTCGCCTCATTGAAAATCCTAAGTTAATTATAAGTTTCTGAAAAATGCGATAAGACTTCTAACAAAAGACCAAAGAAGATCTTTTTTTTCCCGTTAAGATATATCCTTTGTCAAAGACTGTTTCGATAGATTAGATTTCTCTTCAAAAGGCATCAAAAATGAGCTAATTTAAGAGAAAAAAAAATGACAGGCTTTAAAATGTCTATTTTTATTTGGATAATTTAGTTAGGGAAATTTGTTTTAACTTTTGTATGACATATACACATAGAGTAAATATCAAAAATAAAAGGAAATTGGAAAAAAAAAGAAAATAAAATAAGAGGTGACTTTTGAGAATTATATCGTGAGTGGTTCAGTTAAAATGTTTCCAGGCGTGTGGTGTAAAACAGGGTGTATCAAAAATCCCTGATCTTGTATTTTATTCCCATAGACATACAATAAACTACAAAGTTGCGTAGAAAAGGTACATAATTTTAGAGTATAGATTTATTTATTTGCCAGGAGAGGACAGTTCACGTCATCCTCACGTTGATCCTCATCTGAAGGTGGAGGACTTCTGAATATTAGCAAACCTCGGAAACTGTTAGCGACCGCCGAGAGAACTTTCGGAACCACGGATTTAACGCGCACATACACCGCATGTGCACGGCTGTCTTAGGTCTTTAGTGGTACGCCGATATCGAACCCGAAACCTTTCGGTTACGAGTCCAACGTCTAAGGAGATTAAATGAATACAAAATTTAAATTATTTTACATCCCCGTATGCTTGTTCTCGTGTCCATGGATAGACGATCGCATTATCCATGGAAATAGGTGCCGTTACCTCCAAGGGGGGCTGGGACTCCTGCCTGTTGGTCCCTAATTTTGAACCAATTCCAGATGAGGCACCAACCACCTGAAATCGGCACCCCAGAGGTATCGTTTGAACATGAAGGACATTGGAGCCACGACGAATTTTACGTGCCTCAGCTCCCATTAGCGTACACGGTCCCACAGCACTCCAGCCGAGAGAGGAGTTCACCCTCCCAAGCACTGGCCAAGACGGATGCTTCTTCACTTTCCGTGTTCTTACGGGGACGGAGTTTAGCGACTCGACCACTGTGTCCGTTAGTAAACATTCTAATTAGCAAAATGTGGACTGTGAATTAATTAAGAGACGGAACAATTTCAGCCTTTCAACATAAATAGGTTTCGAGATATGTTTAAAATAAGTTGGTGAGGGGTCATATATACAACATCAATAATAGAAAAATATTATGCATTTATGCAATCAATATTTTCTTTCGTAATTTCTGTACAGCCCCTGAAATGCAATTTTTTCACGCCCTTTTTTTATCCCTTCCAGAGCCAATGAAATATGGTGTAAGTCATCATTTATTTATTTTCCTATCTCCAATTTTTAGGATAAAATGTACAAATTTTGTATACCATCTTATTATAAGGGCACGCTTTACTAATTGAATTTTTTTTTTGTACGGGGCCGTATAAAAATTTAAAATTTGCATCAGATCTAATCTCAGTAAATTTAATTGGATACCAAAAATTCTGTAAGGCCCTTTTCTTGATCTAACTCTGCAATACTGTATATGTCTACGATCAACATTTGAGGAATAAAGTCTAGGCTAGAGTTTTTGGTACACCCTGTATAGTGGGTGGTTTAGTAAAAACGTTTCGAGTATGGTGCAATATTATATGCATGCATATATATATAACATATAGGCAAACACGTTCTGTTTAGATAAACACACTTTTTAACATAAAAACCGTGCAATTCCACGCTGATAGTGTCATAATGGCATTACCTTTAGTATTTATTTTTTGTGATAACGGAATGTATATATAAAACTGAAGCGCTTTTTTTGTATGCATGTTTAAAAAAGCGTAATCTGAAGACTACCAATCTGTCCCCCCTCCCTTTCCCCATTTGGTAGTCTGTTAATTGACGAAAGTAAAAGGAACATTATAATACGATCCATGTATTACATAACATGCAAGGTGATCAAATGTCCCCAATTTTCGGGGTCTGTCACCAATTTCAGAATTTTCCCTAATTTGTCCCCAAAATGTAAAACAGTAATTAGGGACTAAATTTTAATTAGTATTACAATTACTTCTTGCCAATCTTCCTATAGATGAAAACGAAAACCTACTTGCGTGTTTGTCCGTATGGCATACAAATCCACACTGTTGGAACGATTGACTTAATAATTGCACAAATAAATAAGCAAATAGTTTTTAAAAAAATTGCTTATTCTTTTAAACTGAAAATCTGCTCCTTTTCCAATTTTTAACGATTTTACGATATTTTAAACTCTTGAAATCTGACAGTGAATAATTTATTCACTTGAGTGACAAAATTCGGTATCGTAAATGATACTGACACCATTTAGATGTCACTTATCAGGCTTTGAAAGGAAAATAGCTAGCATTCCAATTCGTTGAAATAGTTTTTCGAGATTCTCCAGTTTAATTTTTTCCCGAATAAAATGATTATCCCTGCATAAACCATTAATAAGGGAGGCTGTTACCGGCAAAAGGAAATCTTCCGGATGTGAAAAGTTTTGTTAAACAAACTCGCAAAGAAATTCCACACATTTTCAGAAGATCACGCAGTTCCGATGACAGGAATACGTGTTTTGAAAACGCGTGGATTTTCTTTATGAGTGCTTTTTTGGGAATTTTTCGAATTCGAAAGATTCCGATTAGCTGGGAATAGCCCACATTAATATATTGAGCATATCAGTCATTTAATTGTTTCAGTTTTGCAACGATTCAAATCTTGGCTTGAAATGAAATTTGGCACCGTCATGAAAATGTGATTTTAATGAAATCAAATGAAATTTGGTATCCTGATATTAAGTATAACTCAAGCAATAAAGGTTGAAGATTATTAAAATTTTAAATGCATTTTGTAAAAGTACTGTAAATTTTAATGATGTCAAATGATTGCCAAGGCTTGCAATTAGACTGTGAATTTTAAAAACAGAAACTTTGTTATGATAATATGAATTACAGCACAATATACTGTGTATATAAATATATCGTGCATATTAAATAGAAAATATTTGTGATATTCATCTTTTTCAAAGGGCGCCAAACAGCTAACTAAAAGAGAGTAATCCTACATTAATTGATAATCCCTGGGTAGTTTCAACCAGGGGTTTCGCTGGCTCTTTTTAACATTTCGCCAATTAATTCGCCAAATTAGATTTTTCCGGACATCATTAAGAAAAGCAATTGTCAATATTTTCGCCAAAACGTATTTTCTTTCGCCAAACTAATTTTATTTTCGCAATTTGCGATGTTGGCGATCGACAACGCGACCCCTGGTTTCAACAGAAGAAACTGAACTTTTTAAAAATGTTTAATTGTTGAATTTAGCATTGAGTGGCAACAAACATATAGTTTCTATGGCAACTAAATTGTTAAAAGCAGAAAATAGAAAAAAAAAAGGAATTTGGTCTTATAGCAGAAAATTTACTTTAATGCAAGATATTATGGTAGAAAATGCGAAATGACGTACGTCGTTACTGAGGCGAAACTTTCAAAAGGTCACGGATTCTGTCAACATCTGATAAGGGGAAAACGCATAGTGCACTTGTGCAGCTCTGGTTATTTTTAAAGTTTGGTTGTCCCATGTGCAAAGGAAATAAAATGAAAAACAGATACACTAGTCTTAAAATCTTAGTCTTAAAAATAAAGTATTTTTAAAGATTATTGTTTCATTTGTTCCACATTCATGTATTTTTATTTTCCGACACTTAAGAAAATATTTCCTTCATTTTTTATTTGATTGTAGAATTTAACACCTTAAGCCACAACAATGATTCTGTTGCTATGATAACTAAATGGTAATATTAAAAATAAAAATGAAGTTAATTACCTTTTGATATCTTTTATACGTTATGTATTTAAAATAACGTTCACGTTAAATTCTAGCAAACCTTCACGAAGAAAAGGTTATACCAGGATCAAGATAGTTCCGCAAACATGAAACATGGTTTAAGATGCGAAGATATAAATTATTTAAGAGAAGAAACTGTTAAATAAGCAGATAAATATATATTCAATTAATTTTTTTATTTGCGTTAGTTGTTTTAACAATTCCCATTCCCGTGCGAAGAACGTTTAAATACCGTGTAAAAGTTTCTTTGAAAAAAGTGCGGAAAGAATCACTTTAGTCATTAACACCTTGCAACCTTCTTAGAAAGCTTTAAGAACTATGACTAAGTGCCTTTCGTAGTTTCTTTGAGGCAAAAATTTCGGGAGTGCCCAAAAGGAGCAAAAGGTAGAATTTCTCACAGAAGTGCTTGATTTATTGACATCCAATCAAGAAAAATATTTTAGGGGTTGCCAAGGCCTCTATGGCCCTCGTTCCGAGCTACGTCCCTGCTTTGAGGACACACTGGGCTTTCATTAAGGCAATTTGACTACTTGGTTTAATGCGATACTAGATAAAAACAACTGGACCCGTAAAAGAGTCACAAACTCGTACTTTATCGTTCATTTAAAAGGAATTACATTAATTTGTATTCTATCGCGCCATTTTACCCAATGCTACAAAAAAAAGGCTGCATTTTAACGCAACATCCAGCACTGCCTACTGTCTGACCTTTCTTCTTCGTTTCAAATTTTGTGTTTGTCTCTACAGTAATCGGTATGTTTTATGATGTCATTAGAAAAGGATTTCCTCCACCAAATCTTCATCGGAAATGATAGAATTTTCCTTTAAAAGAAATGAAGCACGAAAAAGAACTGAAAAAATAAAAGAAAGGAAAAAAAATGAAATTGTGAAAATGCGATTTAATCATCTGGGATTTTCAATATACAGTTTCATTCCGTGTTGAAAGTGCTGAACGAGCCTGTATTTATATGTATGATACGGACGAAAAAACACGAGGATTTGTGAGATTTACTGCGCTATCCCCACGTTTTTAAAATTTTTCCCCCAAGAAAATAGTTTTTCTTCTAGAAATATCTTCCTGTAAATAAAAACGAAAATCTCTTTGTGGGTTTCTTTATTTGTTTGTTTTTTCTGAAAATCCACACCGTTCAACAGATTGGATTGAAAATATTTTCGACTAAAAAAATCTGAAAATTCAAACGTTCCCGGATTTTAAGAGATTTTTCGTAATTTTCGAATCCATAAACCTTCAATAATATCCGATAGAGTTTGTTAGAGATCCGATAGAGCTAGACAGAGATACGCTTGAAATAGATAGAGATCCTGTAGAATAAGAAAGTTAGATATATGGTATGTGAGACTAAAGGTATTTTGATGCCATAGGTTTAAAAATGCATGATAAGTCCAATTATGTTTTCAGGCTACGACGCAGAAATTATGTCACTGGTGAGAAAATTTCTCAAATACTCATTTCAAATTCGCCGTAATTTTTGGATGCGGAAAATGCCTCAGGAATTATCATTCTTTTCGTAGTTCAAAATATCGTCTACAGGAAATCAAAATGCTGAAAATATCACTTTTATTTTCATTTTTTTGGATACCTCCCACCCCCTCTGAATTTAGCATCTACATTTTTTTTTTATCCAATTGCGTGCTGCTTTAATCAGCCCAAGAAACAAACAAGTACTGCTACACGATTTTATTTTCCTGGACTGTTTAAGAGATTTATAATTTTATTTTTTCTGTTCTATTAATCGCAGTTCTGTTTTAAGATGATATGTTTCAAATTTAACATTGGAACTTGAAGCGACAGATACGCTCTGGATATACGTGAAAAATTGGCAAATATTGCAGTTATAATCTTGAAAGTTACATTTTTCAGAAAATAATTAGATTTATTTATAAATCAGTTAGGGGAGAACAAAGCTCGAATGTTCATTGATAATTTAGCTCCAAATGCTGAAATTATTTTGTTTAGAATTTAATTTATTTGTTTATTTTATGTGTGGTATATGCTTAACGTTATCGACTACAGCTCATATGGAAACGAATTTAATGTTCGTACATAATTTAATGTTAATAAATAATATTATTATATTTATTGTTAAATAATATTTATTATATTTATCTACACTTTTACATAAGATATCTCTTTAGCTACACATTTTCAAATGTATTTTGCATATTAAATAGATAAATTAATTTATTTATAGTGGTAAGATGACACTGTAAATTAGTATCTTTGATATTAGGTTTGTTTGATGTATTTAGCTTTATTTACAATTTTACTTTTTTTAATAATATAATTGTGTGTATAATTCTTCGACCAATCTATTTGAGCGTAGATTTTAACAACGTAAAATATGTTTACATGTTATAAAAATTAAGATGAAACGTTTATTTTTTCTTTTTGTACTATTTTTGGGTTAAAACTTTCTTTCAAGGGTTAACTGTAAGCATGAATCTGGACTGATAAAAAATCTGGAAGAAGGAGGGGGTGGCTACATAATATATTCAAGAGTAAGAAAAGTGAAGCTTCTACAGGTTTTAGAAAAAAAAAGTTTTAAAATAAATGACTTTTAAACAAAGTTAGGGGACATCCCCCAATTTCTCATTTAACGCTACGTTTGTGACCATAAGCCATTTTACCCCAATTATCGCCACTGCAAAGAGTCGCTCATTACACACTAGCAAGACTGCCCAGATTAGGCTTAGTGCAGGTCTGTGTATACGAAAGCTACATAAACTGAGTGCAATCCTTGCATGTCTAAATACAGTGCTTTAAAAGTTGTTCAGTAGTACCGTTTTAGAGAAAGAAATTAATTTGACTGGATGATCTAGGTTGAAAAGAACCAGAACCATACTGTAAAAATAGAGTATTTTTTATTTACATGAGACTCGGTGTTTGTTGTTGTCGATTTGAGAATCCTATTTACATACTTTGGAGGAATGCTTTTATGAAAAGCATTTATTTCATCAATGAATATTGCTTTTGAAACTATCACAAAAAGCGTAGGACGCGTGAAAAAGATGTTTTATTTCCATAATAAAAAGAATTTCCTAAGATTAAATGAGAAAGTGCACACATTTTTGAACTGGTTTTTGATACCAAATAAACAGAACAATTTTTGGAAAGATGTGTAGGTATATTGAATAAGCTGATAAAAGAGCAAATGTGCAAATGTATTGATTAGCCACAAGAAAAAGCATATGCTTAGCATCAAAAGAGATTTCAATACTTAGAATTTAATAAAAACCCACCTAATTTCATAAAGGTTATATTTGTGCGTTTTAGAAAATATTTAAATTAGGGATACACACAAATTTACCAGATAAAGATCAGGAAAAATCAAACTAAGAAAAAAATAGGAATGAGCTTCAAGAATTAAAAAAAAAAATTCTCGTCTGAAACCCTGAAGTTAATTAACTAGTTCAAGCAGATTCTCGATGGATATTATTTAAAATATTAGAATGAATTTCATCTCGTTAAGTGACAAAGCATTAGGCAATGAAGAAATTCTATCATTTCTTTATTACCAAAAATATTTTTTTTTCTAAATTAGAAAATACACCCACTCAGTCCTTCTTTACAGTCCAGTATATAGTTACAGCCCACCTTGCAAAGTTAGGGTAAAAGTAAGGTATGAAGTACCAACTTTTCGGACTTGTTTCAGTTTTTTTGCCTGTAACTTCTTTCCGGTATATTTGAAGGGAAAAAAATCAGTAGACGAAAGTGGAAAGAAACTTAAAATTTTGTTAAGTTCGAAATTTTAGACTTTTTTCGGATCTTCATAACTTTGTTGCTATAGGTTGTACAAAAAAGAAAGAAAAAAAAACCTTCAAGTACTAAATTTGTAGGAAATGTTATCCTCTAGAAGTCTTCAATTGACTTTTTCGAATTAAAATATACCAGGAAGAAATTATAGGTAAAAAACTGAAAAGAATCCGAAAATTTCGACCGTTTTTGATCACTAAATTTTCTTTTCTTGTCATACAAGGTTGAAAACTTGTTTTACGTTACCCACAGTATACAGAACAAGACTGAAAAAAAAAAAAAAATTACCCTAATTTTTGCAAGGCGAACCCTTCTCACACTGCACATACACTGGACTATTAAAAACATTTTATTATTATTATAAATAATAATAATAAAAAAAATACTGAGTTTAAATTTACAAAGAATGAATCTGCTTGAGGCTTTATTTTCATGCCTGTTTTTTGGTGCATTGCACCTAATTGTATTTATAATTAACCTCGGAGCGTCTAATACTTAATTCTTTTTTCACTGACCTCACCTTTTCACTTACATCTACACTTACAGCTTTCAGTGATTAAAATACATCTGGTGTGCAAAAATTAAGAAGGAGGTGGTTTTATTTTTAGTGCAACGTAGCATAGAGCAGCAGTGTATAAAATAGATAGGTATTGAAAAATAAGTATCTCAGCATGTAAAAATGGGGTAAAAGTGATTAGGAGGAAAAAAGTGAAGAAGAAAATTCTAATTATTAATTTTCTATTTAGTCCATAATTTTTGCTCACCAGTGTCATTTTTATAAAAAAATTACCTTTCATCTTGTTTTAGAGTTTGGAAATAATACCTTGAATTAGTTTTTCTCTTAAATATAATTGTTTTCACTGATATTTATGTTTTGCTTAATTCAAGTCGTCTACAAGAAGTGTGGCTTCTATCTTTTATCCCCACTTTACTTATTGACTCTAGATTCAACATTTTTTTCTTTCTTTTCTCACGGGTTGCTCCCAAGCTTAATCTTTGAATGCTCCACTGAAACTCAACGTTCCATTTGCACAAATCTGGGTCCTAGCGTACATTCAAAGACCAGTGATAGAAAGGAAATATGGATAAAGAGGGGGGAATCTTCGTCATTGAGTCTTCGCATAAGTGACAGTAAACCGATCGAGCCTGGATTCAGCCGGGAAGTTGATTTGATAATAATAGCTTTCCATATTAGCACGCAACTGATTAAACTTGACCTGGAATGAAAATAATTTTATATTTTTGCCCTTAATCAAGGTGTTTTGTTGAAGGTCAGTCATGGGGCTTATGATTGTTGTTAGGAGGGGGCAATTCAGGGATCCTGGCCCAGAAAGATATATATATATATATATATATATATATATATATATTAGTGTTGAATCACTTTCACGTTATACCAGTACCTAAATAACTACGGTAATATACATTTTCCCTGTGATATGGGGAGGGAGCATGTCTCACCCCTCAGCTCATAGGTATGGGTACTCATTAAGTCAGTTATTATTTTCTTACAAAGAGTCTTTGTGCCTCCTTTCACGCGAAGGGTTTATTCTATTGTACTACGTTCATTCTATAAAGTTATTTTATCGACAATCAGTCGTAAGTTTCCAAAATTGATTGCAGGCATAATTACATAGTATAAAAATCAGTTAACTAAAATTAGTGAATGAATTACAAAGCTAGTGAATGTTTTTTTTTTTTTTTTGTTTCATAAGGCGTTTACACTGGATAATGTAACAAAATATTAAAAATAATGAACGAGGACCGAAACGACTTCTACGCATTCGCAGATGACTTTGTTTTACTTGTTGCCGAAAATTCAATTGCAAAACTCCAAGTGAAAACAAACAATAGAATTAATGCATTTAAATCAATTTGTGATAAATTAAAACTCAATATATCTGTACAAAAGACGCAAGCGATTACCATGGGAATCAAATCCAGAAATAAACCTCAATACAAGCTAAACAATCAAAAAATAAAATATGTTACAGAACTAAAATACCTCGGAATTATAATAGACAATAAATTAACGTTCATTCCCCATGTCAAATATTTAAACGAAAAAATAACCAATTTTATAAATAATATGTCCTTGGTGAGTGGTGTGTCCTGGGGCGTCCGCCCGGAAATGTTGCGTATGTGGTACAACACTGTCACGGAAAAGCAAATAACATATGCTGCCCCGTCGTGGGCCACCAAACTCACCAGGGACACCGTTCGCAAATTGTGGGCAATCCAGAAACTAGCATTAATAAAAATATCTAAGGCACATAGCAAAACTGCCCATTCCGCTTTATGCACAATTTCAAATATACTCCCAATCGAACTAGCAATAGAAAAAGAAATTTTAAAATATTCGGCTTTAAAATTAAATAAGTATATACAAGACACGGAGCTACCGATGAATTATACAATGGAAAAAATTATACCTTCTTACCTATATAGTAACATCAATATAAGACATAGAATAACAGTAATAGATAGCCTTGAATTTGATATCGAAGATAATGAATACTTAAAAATTTACACTGACGGATCAAGAATGGACAATGGGACTGAATTCGCTTTTACAGCCACCAACCAAGACAATAACCCAGTTTATGAGTACAACGAAAGAATTAATATATATAATAGCATATATCAAGCTGAACAACTGGCCATACTTACTGCGGCGGAATGGGCAATAAAGAATAAATTTACTAAAATAAAAATTTACACAGATAGCAGATCCACGATTGAAAAAATTAAATCCCTGTACTCCAACACAGAAATATTGATTGACTTATATAAATTACTTGAAATACATAAATCATTAGAGATTAAAATAATCTGGATTAAAGCACATGTTGGCCACAGGGGAAATGAAAGAGCTGATTTCCTGGCAAAACAACCATTACTGGAGGACCACCCGATAAGTAATAGAGTAGTGTCAATACCTAGATCAAAAATAGTATACATAATTAATAAAAACATAAAAAATAAATGGCAAATATGGTGGAACGAGAGTGAAACCGGCAGATATACTTACAACTTCTTACTACATATACAAAATAATTATAATATCAATAATATAGTAGCCACTAAATTTATAACGGGTGGGGGCAGTTTCCCAAAATATTTAAAAAGAATCAATTATAGAACAACGGATCTATGTGACTGTGGTCAGACAGGGGATCCCCTGCATTATATCTTTGGGGACTGCCCCCTAATGCCTAATAAAATAAGAAGAAATAACTCAATAGATCCATATAAAAATTTTATGCAAATTATCCAATTGCCAAACATAATGAATCTAATAAAAGTAAATTATAATAAGCTTATAGAACACTATAGCACTATTAAATTTAAATATCGTTGATCTGCCATTCTCCTGTGGTACAATAGGTATATATATGTATATGTATATATATGTGTGTATATGTATGTTTTATCATGTGTATATGTGTGTATATGTGCGTTTTATCATGTCATGTGTCATATCATGTCTGTAATTTACGATTGTACTAATATTGTTTACTGTCTGCCGTTGGGGTTCTGCGAGCCCCAGCGGCATAGTATGTAAAAATAAGCGATAAATGAATAAATTCTTCCCTGGAGGCATTTTATGCCGTAAACCTTCGGGTCGGCCCCTCCAGTGGGTGTCTCACACCTCTCACACTGGATAATGTTAAAAAATGGTACGACCTATCATTCTTCTTTCATGAATAATATTAAAAATAATTGCAAAATTTCAAAACTATCGATTTTTGACAAATCTTCAGTTCTAGATTATGCGAATTTCGTATAAACTGGGAGTTTTATGAGTAAAACACACAATCTTGCAACTTCTGGCAAAAAACTGTCCCTGTTCTAAATAGCTGTTCTATCACTTCTTGAAGTGGCTCGTTCTCAGTAAGAAATTACGTTGTAAAAGACAAGGCAGAGAGACCTTTGCTTCACACAGAATTTAAAAAAAAAGGAAAGAGCTTCAATTAGATCGATCTGGGAAAAGTCTCCTTAACGAAATAAATGTTTTCAAACTACATGATCCGTTTCTGCAACTCTCTTATAACTTTCTCTTTTCAGTGTGAATTTTTTTTTCTTCCGTTTCCTCCACTCTCTCTGTTCTACCTAGGATTTCACTTTTAAAGTACTTCTTTGCTGTGATGACTTTCGGGAAATTTTGTTTTCCCCCTTTTTTTACCTCCTTTTTCTCTTTTTTAGTCCTGGTGGATGATCATTTGATATTTTATTTTGTTTTTCACACTTCAGTGGCTGCCGAAAGTTTTTTTTTCGCTGAAAGAAGCAATAGTTTTCAGTTTTTTTTCTAAGTGAAATGTAAAGCCTATCCAAAAGGAACAAAAAATAAGAAACAGATTTAGGCCAAGATAATATGAAGTTTTATAATATATTTTGGGGCCATTCATGAGCGTTTATGAAAGTTATTGATGTATTTAGCTTGAAATTTTGATGTTAGAATTTATGTCTTTATTGATTCTGAAATAAATCCAATTCTAACTTACAAAAATGTCAGTGACCGCTTCTTTTCGTTTAAGATTAAAATAGATAAATAAATAAAAAGTAGGAATTTTTTAAAAAAATTGCTTTTGATGGCATTAGTAACAACAAGGGCAACAGCAACAACAAAAACACTACTGATACTAATGTTTTGGTGTAGTATACACATATCTCTAAACTGTTCCCGAAAAAGGCCATCAGTTGGAGATCAGACAGAAAAATATTTTGTATCGATATAAATTTATAAATTTACAAACATATTTGTGACTGAATACACGCAAGACCATTCATAAAACTATTTTTATAAACTGTCTTACGAGACCTCGGAAGTTTTTCTTTTTTTTTTTCGGTTATTTCGTTGATGTATTCACATCTTTAGACTGTTCTCAGAAAATCTGACAAAGAGATCATTTCTGGTATTAAAGCAGCATTTTGTCAAATACTGCGTGTATATATATACAGAGTGTCCCCAAAGCACGGACCTTAGCTTTTATTCGTTAAATATTGATCAAAGACATATACAATGAAATACAAACTTACATAAAAAGGAACATAATTTTATGGTATCAATTTAAATTTTCAGATGATTAAATCTAAATAAACACAAAATTAAAAATTTTACAGAGCCCCCCAAACAACAACAACAACAAAAAATTCCAATTAGTTAAATGCGCCTCATTGATTAGGTGATACATAAAAGTGCTGTACAACCCCATTAATAGGAAAAGTATTATGTATTTATGCATAATACTTTTCATATTAATGTTCGAGCACCAGTTTGTAAGACTGTTTTTTTGTAACCGAAAAATTACGAATGAGGTAAAGTCACGAGTTCATTTTCAAAATCTTCTTTCGTCCTCAAGAAAAAAAAAAGATTAAAATTAATTTTTCTTTTCTCTATAAGGAAATAAAATAGAATTCCATTTTCTTCTTTATTTCTTTATTATTTTATTTGAAAGAATTTTTACAGATACTGCAAACAAATTAAAAATTCCTGATAAAAAAATTTTATTTTTGAAAAAAAAAAAAAAAAAAACTCTTGAAGTTGTTTTACGTTAAACTGAAACTTCATGGAATGGGTGAGAGTAAAATTTGCAACGTTTTAGTGACTTTCTGCTCATCTTTTACTTTCTTTTCTTTTCTTTCTTTTTAAATTTCGTGAGGTTTTCTTGAACATGAAATGATATACAGATGTGTAAATAAAGTCATACTTTTTTTTATAAAGAACATCCAAAGGGAAACATGGATATCAAGCGACAACGCTGCTGTAAGACGAAAGGCTATATTGCAACATACAATTTCTGAATTTTTATTCTTTACATACGGAATCGCTATACTCTAATTATAATTAAACTTGTGACATTCTCTCAGATTTCCGATTACATTTCAAAGGAAATTTTAAGTGAGGACGCGAATTTAACGTTTTCTCTTGCTTCGAAATAGAACTAACGCTGTAATTGAAGAAACATCTTATTTATAAACAAATTTACGCCTCGGCTATTCCAAACGAGTTTTCTTTAAACACATTATTTTTCCCCCTCCGTGCTCACATTTTATTCCGTATTCTTCATTCATTCGCTAACAATAAGCACTCAAAATCAGAGGAATAAATTCCAGACAAAAACTTTCAGGGATTTTGATATAAATAAGTACTTATGCCGCTCTCTGAGGGCGAAGAAAGCCTTATACTTCTTTACGAGATTAAATTAAATTTTGTTTGTGTTCGGGCTTTATGGCGTGTTAGGAAATATTTCTCTCAAAAGCTTCGCAGTTTCATTAAGTTATAGCACTCACACATACAGCGTTCGAATTGTTCCGTTGCTAGTAAAAGTCTTTAATTTTACTGTCATTCGGTGAAGAAATTTCCCCTGCTGGTATAAATCAATTACTGCAATTTATTTCTGAATGGTTTGGTGGGCGCTTTAAATTTTCGGGATCTACATTTGCTTATGTTTCGAAAATAGGTTGACTAAAGAGAGGTTTGTTTAAAAATTTTTACATAACAAGCATAACCCCCTTCCCTTCTTTTTTTAAAATTTTATTTTTGTCGTCTGGTAGACCTAACAAAGAAAATAATGAAACAGGGAAATAGGTCTCGAAGCTATTCAAAGCAGAAGTATATAAGTTAGTTTCCTTTTCAGTTAAGCTAATTTATTATGTATGAAAATATTTTTATAGATACGTGAAAATCTTGCGTACGCTCCGTTACAATTAATCGAAACAAACATGAACATGCTTGAGGGAATGCGTTCGAGTTCAAAATGAACGTCACCAATAGTTTTTGTAAAATTCACTTAAAAAGAATCGAAAATTTCAAGAAGAAAAATCTATTTTGCCTGTTTGTAAAAGAATCAGTGCAATCAGTGCGAAAAAATTTAAATAGTGCTAGAACCGTACATCTGGTTCAAACCGTTTATGACAATTGAAAAGAATACAATTGTAAACAAATCGCCCCTGCGGGATGAGGGATGCTGTTCTTTATGCAAGTGTTTAACGTCATTGGACATTTGCAATTATTATTAACAAAACAGAACAAGCACAGTTACGGTTATGATTATATTTAAGAAAGTAGTTTTTTTTCCAAATGGTGAGAATTATCAGTTTTAAAAAGTTTAGAGGTTTGAAGCTTCATAAATGGCTTTAGAATCGTACATATAAACAATTAATGATAAACAATTAAGACGAGCAATAATGATGAACAATAAGGGTCTTAGGATTATTTTTTAGACACGTAAAGATTTGTTTGGTTTTTGATTTAAATGTTTTTGAAATGTAAAGCAATATGTACTACACTATTTGTCCAACTAGAAAGACTTTGACTCTTTAAGAAATATAAAGAACTCCCGAAGCAAAGAATCACGGGATTCGACTGGAAAAGTTGGCTGCCCAATTGACATAAACATACCTAAATTGTAGGAATTCAGTTAAGCAAACGCATGACTTTCTTGATAATACTGCTTGTCGGTGGACGATTAAAAAAATAAATGAAAGGTATAGAAAAAAAAAATTATTTTATTTACCACCCCCAACTAAACATTCGTTATGGCTTTTATACTATTACATGTATATGTTACTGTGAAAGACCAAAATTGGAGAATGTCAGCTTTCACCGGTGAATGTCAACACATACCAAATACGTCGGTGAAAGACCGAATATTTGATTATATCCCAGTTTATTCGGACTACCACAGGCGTATGTCTACAAGCACAGATATGCTCTGGCGGAGGTCGGAAAGAGAAGCCGAAGTCAACAGAAAAGCAAAAACGTAGCAAAAATATTTTAATTCTGTTAGGGGAGATTATTTCCCCATGACGCCAATGGTTGGCCATGGTTATAGAAGAAAAGCCCTGTACGGTATAAATGAAAAGTTCTTTATTGGCTAAACGCAAAACTAAAGTCTTAATGCTTAACCTTTTCTAATTACATCTTCTATCATTATTAAGTAGGCAAGTAATATTGAGCATCCTTTCTTCTTCTCAAACTAGAATCTAAAGCTACATATCCACACACGCACACAAAAGAAAAAAGAAAGAAAGAAAGACCCAATCCTAGCTGCCCTTTAAATTTATATTTAAATTCTCTGCGGTCCCGCAGTGAAAACTCCTCTATTGTCCCCACAGTGATTGATAACTTCTCTCAGCAAGAGAGCCTAAAACGTTACGCTAATCTTGGACGTTTAATCTCACCTGAAATACGGAAAAGAAACGCAAATCTTCGACATAGTCAACATTCACTATTAGTGAGAGCATGGTGAATGTCGACATGCCGGTGTAAGTGAGAAATAAGGATATTTAGCAAATCTTTAGGGCTTAAACAAAGAGACTATGCGAATGTTGACATTCAGCGGTGAAAGTCGACACTCTCCAGATTTCGGACTTTCACAGTAACATATATAATAAGACTTATTTTCTAATTTTCAACAAAAAAATATTCAAAGGTTCTAGTTGTTTAGTAAATCATGCTCTCAGATATCTTACGGTTATTACTTTATTATTTTCATATTATGAAATGCTTTTTGGAAAAAGTTATAAATAATATATTTGCAGATAAAATAAACATATAAACATGCATAGTTTTATGCTGGCAAACAAAGGTTCTTTAAACTAACGAGCTTGAGAAATAGATCGGTTAACCTGGAAACAATGGCGAATGAAACTAAAAATTACGCTGAAATAATGAAACCAGTGAATATAAAACAACATGAATGATATATGTCCTGTTACGTAATAAAAAGACGCAGTTTATATAATTTTTGGAGGATAATAAAGCAAGCTTTGGGATCTTTTTGATTAAGTGGTGGAATTCAATATATAAACAAAATTATTGTTTTGGAACTAATGAAACCAGTCCATGCAATATGTTTGGAATCATTATGATTGTGTAACAGTCTTTTCGAATAAAGTTTATGATTTCTCTAAGTTACGAATAGTTGTATTAAATTATTTATACGTAAAAATCATGAAAAGCATCAAAGTACTTAATATGAAAACGAATTCAATTTTGGACAAAGAATTTACTAAAAATAAATGTTTCTGAGTAGTTTTCAAAAATTGAAAGTAATGCATATCGATTTGCCAGGTAAATTGTGTCAGTTGAAAACAGACTATTTTGTCCGAAATGTTGAAAGTGTTTTTACCTTGTTAAGTAATTATTGAGAGAGTGGGAGAGGTTTCTAGAGCCTCAAAGGGTTGTAAAGCACTATAAAAAAATCCAGCAGTGTTGGAAATAAAGGGCAGCTGAGGTGCCCTAGCATTCCAAGGAATGCTGTATGAAAATACTAAGAACTTTAATGAATAATAAATTTCAGTGAACCTTTCCTGAATTGTTATTAAAGTTCCTGTTGTTTTCATGTAACGTTCCTTCAAGTGCCAAAGCACCCCAGCCACCCCCAGCCCCGTTTCGATCGTCCGCCATCTTGCTGGTAGTTAAGTCGAGCGATGGCAACGGCTGCCCTTTTTTCAGCATTGGGAAAGGGTTGCGCCTCAAGGTTAATGACGCCTGGAAAAGTCAAATTTAGTGAATGGGTTGAAGGAAATTTAAAAAAAGGCCAGGCCAGCCCCAGTTCGGTTTTGATGGTATACAAGCCTCATAGCTCAAAACTATTGCAAGGACCTGAAAATTGTCCTACTATAAAGTACATATAAACACGCAGATAATCGGAGGAGTTCAAGAAAATTTAAAGAAAATGTTTAACGGCTAGTAAGGGAACGTAGATGACACACGAGTCTCGTGGAAAAAAACAAAAAAAAAAAAAAAAATATTTGATTAATGCATAGCAGTAAAACTTCTATTTGGAGGATCTTATATGGGAGGGTTTATACAACAAAATCTATCCACTATTATTCTTTATTTAAGCATATTTTTTACGCGGTTTTCTTTTACACGGCATCGTGCGGAATGTATCCACCGTGTAAAAAGAGAATCCGGTGAACGATTTTTAAAATAGAGTATTATGAAATATACTTGGAAAAGTTAAAACCTGTTTTACATGGAATACTTATTAGTGGGTTCCTAGAAATACTCGAATTTATGATACCATTCAAGTATTAGAAATATCAAACTAGATTCATTTCTAAATCGCGCTTTTATCTAAAAAATAAAATCAACTCTACAGCAATTTCCATTTCAATTACATGTTCCACATTTTCTCTGGATTTTTCTCTTCTCCCTTTCTCTCTTTTTTTCACCGTTCTCATCGTTGAAAGTAATCGCATTTCAAAAAAGAGATACATTCTTGTATTAGCTAAGAAAACACCGTATACAACCACTTCAAAAACCATAAGATATTAACGTAACTGAATCCCCCTAAATCTTCCATACACACACACACACACACCCTTCAATTTCATCTCATTTTAAACTTCTCTTATCAACCGCACACAGGGGGTATGGAGGGGGGGGGGAGACCGGCGAGAGCTTAGTCGGCGACTTCTGGGAAGGGGTATAAGTGGATTTCGGGAAAATTTCACAAATGGATATATCACATTTTCTCAATTTGATGACGTTTTGTGGATAGCTCTTCTGTGTACAGACGGACTAGCTGAGCGAGAAGAAAAGATAAATTTTCTCAGCGGCTTGTAGAAAACGCTTTCAGCGACGTACTTTTTTTTTTTTTTTTTTTTTGAGTAAATAATTTTGAATAATGATTTCTGAATGGAGATTTGAAAATAAAAATTCCGTGAATATATCAAATTTGTTTTCACACAAAACTGAATGTCTAAATGCACGTTCTTATTCTTCTTCTTTAAGAAAGAAATGAAATTCATTGCTTATTCACAGAAAAGCTTTTGAGCTGAAACAAATTTCGAAGTATCTGCTCTAATTAAGCCTACATTTTAATTTAAGACTATTCGGGATCTGCAGATATTTTGTATTAATGATAAGATTATTGGCAGATATTTTGCATGATAGTGCCAGATATTTTGTATTATTAATTACAAAGTTTTACATGATTTTCTAAAAAAAATTTCAATAGCCGGGTCCATGGTGTTGGTCATTATGGGGTGCATATTAGGCAGACCAACGTTGCCCTGAGTGGTCTCCTAATTTTGAACCAATACCAGATGAGAGACCTAGCACCTGAAATCGTCACCCTCAGAAGTATCGTTTGAACATGAAGGACATTGGATATCACGAACAGATTTTACGTATATCAGCTTCTATAGCGTACACCGCCCCACAGCAGTCCAGCCGAGAGAGGTCTTCACCCTTACAAGCACTCGCCAAGCCGGTGCTTCTTCACTTTCCGTGTTAAATTTTGCAAGATTACCAGCTACTTTGGTTCTTGCGGGATCACTTTTGTCTAACACCTGTCTGTCGCTGTGTTTGCCCTTTGATTAAAAAAGTGGATTAGAGCAGTAGCGGAGGTATACAGAGATTTTCACGCCTCTGGGAACATTTTGAACGCTGGTACTACATCAAAGGACTGTAAAACGTAGAACATTGTATGCGTTCTATGATTTTGGAAAATAAATAGTTGCGTTACTAAAACTTCAACTTATGATAAAATATAGATTTATGCATATACACCGAAGAGCAATTACATTATGACCACCCACACATTTTTCAATGAAGTTGTATGGATGACATGGAGAGCATGTAATTAAGTGGAAATGGTATTTAACTGTTGCTGGAGAAGGCAAAGAATCGTTCTTGTACGTGCGTTTGTGAGTGAGGGATGGGAAAGGCCGTTGATCTAAGCGAATATGATAGAGGGCAGATTGTAATGGCCCGAAGACTTAAAAAAAGTATCTAAGAAACTGCACCACTGGTCGGCTGTTCACGATCTGCCGTTGTTAATATTTATAAAAAGTGGATTAATGACTGTGAAATCAGCAATAGACACAAAGATGTTGGGCGTCCACGCATCATCAAAGTAAGGGGACGCCGGAGTCTATCCCGCCTACTAACAGCAAAATCGGCGGTAGACAGTGGTTCAGCTGACAGCCCAATACAATGCAGGTCCAAGTACAAGTGTTTCGGAACGCACAATTCAGCGGATATTGTTGGATATAGGACTGCGGGTCAGACGTTCCACTCGTGTTCTTCTGCTTACAGAGCGCCATTGTCAACTACGCCTACCGTGGGCACAAGAATATCGAGACTGGACCACGGATATGTAGAAGAGAGTCGCCTGGTAGGTTGAATCCCGGTTTCTCCTTCGTGACGTCGATGGTCGTGTCAGGGTACGCCGTCTTCCAGGAGAACAGCTGCTCCCCTCTCCCCGGCAGCTCAGAGCTCAAAACCACCATGCTCCGATATCTCGACTTTGTGTGGCCACTGCTTAAATATTTGGCACAACCTGCCTCCAGTATCTACCAAGAACTCGTGGCAACCATGCCCAGGCGATTTGAAGCTGTTTTGAAGACTAAAGGAAGCACAACGCGTTATTGAGTAGGTGGTCGTAATATAATGGCTCTTCGGTGAAGACCTGGAAGTCGTACAACTCTGATAATACAAAAGGAAAAATGTCCATACACCTAAAATGATGTATAAGGAAGCTCTGAAATATATGTGTGGAAAAAAAGGAGGAATGCAAATACCATCAACATTCAGTCAGTCCTATAATCAAGTGTGAAATTTCTCATTCCAAAGTGGCATTGAACTTCATATCACGAAAACTTTTTCCCAGGCGTTCAGGATGTGTGGTCAAAAAGGTAGCAAGCTTCGGCTTGTACGTTCTCGGAACATTAGTCACATTAGCCTCCCAGCTGAAGAATCAGAGTCTGATAAATTGATTGAACGTGATTCACTTTGAACGAAACCGTTTTCTTTCCTTTTATTTCGTGGAACAGGGAGAGAAAGATAATAAAACGGGCCGACATTCTTTGTTCGTTTGACACGATTCATCGAATGTCCCTGCAAATGATGGGGGTGGAGAAGAAGGAAGGGAAAAAAAAAAGAAAATAAAGAAAAAACTGATTTCCACTACATTAATGTTCCCCGGGGAGTCTGCCTTCTTAATTTTTGACTTTCTGGAAACAGTATTTATATTTGTATGTTTTCCAGAAAACATTTATAGTTTTTTCGGTAAGAAAATGCGAATAGAATTGTGAATGTTACGAATTTCAGATTTTTTTTTTTTTGCAAAATTAATGCCGTTGACGTAGAACTATCGGTAAGA
This sequence comes from Cheiracanthium punctorium, assembly GCA_038373885.1. Lineage (NCBI taxonomy): Eukaryota > Metazoa > Arthropoda > Arachnida > Araneae > Cheiracanthiidae > Cheiracanthium > Cheiracanthium punctorium. The sequence continues at coordinate 1,439,204 of JAWZYV010008216.1, read as the reverse complement.
AGTGACAGACTGGTCTTCACAAGGGCTATAATTGATACATAACTTTTGTGAACTATTTTCTAAATGGAAGTAAATCTTCTTCAAATACAAGGTAACATCTCACAAAGAAACGCTGCTGAAAATTACAATCAAACGATGCCAGCTGTAAATACTTTATTTTTTAGAAGCAGGTGGTGTCTTGGATTAATATTCGTCTTGCAACAGATAGGCTTGATTCGAACTTCCGCCACTCGAAGTTTTTTTTTTTTTTCAAGTTCTTTTTTCCTGACACTTTGTTTTCATATAGTATTGCTACATTCGATGAAAAATCCAAATTTTCAGATTTTTCGAATGATTTATTTCCAAATTATAAATTTTTGAAAATTGTAAAAAGGTGAAATTTTGCGTCACAAGGCAATCTTTAAGAGGATGCAACTCAAGACCTACTTAAAATAGAGAGTCGAAACTTGTCTAATTTTGAGGTCTTAGAATAATAAGAATAATGTAAAAAAGAATAATGTAAAATAACTTTTTTTTCATGTAAATTTAATAAAATTAAACTTATAATACTGCACGAGGGTTGTCTGCCCAAAGAGTAACGCCTTGTTTGGAGGACTTTTTAAAGGGTCATAAAGCATATTCCCATTACATCTAGAGAAAACCGCCCCATACGCCAGGCCGTTAGTTCGGCAGCTGTGCGGTTGTCTAGAGCCCTGGACCGTTACACTTCAGCCATCTACCAATGTTCATAGTCTTATCCCCTTATCAGTTGGCGGAATTGACTATGCAAAAAGTATATAGATTATTACTAGCGCCTAGTTATAGTGAAAATATTCTTTTCTTGGTAATTAATCTTCGTGTATTACCGAAAAAATAAAAGTTCTCCCAAATTCTACGAATTAAAATTATTTTTATAAATTTTGTGTAGAATATTGCTCATACTAATAATGATGTTGTTAAATTTGTTCTTTTTTACCTTTTTTTTAGCTCTAAAAAGAATCTTCCATTGCTCATTAATGAACAATTCTAATATATGTGTATCATATTCATTAAATTCATCTACTCATTAGCGAAAAAATATTTCTTCCATTACACTAACATTTAGTTCCTTTTCAGGGATAGTAAAATTTATCAGTTAAAACACTATAACAGGAAATGCAAAAAATAACGCATGAACATGTAAAAACTCTTAAGAAATTTAAAAAAAAAATGCGCTGAAAAAATTCTGTGTATTTCATTAATTGACGCTCCGTAAGTACGGATCATACTCGAAATTTTCAGTCAACAATCATCGATTACTTTCTTTTGATCGACACTTGGATCTGAATACTGAGTGCTTTTCCCTTTTCAATCGTAGACTCTCCCTACTTCTAGCGGAGATGCAGCAGTTTGCGAGCGTTTTACTGGGATTGGCCCCTTAGTAAAGTTTATTTATTTGACAAAACCCACATCCCCCTTGGTGCGCCACTGCGCGTCATTACTGAGGTGGCGTTACATTCAAGGCAGACGTTACTTAAATTTTTGGCGGAGGCCACAGACAGCTTATGATAGTCTCACGTCTTCCGGAGGTCACGTGATCAAGGGGGTGACCGCCTCACCTTGTCTATCTCGTCAGGCTCGATATCATTTATAATGGCATACCTAGCAATTTTAGTTGTCTTATATGACACAGAAAAATATACATCGCAGTCACAGCTAGCAATTGTTTAAAAGATTTATATTGACAAATTATGTATCTCAAGCAAAATGAAGTTAGTACATTTTCGTGAAATTTATGACAGGATGCAATCCGTGAAAAAGACTGGCTCTAGGTCTTTTATAATATGACTATCAAAATTACACTCATAGATTTAGTTCTAAGGGCATTGCTAGTGACGTTGTTTCTTCATTATACTGTTGTAAGTGTAACGAGGAAAACAACGTTGTTTTATAGTCGATGCTTCTGGCATGAGTTACCTTTCATGCCAGAAGTTTTTCTTTTTGCTTTTAAGGAAAAAAAATCTTTTTACTGACAGAAGTGCGAGATTCTTTAATGTAAATTCACCCGCTGAGTCTTACGGCTAAGATGCAAACATTAGACTTAAATTTGTAAGGCGCCATTTATATAAGCTAAGCACTTGATTGATCTATTGCGGTGATGCATTTTTCATTACTAGTAACTAATGCAAAAATCCCAAAACGTGAACACGTTGCCATTCATTATTTTAAAAAAAGTAACATCACTGACAAGACATTTTAATTAAACGTTTTCTCTTTTTCTTAGTTCTTCAACCATTCAATATGCTAAGATTTCGGCTATCAAAGACACATCCTAATTTAAGATGGCATCTGTGATCATTGGATATTTGAGACTTTTTTTTTTTTGTTCTCACTTTTCATTTGCTGCTGGAGGAACGAGAAAAGCTTCACAGTCGTCGGCTCAATAGAGTTTTTAAATCTTAAAAGCTGTCTTAAATATTTGAAATGGCTGAATATCAAAACAGATTCCATCTCTATTGCTTTTAGGATTGCAGGATGCATCTGAAAGGTATTGAAATATTAAATTCTTTCAGTTGAGATAGTTTTGCTTTTTTAATTTTTAAATTTTGAACACTCCTCTCTTTTTAATAAAGTTATTGTCAAGTTTTCATCTTTATAATGGAAATGAAAAATTTCGCATTAAATAATATTTTTTTTCATCCTTTTATTGCATGAATCGGAATCTGAAGTTTTATATGAAACACATGTCATATCAAACTATACGCTCAAAACTTTCTTGTCTATGGAAATAAAATTTTATTTTTCATTATAAATATATTCTGTTAGATCAATATCAAAACTGCACTGAGCGAAACTGTGAAATTTAATTTAAAAACATCATTTCATACGCCACTATGTATAGTATATAGAAACTTATTGTCTGCGTTCTCTGCATAGATGTAAATGCATACAAAAATTTTACAATACTCCATTCACTAAAAATGTTGAACTTGTTGTTTTTTAAGTTCTAACTGCCAAAAAATTCTTAGGGAAATCTGTATTTAATATACTCTGCTTTTCAATACAAATCTTAAGTTTTAAGAACCACCTTCCGTTTTATCATTAACTTAACCGTTTTATCATTTTGATATTTCATATACAACTTATTACTTTTTTATTTGTTCAATTGATTTACTGAGCCTTGTTTACTCGATATATTAAATTTTATTGGTCTTCGTTGAAAACTAAGCTGATTGTTGATTGGAAAATACATCAATACATCTACCATCTTGCTAAAAGCATACTCTTAATTAAAAAGAATAAAATTCCATAGATAGCACAGTTAATAAAATATACCCATGAGAAATACAGGGAAAAAACTGAGAGCATGAAACATTTATGAGTTTAGTTATATTAATTATTTAATGTGTTTTCACTTTAACAGTATTGACTTACGTATATTTTGGCAATACACTGAAACTTCATAGATATGTAACGTAATCAATAACAATAATGGGAACTTAAAATTAGACCGGGGGTTCAAAATTCTAAATCATTTCATTTCTGCACTGCGTCTACTTCTTCCGATAAAATGATCTCCTCTAACATCCTTTTCTCGCAGCGTCGATAGTTGATTTCTTGATATTTTACATATTTTACTAACACGTGTCCTCGTGATATAAAAATGACCTATTTTTGCACCCGAAATTATATGATATTTTAACTTGCAAATGATTTAATTTGTTACTTTGCGAAAAAAAAAATTTTTTTTTCTTCTACAGATATATATGTAACTCCTACAATTCGTCACTTTAATTATGTATTATTAGGGTGAAGTAGAAAAAATATTGAGTTTATAGAATGATTTTTATGAGTGTTATGTTGCGCGCAGTAAATAACATATAAAAAAATAGTTGCTTTAAATTTGTTAATTAATGAAAGTTTCTTGATCGAATTTGAAAACTTTTTAGGATATTAATGCAAACAGAAAAGGCCATTGTATTGGTATACAGAATTTCTTACTTCAAATTATCTATAAAAATATGGAATCACACATTTGAAAGCGCGTTTTTCGATTTTCACCACTTTTAAAGAGTACTAGACTGCTTAAAAAACAATGTGAACAGAATCAAGTCACAAAACGCTAACGATATATTTATACAGATTTCTATTTCAATCATAAAAATACTAGTAATACTTAACTTCGTTTGTGTGTTTGTGAAACCACGAAAACTTAAAACTAAAGCAAACATTTCTGTATAACTACTAAAACATTCTTTAAAAATCCAAACAAAGTACAATATTAATATACAAAATTGCAATAGCGTGATATTCATCATTTTTTCCTACAGTCTTGAATTGAAAATCTTTCTTTTACTTTGTGCGGAATTTATATTGCTATAATTTAAAAACTGCGCAGCAGTCATTGTTGATAACTGATAAAAACTATTAAGTCTAATGACTTTGTTGATATTATACAGGGTGTGTCATAATCCCCCTCCAAGGTTTGGAAGGCTTATAAAATATATATATATTACCTATACGGCAACGAAAGTTCACTTTATTGGTAATATATATATTACCAATACGGCAACAACGTTGACTTTATTGGGAAAAGAAATGTTACAAGTTTTATTTAACGAAAGTCCAATATGTGAACCGTTCGTGACAGCGACAGATTAATGCAATTTTGTAGGGGGTGTGGGGAGAGCAGTCGGTCAGTTTGTCGGTGGGAGTGTTTAGTTAGAAGGTTGACTTACACACCCATTTTATATTTTACATTAATTTCTTTTTTCTCAATTGGGACAGTAGCCCCCTCCCCTCCCCCATAATACGTCCTTGTTTCGCAATGCGGGAGATATCAAGTCTGAAGTCAAATTCTTCCCACGCTCACACACTCGTTTTAACACGACAACAAATGCAGTTGTGATCCTTTGGCGTAAATTTCGTCTTTGGCACGAATACGCGATCTTTTATGTAACCCCATAAAAAAAATCGCCTGGAATTAGGTCCAGAGAGCGAGTTGGCCACGGAAGGAGGCAATTGTTGTCGGCAGAACTTCGTCCAATCCAACGACGAGGAAGCCCATCATTTGTGAAACAAAACTTTCAATGTTTCTTTCTTGGAGAAGACTTTATTGGATAAAGAAACACTGCAAGTTTAGTCTTTCTAGGAGAACAGCCCTCCCCCCACCCTCACCCCCAACAAAATTGCATCAATCCGTCGCTGTCACGAAAGGTTCACATATTGGGCCTTTGTGAAATAAAACTTGCAACATTTCTTTCTCAAATAAAGCCAACTTTGTCGCTGTATAGGTAATATATATTTTTTAATAATCCTTCCCAACCTGGGAGGGAATTGTGACATACTCTGCACATTTACACATGTGCAGTGTTTGCTTTTTTCCTGGGGTAATTGACTCTTAAAAGGTCGTACTTCATTTTTGTAACTGGGAATTTTTTGTATACAAGGTCACCTTAAAAATATTTATTTTATCGATTTTAATATGCTGCTCTTTATAAAATTTATGGCATAAAAGGTAATTGCGCCATGAGAAATTTTTTCTAACTGGAAGCACAGTACTAAAATCAATAGTTTAAAAAGCACCCCTTGATAAAACAGTTTGACAAACCCGGTAAACAGTTTTGAATACGAATAAATATTTTATAGTAATTTTATATAAAACAAAACACAGAGAGAAAATTATCATTAATCTCAAAAGATTTTCTTAACCCCCCTCCAAACAAACAAACAAAAATCTTAAAGCATTCTTAAACCCAAGTAAAAATGTCTGTCAAAAATAAGTTCTTCAAGATAATTTCATTTTTTCCTTTAGTTTAGAGCTTTCACGAGATAAGTTTCGACAATTTCTGCATACTAAAAAGTTTGTATCCAAGAAAAATATTTATTCAACAATTTAACGAAACTATTTTCCATCAAAACAGTCTAGAAAGATAAAACACACAAATAAAGTTAAATCTATTTTTATTAATTTTATTTGCCTTGAATAATTATAAAAACAAAGTAGGTTTAAACTTTTCAAAAGTAGGCTTTTCAAATTTTTAGGAATTTCGTAGATGTGGAAAGTATTTTCGCAAATGTTGAAATAGAAGGTAATTCGAGATAATTTAGATCTGTTATGACAAAAGTAAGGAATAATTGTAGAGAATTTTTCCAAAAGTAATTTCTGTAGTATAAAATATTACAGGGAACTTTTTTTAATACAGTATCAATAAAGAATACAGTATTAGCAGGAGAACCCGTTCTTCGCAAGTATAACATTCTCTCTCTCACTCTCTCTCTCGCTCTCTCTCTCTCCCTCTCCCCCCCCCTTCTCTCTCTCTTTAAGGGACATTAGATTAAAAAAAAATTCCTGAATCGTAAATATATAAGTACTTGAAGTAAAGGTAATGGAAATATAGTTAAGCTAAAACGTGCAAGATCTAATAGTAAAGAAAAACTGGTGTCCGTTAAAAGGTCACCTATTTTAAGGGGATTGCACTGTCTTAGAAGACAAGATTAGTTCAAAAGTTTCAGAAAGATCAGCTTCTTTTTTTTTCACTTTAATTAAGGAAAGGAATAATATAGTCAAAATTTATATGGAATAAGGAAAGAAAATAGGGAAGACGCATGAATATGATACGCTTATAATATATAGCACTTTAGTGCGTATTTAAAATCTGAAAGTGCTTCAGATTTTCTTACTTTTTTGGTACTCACGTATTATCCGGGCAGTCCGTCAACACCAGCGATTTTTGACCAAAACTTGAGACTTTGCTTCTCCGGAAACATACTTTTGAATCGCAACACAAAAAAGAAATTCAAATAAAATAAGTAAGTTGGAAATTTACAATTCAGAAACAGCACTGCACGCTATCTCTTAAAAACGACTACCCATGGCTTTCAATTCGACAAATATTGCGCGATCACAACAGCGCCAAACAAAACAAAACAAAATAAATAAATAAATTAATTAATTAATTAAACAACTGACAATAAGCTTATTGCACAGAAAGTGCAAAACGATGGTAGAAGAGTCTCTCTTAACTTGGAAGTTTTCTAAATGCTAACTTAAAATATCAACTCGAATTAGTATTAATCAACTGACATTAAAAATTATATAATCTAAATTCCAGTTTTAGAGTCATTAAGCGATGTCTTGTTTAAACAAATCAAAAAAGCTATTAATTACTTTTTTCCCTGCTTTTTTAATTGAAGAATATTAAACAGAGAACAAAAAACTTCCGTAATTTATTTTTCATTCATGCTTTCTATTTTAATTTTTAGTGTTTCAATTGTGATTTGTTTAATTTTAATTTATAGTTTTAATTTCACGGAGTAATGTACCAATTAATGCATCATGTTATTTTGACGTTTTAATTTGTCTTTGATTTTGCAGAAAAATATAATGTCAGTTTAATAATTTAGATTATTTTGTGTTGATCGTGTGCTTCAAATTAAAATAATTATGTGTCGATACACATAATTATTATGTAAATAATTATGTGTCGATACACATAAGACCCAATATGTAAGGTGGGGTCCTAAATTGATTCTAGACCACTTAAATTTACTTGGATTTTTTTTTTCGCTATTTCAAAAATTTAATTATAACGCGGTACTTTATAAATATTTTTGAAAATTAAATTTCAAATAGTATAAACTAGAACTTATCACATTCAGAAGTTAATATAGGGTCAAATAAAGTGAACTAGGTATAGAAACATGAGGTTTTCCAACGATTGTTACTTTAATCAAATCCAATACTGGATATCTGAAATGGAATGAATGAGTTTTTACGTTTAAATATTCTGATACTTTATATGCACAGTTATTATTTGTGAAAAGTTGTTCTTCAAAATTTGTTATTACACCCATGGGGTGAAGTGAAATGCATAATGAAATTTTAAATCAAATTTCAGGTTGAAAACGCATATTTATTTAACTTTTTCATAGAAATATATTAAAACAACAAAAATGTTAATTTTATTACATTATCCATAATTTCATTGCAATTAAAAATCTAGAGTTCAATATTGATAAGAATGGCTGTTTTAGACTTTGGATGATGTCTTTTTTTCTCATTTTACACTTATTCATTACTGGCAAAGTGAAAAATTTTCTCCTCTAGAATTTGTAAGAAACTTTACTGCATGTGCAAAACCGATTTGCTGCCCCAACAACTGATTCATAATTTGAAGATTTAAAGGCTAGTGCTCGTCGATTTCTGAGGACTATGGTCTCAGTCGCATGATAGGTATACTCAGTATATTTATGTACACACTGTTTATAAATTTGATGACTAGTATCTCTCACTTCCATATTAAATACTGAATGGTTATTATGAATGGTTATACTGAATTAAGTTACACATGATTATACACTTGAAGACTTGTCATAAATATTTGGCTTATCAAATTTTAATGTTATGCTCTTGCTGGGCCTGCATTTGGTATGAACACACATCCAGCAATGATTTCCATTTGGTACATTCAATTGTTTTGGGTTGTTAAGGATGTTGTTTGCGTTTCACATCAAAATCATCATTTTTAAAGAGTTGGCACCATTCTTTACAAGTTGTATTCGATGGAGTGTGTTTATCAAGCTTAATGAAAAATACAATTTTTTCTAGCAGCAGTTTTCTTCAAGATAAGGAATTAAAATTTTCCGCAACTGCTCTATGAAATTCTACTTATAAAACGCAATAAAATACATGTTGATGTTTGAGACAAGTTTTGCTATCAACAAGTTTTTGTACAGAAATGTCACATATCGCTTGGGTGAAACAAAATTCAGCCATTTTCATTTTCTATTTTTGTGACTAACACTTCTATGTGTGAAGGCCTGAAGTTAACCGATAAACCTGGTATTTTAGTCTCATGACTGATTCATAACCAATTTATAACCATGCTGTAATCTCCATGGCGATCTTCTTCTTATGGTCGAAGCTTCGATAGAACAAAATAATCACAATTTAATTGATGATAAGTGGGTTACTGTTTAAAAGAGCATTATCACCATTTCAAAAAGTTTCTAAAGTTGTTAAACTAAATATTGGCGCAAAGTTTCCTCGGGTCTAAGGCCTGCGCTGTCCAACCACGCTTTTGCGATCATGGTCTCTGGGGTGCGGAAGGATATGGTCTTGCCCGGTGGTCAGCCTCACACATAGCCCCTAGTATTTAGGCCAAGCTTGTTTGTTTAGACCACAAACAAGCTCGGTCTTTATTTTATCTACACACGAAAGGAATGAAAGGCTGATTAACCCTGTCCAGAATCTAACCCCTGACCTGGCAAGGCAGCACAATGAGCTAAACGTTACACCACTGTTCTCTTTAAGGCTTTTATGGTTGAGACATGTCTTTGCCTAGAGGTAAACGGCATTACGTCAACAAAGTTACACCGTGAATGCCTTTTGTACAGTGCAGATGCTACATCTTCCCAGTCTTCGGTTTTTATAAATACTAAAAATGTACGGTTTTATCCCTGGAGCAATCTTCAATCTGTAAGACAAACTGACTTTTTTTGAAACTGTAATTAAAAGAAATTTCAAAATCAAAAGGCCAAAAGCAGGGTTGGAAAAAAAAATGTTTTATTTTCATGAGGTTATTTTTTTCTCAACACTTTTCAAAAACTTAAAAACGCAACTTAAACCTCACTTAAAACTCCTCTTAATGGTAGATAATTACGCTGGAGTTAAATGAATTAATTGAAAATTCTCCTCACGTCTCTTAATCCCCTTAAAAAGCGCAAAAGAAATCACTTAAAAATGACAATTTTTTTATCACCACTCTTAATTCTGTTTTTAATGTCTAAAAGTGAAATTAATTAGGTGCTTGTTATTTTTTGTCGCAAAGCAGAAACAAAAGGGTAAACAATAGAACGCTTAATGGGTTATTATTTTTTCATGGGTGATTTTTTTATGGCTCCTTACTTGGGTGACTTTATGAATGGGACGAAAAAAAGTTCTATCTAGTAAGAATACTCAGTACACAATCTTTTGCAATACCACCTTCTTAACATATTCAATTTGAGAGACTCTATTAAAAAGCTATTTTCGAGAACGGCTGTTTCTGTACCCTATGTAATTATTACATCATCATTAAAATATCCTTAAGAATACTTCAAGAATAACCTTTTTTAGTATGGAAAGCAGACTATCCAATATTCACTAGAACTTTCGAATAGAAATCCGTGAAAGAATCACTTTAAAACTCATTTTCCAGTTTTCAAAATACATGACATTGGTTCACAAATCTCAGTAAATATTAAAATAGAAACGTTACCAAAAACTCATACCAGTTAATATGGCAGTTAAGATGTAAGAAAAAGTTATCATTATAACAATGGTTTTACCAGTTTTTTTCTTACAAAATAAGCAAATAAACAGTTCAAAATAAAATTTATGCATCAAATTTCTTTCAAAATTTAGAAGTATACTATATTTGTTTGAAAACACTGATGCAATATTTTTAAAGTAAAGGTCATATGTATTGCCTTAATGGTTCAAATTTTTAAGGTGGTGCTAATAGAAAACCGCAGGCATGAGGTAGTCACTTTGGAAGAATTAAAAGACAACAAAAAATTCTTAAATAATCATGTCTATAATTATTTTATATACATAAGTTATAATATTTCAGATTTGAATTCAAAGTTTGATTTTAAAAAGATGTAAAAAGGCATCATCATCGATAAGGAGTTTTTTCTTTAAATCTGCTTCCAAATTTGATAATATTTTGTTTAGTTTTTATCCAACAAATGAACGTGCGTCATACTTTACAAGACACAGAGAGTGCACAAAAGGCTTCCAAAAAGTCAAGATTAGATTAAAGAACATTAACATCCATTAGATAACATTGACATGCCTTTTTCACTATCTGTTAAATGAACAAATTTGCCCGTAGCAAATTCTGGATAGACTACTGTGAAAGTGACACGGACGTACACAGTACAAATATACACTAGTACTGCGCTATTTCACATTTTGTTAAATAAATAAAGGATGCCAAAATAAACTTAAAACCCCGAACTGAAAGCTTTACGCAAATCAAGATGAAGCACTCAGTACCCCGCTTACTTTATGGTGGACAGACAAACTCTAATATTATTCTAAAGTATAAAATTGCATGCACGCAAATTATGGGTTTTGAAGTAGGAAAACGTTTGAGTCAGTAATATCTACGACTTATTTAGTAGTTAAGTTTTCGAACATGAAATTTATTGGATTAATCTTTGATTTACTTATTGTGTCTTTGGATTAAAATCCACCGAGAGTCAAGTTTGCTTTAATGCAAGTGTTCGTTGTGGGGAAAATTTTATTTTGAAATCGCATTGTCAATCGAGGATGAAAATTGTGTTTTGTTTTTCCCAGAGTAAATTGTATATCATCAGTAGTGAGCACGTAAAATTTGGATAAACTGTTGAATTAAACATATGCCTTTTTTAAATCGAGCACACAGTGCAAAAATATTTAACAATACATCTACCACAATAGATGACAAAAGAGAAGAGAGAAAACAATAACGCCAAAGCACCGCGTCTATCGCCTATTGAAGACATTCTGTTTGCTTAAATGTCTTTTTAGGTTTGGTATCCTTGAAGGCCCAAACTTATGGTGAGGAAGTGATCCTATCACTGTGAAGAAACTGTATTTTTGGCAGGAACTGGGAGTACAGAGATCTTATGAGGACAAATACGCACCGGTCATAGTGAACAGTTGACTTTTTGCTTCTGTTCCAAAGTTCCTATATGCCACCATTTTCTTTCTATTTTCATTGTACTTCGGAGGCATATAATAGTGTATATATGTACAAGTGCTATTGCTTTCAATAGTAATAATAATAACAAATAAATAACAATACTAGTAATTTTAATTATGCATGCATATGCTTTTAGAATGCGTCTTGTCAATGAACTAAGCATTTTAATCCGAAATCTTCCATCATACAACAATTTTTACTTAAACTTACATTTTGTAGAAGGCATTAAAGAAATGAAAATGTCTTATATTCAGAGGGAAATATTTAGAAAAGCACTTACCGATAATTTGACACGCTTCAAAAAATATCAATTCACTCACGAATAATCTTTCAAGTGAAAAACTTTTTTTCTCCCAAGTCTAGAAATATTTCGGAATGGAAACTTGTATAAGTGAATTCTTAAAAAGCTGATCTTCAATTAGAAAATCAAAATATTCATGTATATTCATAATAACAATTTTATTTTTCTGGAAAGTGATTAGAATTTCGCTTTTTCTTTCAGCGTATTTTTGGAGCCATTCTTTAGAAACATGTCATTTTTAATTAAAAAGAGAGAGAGAGAGAATTCCGAAGCTAACATTTCGAATTAAGTCTTAATTTTCGAAAAATGTGATATGAGTTACACTTTTCCCCCCCCCGGAAGAATATTTCAACGCAACAAAACAGGAAGCTCATATTTTAACGTCTTTATTTTGCATTCGAAAAATGCCATTGAGATTACGCAGAAGTACCTTTGGTGCAACTTGCTTTTTTGTCGATTGACAGATAATTGTGAATGATTAGTAAATTGAATTCCTCTCCTCTTGAAAAGATAAGTGTGTTCTTTTTCTCCTGCTGTACACAGGAAGATATTTTCTGAAATATGACTGAGCTCCGAATTCCTTTTGAAACTCGTGGATCCTTTTAAAAATTTATTTTAAAAGAATTCTTAATGCACTGAGGTTTTTGAAAACGTGTGTTTGTGCGGATGTTCAGGATATCATCATTCAGTGAAAGCAAATGAGATTTTATTTTATTTCATTTTCGTGTTAGCTGAAAAAGCAATGACAAAATTTGAATAATTTTGCTGTATTCTACCTTTTTTAAAAAGTTTTTGTTTTATAATTTGAATGCTTTTTCTTGTTTTTAAACTAAAGAATGCTTTATAACAACATTCTTCGAGGAGCATAGACACAATATAGTGAAATCACGATTACCTGAAATCCCCAAGAGATTAAAAAACAAATCTATATATTTAAATGTTAGATATTTATAGTTAAAAATAGTTTTACAGATATTTTTATTCAGTAGATGGAACTGTGAGAAACTCTATTCATTATTGTATTGAGTTGAAGAAATGGGAACCCACATGAAATGAGAAATATATATATATATATAATATAAAATAGCTAAACTTACGTAAAATGGAATCCCAAGTAAAACATTAAGTAGCAGCACATAATAACAAAAAAGTACTGAAAAACTGAAAACATGAAATAAAAATTGATAAACCAGAGGCAAGAAATATTGTAAAAAACAGAGCTGTCAAAGCTAAAGAGTAGTGGGAAGACAAGCCAAGTGAGATCACGTGGGCTTAAGCCTAACTTTTCGATCCCAAGCAATGAAGTGGAGATGGAGTGGAAAATTGAAATGGAGTACTCCATTATCAAGTACCACCGTACTCACATTTCAATTTAAAGAAAAAACAAAAATAGCTAGGTTTCTGCAGGTTACCTGACAAAAGAAGTCGTTTTACGTAAACCTGGGGGCACGGCCATAGCTATAAGAAAAAAACAGCATAGATGCTAACCAAACATGAAGGAGGAAGAACAGACAAGACTAGAAATCGTTGCCAACCGAGAAAATTAATCGACACAAATAAAAATAAAAACAGCTAGAGCCAAGGAGAAAAAGTATGAGAAAGAAAAACAGACAAAACGCTGCCAAAACTATCTTAATATATCAAGAAATTCAGTAAATGGAAAGAGGGAGGGGGGGGATAATAATACTATTAAAAAATAATAAAAAAGTAAAAAGAAAAAACTCGTGTATAGCTAACCTATGTGCAACGTAGTACAAGCTTTAATAGCTAGGAAGTGCTAAGGAAAGAGGGTAAATATATATATATGAATATGGGTAGACTATGACAATTTACATTAGTGTAATATTTTTATTTACATACTAGATATGAAGTAATGGTTTCCTAAGAAATTTTTAAAAGAAATTTTCCCGCCTTTGAAAGTCCAATGGAAGATAAACAGGAAAACGATTTCTAACTTCGTTTCTAAGAATGTTATGACACTTCTTTTACTGCAGAACAGGAAACTAACCAGGGGTTGGACTACGGGGCCTTCCCGAAATTTAGATTTTTTGCTAGTCGGATGTCAAGAGTCAAACCTTTTTTGGGAGAAATTTTACCTTTTTACCTTTTGGACCGTGCCCGAATTTTTTTCTTTCTTTCTATATCGCTGATAAAGAACATTCGTGCACCTCATTACCATTTTATCAGTAGCGTAACCAAGGGGGGGGGGGTGAGGAGGGTTATAACCCCTCCATGAAGAATTTTTTGTTATGAAAAATGTATATTTTTCACTCCCTTATCCCACACACGTATACATATATATGGGTTGCAGTGTCGTAACCCCCCACCACATAAAAAATTTCTGGCTACGTCACTGCATTTTATATATTTCTTCTGCTCATAATAGTTGTAATTATTTTCCTTTTTATAAAATTAGACACTTCAGAGGTTTATGATGTATTTAAAAATATTTTAACCTCGACGGCGCTTTTTTTTAAGTCCCTCACCTTTATCTCATGTTTATATTTATTCGTAAGTTTTCACTTCCTTTCTTAGTTTTAACTTTTAATTTCTTTTCCAGCCACTAGCTGGCAGTAGCATTATTGTTTCTCTTTAAAAGCCTCAAATCTTTCAAGCGGCCATCAAGTCTTTCGAACAATTGAGCTCTAATTCAATGGAACCTCACAAGATGTGACATGATTCTTCTACAAGGCACGACACTCTAAATTTAAAATAATGGTGGGGATGTGTGATATAACACAGTATAAAACAAATATTTTTCGCTTTACGAGAATGAATTGAAAAGGGTAATATCCTACAATTATTTATAAATGTATTAAAGTGTTAGTGAAATTTTATCAGGGTTCAAAAACAATGTTTCTTCTTTCAAAATTGTACATTTCGAAAGAAAACGCAATTTACAAATACCAAGTTTGCTCGAGTTTTCGCTCTACTTCTTCCCCCCCTCCCACCCTACCCCCAAAAAAATCTTAATGAAATTAGATGAGCTTTTTAACTCATATAGTGTTTACACTTGGTGCAAGAATATAATTTTTGCGCTCGTACTTTCTACTACGAATGGTGTTTGTTCGGTCATGTCCAATAACCCTCATATTTTTTCCAGGGTACTCAGGAATTCTCAGTACAGTCGAAACAGAATCACATGACAGAAGCTAATAATTAAATGGCAGAATAAAGTTCAGATGAGACTCATCTAGTACCAAGAACTAATAAATATCATAGATAGTCTCTCGTAAGCCATGCTAGCCTCTTACTTGACGTGAAGTAGCACAGGCGTTAATACTACTTTCGACTTCATATAGAAATAGGCAGTCAAGCACCTCAAGATTTTAAACATTATAAATTATTTTACATAAAAAAGTAATAAATTTTCTAAGTATGTGCGCCGATGATCGATAAGTTAGGAAGTATTTGTATGTTGCAGTAAGTGCCAGAACTTGAAAATTTTCTCAAAAATCATTTTGTACCTTTTAGTCAATTTTTCAATAACAAGCTCGATTTTAAAATCTTTTTCTCATTTATATGTATTTCATTGACGTGGAGTCACATTAATTTCTAAAAATGAAAATACTTCTTACAGTTATTCCCCCAGCACAGATGACTGCCGGTGGATCAAATTTGCAAATATTATTATTAAAGGGGAATTGAGCAGGTACGTGACGTCATATTATAAGTATTCTATAAAAAGCATTGAATTAAATACAGGATGTGTATTTTAAGAAATGAAAATAAATTCAAATGAAACAAATTATTAGAGATATCATTACAAAACTCTAGTCAGTCTTCAAAGTGTGCTCCTTCAGCATCAACACACCTCTGGATTCAAGTTTACCACGCTTCGTACGCTCTCTGGAAGTCAGCAACTGAACATTCTTGAGAGCATGCGTGCAAGCCACTTTGACAGCATCCCGGGTCACGTGGTGGCGTACTTTGAGGACAGTTTTAACTTTGGGGAAGAGAAAACAGTATGCTGGGGCATGATCGGGACAGTAGGGAGGTTAGGAAATCATTGCAATACCATTTTTGTCAGGTTCTCGGTAAACACGAAGCAGGTGTGAGATGAGGTGTATGTTGTCATGATGGCGCATCCGATTGGCAGCAATTGCTGGTCGCACTATGGTTGACCAGTCGCTTCGATCTTTTTAACACTTCCAAGTCCAAGGAGAGCACAAAATTTGATTGTGTAGCGCTGTTCAATGCTTCGCTGCATTTAGAGTTTGCACACACTTTTTCGCAGACGTCCACGCCACACGTGATTTTGCCTCCACCAAAGATTGCATGCGCCTGGCGACTGGAGCGTTTTCGAGGTAAAGCCCCTACTGCAGACTCCAACCAGTCCGACCATGCTCTGGCGGACAGTCGCTTCATGACAAAACTATTTTCATAAGTTAAAATACACACCTGTTATTATATTCATATACAAAATATTATATTCATATCAATATTAGTTCCTGATTAATGACATTTTCTGCGCTGCCTTTGAGATGAATGAAATTTTCTTATAGAAACAAAACCTACAAATCAAGAAAATAAATGTACCATCAATATGTGTAATAATAACACACTCTTTAATGACAAAGTTCTGTTGCATTTTGATTGGAAAAACTGAGTTAATGATACATATTTAAAGAGCCAGCTTTAAAACTCAGTTGCATAGAAAACTTAATTTTTATTGCAATTTAAATATGTTTTAAATGATTTTCATTTTCCCCTGTCAACTACAATTAGATAAAAATTAAAACAACAACAACAAAAACTACACAACTATCTACATAAAAGCTCTTTTGTTTCTGAGTTCTAGTGGAAAAGAAAGGGAGGGAAAAAAAAGAACAACATAAGTCAAAAGTCCTTTTATAACAGAAATTCAATTAAGTGAAACAAATTTAAATTTGTTTTGTTAAAGGTTCTTTTTTTCACAGTTTTTCGCCAGCCTGATGAAAGAAAAACAAGAAAATTAAAGAAAAGCATTTGATTGATCTGCAGATGAAGAATTCTACTGAGTATTGCACATCACCTTCCTTTATGAATCATCAGAAGGCTTTCTGAACATTACGGTTAAGTAGTAGAACAGCATGTTTCAGAAATTTTCGAACCTTAGAAAAAATACAGGCGCTTCAGTATGATACATTTCTTTTAAATTTTTGATTATGTACAATTTTTTCATATTAACATAATTTTCATTTATTCTCCTTGAAGCTTGGAACTTGCAATTTTCGAGAAGTTATTATTTAATGATGCTTTTGTTCATTTGAAGAAAAGATGTTTCTTATGAGTAATATTTAAGCTGAAAAATCTTTCGATGATTCTGTATGGTTGAGAAGAAATTTCTAAAATATTGTTTTAAAATTTAGCAACATAAGAATAAAAGTAAAATGAGTAATTTTATCACAATTATAGCATCCCAGTAAAAAAAAAAAATTAAACGCTCTGGTGGGAATAACTTAATAAAAATTAAAGTTTATTGAAATTATAATGAATTTTGCTTTGTTTTTAAAATGTCAAATAGGTAATATTTTTAACAGAACAAGAAAATACTTAATTAAAGTGTAGTAATATGTATTAATCTATATGAAATCTTTCAGAATGGATTTTTTTCATACACTATAACCATTTTATTGCATAATATATATCCGTGCTCGATTTTTGATAAGTGAGCTTAAAGGATTACTTACAATGACTATTTTATTTATTTATTAATTATTTCCTACTAAATAATAAACTAAATTTGCATTCCCCTCTGTCTATCTTCATTAGTGGAAACAAAGAGTTTTACTTAGTTATTTACACATACAAGTTTTGTATGTGCGTGTGTTTTAACATTTCAGTTAAAAAAAGTAAAATACAAAAGTCCTTTGGTAGCAGAATTTAATTAAGCGAAACAAATTTGAATTTGTTTTGTTCCCAGAAGGGTTTTCGATTTTTTTTCCTGTGCCTAAAAAAGCGAGTAACATTTAAAGAAATAAACATGATTGATTTGATGGAGTAAGAACTTTTTGATCGTTGCATATCATTTCCTCGTATAGAACATTTCCACAAATGGAAAACTTCCGAACATTGCATTTCATTAGGAGAACAATGACCTAAATAATAAATAAAAGGATGTATTTTGTAGACTTCGTAGACTTGTTAATTTTTGAGTTTAAAATATTTCGCAACATACAGTCAAAGTAAAAACTTTTAAAGGCCAGTAAGAAGTTAGTTTTGAGAAATGGAAAAATTAAATAAATTTGATTAAATCTGTTATTTTAGTATTAGTTATTGAAGTTCATTGTTAATAAATAATGCAACAAACAGCATTTGTAAATTATATAATTATAAGAAAAAAGTCGTCTATATAAAACCGGAATATTCAGCTTGATTAAAAGTTTTATGGTCACCAGTAATTTTTTAAAAATATATGTACAGCTGCTGAATAAAAAAAGCCCATTTGTACTTTATTAAGCCGTCGTTCGTCGTACAGCAAAGATACATATACCAATCGTTTACGATTGACGTACAATTTAATTTGCTATACATAAAAATTGCATAAGGGGCCGTCTCTATATTAAAATTCGTATCAACTTTTTTTTCCAATAGTAACCCCTAGATTTCACTTCACATTAAAAAATTTAGCTCATTTTAACCACGGATACCAATTTTCAATAAATTTGAACTGAAAATGAGTGAGTTATGAGCCCCCAAAATCTCCCTCCGGTTATGTTAAAATATTTTTTTCATATTTTAATTCATTTCTCATATAAAGTAAGAAGCTGATTTTTATTTTACTATTAGAACTAAACGACCCAAACATAATTTACTATTATTATAATTTTTAATAAAATATTAATATGAATTATTAAATTAATATTAAAAGAATTGTGAATAGCAACCTAGCCAAATTTTGATGGAAATAGATGGAAAAAGTGATTTTACATGGCTGTGCAAAATTTCAATTTTTTACGTTCAGTAGTTTATTAAATAAAATGTGTTATTTTCATGAGTTAAGGGACCATATATAAATTTATTAAATGACAATTTTTTGAAAATTGTGTAAAATAAACGTAAATTAGATTTCTTTTGTGCAAAAACAGTAAAAGATAGCGTCATTAAAAAATATCAAATTTTGAAGCAAATAAATTAGAGGTTTTTACAGTTTGATGGTGATTCTATAAAGCGTCTATTGTTGCGTCCGCTACCATATCCCACCAAATAGAATGTTTTCCATGTATAGAATTAGATGCAGTAGATGTGTCTTTCAATACAACGTCCTATTTCTGAAAAACTAACATCCTCAACTTTCCACGCATGAATATTTGACCTTTTTTAACATTGGAAACATCAGGTTTTTGGACTTCCCCATACTTTATCAAACATTCAAAACAGGTCCGGACTGGCTCCTTTGCGGGCCCTCGGCTAGAGATGGAAAGGGGCCCCTTACTGGGGAACTTAAAGGAATTGTAAGAATAAAACATACTTTTACTGGAATATTAGAATATGCGATATTTGAAAAACAGGCTTACGTGTCTAAAAACCACATTTAACTGTATTTTACCACTTGAAAACTAGTTGAGTATAAAAATAACTTTTTTCTGATACTGTTTACTTACTTTTACAATCAAGTTTTATATAATTTTTATCTATCGTACCTAAATTAGCTTCCTTCTAGAAAAAATAAGTATATTAATTACGAGGTATATATAACTGGATGGTATATAACTCAGCTCATACGATGCTATATAACTCAGAAATGAGATTGAGTAATATTTTTAGTTTTAGGCAACTAAATCACACTGTTGAAGCCATAATAATGTAAGTCCTACTATAATATGCAAGTAAATATTAACAAGAAGAATAAATCATGCCGAACGCATAGATTATAAAACGCTTTTCAACATAATTGTCTTTTTTGCACTTATATAACTGTATAAAGTAAATTTGAAAACAATCGCATTAAAGAACTTCTTTCTGTCTCCGACATTAGAGCCTCATCCATTGTTTCGGGATTATCTCTTGTTTTAAGACTTGATGTTGGATACAATTAATAGTATATCTCGGATACAGCCAAAAGGGCATCTTGAAATTTATAATTCAGATTAGATCGATCGTAAGTTAACTATAATTGATATTAGGATATGACACTTCATATTATCACATCCTGTTAAAACCAATTTTAAAAGCTTAATTATAGCGCCAAACTGGACGTTAAATTATTAATAGTGGCCGAATTTGACGATCTTTTGTTTCAGTACTATTCATGTCATTATGTGAGACCATGTAAAACAGCTACGATCCATTCCTTGAGAGTAAATTGTCATAAATCACTATAGACTGATTTTATTGTACTTGAAATGGATTACTATGCCACAATTGCGATATACTGGAATGTATTAGAATTCTTTTGTGTGCTCATGTAAAAAAACTATAATTCTGAATCTTACATAATTTTTTATAAAGAGCGTTACAACCTCTATAAGATACGTTAATTTGGCGTTGTTTGAAATAGATTAAGGTCTTCAAAATACAGATTAACCAACGATTGCTCATAGAACGTAATGCATTTGAATATTTTGAGTGCCCCTGTAAAAAAATCTATTTATGCTATATGCGCCATTTTAGTAAGTTAGAGCACGGACAGACAGAAAAACTGAAATCATAAAAACTTTTCAACTTCGAAAACTTATTGAGAAAAAAACAATGTCCTCTTTAATTGTTACAAATTGTAAAATTAATTTTATAACAAAAAAGAAAAATGGCTTTACAAATATCTTGGTACAGACACAGAAAACTAAAATAGGCTATGTGATAGTAAAAGGTTGATTACTAATCTAACAGCTTTTAGGCCAGTCTTCACTGCTCCTGGCTACTTCATCTATAATAGCATCTTTGTCCAAGTTATAAAATAAGTCTCTTTCTACATTCATGAAAAGAAGATTAGACATAAGGTCTTGGCTTAAAGTAGATCTAAGTCGATTCTTAACTATTTTAAGTTTCGAAAACACCCTTTCACACGTGACTTGAGTACAAGGTATGGTTAGTACAAACTTGTAAGCTATATATAGGTTGGTAAAGAATCCGGATTGTGAGAGTTCTAAAACAAAAGAAAAGGCGCATGATAAACATCGAAAACATTTTTTCTTCTCAGAGCAGCAACCATAAAGATCTCCGCCTTCTTCAAATTCAGATTCTACATCGTCAATGTTACCGATTTCTTCAGCTCCTTTTAGATCGTCTTTTTTTCTCTTAGTGTTGGTATTTTCAACCATTATAAAACTTTCATATTGATCTGCAAACTGTGCTGCAAACTGCTGTATCAACTCTATCAATGACTGACTTCTTTCAACTTTACAAAGTTTGGAAATACTACAAAGGACTTCCGTAGGAAAATTATCCAGCATTACGATTTCATTAAATTTCTTTGGGTCTAACCAGGAACAATCTTCAAAAATTTTTTAGTTAGGACAAAATCTTTCTTCGATACTTGTCCTGGCATAATCTAAAATACTGAAAAAAGCCAATTTATAGTTTTAAATAGTTGAGATTCCAGGAGCTTCATCTATTGATTTTTCACCAGGCATTACCGTTTTCTTGGAAGCTCTTTTTTCCTTGAAATCTACTTCTACTTCTACATCAATTCTGCTTTCTTCTAATTTCCTATTAACTGTACTTGCATAATATTTCGTTTTTAAATACAAAGCTTGAAAGTATTTATCACACCTTTTTTCTCTTACTTGTTGAATCAGTTTCTCTACCAAGTTCCAGGCTCTCGAATAGCCGATGGTTTTTACTTTGTAAATATTTTGAAATAGGAGATGTAACAAGAAATAAATCTAATAAAACAGTAGACATAAATAGATTTTTAAATTTGGACCATTGGCTAATTAAATTTCTTGCCATGAATTTGGATTTGCAGTCAAAACTTCCATTTGATATTTCTTTTAAAACGGTAATAAAATTATATAATTTCCCTACGTTTACACTTTCCTCACTTCTCAAAAATCCCTCATCGATAGTTGAAGAAAGACTTTATGCTTGCTCCACCACCTTGTGGCTCCTATTTTTTGTAATCTGTGCAATTTTTCATGTGCAACATGTTTTCTTTTTGTTTCCCTCTCCCATACGGCCATTCTTTTGTAAAACGAACTTAGAAAACCACCAGATTCTTCCACCAATCCAAATAAGTTTTCTGGTTGGAGCGATGTTACTGTTGAATCAGCTACTACCAAGTTCAGCACATGTTCCATACAGTGAGTATAAATAATATCTCCAGTTTCCTTTCTAAACTGAGCTTGTAGGCCGTTGTGGCAACCTTTCATATTGTTAGCTCCGTCAAATGAACAAGCAACAATATTTGATGTTGCAATGCCGCATTTGCCTAATTCTGATTTTATAAGCTCGTACAAAGCCAATACAGATGAATCATTGACTACTGTTATTTCTAAAAGTCTTTCATATACTTTTCCTTGAAAGACATAGCGGACACAAATCGCCAGCTGGTCTATTACAGCTACATCTTGAGTACTATCTACCGTCACGCTGAATATCATGCTATCATGAAGTTCTTTCAATATGATATCACGGCCCATTCAACCAATTACAAGTAGTTTGTTGATAAAGGTTTTCGACAAAAATGTCAACAAAGAGCCTCGTGCAGTCGGTCTTTTTGTTTTTGTTTTATTTATTATTTTTGTTCTGTTCTTTTTACTGTCTTCAATACACTTTTTGACATGATTTTGTAAAATCACATCATAATTTGCAACCAACATGACCATTTCGAGAAAATTACCACGATTATCTGTAGCGTCGAGTGAATAAGATCCTTCTGCTTTATCCCCTCTGTAGGCAATGCCTTGCTTTCCAATAAACAAAACTATATCAATTAAACTTTGAACAACCAATCTTTTGGCGTGAACTTCTCTTTCTCGCTTTTTGATTTGGTTACTAGTCAGAAGAGTTGAAATATATTGACCTTTTTGACTTTGAAAAGCTGCCATCGTTGCACGTTGATGATAACGCGAGTCTTCGTGAGTTTCAACAGATTTATAAATATGTTTAAGCGAACATTCATGCCCATTAATAAATGTAGAATCTCTATTTGCTACCAAAAGCCATATAGCTAGAGCAGTATACTGTGTTGAGCCGAATTGAATATGATAACCAATTCCTGTGAATTTTATCATCATTCGGTAAATGTCGGTTATAAAGTTTTGAATGGTCAAATGACAATTTAGCTCCTTTTCCTTCACTAACTTGAATAGGGTGCTTCTTCATAGAAGCTTTTTTAATTTCAATTGAGTCATTTTCGTTGGGGCAGATGAAACATCCAAGCTGTTGCGTAACGGCATCAGGCCTCCCTTGGTGGTTTCTTCATCAGCATTTTCTGTGCCAGAGCCGGCATTAGTTCTTGATGAATCACTGTCGAGAGAAGCCAATGTTACTGATGGACGATCTAAAAGTGGCTGATTGCACGTAACCCTGGTTTCTTCCCTCTCATGACTTCAAGATGAAGTGCTTGGAGTAGACTGAATTGATTGAGGTGAAAATCGGTCTTCAGTTTCTGAAAATAAATGTAATCACTTTAGCTGCGATTGTAAGATATGTTGTGACATGTGTCGAATTCTTAAAAGTCATAGAGGAAATTGAAACCAGATTTTGGAAGTACTATTTCAAATAATAGTCTGTGGTGGACATACGATCGGACTACAGACTCTCGCCATTTGAATGTCGGGCTTTTGTCCTGTTGGATAACACCTGAGCTAGCACACTGAAATTCTCGAGTTCGATAAAAGATCCCTCCATACGCTCCCTCGTCATTGGTGACCCAGACAAACGAACACGCAACGCAACCTTCAGTGGCAGATAGCACCAGCAGCACTCCAAACCTCCTCTTCGCTCATTTAAAGCCATCAACACGCGGCAACGAAGCCCACAGGAAGCGGCGCTCCACAAAAGCCCGTAACGCGTGGCAGTAAATGTCCAAAATGCTGGGGACCCTAAAGGCCGGCCTTATACAGGGCCAGACTGCAAGCACAAGCAAAAAAATTGAAAGCAATAAAGATCTTACCTGAAATTAATTTAATTCCTAGTAAAAAGCTTTAATACATATAAATGAGGCACATAACCAGAAAAAAAAATCGGGGGGGGGGAGGAGAAAAGCAATTTTTCTCAAAAAAGCATGATTTTCAGCATCCAGTTAACAATAATCCAAAATTCGGGGAGGGGGGACAGTCCCCATTCCCCCCCCCCTTGGCTACATCCTTGTGATAAATTATAAAATTTAAAATCAATCCTAAAATTCATCAAAAGAGTCAGAGTCTGAGTCACTATTTAATGACAGTTCAGCAAATTCGTTATTCAGTCAGTGTCGTTTCACAATAACTAGAGGCTTATCAACTTCGGTGAGCCATTCTGATTTTTTCTGTATTTAGCTTGTGTTTTCGTTACTTTTAATTTTCCTTTTGCTCTGAATGGAAGTGATGTGGTTCTGTTGCTCCATAACAAATGTGTTCTTCGGCAACAAATATCTGATCCAAATATTCTACTAACATTTTTTTCATTTCCTACTAATTACTACTTTTCTTACTAAATGACTAAATGATACTTTTCTGAAACTGACAACGGGGGGTTGACACTTTTCTCCACTTACTAAATTTTTTTTTCATTTCCTATTAATTTCTAATTTTTTACTAAATCATACTTTCTTTTCAGACAAATTTATACTTTTCTACTAAATGATTCTTTCATTTCCGACTGATTACTACTTTTCTGCTAGATGATACTTTTCTCAATATGACGACGGGAGGTAGAGACTTTTTTTTCACTTACTAAAATTTTTTCAGTTCCTACTAATTACTACTTCTTTTGTTCTACTAAATTCTACTTCTCTCAGTTCTAGGTGCATCCCATATCCAGAGAGGTGAAACATAAAATAATATTTTATACATAAGTTCAAATAAACATAATTTTTCAGTTTAATTACTTATTTTTCATATTTATATTTTTGTTTCAAAACTCAGGGGGGTCTAGTGCACCCTCTCCTGGCGGCCATACGGCTCGGCTTTCAAAACTAATTCTATTAAAGTAAGTTCAAATAAAAATATTTTTACATCATTGATTTTGACTTATATTTTTGCGGCCATTATTTTCTTCTTGAAACTCAGTGGTGTGGTTTTGAATTATTAAAAATAACTTTAGGAGTAACTTACATTTTCTTATAGAAATAACTGCGATGTAGTTAATTTTTCAATAAAGTAACTGTAGCTGTGTAACTATCCAATAACTGCTTATCAGCTAAAAAACTAATTCGACTTACCTGTATTTAATGTATCCTTAGTATACGTCAAAGACTGACTTTGCGACTGAGAAGAGGAACTAGTTAACCAGGAATTAAAACGTGTTGAAATTTTTTCAGTGTTTAAAGATTATCTTTTTTCTTTTCTTTTCGAAGCGTCACTTTTGTACATACGTTTCATGTGAACACAGTTGTGATACCGCACTAACTACAACCCTACTACGAGACTGAGGAGTGAGCATAGCGTCAAAAGAATTTTCTATGTTAAAGAACAAAAACTGCAGTTCTAACGAGACGCAATCTAGACTTGGGGCGCCGCGTGCTCATCGGCCACGCCACAGTGTAAACGCGTAAGATTACTGGGAAATAAATAATTAAATTGCCCTGATATATTACACATTCTCTGATGTATTACTCTCGATATATTACTCTGATGTATTACTATGTCAAATTATTCTAATTATGAAGTAGTATATGCATTATTTGGGGGCCCTCGGCGATCGCCTACCCGCCGACCAGCCGACCTGGCCAGTCCGGGTCTGATTCAAAATTACGTTTTTCTGTCTAAATTTTCATCTGACGATAATTTAAAATACCGCCAAAAGTCTAATAAGAATATTGCACATTGCAGACGATAATATTAAATAAAGAATGTGAAATGACAAACACGGTGATAATATTGGGTCGGAAAAAATGTAATAGCGTTTCTTACATGAAATTTAAACAAATAAATTTTCAATCATGAAACCATTCTTCAAGTTCGACCGTAGCTGAGTAACATTCATGATTGTAGTCAGGAGAGCAGAGAACAGTCTCTCACTCCTGGCAACATTTCACCTGTCTAAGAGAACCTTCAAGAGAAATACTCAATAACAATTTCAAAACTAGAAAGATTTTCAAAATTGTGAGCAGTCGTTTTGCATTTTTCCTTTAAATCATGTGTACGAACCAAGGAAGTTATGGACTCACGGGTCATTTGAACCATTGACTAAATATTCTAAATTCTACACCTGATATTCTTAGTACAAAAAACTTTAAGACTAGAAACTGTACTTTCCGTGAAAATAATATTTATTTCTTTTAATTATCCCGAGCTAAATTAATGAAAGCCGAAAAGTTCGGAACCTACAAATAGCGTTTCTCAATTTGCAGAAAGTCCCTTAAAGTCCTTGAAAGTCGCGCAAAAAAAAATCGCAATATCTCCGGAAATTATCGTAAAAAATTGGTGAAAATTTATATTTAGGGTAATTTGAAGGTTTTCTTTCATTTAGTAAAGTCAAAGTAGTATGCTGCCATTGAAAAAAACGAAGTCGATGCAGAATTAAATATGAAGACGGCCCCTTATGTAAATTAAATTACTAGAAAATTAAAGTATACGTTATTTGCAAACGAATGGTATATATAATTTTGCAGTCCGACGAATAATGGCCAAATAAAGAGCAAGTGGGCCTTTTTTTTCCCGCAACTGTACACAAAACTAAAACGTATGAAATAGTTTTTACAAATCAATCTTTTATTTAAGTAACAGATCTGAAAATATTTCTTTTTTTTTACTTAGCTCTTTTTTATGACTAAATCACTATTTTTTATTTTTATTAATTAAAAAAAAATATTTATTTATACCGACTAGAGGTCCGCGCCGCGGCACCAAGCCGCCGCTTTCGGCTTCAAAACTCATAGAAAAATTGTACCTGAACTTTCAACTGCTTATTTTTTCTAGACTAGGGGCCAAGGCCCCTAGACTCGCTACTCTTGCTTTTCGTATGAGGCATTCAGCCCCTAATAAGGTTTATTCGTAAAAAGAGTCACAATTTCAACAGACAAAACTCGAAGATAGGATCAGATAGAATGTTACCGAGCTACACATTGCTTGATTCTTGCATGTTCCTTGGAACATAAAAATCTAAATTTCATACTATTTTTAATTATGTAAACCCATGGAACACCTTGCGTATAAGCCAATTATGGCGATTTTTCATAATTTGACGACTTGCGTATAATTATAGTTAATAATTAGTTCTAAGAAAAGAGTACTTTATTCGTTTTCTTTGATAAAAACTACGGAACAGCTAGGATAGCTTGCCACCTATGACGACTTTTCATTATTTGGCGATTTACACATGCTCACAACCTATAATTATTGCCCATGTAAGGTTACCGGGAAAACCGTTATTCATATATTCATATACATAATCATTTGCAGATTAGCGTATTTAGCACCACGAAATATATCATCTCGCCGCGCTGGCAAATATCCAAGCTGTACTATAACTGCTATAATGGCATAGTTAACGCCGTCACATATTTCTACTGGTAGAAAATACCCAAGCTGAACCAAACCGGCTTTACTATAATCTGCATCTTAATTATTTTTCATTTTCAAGATCCTGGGGGCTAATATTTTGGAACACGCGGTTTAGATTCACCCTGCTTGTAGACATAGTCTGTTGCCAGATCGTACCTGATTCTAAAATGGCGCCTTTTAAATGAGTTACAATGAGTTTGTTATTCTGTATTAGAAACACGAATAATGGGCAATTCTAAGCTTCTGCTATCTAAGAGAACTTACTATTTGAAAATTGTCAAATTTGTATAACACACTTATTTATTTCACATACTTTTTAATTTGGTGTAAAATTGGTATAATTCTAACTCATGTTTATTAATTTCACGCGATCCTACATACTTGGAGCTGCTTTCTTACAAAAGCATGAATGATTTTATGCTGGCGAAAATTGCCAAACCTGACAACCATTATGCTTATTTTTTTTCAGATTTTATTATTATCTTCTAAGATAATTCGAATTCCGAAATTAGAGTCAGCTTATCGCCATCCCCGGAATTTTTCGAATCCGCGGACACCTCAAAACTCAAATTCCCATGCTCTGGGAGGAAATAGCAGAACAAGCTTTTGACAACGGCGGCGGCAGTTATTTTATTTTATTTATTTTATTTTTTTAGTACTTCTTAACGC
Source organism: Cheiracanthium punctorium (assembly GCA_038373885.1). Lineage (NCBI taxonomy): Eukaryota > Metazoa > Arthropoda > Arachnida > Araneae > Cheiracanthiidae > Cheiracanthium > Cheiracanthium punctorium. Next base: position 1,410,969 of record JAWZYV010008216.1, on the reverse strand, counting down.
TAGTAACTTGTAAAGATACAATTTAAATTTTTTGAGTCAATGGCGTAATTTGATTGATTTAAAAACTGTTTAAACATGGCATTATAAAGTACATTATAGGTTTGTAATGGTTCATGAGAAGGTTATGGAGAAAAAAAACCGCTTAAAAGCAAATAATTTATAGATCGTACATTGATAACTAAATGTATTGTAAATGTGCTATATAAACAATATAAACCTACTCTATTTTGATAAAATCTATTGTTTCAGTTTTGCAGTATAAACATTTTTAAAAGTGTATCACAACGGCAAGCTCATACTCTGGAGCCCCACCAGTGGTCGAGGGCATAGCGCTCTGAACTGGGAGACGGAAGGTGCCTGGTTCAAACCTACGTCGCGTCTGACTACTTAACCGTTCGGAGTTTCCGTGGTTTTCTCCGAAACTTGGCGTAGATACAGGTTAGGACCCCTTAGTAAGACCTCCACGGAGTGCAGCCCACTAGAGATGAGTTCGGACTCATTTTTTAAAGCCCGAGCCCGGGGACTTTTAATTCGAGCCCACCCGACCGATATTATTTAAGTTGCAGTCCGAGCCCAAAATTTCCTGTAATAGACAAATAAACGTCGATTACTTCATTGATAGAATGTCATAAATTTTGCCGTTTGTGCAAATTAAAGACAAATATAATCGAGGTCACCTGAGCCCGAACACAATCGTGATCTCTACACCCCACCCCCTCGGACTAGAGCCTACGTGTTGCTAATTGGCCGTAATCGCACAACAGCATCATACTAAAGACCAGGCAAGGTAAGTAAGACTGTATAAAGGCAAGTTTTTTTGAGAATGTGTTCTGTGGCTAGGATTCGAACACCAGCCCAGAATTTTGGGCTAGTATTCGAACTCCGTCTCGGACTTGGTTGCTAATTCGTGGGTACTTTCGTAGGGGAGCTGAAGTTGGCAGCATCCAGAGTAAGATGGTCAACACTTCGGCATTTAAGTGTCAAATTTCTAATCGGTAAGCACCTCACTTGGGGAAAAAAGATTAGTATATGTCTTAGAAAAAGTCTTGAAGGTTTATTATGCATTGCTGATTTTTTAGAATTTCTTCAACAAACCAAAATAAATTTTATATGATTTAGTTTCGAAATTCATATACATGAAAATATTTTTTCATTTTTATTGCATTGCAGAATAATTACATTTTAAATTATTTTACGTTTCATTCTATCAACCTTCATTAAAAAAAATAAAGCACAAGTATTTACATACAATCTCTTTTGTTTTAAAGACTCAACAGGAAAAAAAAAACCGAAAAAAAACAAAACTCTTTGATAACAGAAATTCAATTAGGTGAAACAAATTGGAATTTGTTTTGTTATCAATTTTTTTTACATCTCCTCCCCAATATAATATGAGAAAAAATATACAGAATGAAAAAAAAGAAAAGAATTTGATTGATAAGTTTGGATAAAAAAGTTTTGAGTGCGTTCAACTCGCCTCCGCTTACAAATTCTAACAATTGAAAGACTTTCTAAACATAACATTTCCTCAAAAAGCAGGTTTATTTTATTATTTTTTTCAAATTTAGAGAGTGAAAACAAAAGAACACGAGCTTTCACATAGTACTGCTAATTTCCAAGATTGTCACTTTCCGCATTAACATAATTTTCATTTATTATTTATTATTATTTTTTTAAGTTTGAATTGAATCTTGTAATGACTTCTGAGAATGTCATACGTTTTAATGATCTTGTTGTGCTATTTGAATAACAGATTTTGTATAAAGATTGTTTCTCGAAATATTTATTGGAAAACAATGAACCATACGAACAGTTTGTTGCATTGCGATGGTGTTTTGATATTAAATTTTGTGTGATAGGAGAAATTATAGATTTAGTATATTAAGAACTTTGTTTTAGACACTTTTTGTTTCACAAGAAAACGAGTTTTGTCACTGAATTAAAATATGGGAAACCAAGTTCAAATAAAATCTTATTGTTGAGGAATACTTACAAAATAAGTATTGGTCACATTCTGCGAACGATTCAAGGGACATCTTAACGGGAGACGCTTCCGAAAACCGATTGGAAGTCGTGAAAGTCGTTACCAGGTGAGGTATAGGTAACAGGTTAAATTTTCAGTTTGTAGCAATCCAAAATAGTTACCTAGGATGCAAAATTGGAAAGCTTTAACTGTAGATATGGTATTAAACGTACATAGTCGACGAAAATTGCTTGGAAACTTTCGGGAAACTATGCGAAAGCACCTTGACTGAAGATTCCATCTTCGCTTATACTCTGGGAGCCAGCTGCCATTTTGAGGTCCTTATCGAAAAAAAAACGCTAAGATTTTGTACTTTGGTTATTTTAATTTTGTAAGTAAAGGAAATGAGCGTCAGCTGATTGAGTAGCGGCGGGTGTAGCCGCTCCGTATACCCAAACATGTAAAATAAGAAAAAGAAAAACAATTATAATAAAAAAGTTGATACCATCTATCTAAGTTGATACTATCTAACCATGTCTATCACGTATTATACAAATAAAAAAATAGTCAACTGACTTTATAGCGGTGGATTATAAGTCAGCTGTCGACGATATCCTGCATTCGGCTGTATAGTGGTGGATTATACGTCAACATGTAAAGAATACCCGTTAAGTGAAACAATAATAAAAAGTCTGGAGTTACTCTACTCGACTTTCCGAACACTTACGATTAAGATCATTATCAAGCATTTAAATAAATTTTAATCGATGAATAATTCAAACATATATACCAAATTGAACCTTATTCGAATGCGCCGTTTAAAAGCTAGCGCACTTTCAAGAATCTCTCCCCATATGCCATATTGTAAAAGAAATCTTTATCGTAGCCCTGTAGAAAAAATATAAGTCCTATACACATCAAAATCAATAACGGCCTTACGATGGTGGCTTATAATATATATACTCAATTTAAGCTCAATCGAATGTACTGTTTAAACGCTAGCGTACTTTCAAGAATCTCCCTCCATAGGTCATAATGTAAAAGAAATCTTTGTCGTAGCCCTGTAGAAAAACTAAGAGTCCTTTACACACCAAAATCAATACCGGTCTTGCGACGGTGGATTATAACATATATACCCAATTTGAGCTTAATCGAATGCCCCGTTTAAAAGCTATCGTGTTCAATCACATACACACAAACACACACACGTACATACATACATCTCGTAAAAATAGCATAAATGAATTCAGAAAACTTCAAAACGTGTCAATACACCAAAATCTCGAAGTCGAGTCTTTTCATGATTACAATACTTTCCTTACATGATACATGTTTGGAAAAGTAAAAAGCAGAAGTTTCGTGAAGTGCTAGTTAACGTTTATCAGTTTTATGATAAAAAAAACCATCCGCTGAGATTTCCGTAGCAGAAAAGTGCTCAGCCGGCGATTAAAAGTTACAGCGTATTGCTACTGGAGATGAGACGGGCTCAGCCCGAGCCCGAAAGCCCGTGCCCGACTCGGGCTCGGGCTCTGTAATTCACGATTGCGTTCGGGCTCGGGCGGGCTCGGGCTCGTGAAAAATATCTCCTTTGTTGAACATACTCCTTGAAACAGATTTTAAAAAGTGATTCATGGGATAAATAGACGTACTTATTTTAAAAAAATAGCGGCACGGGGGACTAGAAGGTGTGTGAAGCTCCAAAATTTATTGTATCCTATTAATGGAGTAGTTAATTTTATTTGTCTTTAGCTGAAATTTCGGGCTCGGGCGGGCTCGGATGAAAAGTCCTCGGGCCCGGGCGGGCTCGGGCTTCAAAAAATGAGCCCGAACTGATCTCTAATTGCTACACGCACAGGCGCCTGATGGATTTCGCTGCATCAGCTGATCCCCTTTTACACAGCGAAAGATTCAGCGGACAAATTCTTTCAGGTAACTCGTGTTCAGCAGCTGAGAAAAAAAAATTACACATCACTGCTATTGGCTATTGGACGATCTGCGCAGATGTTGTTGACCAGCGCTTTCTATGGGCGACTTGTAGATCTAATTCCTATTATTATACTACAAAAATTCAAAATTACCATGTTCATGCAAAACAACATTTCCCTTATCACAATTTTCTATTTTATAACGATTAAAAAAATATTCTACGTATGATGCCTGGTATTGTTGATCCGGGAATAGTTTAGCCCCACTTTGGCAGTAAAATCTGTCACCGTGAACGAAGAAAGATTGATGCATGATGCAAGCTTTAAAACAGAATTTAGACAAGAAGTCTGTCATATGCATTGTTGTATAAAATGTAATATAATTACCACTTATATAACTTTTTGTTTTATTAATAAATTCCAGTGAGAGGAAACTAAAAATAATATTCAAATATTTACCGATTTTTTTTCTAAATTTGAGCAAACGGGAGGGAGGAGGGGTGACGGAAGCCAAAAGTCCTTTGATAGCAGAAATTCAATTAAGTGGAGCGAATTCCAATTTGTTTTTCTACTAGAATATTTCCCCCATTTTCCTTCTCTGTAAGATGAAAAAAAAATGTATAAGATTAAAAAAATATACACACGATTGATTGATCTGCGGCGGGAAAACTTTTTTTAGAGTGCATCGCATCTCTCTTTGCAAATTTTCTCAATTAGAATGATTTCTGAACGTATTTCATCAGTAGAGCATGATGCCTCCTTGTGCGTTCCAACGAGAATATGAGATACTCGGTGAAATATTGCTAATTTTAAGGATTGTTGAATTACCATGAATCTAATTTAATTTTATGTATGAATGGAATATTGATGCGAATCATGGGGAATCACTTTTTAAGGATGTTCGATACTTATGAGCAAAAACAACGGTTTTACAAACGAATTTTGCAGTGGTCTATTGATTGTTACGTGGTATGGTGAAAGCCGCATTTGAAAGTACATTTGAAAGAAGTTTAATTCACGGGCTAAATTATAGATATGTGCAGTAATTTATTAGTAAGTGAAAGAAGGTACGATTTAAAATTTTAGCCATTGTTATTGGATACTTCACTGAGAATATGCGTAAGTGAATATAATTATGCAAAACTTCCCAGACAGCACAGCAAACTTGCATCAAACTTGCAGCAAGCTTGATTTATCCAGTCAATAAGCTTGAATTAAGCTTGAAAATTCCAATCGTGTAAGCTTGATGCAAGCTTGAATCAAGTGTTCTAGTTTACACTTGCCCAGCTTGCATTTTCCAAAATAATTTTTTTTTTTAAATACACGGGGCGCCCGCTAGCTAACACGCCCCACATAATTTATTTTTCCGCGCATTTTCCCCCTCTACACTGAAATTTCAATTTAATTTAATCTGTTTCCATTGAGTGTTCGTCGCTGGGATAGAACCCGGGCCCTTTGGCTTCGCAGTCGAGCACGCTATCCATTCCGCCACCGTAGCCTTGTGCAGCTATGACTAAAGTTTGAAGTGACTTACCAAGCTGTTTTCTCGCCAAATTGATAAGTGGACGATGTGCTATTTGCTTCTTTTATTTTTCCATGGGATGCCTCAGAATTAAAATAATGCATCAAAATAAATTAAAATAAAATTAAAATTAAAATAAAAAAACACGTTTTAAAACTTTCAGTACCGCAACACTCATGAATCAATACTGCTGGCCAAAATTGAGACAAAAGACTGATTTTGAAATCAATTTCGTTGTATAATTGTATTTTATTTTGAAGAATTTCCATATTTGGAAATATAGAATGGGTTTACTTAACACAAATTTTGTGTTAAGTAATCTGAAATGAAAGAAACAGATAGTTAAACGTTACTTCGGAATGCTATATCACAGTTGCTAACATGTATGGAATACAAACACTTTAGTCATTTTTGTAAATATTTCTTAAAATAACAAATAATTGAAAAAATTTTCTATTTTTTAACGCTAAAAATTCTCTTTACAAATGTGGTTATTTTCCTACATATTGGTATGCTATATTGATATAGAGCATTTCGAAGAATTAAAAATAAGTTAAAATTAATTTATACAAATGTAAATTTGAATTATTTTCATTGTTCATACTTTATAATTGAAAAAATTATTTAACTTCTGAATTTTTTTTTTTATCCTTTGTAATTTTATTTTAAAATTACAAAAGTGTAAGATGTAAGATTTTTGGGCCCTAAAATCTGTAGGCCCTGGGCAGTTGCCCCGTTTGCCCTGCCGGTAATATGGCACTGGTAATATAAAATAAAACACATCTTTTACGAACTTTCAGCAACTATTAGGACACTAGACAATTAATGTCCATTCTCTTTCACAGATGGCGCCATCACCGCTCCTTTAAAAAGGAAAAATCACGCGAGTATCAATTTTCAAGCTTAAATCAAGCTGTATTTAAACTTGACAATTCAACTTGACTCCTGCAAGCTTACTGCCAGCTTAGAATGAGTTGAACTGTCAAGCTTGCATTAATGCGTCAAATTCAAAGAAATGTCAAACTTGATTTAAGCTTATGTGCTGTCTGGGTTAGGCATGCTTGATGCAATTTGAAATGCCTGCTCAAGTTTGGAGGAAAAAAAATGTTCTCCGAAATAAGCTTAACCTAGCTTAACCTTGGTTAATTTGAGTAATATTGATTTATATAGGGGAAAGTGGCCCAAAATGATCTCCATAAGGTTAAAACTTGTATAAAATAACATAAATGTTCAAATAAAAATTCGGTCCCTTGCTTTTATATTTTACACTATATTTTGCATCGTAAACATATCTTAATAGTATTTTTAAAGCACAATAAGTAATGAAAGAAATAGAATTTTTATTTTTATGAAGCATCCTTGCCTTTGATTTAGGGGATCAAAGCCCTAAATGATCATTAGGCAGGGGGATGATCATTTTGCCCTATCTAAAGGATCATTTTACCCTCAAACCAAGGTCAAAATGATCCTTCATTGGAAAATAATTTAAAATTGTTTTTTATCGACAAAATAAAAGATATAAAAGTAATTATGACTATACATAATGAAATAAAATAAATTTTACAATTATATAGTATGCACGATTTATTTTTATGAAAATTTTAAAATAAAGAAAAATGTCACGAACAATAAAATGGAATATTTTAAAATTATAATAAAACATTATGGCCTACAATAAACGCAGAAATAAATCAAATAATGTAATAAGGAATCACGCATTTTGAGAACTACTGAAGGGCTGCCATGACGCCTAGGACCCAGTACTGGAGTTTCTTCAGTCGAGGGATCATTGTACCCGGCAATATGGCTTTCCACTTTAGGTCTTATAACTGGAACATGCCGAGAAACATAATAAACTTAGCAAGTGCAATTCACATCTAAAACGTACTCTATTCAGTAAACCAAGTTATATTTATGCACATTAAAGACTGTATTTCTAAATAAATAGGAAAGTTAGTGCTAACCTTATAAGAGATATGATAAAACCTAGTTTTTTTAAGAATTGTACTGAGACAGGTAATACACACACACACACACACACACACACACACACACACACACACACACCGATCGCTTAAATACCGCCATTGGTTATTCTTCACTTGGCACAACTAGTTTATGTGTTACCTGGTATAGAGCGCTGCCTATCTGGAAGAAAAGATATGTGGATTGTTTTGCCCGCTAGGATCATCTTGGACCCCCTTCCCCTATAGACGTTAGAGGCTTGAGGATTTTGGGTATCATAAGCACAAGTAACTGCTCATTCACACGACCTGAATGGTTTAAGTTAGCCTTCTGTTCTTTTCCAACTCAAGCTAGAGGAATAAGCACCGAAGGTAAACCCTATATTAATTTAACATATTTAGATTAAATTTCTTTTTTTCTTTGACTTACATTTGTATTTTGTTGCAGGTTTTAGTCGTTTTACGACTCTTCTTCCTTTTTTCCTCACAGTTACATATATTTTGCTTTTTTTAAATTAAACTTACTTAATATTACTAAGACGAGACAGGGTGTGCTTGTGTTAATACAAGTAGATCCAAAATAAAAACAAAAAAAACCATATTATTTATTTGTTTGTTTAAGGTTAAATTAAAATTAAAGTCTAGAGATAGCTAAATTCATATAATTATCAGATGGATTTATCAGGTTTGCCGTTTAACAATTAATTAAATTTAGTTTGTACGTGTAAGGGTTTTTTTGAAAAAGCTAAGTTAACTATTCATTTTATTTCTTCAAAAATGCTGATTTAAAACATGTTATCTGCAGCATTTCATGACAATTACTGAGTTTTTTGCCTCTGAATTGTTTTCTAGAGAAAAACTGAAATGCTCATTTTATGGACATGTTAAAAGTTATTGTCTGCAAATGGTGTGTGCGTGCGTGCGTATGTGTGTGTGTGTGTGTGTGTGTGTGTGTGTGTGTGTGTGTGTGTGTGTGTGTGTGTGTGTGTGTGTGTGTGTGTGTGTGTGTGTGTGTGTGTGTGTGTGTGTGTGTGTGTGTGTGTGTGTGTGTGTGTGTGTGTGTGTGTGTTTACTCAGACTTTCCCGTACTTGTCTATATTTTTTGATACGCTCTAAAAATTCCCATTTCTTATCATATAAATGAAAATTAAAATAATGAAGAACTTTTTAAACAACATATGTAAATATAAAATTGAGCAGTAAGGACCGTTTCGGGTGGTGTAGAGGGTCCGTCCTTCTTCAGCTGGATAAAGTTCCTCCTTTCACACGTGCAGAGAATACACGGTTTTTTATTATTTCGACCAATTAATATCAGCATTTTAAGCGTTATTATTAAATGCTGATTGTTCCTAAACTACATTCCATTACGTACTGAAGTTGTTCATAAACTGTATATTTATGATAATAGTTAAAACATGCTTCTGTTAAATAAAAAATCTTCAAAAATAAGTGACAAGTGCGAGAAAAAATATTCAGTACTTTATTGACCATTAAAAACTTTTTTAATTAATTCGGTAATATTAGATAACAGGTAAAAGTTCTTTTGAGATTAATTCAAATATTTTTCTATAATAAAGAAATTACCTAGAAACTTCAGGATCATTAGATTTGTGTTTTACAGGTGCTTTAATAACACAGGTTCAAAAGAAGTAGTTGAGCATATGACAAATATTTTACTTCCTTTAAAAGCTATTTATTGAAATGCAACTAAAAATAAACATGTTAATCATATCACACGTCCCTCAATAACGCTTGTCTGTATAGCGACCAGCGTGAAAGAAACGTCTTAATTCACAATCGACTAGCGGTAAAGTGAGAGAAAAAAATTAGATGCTAACGGACCAGACCCTGACGAGAAAAAACACTTGGCTGAGATAACCAACACCAATTATTGTTGTTGTAATTGAATCGGTGAGTGGAGAAACCACTTCAGTCACAAAAATGCGACATTCAGTCACAAGATGCGTGTTGAGGGCAAGAACGACGTTAGTCTGTTGAGTAATTTCGTAGATACGGGGCTTCTTTTTCGAACGATGGGTGACAATGATCAATGGTCGACACACGACAATGAATCAATGGTCAAGAATGATCTATTTAACACTATTATTGGCCACCTGTCCTGCCCTAGGGGTGGTTTTCTGAAAAATAGTTATTCCAGCTTCAATGTTAGATTTTCATCTCCATAATTTTCTGCAAGCCACGGACGTACCTATAGCTTTCTCATGGGGGGGGGGGTCCAGCGAGGGCGACCATAAAGGGGCCCTTTTTGGCCGTCCTTCGACCAAAAAAAGGCCCCTTGGATTGGCCCCTCTGAAATTTTTTGAAGGGGGCCCTAAATTTTAGGGGGCAATTGCTCCCCCCCCTTAAAATTCAAGAAAATTCAGATATCGACCATTTGAAAATAGTATTTTCTACAATGGGAAGCATTTTGTCCCCAATGTTACATGCCAATTTACGCCAGTGGCAACCCGGTCAACAATTTCACAGGGGGCCCTAAACCAAACTACCTTTTTAGTTTTGTTTTATCTCACAGAATGAAAATTTCAAAGATTTCTTTAAATTATGCCTCACCATGGCACAGTGGTTATGTCATTAAAAATGGTAGACGGCCGATGTGTGAAGGTCCTGGGTCCGGGTCCTATCGCGCGGCTGTCGATCTAACGGTCTGGAGTTTTGGCAAGTTTTTCTCCAGATGTAACCTGAATACCCGATACAACCCCTTAGAAAGTTCTCCTATCAAGATACCCCTCATCCTTGGCAGATCGACCAAGAGTAGCGTTGCCATAATCACACAAACAAACATCTTTAAATTATATAAGTTGATTGATAGTTTTATTATAGCTCTGCATCGCTGAGAACTAAAACATCGGTCTTTCTACGTACAGTGTTCTTTGAGAGTATACCACACTTATATTCAAATGTCATTTATTTCATCTTTCACCGTGGAAGGAGAGAAATATCGAACTGGACCACTCGCGGACGTAGCTATAGCTACCACATGGGGGGGGGGTGTCTCAAAGCAGGAGGGTGATTATATCCTACCCCACCACCACCACACTCCGAAATTTCCGGACTGAATAGTCTGATTTTCCAAAATGTACTTACGTTTTTTCACTCTAATCACTTTTCTTGAACTACGATAAAATCGATTCACATTTTCTTTTAGCGGGCACTCACTGCGTTTACACTCAAAGAAAGAACTAGACTGAAAAAGTAAACGCGTATTCGCTTCAAAACTCTTTGGTATGGACTAACTATTGTGATCCTTTTCTCAGAATACAAAAAGGAGGCATCTATGGAATAGATACAACTGACGAATTAGGCAATAAATCCTTTGTCTAGTGGGCAACAGTATGGGGCTATAAATTTCTTTCTCCTCCACCAGCTTCCAAACTTTCTAAAGTCTTGAAATTCGATAGTACTTGCATTGTCTGAAGCTTTTTATGTTAGAGTTTCTATTCAAAGCTTCTAGCTAACCAAAGACCACACCTATCTTTTTTTTTTCTCGTTGATGTGTGAGAGTCGCAACTAAAAGTGAAAAATTATGTTTCTCTGGACAGCTAATTTTCACCTATACTATGCTCTGAATAAATACTGTTCAGCTATAAGAATATAATAATACTTAATACAGACAAATTTAATTATATTTTTAGCTATGGTGAGTAGCTGTTCAGGCCAAGGTGGGGTAGTTTTCTAACGAATTATTCTACCACACCATGGGTCCGAGTTCGATACCCAGCAATAACTTGGGTATCTGTGATGTCCTTGTTAAGGCCTCTGCCGATACCCAGAGACCGTCGCTGGTCGCTTGGCCAATTATCACTTGTAAGCAATAAATTTTTCGCACTGAGAAGAAAGAGGGAGTTACAGACAATAGGTAATTGGGAACCGTGGATAATATTGCGGTTTTTACACTTGTGGTTTCACACCCCATCTATTGTTTGGTAGAGGGTCGCCGCGTCCAAAACTGGTCAAATATCCACGTTCAAATACATTGTAGCCTCGACGGTCTCTGGGTATCGGCAGAGGCCTTTAGGGCTAATGACGGTCACCCAATGAGTGCCCCTTCACAAACGGCTATAGCTTTTGGCGGCCGCCAGACAAGGCTTAATGTGACAGTGTCGTGCCGTGAAAAAAATAAAAGAAAAGGATGAGTATATTAAAGCAAAATTCATACCTCCTTCTCATTAAAAAAAAAAAAAAAATCATGTAATTTTTAACAGAATTAAATGACATCGGACACTTGTAAAAATTCAGAATATCTCTTTACAAACTGTAATGTATAAATCTTACAAGCTTAAAAGGATTAAGAAACCTTCAGAAAAAAAAAATTGACACGCTTATTTTGTAATATGTTTTATAAATGAATAGCACTACAGCCAATTTTGCGGTGCAGTTTTTCTCTGATTAGTAATTCCCCCCCCCCCTAAATGCTGTCCTGTACCATCTGACTGGGTTATGTGGCAATTGTTTTTTTTTTTTTTTTTACAAAAATAGTTATTATTAGAAGTGTGCCACAAGGTATCATAGTCTCACAAGTAGATCAAACTGTTACCGTGTGCTTTTAGTTTTTAAGATATAGAAGTAATTAAAAACATTATTTATTAGCACTCGGGTGCTATTTCTTTCAAGCACGGGATTTTGTCTACACTGCGCGCCGTGGTCACTTTTCCGTTTGATTCATGTTTTCTGCAGAGTGATTTGATATTGCTAACGGAAACATGGACTATCCCTTCAGATGATTTTCAAATAGCAGGATTCACTTTGGTCGAACGGATCGACAGTGGTTTCCAAAATAGAAAGCCATCTGGAGTTGCTAACGGAAACATGGACTATCCCTTCAGATGATTTTCAAATACCAGGATTCACATTGGTCGAATGGATAGACAATGGTTTCCAAAACAGAAAGCCATCTGGAGTTATGATTTTTATAGAGAAGAACTTTATAAGAAGAATATGAAACACTTTACCCGTACCTACACGAACCAGATCAATTGTGTTCAAATAGTCATTGCGTATCTTCAAGATAAAGTGAGATTTGCAATTACATACGCTAGTCCTCGAATTTCTTATGAAGATAAATTGGATGCTATATTCGAAACGTTACTGAAGGAGGATGATTGTAAGACTGTTTTAGTAAGAGATTTTAACATAGCATTAAATTCCGATCAAGGATCCGATTTCATAATTGAAATGGATACTTTAGATTTTCCATTACTCACTAATCCAAAACATTTCACCACTGGGGGTGAAACAAGAATTGATGCAGTTTTCAGCAACAAAATTATGCGAACAGGAGTCTATATGATCACTTATAGTTATCATTTTCCTCTATATGGCAGAATTGATTGAATAGATTTAAAAAAAAAAAATCTGAAATTCTTCCAGCCGAGTGCGTGTATAAAATCTGGAAGAATTTCAGATTTTTTTTTTAAATTTTATTTTCATTTTTCACACCGCTCGCAGTCATTTTATCCATGCTAATTAATTTAAGTTTAGATCTGCATTCGAATTTCTGTGACAGAATTTTATCTCAAAGGGAGACTTGAATCTACAACTCAAAGAAACAAAATATATTTATTTCTCATAGTTCTAATTTTTTTTTCAAAAAGAGGCGTTGTCTCTTTTAAGAATTTTTTAAAAATATTTTCCAAGCTAAGAAGTTTACTTACCCACAGGCCTAGATCCCTCTTGTAGGTAATTGGCCTTAATCCCACAGCACAACACATTCAACATTTAGTGAAATTTTTATAATTTAATACTTTTTCGCAAAAATTTGAATAATTAATATTTTTGTATTCCATTAAATTTATTTACAGTTTTTGAATTCAGCTTGGATCCCAAGGTAATTTTTTGCACCCATCCCCCAACACTGAGAACCACTGCTTTATATGAAAGTTTCAGCTAGCCGTGAAATTAATTTCACATTAGAGAGGAAATTACAAAATGTAGAGCTACTTTCATGTTGAAAATACACAGTGAAGACAACACGGCGCTCTTACAGGGAGGAGGAAAGCAGACGGGAATCCCAGTCCACTCCCATACCTTCAGGCCTTTAGCTGGACGCTCGTTTCGTTGTCCATATTGTGAAAAAGCCCGAGATAACAACCCCCCTCCCCCTCGCACTCGTGATCTGTGGGTCAAGAAGATGGCATTGTACATCGGTCAACCTTCTGACGTCAGCAAACATGCAGCTTCCGCGAAGCTTCTTGTATTTTTTTTTAATTACCCATTAATTTTGAGCGAGCAAAATTAATGTAATTGTTATAATTGAAATAAAATTGTCGAAATTCACAGGCAAAACTTTTTTTTAAATGTTATACTTAAATGAGGTACGAATGCAAAAAGGTGTTCGGCGAAAACTTGCATTTTGCTTTGACTAAAGGGGGGGGTTCAAACCCCATGAACCCACGCCCCCTTATATTCGTCCGTGCTGCAAGCACAGCACTTTTTTTCTCCTAAATTCATGTTCTTGACTTTTGTATACCATAAATATGGTTAGACAATAAATGGTGATTTGATTTGATTTGAATTGATTTGAATGATTACCTTCTTCCAAGTTTTCAGCTGACTAAAAAGCAGTTGAGTGCAGAAACAGCGTAAGTCCGAATCAAATTTTAAATTTTCCTGAGCCTAATTGATGTCGAAATTAGGTAATATTTGCATGACAGAAACATAAATGAATGTTATGACAGAGGAAAAAAAGTTTAAATATTTCAAAATTTGGAGGAGTTATGAAGTTTTTTCTCTCTAAGAAAAATTTCCGTTTTGTGACTGAGGTGGTATCAGCACTCACCGATTCAATTGTGAACACGTATATTCGATTTGTGTGCTTGGCTCGAATCCCTCTTACAAATCCTCGTCAGTAGGACAGAACAAGGGGGGATGCCCTCCGTGGGGGGTCTTTCTAAGGGGTCCTAACCCGTATTTACGCGGAGTTTCGGAGAAAACCACGGAAAACTCCGAACGGTTAGGTCGACGGACGCACGATGGGACCCGAACCCGGGACCTTCACACTTCGCCCGTCTACCAACACCAATTACAGAGTTACAATAACTGTTATTGTTGTTCTTGTAATAGGAACATGTATTTTCGGATTTGTGTGCTTGGTTTAAAGAATCCGCTTATAAATCCTTGTCAAGTGAAGTGGACAACGCATTAAAGGGGGGGGTCTTTCTAGGGGGTCCTAACCCCCGTTTACTCCAAGTTTCGGGGAAAACCACGGAAAACTCCGAAAGGCTATATCGTTGGATGCGATCTGGTTTTGAACCAGACACCTTCTGTCTCCCAGTTCAGAGCATTATACGTTCGGCCACTGGTGGGGTGTTACAGTAACTTCAGACCAATGAAATTAAAGTAAACAAGCAGCGATTGGATAATTTTGAAAGCCTGTGCATGGCATGAAAAATAATTGAAATAAAGTATGCAAAATACTAGCTAACTATGGGGATCAGAAGGGAATGAAAAAATAAAGAGAAGAAAGTTACTATTGCTAACCGACAAATATTTTTAGCCCAAGAGATGCCACGCAGTCGAAATAAACACTCAGTAAAAATTTTACTCGTATCACTATTGTATTTGGAGAAAAGTGAAATAGAAGTTTTGAAAGCCGAAGTTAGGAAAAATGAGAACATAAGTAAAAATTATAGTATGATTTTAAACAGATTAAATTTAAAAAACTGAAAACAAATGGTAGTGAATATTAAATATGTGATCTGCATAACAATTTCCCTTGCGAAATTTAGAGAAATCCCTCATTTTTATCACTTTTCAGTTTTGTACGACTAAATTCGTTAAAAAAGCCAATAAAAAAAGCTTCCAGTTTCTGCACAGTAATATTACAAGAATTCTCTTGATCAGTTACTAAGCAAGAAAAAAAAAAAAAACAACCTCCGATTTTTAAAACTTATTTCCGAATTCATTCAACCACATAATGACACTTTCATATTAGTTGTAAATTAGAACTGCATAGGCAGAAGAATGGCTGAGAATAATGAACGTTATTTTGCGCAGAAAGTATTGAAACCGGGGGCGAAAATCTTTCGTTGCTATTCAAATAATGCTACTTTGTCTTCGAGGGGAGATGGGGCGAGAAACCAATTATATATATATATACATAAAGAGTGTAAAACATACCGAATTCTCCAATTTCGAATCCTTTCAACCGTATCAAATGCTTAAAATGAAACCGTTACTACTTTTCAAAAAGATTGTGCAGATAGGCTGCGTAATGTGCTTTAATGACGTCGAAGATTATGTGCATTCTGGAGATCTTCCCGATAGATTTATCGTGTCTTCTGCAAAAGAGTGGGAGAAACGAATTTGTGACACAATCCGATTGGGAAAGGATTTGTCGCAAACGACAATCAGGTGTTTTTATTTCGTGCAAATGGGAATTCCATCTGAGAAAGCGAGTTTCTAGATTGGCCAGTTAATAATGCAGTATGGTGGGAATATGAATTACTGTTTCAGATGAATATACTCGCATTCTAAAACTTGGAACAATGATAATCAAAATATATTTTCGTTTAATGAAAACACTCTTTCCGAAGAAAGAAGAGTTAAATTTTGCTTTTTTAGTTAAAGCTTGGAAGGACGTGAAATATTTGCATGTAGGATCTTATCACATGCAATGGAAACCATCAAAAATTCAAGATAGCCAACCAAACTGACTTTGTTGAATTCGTTCCTAGGTCTCCCTATTCAGAAAACTTACGCAGTTTCACATACATGTTGAATATTTACACATACCATCCCAGCAAACACACACAATTTCTCTGAACGTCTATTAACGTTCAGAAGACGTTTTCTGATAGTTAATAGACGTTCAGAGAACCTGTGTGCGTTTGCAGGGATGGCTAATACAAAGTAATATTGGTAAAGCTTGTTAGATCTATATATTGTACATACTATTACAAGCTATGAGTTCTAGCCACGGAGATATATTATAGGAGTTATTAAGGCCGAAATTAAGGCTTGCCTCGGGTGACGTGATCTCCATCTGTGGCAATAAGCATATATATATCTGCATAGAAGGTTTCTGATACATTTTAAAAAGCTGGACAAGTTAATAATTCTTTTGACTTCATGTGGTGGCTTTGCGTTTTGCAATATATGAATCGGTGAGTGCAGAAACCACCTCAGTCACAAACAGGAAATTTTTTTCAGGAGAGAGAAAAAACTTCATAAAACTTCATAAATTAGGTAATATTTGCATGACAGAAACATAAATGCATGTTATGACAGAGGAAAAAAATAAATTTAAATATTTGAAAATTTGGAGGAGTTATGAAGTTTTTTCTCTCTCCTCAAAAAAATTTCCTTTTTGTGACTGAAGTGGTTTCTGCACTCACCGATTCATATGCCTGCAAAATTTTTTTAAATGAATTTTCGCAAAGTTTATTTTATACATTTTAGTCCATCAAGGAATCAAAAGCTCTATTTTTAAAAATATTTCTTTAAAATTTATTTTTTTAAAAATATTTTTCTTAAAAATATTTTTATTTCTATTATTTATATATTAAAAATTTATCATTTTGATTGTTACTTCTATCCGCAAATAAGGTGTAAATCGTTCTCGTCAGAACACTAAATCACGGAAAAATACTTTAACGAACAAATGCTCCATGAAACGCAATGAATCACACATAATCTTACAGACAACAGAGGAGACTGGCAAAAAAAAAATAATTAACAACAATTTAACTGTATGAAAAACAAAATTAAAAATCTGGAGTGACTCCACTCGACTTTCCGAACACTTACGATTAAGATCATTACCAAGCATTTAAATAAATTGTAATCGATAAATAATTCAAACATATATACCAAATTAAAGCTCAATCGAATGCGCCGTTTAAACGCTAGCGCACTTTCAAGAATTTCTCCCCATATGTCATAATGTAAAAGAAATCTTTGTCGTAGCCCTGCAGAAAAACTATAAGTCCTATATACACCAAAATCAATGCCGGTCTTGCGACGGTGGTTTATAACATATATACCCAATTTGAGCTCAATCGAATGCCCCGTTTAGGAGCTATCGTGTTCACACACACACACACACACACACACACATCTCGTAAAAATAGCAAAATTGAATTCAGAAGACCTCAAAACGTGTAAATAGACCAAAATCTCGAAGTCGAATTTTTTCATGATTACAATACTTTACTTACATGGTACATGATCGTAAAGTAAAAATCTGATTCGTTTTTCATAGATTTTTCAGCAGAGGTGGGCTGTTTTATTTTTGATAATACCAATCACGTTAACTTATGCAAAAACGTTGAAAAACGACTTATCTTAACAATATAAACTCAATATGAAATAACGAATAAACAATCCTAAATAGTCAAGGATTTTTTTTTTTTTTTTAAGTAGTAAAATACCTTTCATTGAAATTTTCGTCTGTTTCATTCGAAGGTAAATTCTTCATGGAAATTTCCGTAACGGACCGGGAGTTAAGAATCTTTTCACTGACACTTGCCAGCGTTTAATTAAAATCTTAAACTCAGTGACACCATTCATAAAAATTAAAATTGGCTGCTAATGCTTCGTTTCCTGCCTTGACACTTCCTGGTAAAACGGTTCGCTTATTAAATTTTGATCAATTGGAGACAGAAATAAGAACCACACACGTCATTGTGTTAATAATCTGCAAAGATGAAACCCCATGATCGTTTTAATAATATATAAGTGCTGAAAGGAAATAGAGGACAGAAGAAATAGATAAAAAAATATTAATGTGGGGAAAAAACTGCTCATTTCAGATTATTTTTTTAAAAATTATTTTCATGTTGTCAGCCCGTTTAGTCTTTTACTATTTTATATGTCACTCTAAATTTCGTAATTAAATTCTTTTAAATGGAGAGGTAGTTCAAGACTTCCTTTGCAGTAGAATCGTCGATTTAGATTTTGAAAAGGAGGATTATGTGTGCTTAATTTTGCTTGTTTAATCTCAACCCCCCCCCCACACACAAATTACACCTGTTTCAGCTTGTGATTGTTACTGAGGGTTTAACCCCTATAAATTTCTATAGGCTAAGTGTGCAGTAAATTTATTAGTGAGTTTTACATTTTGATGTAAATAACACATTCATCATAATCAAAAGAACACAAACATATGAGTGTGTAAAACTTGAGTGTGACACTTTTAGAATTATTATTTGTTTCAACTTAAATAACGCATTTCAATTTCTCGAAAAATTGTAAAAAAAATTTGTCTTTTCAAAAAAAAAAAAAAAGTTTGCAAATAGATAGAAAAAATGATAATTTCTTTTGCAGAAATTATCATTTTTTCTTTTTAAGTCTATGAATCCAAGCTTTCTCAGGCTTTTTAAGTCTATGAATCCAAGCTAAACCGGAGATGGACCTGAATTCAGTAATTACTTTATGATTAAAAGATTTTTCCCCCTCAATGGAGAAAACATGCCATCCAGGCACTAGCCACTATAAAGGTCGGAAATGCCGGCCATTTTATTATAGGAGCACCTAGTAAGCAGCCAGGGTTACCGCTATGAAGTTACGGACAATTGAACAACCAAGCCTAATCCTGGAGTCCAAAGATGAGCTTCATTTTCGTAGACTGTTTGGATGTTTATGTGTTATGGCAAGCCTACACGTGAGGCATCTGCCTGGGGGGGGTTGTCTTGGGTGGAGGAATTTTTAAGGGGTTCTGACGTGTATTCGCGTTACATCTGGAGAAAACCTCCCAAAACTCTAGACCGTCAGATCGACAGCCACTCGACAGGACAGAACCTGGGACCGTAACACAGCAGCCATCAACCATGTTCAGTGTCTTATCCACTCGGCAATGGTGGGGCCCATGATCCTAGAGAGATGCCCTAACCTCTATATAAACATGGGGTGGCTGATTAAAAGAATGTTATGAGCACGATATCGCTCATCAGATTATTTAAGTCTCTGAAACAAACGGTAACAGCAGCAGTATTTTACTCATTGTTGCATTAGAATCGTAGTTTTAAGCCTTGTTTCAAGAGTAAAACTAACCTTTATGCGCTTTCGGTTTGATGATTAACAAAGTATAAACGAATGATTTATAATTATTATTTAGAAACTTCTTGAGACATTCTGATTTTTACAGTGACCGTCGCTTAATTGTATCAATTTCGTGTCATCAATGTTTGATCCAATAAAGCGGCTGATTCGAAAAATAGGCAGCAATGCATTTTATTTCATTTATTCTATTTTCCCCTCAGTAGTACCTACACAGTAGTGTTAATGTGGAGGCAGGGGGGGGGATTTTCCCCTGGCCCGAGTCCATACCTGGCAGAAAAATATGTAAAAATTTATTGGGGATGGGGAGCCTGGAGCCCCTGGTTCATTGTCTGTCCTCGGTCCGAGATCAGCTCTCGTCGGCCTTGTACTGGAGCCCCTCTGATAGGAATGCTTGATTCATAGCATCTATGAAACATACACAGTCGTAAATATGAAAATGTTTTGAATGTTCTTATTTTTCATACATAAAATTAAGAATTTAAAGAAAGGATTGCATTTTTTCAATACTGCAATAAATTTAGGGGTGAATTTAGGCATGGGTGGGCGATCGTCCCTTTCCAGACTGAAAATTTAATATTTTAAACATAAGATAAAAGTCTATTTGTTTGATTCTACAGAGTTCATATTGTCTACGCTTAATTCGTAAAGTAAATAAGTAGATACATAAAAATGAGTCAATATAAAAAAGCATTTTACATGATATTTTTCAAACGTTTGGAAGCATGATTACTACACTCATGTCCATAAATTAAGGATAATTCAGAATCACACAGAAATTGATCTCTAAAATAAAAATTTCACCTGTGGAATGATCACACACATCTTGAAGAAGAATATGCAAATTACAGGAAACCACCAGATGGCGTGGATGGTACGTCACAATGACGAGAGTGTAAGAGAGGGGTATATAAGGAATGGTGGCAAAGAAGTAAAATTGTTCACAAGCGCTGTGAAAGCCTTTCAGTGCAAAAACCACATAGTTATGGCACAAAGGAGGCATTTGGATGATGTTTTACGTGGTAGAATTATCGGACGACTGGAATGTGGACGTACCCAGCTGGAGGTATCCGAGGAACTTGGAATCGCCCAGAGTGTCATCTCCAGGCTTTGGCAACGATTCCACGATTATGGTAATGTGAGTAGACGTTACAGCACAGGTCGCCCCCGAGTTACAACGCCGAATGAGGACCGATATTTGGCAGTTACTGCCAAAAGAAACAGACGGAGTACAGCATCAGACCTGTCTTGTCAGCTCTCTTCAGCTACCGGTACGACAGTTTCAAGGCAGACCGTGTACAGACGCTTAGGGCACATTGGTCTATATGCTCGTAGGCCTGTCAGATGTGTTCCACTTACCGCAACTCACTGTCGCCTGCGATTAACCTGGAGTAGAGAGCATGCATTGTGGACACCGCAACAGTGGTCTTGTGTGATGTTTTCCGACGAGTCCACGTTTAGTTTGGAGTCTGATTCTCGCCGGACATTCATCTGGAGAGCGCCAGGTACCCGTTACCACCAAGAGAACACCATTGAAAGACACCGTTACGGTGGTGCAGGATGGCTCGTTTGGGGAGGAATTATTCTTGGTTCCAGAACTGACCTGCATGTTCAGAGTGTAACGATGACAGGCCACATCTATCGGGATATCATTCTGGAACAACATGTACGTTTGTTTCGGGGCGCCATGGGTGCTGCATTTGTGTTTATGGATGACAACGCCCGTCCTCACCGTGCAAACATTGTAGACGAATGCCTTCAATCGGAGGATATCACCCGTATGCATTGGCCAGCATACTCACCGGACTTGAATCCAATAGAGGATGTGTGGGATATGCTTGGCCGACGAATTGCAGCCCGTCAACCCCCTCCCACCTGTCTACCGGAACTTCGGAGTGCATTGCTTGATGAGTGGTGTAATATTCCCCAAGATCAGATTGATCATTTGATACTCAGCATGCCTAGGCGTTGTCAGGCCTGTATTGCATCGTCCGGGAGACATACCGGACTAACATAACCATCGTACTAACCATGTTATACTGTTTTTTGTAAATAGGTTCTTTTTTGAAATTTGGTCAAGGGAGTAAAACTTGCAATTTTTATTAATTATGTCAAACATATAGCATCTTTTTTGCTCTTTACTTTTTGTTTAATAAATAGACTTTACAAATAAGTCAAATTTGTTTTGCTTCTTTCTCTTTCTTTGCCTGAACTTCATTATCCTTAATTTATGGACATTAGTGTACTTTTTAGGTTATTGCTTAAACTGTGTATGTTAACATTGTAAATAATGTAGAGCTATTATCTCGGAAATAACAATAATAGCACCTAATAATAATCGCCAACTAATGGAATTATTACAAATCTCACAGCTTTGGCGAAGCCCTCAATATTCATTCTTTCACTCGAACTTCTTTTTTCTATGCATTCGAAGTAGCGATTTCCTCTAAACAACCAGTAAGTACTTTGTAATCGACCTTATTCTCTTACGAGATTCAAACGCACTTCTTGATCAAACACTGAGACAACGCCTTTTTGAAAAGCTGAGAAATTTGTAATTAGCCATGAATTAAAATTTCCGTTTGCAGATTTTTTTCTTTCCTCTCCAACCTTTGTGCGTTCCATCTATAATCGATGGGAACAATTAAACGGGAGGCTGTTTAATATGTCAGAGGTTTCCCTCCGCTCCCGTGCGAAAGGAATCGATAGCTAATTTCTACTTCAATATCTTTTGGGTGTAATTTTTCGGGTGGCTCGCTAAGAAGTAACGCTGCTGATGCGATTATTAAGATGTTGAAGCACGTAAATGAATAATTATGCGCTTATTCTTCGACGAGTTGGTGCGGGTAGATAAGCCGTTGCGAAGAATGTGTACTCTTGATTCTCAGGAGTTGAAAAGTGGCGGGACGGGAAACTGGAATTCTGAGGAACTAACCGATTACTGTTTTATCTCGGGAGCAAAAAAATTGAGTGGAATAAAGATCAACACAAACGAAAGTAAAATGTGACGTAATTTTTAAGTTTATCCCTTTTATTTAAAAAATGTAATACATTAGTTTGCTTTATTAGGCGAACGCCTGGTATTTTTTAATTAATTGTGGAAGATGATATGAGGCAAATGGCCGTCGCTGGACATTTGAGGCAGCTGATTCACTTGAGGTAATTTTCGGTGAATTTTTGGTATGTTTTGGTAGTCATGGAGGCTACAACAGGGTGTCTACTGTCAAGAAAATAACCTGTTAAATGGGAAATAGGTCAGGAAAATCACGAAAAAGACTTGAAAATATACAAAATGGGTCTGGAAAATTCACCAAAAGTGTACATTTTCCTCCTTATAAAAATTTCTAGACAGTTTTTTCCCCCTTGAGGTCTTCACGAAGTGAAAAATCGCTGATAACTGCAATTTATGTTTATCCGCATTTTCAGTGTAACTTAACATAACAGTCTCAACATTTCAAAATCAGAGTGGATTGACAACCAAAATTTTGTGATGACTGGTTTGAAAAGCATTTTCTTCCAGTAGTAACACAGAAGCCTTGAAAAAAGATATTTATTGGTGCTAACATATCAGCACATGTGTCAAAGGCAATTGCTCAGGAAAAGACATTCACATGATATTTTTTACACCTAATTCAATTGACTTGCAGCAAGCACTTAACATTGCAATTTTTCTGGTCTGAAAACACATTGGCGTCAGGTTTTAGCTAGATGGGGAGAAACTTAAGGTGGAAAAAAAACCCAGTAGTTCTACGAAAAGCAGTCGCCATCCAGTTGCTGAGAGCCACTCTTCAAGTTGGAGAGCAAACTACATCTGCTAAATCGATTGAGGGTTTTCTATTCACACGTATTCATCCTCTTAACATTCTGCAATACGGAATTTTCCTTGCATGCAAACGCCGATGAAATAAATGAAAATATTGGGAGTGAATTCAAAAGTACTTAGAGAACATTAGCAATAATGATTTAGCAGTCATTCTCACAGAGCACGAAAATTCTGCTTACCTGTAATTGCTGGATAAGACGTATCAATTGAGAAAGTGGAAAAGTTCTATGAAAACAAATCAATGTCAGAGGGACAAAAAATGAATGGTAAAGGAAGTGGTAGAGCAAGAACAAGAGGGGGTTGTCCAAAGTCACCTACCATACACACTCGTGGAAGACAGCTAAATAAAAATGAATGAATTGAAGATTTTTTTACACTATGTTTGATGTATAGAATGGATAAGAACGATTTTTTTCAGTATCTTCACACTATTCTTACGCCACTGTTCCTGCCTAAAATAGTCCTTATGATATTAGTTGAAATTTTTTGATATTGAGAACTGCAGCTGATGATTTTTCTAATATTTAGAAACGTACTTTTACTACTTCAACGTTTTCCTTAATGATATTTTATATTCAATTTCTGATACTGACTTAGAGTTATCCCGAACGGCAGGGTAACTTTGTACCGGGTAAATTACCTATTATTTTTTGCTTTTGTTATTCGCAAATAATAATTTGCATAAATTAAGCTAAAATTTGAGGTTTATTCTTGTATTTTATGACATTTAGTCTGAAAATAATATTAAAACATAATAGAGGCAAATGAAAATACAGAAAATAAATGTGCATCAAATTTACCCTGAATGGGTGTAACCAGTGGAGCAGAAAGGGAGAGGGAGCAGGGGAAAAATCCCAGGGCCCCACCTTGTGAAGGGGCCCCTTTTGATGTTATGCATATTGTCACTTTAGTAAAACAAAAGACCAAATACAAATTAAGTCACAGGAAGTTTCAAATACCTAGGACGCATGCCTTGCAAAAATATTGTTAACGTACCAAATAGTTTCTCTATGCTGGTGGCAAAACCTTCAAAACAAAATGATGGTACTTTTTAGAGCATGGATGTTTATGAGAATATAATACTTTTAAATTACTAATAGTTTTAATTGCATTAAATGTTTTTCAGTTACTATTCATTTAAAATTTCTTTAATAATTTTAATAATGAATAAATGATTGATGTAATAAGAGATCAAAGGGATTTCTGGGTAGCACAGGGACCCTGAAGATTTTATCCCCGGGGCCCCGACTTGGCTCTCTGCGCCTCTGACTGTAACTCATTCTCTCTCTGCTAATTATTAATTATTTTAAAAAGTAATGCAATTTCACTTTATTCCTAAAGTTCGATTTTGCTTCTTTGCAGTTTTATTCCAAATCAGAGCTTCATCAAGCTTTGTCATATGTTTTACCATTCTCCTTTTAGTATATCGTAATTGCGTTTTTTATTCCCTCTTGAAAAGCACGTGTAATATGATGATATGATGTGTTCTATGCGTCCCCCCCCACACACACACACAAGAGAGAGAGGAAGTTCGATAATTTTCCTGATTTTTCTTTGGGTACTTTTGTCTTTCAAAGGGGTATTTGACGATTATATTTAAAAAAAACAAATAGAGCCTCCGGTCCATGTTGTTTTGTCCTTTTTAAAGAAACTTGAGAGTCCACGAATACTTTATTTATACTATACTAATTATTTATCGAAAGTACCGAGAAAAGCTGTTGATTATACATTTAAAAAACTGATGATTTTTTCTGTTTTTAACTGGTGTACAAAAGCATATTTCGGACTATTTTGGTGTGTTTCACGGATTTAAGATATGCTAATATAGTCTTTCGTTAAAACCCTTAATGAAGTTTCTATGAACAATGAGAACATTATGGATTTAATGTGATGGACAATGTTTCACAATCGTAAGTTCAAACAAAGCCCAAAGGCAAAATGCAATGAATCAGACAGACTTAAAAAAAAGCAGTTTCCATAATGTGTACAGATAGTACATTACAGTATTTTCTTGAATATCACAAAAGTAATTTCATGGAACTTGAAATTATCCAGTAATGAGTGCAATTTAGTAGAGCTCTATATAATATATTGAGATAATGTAAATAGCTTGTTTACAATTAACATAGACTTTGATGAAGGATTTTCACATGTCTGCTACGCATATTTCTATTTACGCATTTTTGTACACTGATTTGACTATTTTAGTTATTTTCATTTTTCATTTGAAACATTTGCAGATATAACAGAACTTTAAATTTTATTGTAATTTTTTTACAAGGAAATTATTTTATAAACATTTTTCAATAAATGCGTTATAATATAAAGGAAAAACTCATTTCAACGAATTGCTTATAAAATAGTTTAAACATATTGTTAGGGTAATGGTTGGGTTATCTTTATTTAAATTTCATAATATGTGAAACCATTAAAAACGCATATATTAAACTCTTTGGGAAAAAATATTACAGAAATTTTGAGTTGTATTTTTTAATGAAATTAATAACAATAAAAAGAATGCTAAAGAAGGCAAAATTCTTTTTAAAAAGTAACCGGAAATAACTGCATCTCAAGAGAGCAAACGAGATATTTTAGAATATTTTTAAACTTGTTATTTTTTTTTCAACACAATCTTCATTGAATAATTAAGTAAATTCGAAATGGCTCCCTTTTTTATAGTATTAATCTCTTGGCTTAATGATTTAATCACAAGCGGTTTCTTTTATTTCCTGCACATAAGAAAAGGAAAAATGTTTCCAGAAGTTAAAAAAAAATCACAGAGAAGGCTTTTTATGCACGGAAACAAGAAAAGATGTTTTAATCTTAAATATGCAGTCAGGAAAAGAATCAGATTTGCATGAACTCATAAAAGAAATTTTAAGTCATGCAGTTATTTAATAGAAAAAATTAGCGTATTAAAAGCAGAACTCTTGAGTTGTGCTTAAACATTTTTAGGCACATAAACATGCAGTGTTAATTAATTTAAATAAAATATACAGTATTTTTTTAATGGGCCAATACCTAAAATTTAATTTCCGAAGACTGACAGCTTAGCTGTTGTTTTAAAACTATGAACTGCAGCATCTAGAGTTCGCCAGTAGGTAGAGGTCCCCATCCCTTAATTTACAGAACCAGCAGAACGGGTGTCATTACTGTTCCTAAGCATCAAACCGACCTACCCAACGAGAGCATATAAGGCCCAGCAGCTTTAACGAGCGCATTAGCTACATTTTTACGAAGGTCTTTAATTAGCCGGGATTTGACCCCGAGTCTGTTGACCCACAGTTCTGCCAACCGGTCTACCGCGGCTCCAATATTGAAATGTATGCACAACCGCCACGTAATTGTATGCACAGCGCTGTAATAAATAACAAAAAATGTAGTACGTAGGGGTAACGATAAATAAAGAACATTATTTTGAACATGATGATAAAAGATGCAGTTTATAGCACATTTTTTTTGCTCCAAAGAAAATTTAAATTTGCGCTATTTATTCATTTCCCCTTGTGTAATGTAATGTATGATGGCCATTCGCAAACAGTGTTATAAATCGTGCCCTTTGCATTCAATAATATTCCTCTTTTTTTGCGTTTGTTGTTGCAGCTTCCACATAAAGCTTTTAAAAAAGAAGATAGTCTTAACATATTATTTGGTTTGCTTTAATATTAAAAATCACCAAAAAAGGGTCCAAAATATAAACTGGGTAGTCATAAAAAAACTTCTCTGATATATGGACGTCTACCTGCCTTTCCGTTCAATCAATCGAGATGAGGCATCAATCAGATATAGTTATTCAGAAGTATGCGCTGAATTGGGATTTTTTGGGATTTGGAAAAAGGGAAAGGTTGGGATTTTTTGGGGGAAAGATTGGGATTTTTTAAAACAATATTGCATTCACGGTGACGGTTACAGCCGAAAATTTTCGAAAGTTTCCAATGGCAACACCCGCTTTTTTCATGCAAAAGTTGATCAAGGCATTTAAAAACTAAAAATCGCTTTGGAACGATACACATAGGACGAAAATATAAGACGTAAAACATTTGCAAAGAAGAACATTGCAACGAACCAATGACAGCCCTAGAAAGGAAAGGAAAATGAGTTTTATTGGAACTGAAAGTTTTCAAGTGCCCTACTATTAGTTTAAGATTTCCACTGTCTATTCCAGTGAATTAATGCGAATTGTGCCAATGCACTTCCTCTCTCTGTTGACTTTGGTTCTTTACGATGCTCTTCTTTGCAAATGCTTTACGCGCCCAATTTTCGTCATACGTGTATCGTTCCAAATCCATTTATAGCTTCACGATGCGTTGATCAACTTTCGAAGAAAAAAGTGGGTGTTGCCGATTAAAAATTTCGAAATTCTTTTACTGTAACCGTAATCATGAGAGATCTATTGTTTTAAACAACCCAATCTTTTGTGCATAACTCTGAATAACTACATCACAAATCTTATCTTCATTGGTTGAACCGAACGGCATCTAGAGGTCCATATATCGGGGAAGTTTTTGCATGACCACTATGTACATAGCACAGTAGTACATTAGTTCTTTCTCAAAATCGTTTGTTCCTCTGCATACAAACATCCCTCTACATTTAAAAACGAAGAATGACAAAGTTATAAAAAAATAAAACAATTTTCAATAAATGGGAAATCTAACGAATTACACTTCTGCCTCTTTTACTCTTACTATAAATAATTAATTTTATTCAACACACTGAATGAGTGTGTTTTTTTGTCTTACAGTAGCACTCCAATTATCCGAACTCCAATCATCTGAACTCCAATTATCCGAATTCCGACTATCGGAATCACTGATTATTCGAATCGCTTTCAGCATTTCAGAAAAAAAATTAAGATATAGATGGAAAGGGAAGAGACAAGAGAAGATGAGGATGACGTGTCACTTGAGGAACATTCTTCTGAAATTCCTGGATGTTTAGAAGTTAGTGCTAAACATATAGTAGAGTGGATGGTGTGCGATTCGTCAGATCATGGTTTTCAAATTCTAAATGATGATGAACTTGTTGAAAGTGTGAGAGGAGAAAGTGTCGAGGAAGAAGATGACCTTAATGTCGAAGTTGAAGCAGGCACGGGATCATCTGCTAATGAAGCATTTACCGGCTTTGAAACTGCACTGAAGTGGATATAGAATCAATTCGAGTGTGACCACATTCAACTTCTCACTGTCAAGCGGATGTGCGACTTTACTGCCCGAGATTTCCAGCAAGCAAAAACTTTCATTTACAGTACGGTAAGTACTTACTGTGTTAATGTACTGCACTGTGTTAATATAAATACGCTTAATATTAATATTAAAAGAATTAATTTATATTAAGAAGTTTAAAATTGTATTTGAAATTGAAATTTGAAAAAAATCGTACTTTACCCTTATATTTTTGTTAAAAATTTCTAAATTTTTTCTCTCTCCCTTTTAATATTAATTCATTCTATAGACACTGATACCAGTTATAACTATACAAAATTACGTGAAGATACGAATCATATAAATTTTTCTATCTTGCGGATAGTTCATAAAAAGGCGTTTTGAGAAAACGCAGTTTAAAGTTACCGTATTGTCTTCAAATATGAAGTTTTCATAAAGTGTTTTTATTTGTATCTCTGGTTCTAGTTGGATTTATTGCATGACATTGGGGGTCAAAATGCTCAGAAGTAACTAAGATTTCAAATGAAATTAAAATTGAAAAATCGATTTTTTGAATTCTTAATCCTCCTAAGGCCCCTTAAATAATTAAAAGCTCTTTTTCTTTAAATATAGTTTTTCTCCCATTTTCCACACACATACACACAGTAATTAATTAAAATACATACTAGACCCTTTTTCAGGAAAAAATCCAAATATCCGCATGGAATCTGGTCCTAATTGATTCGGATAATTGGTGTTCTACTGTACTTATCATATTTTGTCACCCCAGAATTTTTTAAAAATCTCCACTATGATACCAAATTCTTCACAGCTGAATTTCCCATATCCAAATATTGACTCTGCCGAATGAAATAGTTAATATTGTAACTTTTTCCATGGCTGCCAACTGCATTTGAATGGTTCCTTTTATGGAAGAAATTAAATTGATTAAAATGTGAAGGTTCATACTAATGTCTCATGTTCATGTAATGAAGGTTTTCTTAATGTTCACTACCTTCTTTATCTTAAACTGTCATGTCATTAAAATTTAGGTAGAATATCTTTTTAAAACCTATTGGAACTTGATATAATAAAATAAAGTCAAGCCTAAATAGAATGATCGAAATGAGTAAACCCCAAATGAAGCATTTTTGGTCCACTCTGTTATCAAGAGTTTAGCTTAAACTATGTTTTAACTTTAATACTTTAAAAATTTAGTTACTAAGAACACAATAACTTTACATTTGTATAATAATATTTTTTTGTAATCAAAGGAAAAATGTAATGTCTGCCTTAAATGTAACAGTGTGGGGATGTATAGTTAAATAATTTGAAGAAATATGTTTATTTAAATATTATGGGAAATTTATTATATTTGTTATCTTGTTTAAGCATTATGTATAAGCATTACAATTGTTATCTTAAAATTCTTTTTTATTAATTTAAAGCCTGTTAACCGTGAATTGACATTTTTCTCTCTCTCATATACAGCAAGAAAATTAAATTTTGTTACTGACAAAGATAAAAATTGTATGATTTTTGATACATTTTATTATTTATTGAATTAAGTTTCTGGCTAATGAAGTTTAAAAATTGAAGAAAAAAGAAAATTTTTTTCAACACACATTGAACTGGAAAATTGTAACATTTTTTGGGAATGAAACATAAAATTAAAGTAAAAATATAGAAATATTTATTTTCTTTTGAAAGTGTAATTTCTTAAACGATATAAATTAACTATATACAGTCACCCTATAACATGTAATTTAAGACGCTTGTTTTCAAAAATCACGTGATAATAGTTTTATAAATGTTGCATTATAAACACAAAACATCTTCCAATCGCCATTTCTTTTAACAAGATGAATATGGATTTCAAACGAATGCAACACACAGTCCTTGTATGAACTTTTTAGGGCGACGTTTCAAAGCTATAAACAACGCATGCAGTACTTTGTATTAGATATATGCTTGAAACCTTGTTTGAAATTTAAAAAAGCTGTTATGAATAACATTTTGAGTTTATATATATATTAAGGTGCTTCAGATATCCATGGAAAAAAATGAATTTTGCATTTTTGTTGATCTCACCCTCTCTTTCGTGCCACTATATACAATGATAATTTGTATAAAATGTAAGCAAAATATTTTTATACTTAGAGGTCGCGCGACCGTATTCAAATTTTGTAATATTGACAAAAATACACAAGGATGCTTAATTAATAATAAAGTTATTTTAGTATACCTTTTTCATATCCTGAAAAAAAGAAAATATGCAATAACAAAAAAATATGAAAAACAAATCATACAGGAAAGCATGAAAAACAAATAATATACAGTAAAATAAGGGAAAAGCAGCAAACAGAGAAAATATGAAAACAAATCATATGCACAAAAACAATGTGATTATAATTAAAAGATTTTTAAAACGCTATAAAAAGAATTACTGATCAGAATGACGTCAAATTTGAAAGAAATATTATAGACGAAGGATGAAAGCGCGTAGCATAAGAAAAAACAATAGCCCTTAATTTTTGCCGCGCCATGTGTTGTTAAAATTTGGAACTATTTTTTTCTTATGCCATACGCTTTCTCTCCTTTTTCAATAATATTTCCTTCAAATTTGGCGTCATTCTGTACCGTGGTTCCTTTTTTATAGTGTTTTGAAACTTATATTATAATCACCCTGCATACATAATATCACACTACTTAGGTCTGAAGTTAATTTTTAAGGGTATTTTTCTTAGAAACTCGGTACATTTTTTGATGTTCCTGAACCACCTGAAGAAGATACTGTTCCTGCTCTTTTTTCTTAGTGGTAGTCTTAACAAAATGCTTCTATAAGTGTCACGCCACGTTCTGCAATGTCGTACACAACTCTCAGTTTTTTTGTTATTTCGAAGCCTTGGTGGTAATTATCTTCAGGTTCCCAATGCTTAGGATCAGTTTGCAGAAACTCCTTGCCGGTGCATAACAGGCGAAACATGTCTGTGTTTTTCGTCACAAAAATGGAAGATGTCTCAGTCATGAAGTCAAAAATCACTTGCTTTTGCAGTCTTGCGCGTTTCAGTGTTTCATCCTCACCATATCGTTCATGAATGGCTTTTGCCATCTTTCACTTTTCCTTTACTGAAACATTCGAAATAAAGAAAGCTATGCTACGAGATGCTCGCTGAGATACAAAGATGCGACAGTTTGCTAGCAGCCACAGCTGATATTTCAGGGTTTTTCTCTTTCCATGCTACAAGACGCTGTAGAAGCTTCATATCATTTCTCGGTGCTTGCAGGAAAAGGGGTACTGTATATCAAGCTCTCAAATATTCTTTTACAATAAAAACACAGATGTCACGAATATCTCTGTCTTCTCTTTCTGCAAGTTTGAATTGGTTACGAAACATCCGCAACTTGAAGGTATAAAGAAACTTTGCCTACCATCTGGCATGATGGATAGCTCCTGGAGCACGAAAGCGTACTTCAGGAGAAGGTGTTCCTCTCAGAAAAGTTATAACAAGATCCAGTATCTCTCTGTAATTTTATCTTTCATGAGACATCAGAAGTTCACTTTCCGTAAATTCCATTACTGATTCCATATCGCTCTGAATGGCTGAAGCAATTGAACGTTTCTCACTCCGGGCTCAAATTTGTCGTTTAAAAAGCAGTACAGTACGTTCTTTGGATGTAGAAGGTCCCATGTATTGCGTAAATACAGCAGAAAGCACAATATCTAGAATGTGTTGCCGGCACTTATTATACAAAAGCTGTTTTTCTAGCTTTTGTTCAAATGTCAAAACTGCTTCAATTTTTAGCACTAGTATTATCGGATGTCATATCGAAGCACGTACACCTTAGGAGCTCAGTAAGTGACCCTTTATCTAATAGTTCTGCTAGAGCATTTGACATATTGCGATGCCTGTCCCTGATTGTAATTTAGGAACACCCAGCCATTGATTGTCAATGTTTGGTCCTGATACTATAACAGGCAGGCGACTCTCTTGATTTTCCCGGAATATTTTGCATTAGTTTTCTGGCTCAGTGCACTATCGGGGGGGGGGGGAGTACAGCTATGGATTGAAAGGTTTTTTGTACGTTAATGTCTAATTCGCAGCGGATAGTTTGCTTTTGTGGTCTTATGTACGAGTGACTAAATGTAAAATCTTTGCCTTCACAGGTGCCGAATAAAAATACAGGGTAAACAGGTGCCGATTCG
This sequence comes from Cheiracanthium punctorium, assembly GCA_038373885.1. Classification (NCBI taxonomy): domain Eukaryota; kingdom Metazoa; phylum Arthropoda; class Arachnida; order Araneae; family Cheiracanthiidae; genus Cheiracanthium; species Cheiracanthium punctorium. The sequence continues at coordinate 1,378,406 of JAWZYV010008216.1, read as the reverse complement.
TTGCGAGTAAGATTGTGCTCACGACACACGCTTGCAAAGAAAGCCAGAACTAGTGGGAAAATCTTATTTCTGTAACTGATCTGACACTGTATATCTTGTAGAGTCGACCTTCAGTATTTGAAATTATACACTTTTGAATGTAGTATTACTTCGGTAATAGCACTATGCAGTATTCTTCATCTGTTCATTTTGCCAATTTTCAACAGAATTCGATTGTGTTGCGCGACCTCTGAATATTTTTCGATTGATGTGAAATTTTGTATTCGTCATATTCATGAATAATATAAAAAATTACTGGTTGAGAAGAAAGAAATCTAAAAAGAGGATTTTTTGAAGCACCCTAATATATATATATCTGTAATATAAAACGACGTTGGACTGGCTTTTCGTAGTCGGGCCCCGGGTGGCAGAAAGACGGCGTAGTATCATCGTCGGTTTCAGGAGAGGCGAGGCGGCTCGGGACTCTGGCTTAGAGCTTCCCCGGCCGCTCTCTGCTGGTACTTATAGTCGGGCCACGAAAAGAAGTCTTGCGGGTTACATTATTTTATTGGACGATTTGATGCGTTTCCTTGCAGTTGCGGCCACGCGAAATGTTTTGCTCCGACCTCAAAAGTTAATAAAAGCAAGCCCTTTTATTAACTTTTGAGGTCGTGTACCATGACCCGCGCACATTGCAATTATTGTCCGATCCCAAAATCTTGGCAGCTGTTTTTCAAGGTTTGTTGGGACTTTTAAGACGCCAAATTGACAGCGGCAAATTGAAGCGGGGTCCGTCTACAAAAATAGAAAGGAATTGAAGAGACTGGGTATTAGTTGCGGTTTTTGAAAGCGAATTTCTTCGTTCCCAACTGAATTAAAACTGCGTAGTTCTAGAAATTTGGGATTTTAGCAGGCTTTTGATTTATTACGTCATATACATGCATACATACATACATACATATATATATATATATATATTAGGGTGGATCGAAAAAAATTTTTTTCGAAATCTTTATCTCCTGAGGTTTCAAAAGTTGTATATTGATATGAATAAGACGTGTGTAAAATTTGAATGTTCTACGACAACGTTTTGGGGTTGCGCATCGAGCTTGAAATTTAGAAATTTTTGAAAAATACGACTTTTCTTAAAAATCGACCAAAAATATTCTTTTCCAAATTATTAGGCTCCCGAGGTTCTAGGAGTTGCATATTGTTATGAATAACACGTACGCAAAATATGGAGGGGCTACGATAATTTCTAGGGATTGCACATCGAGCTTGAAATCTATAAATATCTGAAAATTAAGTGTTTTTTGAAAAAATTATGTAGAAAGCAAACTTTATTTGTTAAAAATAATTTGGTCCTTTTATATGTTAAAACATATTTAGAGAAGCTCAGTAAATCACAAAAATAGCTTTACGAACATTTTGATACAATGCGACGTTATGCGGTCGTTTCGTCTTGGGCGCAGTATGCAAGCTGTGCTCCAGACAACTAGCGCCGGTTTGCGGTTTGCCTGCCGAATGATGGCGATTCACATGCGTTCGGTTAAACCAGGCACGAGATATTTCGTTGAAACAGGCATTTAGTCTCACGTTTCAGATAGATGGTTCTTTCAGTTTACTCCCCAAAAAAAGCTAACAGGTGGTTGCCTTGCACTGCTACGATTCTGAATAGAGTGAAACTGTCTGCAATAGGACAAAATTTGGTGTTCAAGACTTGGAACAAAATTTGGTGTTCTTTGAAAAGCTGGGAATATCTAAAGAATTACCTTGTACCAAGTTACCAACCCAAGAAGACATACTCGTACTTCTATATTACTATTTTGTACTTACGAAGAAAAAATTCTTAATAAAGAGCAGGAACCACCGGAAGGAGAAGTAACCTTAGTTGTAGCGATCAAAATACAGGAAATTTGGATCAAGGCCAGTATCCCTACTGTGTCAATAAAAGGAATTCAAGAGATAGTTAGAAAAGTTCATGAGCAAGTTCAGCAGCTAAATAAATCGTATGTTAGAGACGGACATAAGGAATTGTTTATGAAGAAAGTTGGAAAAACTTTCCCTTACTGAGCTATTTAATATCGCCCTTGCAAATGTACTGACTTTTTCCGGAGCAGGTGTGGCTCAGAGCCTCGCATACCTCACACAGAACGGGAGTCATTAGCAGACCAGAGGGGAGCTAGATATGTGACAATCGATGGAATTGTGAAGAAGAAAAGTTATGGAGAACGAGAGAAAAGTTGAAATGTTGGAAAGAGAAATTTCGAGATTGGTGGAGAAAGAGGTGAAGTTCCAATATCCAGTCTCCAACTTTAGTCATTGATTTGGAAAGTGAAAATAACAAAAGAGAAGTACGAAAGACTGAAGGAAACGCTGAATGCCTATCTACCGCCATTTTGGGAGACGCGTTCACAAATGACCAAGTTAGAATAAAAATCTCAGTGCTTTCACAAGTCTGCGACACAAAGTTATTACGGACTAGGCAGCAGAAACTCTGGTATGAACTTTATTTCACAATCTAGAAAGCGGAAGGAATGCAGATGGAGAGAAACCTTCTCAACTGATTCTCGACCCATATAAAGTTAGAGGAAGGCTGAGATGACTCGCAGTGAAACAAACGGAAGAAGGATTTAAAAATTTGTTTTGATAGGAGAAAGTGCACAAAACCAGATACATAATTTGCCGTCATTTGTAATTTGCCGTCAACAAATATTTGTTGACGGCAAATTACACCCAAGTGTTTGTCCCAAAGAACATATCTCGCTGATAATGGAACCTGGTTCAACATAATTTGGCCATATGTCACGATCTGATTTTAAGAATTTCACTAGTTTGACACGAATTCCATTGATCTTGGGACGCTCACAGGCATTGCCGGTGGTGGCGAATCATCGAATTCCGGAAAGAACAAAGAAGTCATCCGAAATCTAATAAAGCAGTTCTCTCATTTAACTAAATCTCTGCAATGTCGTATTTGCCAGCTTCACACCATAGCAAACAGCCACTCCGAAATTGGCTGTCTATCCATCTATCAGATGATGGTTTCTTACGATCTAGATTATTACACTTGACAAAGAATGCCACAGCTTGATCTGAAGTCGGGCTTTACATTATTCATTGAAACGCATGCTCCAATAATTGGATGCTTGGGATGGCTCGGGCAGGACTCGGATAGCATGCAAATCAACGAGGTGGGTCCTGGGTAATGTAGTTACGATTCTGGTTTGTACTAGAGAAGAGCTGCGAACGTTACCGACTATTTTTCAAGGGGACTGATTCATTAAAAATATAATTATTGCTTTCTACATATTTTTGTCAAAAACGCATATTTTTCAGATATTTATAGATTTCAAGCTCGATGTGCAACTACAAGAAATTGTCAGAGCCCCTTCAGATTTTGAATACGTCTTATTAATAACATTATACAACTTCTAGAACCTCGGGAGCCTAATAATTCGAAAAAGAATTTTTTTGGTCGATTTTTAAAAAGAGTCGTATTTTTCAAAAATTTCCAAATTTCAAGCTCGATGCGCAACCCCAAGATATTGTCGTAGAACATTCAAATTATACATGTCTTATTTATATCAATATACAACTTTTGAAACCTCAGGAGATAAAGATTTCGAAAAAAAAAATGTTTTCGATCCACCCTAATATATATATATATATATATATATATATATATATATATATATATATATATATATATATATATATATATATATATATATATATATATATATATATATATATGTATGTATGCATGTATATGACGTAATAAATCAAAAGCCTGCTAAAATCCCAAATTTCTAGTATATATATAATTCTATTTCTAATATATATAATCCAAATTTCTAATATATATATATATATATATATAAAGTCCTTGTTTTACGAAAAAAATTAAGTAGGGAGATACAGGTTTTTGATTGGAATGTTTCTAAGTGACATACATTATTTTATATTGTTTTATAAAGTAAATTTGTAGAACAGCACGGCCGACTAATCTTAATCTTCCATCATGACAAATTTTAACGTAAACATTAATGTGAATGCCGTCAGGATGATTTTTTGTACAAACTATCTACGGATAATCTTATTGAAGAGTAAAGTTTTAGTAGTATTCCTTTCTATAATTCACTTTTGGAAACTGTTTTATTTTTCTCTCAGTAAATTAATACGATTTCACTATGATGAGTAAATAATCGCGAAGGGATAGGAAATAATTACATTTAATGCTCTCATAAATACCAGGAATAGTTTATGCAATTACTTTGTGCATTCCCTTTTTTTAGTCATTTTTTAATTGATACATATATAGTTTTTTCTTTTTGAAAGAAGCGCTTTTTTTAGTTCAACTTTAAAGCGACTCGACATTTTACATTTTTAATTTCATCTAGTTTAATTAAGAATAAATAAGCTATTTTAATTAAAGGAATATAATGAGCATTCTTCAAGAGATTTAAACAAAAGGAAGGCTTATTGTTTCAACGTGAATGTTAAATAATATTTCAAATGCTCCCTTTTAATTGTTTTTGGGAATTGATGTTTGTGTTATTAGGATGTTTAAAACTTGTGTCCATTTCCGTAGGATACATTTATTGTAAAAAACGAAAATCACTAATTAAGCAATTGCCGTTTCTGGTATGGTCCAGCTTGGTATAGAGTTGATCTTCAGATTCAAGACTTTATGTTCTGGACCTTACGATGACCTTCGGTTAGGCTTTTCCAAGTCCAATAAGTAAAATCTACTGGAGGATGGCTGAAAGGTCTTTTGGCAGTGACTAACATTTTCTGAGGGATACCAGTATCTTTTCCTTTATACTGAGGATTTAAATTGTAGCAAGATATCAAGAAATAATGCGCAGGGAGGTTTAAATACATTACGGATTGTATCTAGCACAGAGACTCGTAATAAAAGTAAAAACATGTCTTCAGAAAAAAAAAATGTTGAGACTTACAGAACCATGCTCATATAACATTTTTCTATTAGTTAGGAATATTTCGAAAGGTATGCATGTGTTCTTCTCGATAACATAAGTTTAAATTTATTTATTGTGTTCGTAAATTGGCATCATACACAGTGGATGCGTGCACACACACACACACACACACACACACACACACACACACACACACACACACACACATATTATAATTCCTAGTTCCAATGTTGAATAAGAACTGAATTATTGCAGTAGGAATTTATCTGCATGAAACTTTTTCTGGGTGAAAGTACATTTTTTCTTGATAAGCAACCATCGTTTGTATTCCATCACAAAAAATTCAAGCGAATGACATTGGAAAATTTACCATATTCTGTTCAGACAATCGGAATAGGAATATGTATAAAAATGCATCATAATGTCATTATAAAACTATCGTTTGAGAGTTCCGCTAGTTTTTGTTTGCTTGGGTGGATATCGCTTTATTTATTGTCTATGATTGTGGATTTCGAAACAAAAATATTATATATATATATATATTAAATACAGAACTAGGGGGAAAAAGAAGCATTGCGATTGAATTGCTTAAAATCGAATGAACATACTATTAATCCTAATCATGCAAAGAAGTTTTGATTTTTATTGTTCCGAATATATATTTAGGGCAAAATCAATGAAGCATGAGTTTTAAAAAGTCGAACAAGTATTTTAGTGTATATTTTATAAGTTTCTATAAAACTTTCGTAAAGGTAAATCTTTATTATAAAATTTTCAAAACTTTTTGTTTGTAAGTTTTTCAGGTATTTGTGTTTTGAAGTATCTTTTCTGTTCCTTCAGGAGGTTTTTGAAAAAAAAAACTTTTTATAAAAGCCCTCTTGATTGCAGAAGGAGATAAATAATTTTTTTTTCAGAAAAGTTAAAAGTTGTTGGATTTATCGTCATATCTCCTACTATTTATTCTTGCATACTATATATATATATCCCAATCAGAAAATTTTTGAGAAAGTTTTCTTGGACACGCAGTCGCATTGAAAAAAAATCTGAACAGCATCACATCCAGCAAGATGTACGCTTAAAACATTTTTTTGTGTGTGTGTCAGCTTTACAACTGGCATAGGTTTGTATTTTGTAGAGTATGACTTCAGTAGAGATTACGAAACGTTAAAAAGTTTTAGAATCCCTGGCTTAGAAACAATTCATTTTATTATACGGTAAAAAATTATATTATTTTTTCTTCAAAAGACGGTCGTAATATTCTAGTTGTTTGCTCAGACAATATCTTGCTAAAATCATATTTAACTTTCATTGCAACTGGACATAAAGAAGCAAGCTTGATAAGTTCATTTAACGCTATCTTTTCTTCAGAATTTAATTCCATCAATAATTTGTTAGCAACAAAATTGTAGAGTTAGTTTCAGATAGAAATGCATTTCAAATTCAAATTAACGTTCTATTGTTTTATTTATTTAACTCTAAGTTAAAATCGTAATTTAAGAGTCTTCGTTCAAAAGTATCATGAAATTTCTGTTTAAAATTATAAGAAGTTTTATGAACATTTGCTAAGAAATGTGTTACTATAAAAATCATACAGCGTCAGATCAATGCTACGAACAATTCTTTCTGAAACTGAATTTAAAAACTAGATTCCTGTAATATTGGGACAGTTTGAATAACAAGGCGCTGCAGCACAATAATCGAACAATCGGAAATTAGAGCAACAATTACAGTAAAACCTGTGTTGAACGACCACCGTATTTAACGACCAACAGGTCTTGTCGACCATGTCTTAGCGGTCCCGAGTACCATATAATTATAAATAATGATTTATTTTCGTTATTGAACGACCACCTGCCTGACGCGACCAACGACCGCTATGTATAAGAAACAAATTTATTTAAAATCCTATTTTAACGACCGCGAATTCTTAAAAAAAAAAAAAAAATTCTTATTTTCCCCTATTTGAGTAGGTTCGTTGTTCGAATGATCAGAAATCACTCAGTATGATGAAAACGAAAGTTGACACTTGTTTAGTTGAGTTGTAACACAGCTTCCAGTCACTAAATAATCCATGGAATTACTTAACTGCAATAGCGGCATGTACGCAGTTACTTGTGTTACTGCTTCTTGGAGGATATATATTGAAAATAGAATTTTATGCATTTAGACATTATAGTGAATCGTTCAGCACAATTTCTTCTTTTAAAACATTTCTTCGAAAAATAATTCCATCACAAAATGTGCGCACCGTAGGAAAACACTACACTGAGAATGACATCAATGTTTGAACCAATGAGTAATGCCGATACTGGCGAGCGCTAAGCATGCAAAATTCAACACAGAGCCTGTGTTTATGTTTACAACTTGATTTTTTCTCAGAAACGAAATTACAATAGCTATCGCAAGGAATGTTATTTCATATTAATTGCTTTCTTCGTTTTTTATTTTCATTTTTAATAACAATGGGAACTACTAAACTTTCTCGAAAATTCCTGACATTGAAAGAAAAAATTGAGGTTATCAGTTTAAATAAGTCAGGAATGAGAGCACGGTCACTTTCGACTTAAAATTTTGTCAAAATGCATCGTATTACCTGAATTCAAAGACCGACCCTCCTTAAAGACCACATTTTCCTGGTCCCAGTGGTGGTCTTTAAAAACAGGTTTCACTGTAGTCACAAATAAGTACACAACTTTGATGTTTCGCTTTTGCTTCAATTAATGAACAGATGAAAAAACAGTTGGTTGAATCATTCTTTTGAACTTTTTTCTTTCGGGGGGTAGAGGTGAGAGAAGAAGTGGCAAATATTGCTGAAGTACCAGTGTTTTTTTTTTGTTTGTTTGTTTCCTTTCCACTTTATTTTATGGTCAATAGATCCACAACTTATAGCCGCTTTATCAATAATGCTGGAAGATGTTTAGGATTTCGGTTTTTCGCTGTGTCCGACTTTATTGCGCTGTATATATACACTTTACTGTAGTTTCCATTAAAAAATGGTGTACGTAACATTTATAATATATTATAAGGATCACAAAAAAAGAGTTCTATTAAACTGATGATATCTCACAAGTAAATTTCATGAGTTCTTTGCAGATGGCAATGAATTTCAAACAGAAAAAAATCCGGTTAGATTGAAGATTACACAATGCATATAACAAAAATAATATAGAAATTTAAGTTTTTTAGAGGCGATTACAAACTTTCATGATCTAAGTCCAGTGACTAGAAGAAATTCAGTATCTTATTTCATCTACTGCTCTATCGTAAACAGAAAAGGGACAGTATCAAGCATTGGCCTTATGGATAATTATAGAGAGGGAACAAATTAAGTATTTGTTTCTCAAATAAGATTGTTTTCGAAAAAAGTTTATTACTTATGCATTCGACATGGTTTATATTAATTTATAGATTTAGAAACCTATTGACTTTGAGGTTAGTTTTGTAGTTTTTTTAAAACAGTTGTTAAATTCGTGCAATAATCCATAAAAATATTTCCATTAAACCTTATTTTACTTTTAAAAAATCTTTAGATTCTAAGTAAATATTTTCAAAGCTAATATTGGAAAATCCGTATGACGTAAAATATATTTTTATTCTTATTTTCACGTTTTCATATAATAAAACACTTTTTCACCGATTTTCTTACAGTATACAACTTTACATTTCTTTATTTTCATTCAACTGTATTAATTTCTTTCAAAATCATATTTTGAAAGACCAAACCTAAAGGTCTTTATTGAAAAGAAATCAAGTCAAGAAATTGCGATGCATGAATTTTTTTTATTTAACAGTGAAAACATTCTTTAGCAATTGCATTAATATAATTAACCAATGAAGTCACTAATAATTCCTTTTTACCAAATTGAATAAAAATTCATTACTATTAAAAAAAATTAGAATAATATTTCTAAGAGTTACCTTTTTTTTAACCTTGCACTATGTTTTGAAATAAAAGTAGAATTCACCCAAGCTTGATAATTGATTTGGAAATATATTTTTACGAGGCTATTTAATTTTGATTAAAAATTATTGAAAATATTTTCTTGTTGATGAAGACAATGCTGAATATACTTAAGATATCTTTTTCAGAGGCGAGTAAATTAATCACAGATAAACTAGTGTTACACATATTTCATAGCTATTTACATTTCGTCGATCTTCAGACATCTTCAAACTATTTAGCTTTTAAATCTCGTGCCTTATAAACTAACTAGCGGCTACCCGCGACTTCGTCCGCGTCGGCTTTAGAATTAGGTCCCGAGAGAAACCAAGCATGTGTGAATAACAAATATGTTTGCGACTAAAGAAACTGCATTTAAATATTATTTGCTTTTTACTTATTTTAAGTGAAGTATAATGCTTGGTAGTATACTTCATTTAAAATATGAGAGCATGCAGAATTACTAAATTTAGATTTTTTTCAGGCATTTGGCGAATAGAGACAGTTACGACAGTATTTGCGAACTGTTTTGAGTGTTCTTGAAAAGAAATATTTATGCTATATGCATGAATTTTAGCCTATGTTAATCAGGAATAATGCAACTTTCTATTAGAGAAAAAGTTTTAGAGTTGGTTCTGTAGTTAAAGAGATGCCCATAGAGCGTAATGTATTAGAATTATTTTGGGTGTTAATGTAAAGGAACTATTTGCGCTACATGCACGAATTTTAGCCTATAATACTCAAGAATAGTGTAGCTTACTATCAGTGAAAAAAGTTTTGGAATCGGTTCAGTACTTACAGAGATACACATAGAGCGTAATGTAATTCTTATGAGTATCCCTGTAAAAGAACTATTTGTGATATATGCATAAAAGGTAGCCTATAACACTCAGGGTCCCCCCAGTGTCTAAGAGGTTCTGCTCTCAAAACTGGAAGGCGGGAGGTGCCAGGTTCAAACCCCGGTCGCGTCTGTCGACCTAGCCGCTCGCAGTTTTCCGTGTTTTTTTGAAAAACCTCGCGAAAATACGGGCTAGGATCCCTAAGAAAATTCTACACAGAGGAATTCTCTATATACGCCTTGGACGCTATAGACCTAGGACCATATAGGCCTAGGATTTTCAATCAGTGAAAAAAGTTTTAAAATCGGTTTAGTAGCTTCAAAATTTCTATAGAGCGCAATGCATTAGCATTATTTTGAGTGTCTTTATAAAAGAATTATTTATGCTATATGCTTGAAAGGTTGCCTGTATGTTAATCCAGGGCATCTTCATTACAAATTTTTCCAACCATTTTTGTGCGATTCAGTCAAAAACATCCAAACACATAACGTACACATTTATATTATTGATAGGATTTGGAAATTTACGAACTTTAAGAAACACATCTGGCCTTTTCTTGGTACTTACCTATCATCCCGGCGGTCATTCCCGCCCAACTGTTTTTTCGTCAAATGAGTTGACAAACTGTTGCCAATCGTATTCAAAACCATTAATAATTTCATGTGCCCGGCATTTATCTCGGCAAAAAATCGCTCGTCTTGGCGGACCGCCGGGATAATACGTAAGTACACTTTTCTTTATTTATGCTTTTTAATTTGGCGTAAAATCAACATAATTCCCATACTTATTTATGTTTTCCAAGTGCATGTGATTTTGCAAATAGAATTTCTGCTTTATTTCAAAAGCATAAATCATTTTGTGCGGTCGATAAAACGGTTTTTAATTAATAGTTAGAAAAGTTATTAAAATTTCCGAGCCTCAGGTACACTTTACCGAAGTCATGGGTCCAGGCATGCTCAAATTTTCAAAGCTCTGCTTTCTGTAGATTTGTCTGGAGAACATTCATTTTTATTATTAGAGATAGATATATTTGGCATAAAACTGGCATAATTTCCGTATTATTTAATGTTTTTCAGATGCACGTGCTTCTTTATTGAAGTAATAGCATTCTTGTTAGCTCAAAACATGAGTCATATGATACGGGCGAAACTCGCCAAGCATGGCAACGTAAAAACGGTTTTTAATTAATAATTAAAAAGGTAATTAAAAATCTAAAATTCTAAGGTTATAACCATCTCCAGGGTCCCATCTATATCTAAACGAAAATGCATCCTAATCGATTCAGCGGTTTAGGCGTGAAAGCGTCATAAGCAAACAAACAAACAAACAAACAAACTCACTTTCGCATTTATAATGTTAGTTATGATAAGTTGCACTTTGTAAATTTTCTTTATGAGTAAAATGATGCATCGCATCAGCTTATAAAGAGTTATACAATGATGCTTCCTCTGTAAATTCAAAGGAGTGAAAGACCTGTAAAAGAACAAGCGTTCAATTTTGGTAAAGTGATTATTGACTGTATAAAAAATAACTTGGATAAAAGAAGTCACTATTTAAGCAGCTATTAAGCTCTTCAACGGTAATTATTTACTTTTTCCTAATTTTTTTTTCGAATTGGCATCGTTGAATGATATTTTGAGTTCGGACTATCACAGAATAAAAGTTCATTTAGACTTATAACTATTAGCAGATGATATATAGGGTTTTAGGTGTAACTAATTCCCACAAAAACGGTGTTTGAATTCTTTGTTGTTGGTATCTTTTTGAAGTACTAAAAGTCTAGAAAAATCCCAGTACGCAAAATGCGATTTTTGGCTACCATCTTGAAAAAAATCAAAAACCATGTGGGTTATCAAATTAAATAAATTTTCATTCTGAAAAAGATTATACAGTGGTGGCCGCTTATTCCGGTCACATCGGGACGGATTGAAATTGACCGGAATAACCGAAATCCGAAATAAACGGAGGGGCCAAAGTAAAAGTGAGAAAATTTAATAAAAAATCAATAAATTAAAAAAAAATATGAACTATATTAGTTTATAGCTCAACTATGCACTTATTAAAAAATAAAGAAGTGAACAAGTGAAAAAATACATATGTACATTTATTTAAAGCGAAAAAAAAAAACAAAAACAAAAAAAAAAACAACTGCAATTTCTTTGGGGGAAATCCGGAATTAAAACACTTTTTTATGGGCATAGCAAATTGCATCTCATTTAATGTTGAAAAGAGGTGATGTGATCATTTACGTTTTTCTCAAATACTCTGTAAAAAGTCTATACCGTTCAGCAAATCTGCTCTTGTGACACGTAACCGGTTCGGGTGCACATCGTCGTCATCATCATCAGGTGTCTCATTGGTTCCGGGTGTAGGATTGATCATTGTTTTTAGTCAAATTCTCTTAAGTGTATTCACAATTGTTTTCATTGAATTACCGTAACACTTCCACACATATATGAGTCATCTTCAACTGGATTTCACTTTTCCCCAAAAATAAATAAGTCGAAATTTTACCTAATCATCATAAATTATCTGACCGGATAAAGTGGCACTCACTACCTAGCTTTTTTGATCGTTTTGGGGGTTTTGGGTACTGCAGAAGGTCTCCGCCCGTCATCAGTTGTAAGAAGATTCAACCTTTGCGAGCGTAACTTTTTTACAACTGATGAAGGGAGGACCTATTGTACCACCAGAAACTATACTTTTGTTGATAAGTATGATTTTATGGATGTGTGTGCGTTTGTGCACTTTTTTACATAGCTTTTATTAATTTTAGTATTATATCTAGCTTTCCTTCAATGTAATATGCAAGATTGACGAAATACATTATGTATTTGTATTATATGAAATGCATTTTGATTAACAAAAATTTGATTTTCAACACTGCATAAGCTATCAGTTTTTCTGCCACTATTTTGCTATTTATTTCCTTATTTAAAACTAATATTATAATCTTTTTCAAAATGAACAATTTGCTTAATTTGATACCCCTCACGATTTTTATGATTTTTCAAGATGGTGGCTAAAAATCGCATTTTGCGTACTCGGATTTTTCTAGACTTTTAGTATGCCAAAGAGATATCAACAACGAATTAAAAAAATAATCCCCGTGTTTCGGAATTAGTTACACCTCTAGTCTATTTTTTGCGTATATCTCCTCAACTGTATGCTTAATAGCTTACACATAATATAAAAGCAGTAGCGTAAATTCTCTTGTAACATTAGGGGAGAGGGCAAAATGTTTTCTATTGTATAAAATATTTTCGAATAGGTGACATTTGAATTTTCTTGAATATTTCTTTCTTTTTTTTATGGAGGGTTGAGGGAAGGGAATTGCCCCTTCTTGCTCTTAGTAAGTTACGTCTATGAATAAAAGGCAGGTACAAAAATTCTAGTTTCTACAGGATACTTTTGCTTGTTTGTTTTGGTTCCTGAAGAAGAAAGAATTATTAAAAAGTGAAGTCTATCAAAAGCAGATTTTTTTTTTTTGGTATCTATAGGGTTTGCAAAGTTATGTATTTTTATTAATTATTAGTGTCAGTTTTTGATTGAATTTTTGTGCATACCGTTATGGTTCAGCGCTCCTTATTTTTATATACAAATAGCGATTTGGGGGCAGATTTCTTCATTAGATTTTTTATTGACTTCTTGATTAACTTATTTGAATTATTGAGAATCTTTTATTCAAAATCTAAAATTTCATTGTTTTAGGATAAAAATTGAGTAAATTATCACTAAAGAACAGCACCTCCATTTTGATTAACTATCTCGAAACTGAAACAGGAAGAACGACATTTATAAAATCCAAAATATAGTGTCCGAACATTAGATTTAAGATATTCTTGCTTATATATTCCCAACTAATGGTTAAAATCGAAGTTCTAGCAAATGCTAATTTCTGTAATAAATTAATTTATCCGTATACGCTTCAACTCTAGAATTTTGAGTGCAAATTTGATCAGCGTTCTGATCGGGATTTAATCCAACTCTGTATCGCTCGGAAAAAGGAGTATTCCGGCTTTTAACATCGAAAAAAAGTTCTTTTTCTCGGTACATAGAAAATATGTTTTCCGCGGAAAGTATCAAAATTTATTGAACCTGACACTTTTTTGCGAGCAGTGCTGTATCGAAAGCAGGAAACATAACCTTTTTTAAAAAAATATGATTTGAAGTTTTGATTTCAAACAGTTTGTTTATCCATCAGAATATCTGATTTATCCTGCATGCCACCCAGCTGGAATAATGGAATAGTGTGAAGAGGGATTTATTTGACTTTAAATATTTGAAAAAAAAAAGGTTTTTTGTTTACATATGCGATATTTCTTCGCCTCTTATAGTAGAAGGCTGTGTCATTTATTAACGCATTTGTGAGTGGGGAATAAAATTAAGTCTGTTGTTTATTTCCAGTGAAAATATAGGATGTCTAAAGTTGGTTGTCGTTAAACTCTGGTTTAACCCTTTAACGTGCGGTGTTCCCGCTCTAGGAACACCAAACTCTGACGTTCTGACTGTTCCCAGTCACGAAGAATACGTTTGATTTCTATAAAAATCGTTGCGGGTGACATAGCTCCGCGAGAATCCTTTACTTTTTAGCACGTCATTTCCCGTAAAAAAATTGTCACGATTCTTTTTAACAGCACTAAAATCTGCTGTAAAATGGAAGAATGCGAGAACTGATGAATAGATTGCCCAATGCTGAAAAAGGGCAGCCGTTGCCATCGCTCGACTTAACTACCAGCAAGATGACGGACGATCGAAACGTTCATCGCGTGCCACAAATCTAGAGAACACTTTTTTGACGCAGATGGCTGTGCGCGGGCAAAGCCAGCTGTCGTAAAAAAAAGGGTCGCTAGATCTGTGGCACACGATGAACGTTTCGATCGTCCGCCATCTTGCTGGTAGTTAACTCGAGCGATGGCAACAAATGCCGCTTTTTCAGCATTGGGAAAGGGTTTCGCCACAAAGGGTTAAAAAAACAAAGGCTATTATTGTTAAGGGTACCTCGGTATCATGAACAGAATAATCGAAAAATTATAACAGAGTCACGTACTGAGTATAGGTTTGGTACGAAAGCATGTTCTTTATTTTTGAAATAAAGGGTACCCCAAAACGATGGTAGCACGCTTTATTTCTGGATCCAGTAGTGGCCAATGCAAATTGAAAAAGAAAAAATATCCAGAATAAGAAAAAAAAATGAATATATGAAAGAAAAATTCTACTTTAAAAACATGATACTTTTTGAGTATGTATACGAACACTATACAAAAATGTTTTCTCAATTGTGCCCCATACACTTAAGAGGTGATGGACAAAATTTCTGCTTTCCATTAGATAACCGCTCAGAGATATCGTAAAACAAGGATGGCCAAGGCCTATGCATGAATTTAAAGTTAAACGTTTATTGTTAGAGTCCAAGATATTATTTTCTTTTGTAATTTTTGTGCGACCCTGAAATGCGATCGTCCCATGCGATATTTTTCCTTTCGGGAGACATCTAAAAGTTATTTAAGTAACGTAAGCATACATTTATCGTTATAGTTCAGAGACTTTTTACTGTTATATATTTCACAAATTTTGTACATAATATCTTTAACATATGAGAAACACTTTACTGGCTGGGAATTTTTGTGTGATTCGGTGTGTGTACTTCTGTTGTGTTATTCTGTGATTGTTAATGAATGTTACTTGAAATAAAATAAATTTTAAATGTAAACACAGCTATACAAGACCGTCTTCGAGATTATAGGGTAAAAACCCCAAGAGAAACTCTCACAGCCTTATTCACCAAACATTTGACACCCGGATAAATCCAAACACGCGTGTTAAAGTGATCAGTAAGATATCTTACCTATGACTTCACGCGTAATCGATTGATCCATTCACGTGCCAAGTGCTTGGTGAATAAGGCCGTATGACAAACAAACCAGCTCACACTGTAGAGAATTTTGACGGGCATAGCAACCTGCGGAGCAACTACTGTTGAATAACAAACATTTCTCGTAATATATTTGAAAGGGAGAAACCCCATTTTGAACACTAGAAAACGATATTGAATTTAAGTTGTTGGGTTATTGTAACGGATTGAACTTGTTAAGCCAAACGTTTCAGATTTGGTATCCCAACAGCATAATATCCTTTTGAAGCGTTTAAAGCTAGTTTAGTTTGAATTATTTTTTTAAAACTGGGTATAATACAATATTTTTGCAGTGGAAGAATCTGTGCAGAAGGATGAGTAGTAGGTTGCCACTCAAATGACAGACAACGTCATGCTGAAATAGTCTATAACCAAACTATAACTAAACGTGTTTTATACTGAAAATGACCTGGTAAATGTGTTTGGTGATACGTGGTAGAAATTTACTTGTCAAGAAACCCTCTCTACGTATTTACTCGTTTGAAAAGGAAAAAAGGTTTAGGATGTAGCTATGGAACTGATTTAAAATGTGACTACCTTGGAATGGAGACTACCTGTCTGTAGTGACCACTTTCGTACAGTTTTACTTTTCAATCGCCATACTTTGTAAGATGGCTACTTTTATAAGGTGAACAATCTTGTTATTCCCAAGTGTGATCGCATTAGACAGGTTACGTATTTGTCTTTTTAGCAGTCTGTGAATGGCAACCACTTCCTCAATTTTCATTGTGTTGGAAAAGAAAGGTATCACGTGAAAGAGGAGGTGCATTTTGTTTTACAGTTAACGGTAACATTCAATTGAAAAAAAAAAGGTGTATTTTTATCAATTTCAGCGAAAACTCAGATTGAATTTCAGCTCAAATAGTTTACGATGAATAACTGATCGATTAGAATGAAGGATCCACGGTCTCAACCAATTCACAGTTCTGAAAGATATTTCCTCTGGCACAATGTTGAATTTCAAATTAAAATTAAAAAAAGAAAAAGAAAAGAAAAGGAAAAAAAAGTAAGAAAATCTGCAACACTTTCACATTTTAAATACGCACTAAAGTGCTTTATATTAAAAGCGTATCATAATCCATACGTCTTCCCTATTTTCTTTCTTTATTCCATTAAGTTGGAAAGTGTATCATTATTCATGAGTGTGCCGTATTTTTCTCCCTTATTCCATACCACATTTTTGGAATCGAAATCTATTTTAAAATCACCTTCTAAAACTGTTTTACTATTCCAACTGTACTTCACCGTTTTAAACACTATTTGGAAGTGTATCGTAATCCATGAGTGCGTCGTGTTTGTCTTTCTTGGGTTGATTTCTACTTTAACCCCCGACTCTCACCAGGTGGTGATAATTAAACATATGCAGTTACCCCGATGTTTTTTTGCAGTTATGTGGCAATCATAATTTAGAATTAAAATGTCTATTTGGAATAACATGCAAGTACAACATCCCGTTACTTATTTATTTATTTTGGGTTGTCAAATAATGTATTTTAAATAATTAAGAGCCTTCAGAATCCTTAACTGGTGGGTTTATTGCTAATTTGTTTATTTTTTTAAATCTAGTTCTTTAGGAGATCTGAAACTTGTGTATAGCTCCTAGAGATCCATGACTGCAAAGCTCATCAAAGTGCGGCGATTGTTTAGGTTGACGAGAGCGGGGCGTTAAAATAGGAATCAGCACTTTCTTATTCCATGAAACACGTCTTTGGAATTGAAATTTATCTTAAAATCGTCTACTGAAACTGTTTTACAATGTTTGCCAAGCATATTCCAACTATACTTCATCATTTTAAATACTGCTTGGAATGGGCATCATAATCCCTGAGTGTGCCTTGTTTGAAGTTATTTTTTGGCAGCAAACTTGGTGATTAATTATAAAAAATTGCAAACCTTGAGCGACTTTAAACATTTTATTCTCCTCTCTCTCCTTTTCAGCGTTATATGGCAAACACAGTTCAAAAGATCTTCACCGTGACAGTTCATGGCTACAAAATCGGGTAGACAAACATCTGGTCGTGAACGAAATAGCATACTAGTGCTAGAAAAAGTTTCACCAACTTCAAAAATTTCAAGAATTCATTTCACGGAACACTCTTGGTTTTTAAATGTATTCTTACTTATCAAGTTTACACTTCACAATTGCAACCAGTTTTGTACACTTGCCTCCAAAAGTTAAGGAACAACAGATTTTTCGAATCTTAAAAAAAAAAGACACTAACAATAAAATTTATAGTTTATATAAATGATCAAAATGAAATTTATTCAAATTTATGCAAAAACGATAGCTACCACATTTTTTTTAATAGAAAAAAACATTGTATATTGGCATTGCTGTACAATGGCCTCCAAAAGTTAAGGAACAACATGTTTTTCGGTGCTCACCATAAAAAAATTACACTAACAATAAAAGTTCTAGTTTATATAAATGATAAAAATGAACTTCATGCAAATTTATTCAAGAATGATAGCTATCATTTTTTTATAGGAAAGAACAGTCATGTATGCGCGAGAGAAAAATTTGCAAATATCAGGCTTTCGTAATTACGCGTGTAACTTTTGTTGATTTACAACTTTTGTTAGCAGATTCGTTGACAATAGGCAGTAGGGATCTCCGCAATGTCTGAGAGAAGCCGTTTGCCCCATTCGATAAGGTGGCTGGCAATTGGGTGGATGGAAATGGGGTTGTCACAGGCTGATGCTGCTAGGCGTCTTAATGTGTCTCGCAGTGTGGTCCACAGTTTCTGGAATCAATATCAAACAGAAGCTTCTGTGTCCAGAAAACATATTCCAGGCAGACCACGAGCTACAACAAATGAAGAAGACCGCTTTATAACTCTTTTTTTCGGAAGGAGAAGAAGCATTTCTGTGTCGCAACTTGTTGCAGACCACTCTGTAGCATCACTGAGAAGAATATCCGCTAGTACGGTGCGAAGGCATTTTCACAATGCAGGTTTCTATGTAAGGCTACCAGTTGTGTGTGTCTGCCGCAGCGGACGATCGAGAAAGGCCCGCTTATCTTGGGCAAGGGAATACGTTTCCTCGACCAGACAGTGGTCGGCTTCTGTACTCTTTACAGACGAGTCCAGATTTACACTGAAGAGCGATTCAGGAGATCTGCTGATCTGGAGGGAGCAAAGCACCAGATACCATCAATCCAACACTGCTGAAAGACACAGTTACCGAGGTGGTGGAATAATGGTTTGGGCAGGGATCTCACTCGGTGGTCACACTGACTTGCATGTGTTCTGGGGAAGAACTCTGACTGATGTGAGATATCAAGA
This sequence comes from Cheiracanthium punctorium, assembly GCA_038373885.1. NCBI lineage: Eukaryota > Metazoa > Arthropoda > Arachnida > Araneae > Cheiracanthiidae > Cheiracanthium > Cheiracanthium punctorium. Next base: position 1,359,504 of record JAWZYV010008216.1, on the reverse strand, counting down.
TGAGATCCTTGATCCATATGTCCGCTCATATGCCAGTATAATTGCCAATGATTTCATTCTGATAGATGATAAGGCACCTCCTCACCGAGCTATAGTTGTTGAGGAATACCTTGAGGGTCTTTGTTTAGAGCGAATGGAATGACCAGCTCACTCTCCAGACCTGAATCCGATAGAGCATCTTTGAAACAATCTTGGTAGACAGGTTGCTGCTTTAAGTCCACCTTCAAGGCCTTTAGGAGAGCTGGAATAAAGATTACTCCGTTTTTGGTCTTCGCTTTCCATTTTGGTAATCGATAACTTAATTGACAGTATGGAAATGCGATGGCGCCAATGCATTTCAGCTAAGGGTGAGCATATCCCTAATTAAAACTCATTTTTGTCGTTTCTATCATATTTTACCACATAAAACTGTGGTATATCTTTTTTTTCCAAGAATGGACTTTTCCTGCGAGATTGCTTTTTTTCTTCTAAATCATTATTTTCGGTTTTCTTATGTAAACTTCTATGTTGCAGTCAATACATAACTATTTTATGCACATGTCACACAAAGTCGGTGTTTCTACATTCAATCATTTGCCAATTAGGTGAAAAAAACCAGTTGGAGGACAGTATAGTTTATAAAATGCGTATCAAGAAGTCTATATCCTTAGTCATTCCTACTACAGACACTGAAGCATCTTAGCGGACAACATTTTCGATTGCCACAAATAATATAAAATATTTTCATGAATTTCTGCTTTTAGAATATCTGAACACAGAAAGCTAGGCAAGTTCTTCCAATCTTGTCACGTATTTTCTCTGTGCAGAAACCGATTAAACATGCGTTCAGTCTATTACGCGTTTAGAAAATCAAAATTTTACGGAGTTCTATATCTAGAAAATACTTCACATTAACTATGAAAATTGCTGCCACCATGTTGAATTAGTAGAAGAAAAAAAAAAAAGATGAGAAAAAAAAAAGATAAGAAAAAAAGCGGCTTTGATAGAGATTAAAATGGTATCCATTAAAAAATTTCGCCCTTCCTAATGGACTAAATCCTAAAATTAAATAATAACTTTTCTAATGTCTTGTCAAAAAAGTAAAATTGTGAAGGTGTGCCGTTGTATATATATGTATCTAGACGATATTATTGTTATAGCTACAGATAACTATGTACACACAGATAAATTGCCTATTTCCTATCCTGATAATTTAGAATTAATTAAAAATCCTCTAACTAATAACTGTACTAATTTTCTTGATTTACAACTAATAATAAATAAGGACAAGAAACTCAAATTTAACATATATAATAAAAGAGATGAATTTCCTTTCAATGTAATTAGTTTCACAGATTTTACCTCATGTATGCATATATCTGTATTTAGAAATATCATAGCTAATCATCTATATAGAGTACTGTCTCTTTGTACAAGTAATTATAAGTCTGAAAATAAATCTTCACTGTATCATATTGCTTTAAGATACAATTAGCCTAAAAAATTTTTAAATTCGATTTTATTTCCTAGTTGCAATTAGCATTAATATAAACATGTGTCCTTTCTGGAAATTCTTGGTTGGAGAGGTTGGGGTTTGGTAGCTGGCTTGCTTATAAAATTTATTTTAAAAAAAAAACTATAAAATTCTGGCTTTTTAGTACATGTTTTATTGAGGGAAAAAAATGTACAAATGAACTAATGATCACAGGTATCATCTAAATATAAAAGCTCTTCTTTTAATTAGTATAATCTCAGAAATATCTCTAGGCATATAATAGACAGCTATTTAAGCAGTTAGATGTAATCCTTTAAAAATATAATAATTATCATAATCTTAATAATAATTTTTAATTAATTATTTTATTTATTTATTTTTTTTTAACTTAATTACTGTATTTTCTTCTTCTTCTGCTTTTTTTTTTTTTTACTAACTCTTACTTTTTACTTATTGTTCAACTTTTCTCCAGTTTTCTCTGACAACGTATAATTTTCCATCTTCAATTGGCAACAGCACCATGGTTGCGCCATGTTTTCAGGCTTAATGCTTCGGTTGCTACTTCTCCATTTTCTCTTCATAATTACATTTTTTATGGGTATGTCTTTACTATTACTTTTTACTTCATAAAAGGATAGCCCCCTGCTAGTTACATATTTAGCTTTCTTTGTGCTAAGTAACTGCATTGAAATCCTGTTATTTCGTTTTTTATCTTGGTAGCAAGTATTCGGTTCGTGGGGCCTGAAGATTTTAGCCGATGCTTGCAACCTATTGTTTTACTCCATCCAATTCCGTCTTCTTTTTCTGATTTACCAATGTTTGGATTTCAATCTGCTGCTTTTGTCTGTTTATTACTATCTCTACTTAAGATTTTGAGTTCATTATTTTGCTCATCAATCATTCCATGGATATTTAGAATTTTGTATTTACCAAGTGGATGCTACGTTGATTCGTAAGTTATGCTTATATTGTGCAGTTATATGCTTATATTGTAAGTTATGTTTATATATATATGTATATATATATATATATATATATATATATATATATATATATATATATATATACCGCGGCACAAACATTTGAAATGTGTTGGATGAGATCAAATGATTTTCAGTAACATTGCAGGTGCAGGTGAGAAATCTTGTTGTCTCTATATTTTGAATAAATAAAAATCTAGCTGAACACTAGATGAATGTACTATATGTATATGAACATTACAACTAAGTATGAAGTACTGAACATATAATCATGACCTTTTCAGACACTGGCCAGTAGTGCTAAAACTATCTATTGTTTTAGATCATTAATAATTTTCTAAAAAATATTCTTACACTTGCTTTATTATTATTCTGTTACTTGTTAATATTTTTGTAATAGGAAAAATTATAAACGAAATTTTAATAGGAATCAAAAAAGATATCATTAAAGATATTTTTTTCGATTCCTATAAAAATTTCCAATCTAAATAAATTATTAAACACGGATCTGGGTTTAATAATTTAATTGTTCGTGCGTTTCAAATTGTATATTGCATCAATTTTTAATTTTTTTAACAGAGTATTATGTAGCATAAATATTAAAAAAAAACCTTCTTTTAACTTTATTGTTTGAAAGTTTTAGAGTGAGTTTACCTTCTCTAATTTCTCCTTTTGAGTTGTTTTTATACATCTTTGTATTTTAAAACTGAGTTCAAAGTGTATTTTTTGTTGCTAAAATTCAACGAAGTCAGACTGTATATAGAATTGTTTCTAAAGAAAGAGGTCATCCATTTTTTTGTATGCGTATGTTTGTGGTTGGGGGGGGGGGGCATCCAACTTTTAATCTGGAACCTATGTTTGACATGTTTTACCCTATCGTTTCAAAAATGCAACGAAAAAGACAGTTATCTTTTGTAATCGGCACCGCCTTCTTAATTCAAAGAACAAGCTTTCTGTATTGTTCTTTGAATTCCTCACTCCCACAATGAAATGTGAAAAAATAAAATGAAAATTACTTTTATGCCATTTCCCCACAACGTACCGAGTTTTTTTTTCTGTAATCGGACTTAAATCGAAAAAAAAAAAGTTTAAGACAGAACACTTATTTATTTCTTACTGAATTTCATGAACAGACTAGTTCTCGAAATCTAAAATTTACATATTCATGCGATGCTGTATCTCCCTGCATAATTTCTTTTTTAAAATATTTCTTTCCGCACATCAGTCCGTTTCTAAATAACTGAAATTTGTTTTTAAAAATTCTTAGGCCTGTGAAAATTGTTTTATTTTCTAGCAATAAAATTTTCTAGTGCTAAAGAAATACGTCCATAAAAAAAGACAAAAGAAAAAAGAAAATCTTTGTCAGACTATCTTAGAGCACCCAGACGTAGAATTCGGACAGTGCACAGTTAGCTTCTTGGAACTCATCATAAAGTCATTAAGAGTAGCGTGTCTTTTCTTTTAAAAAGCTAGTGCAGAGGAAATTTCTTTCATTATTATTTCTTAGGCTCAGCTAACTTTGTTTCACCATAGGCATTTTTAAAAGAATCCTTAACCTTCTTTTTATGTGTGACGCTTTGTAAGGCGATGCCATGGTTTTTGTTTTTATTTCAGTTGTATCTGGTATATGTTTAGCGTAACTCATGCTCCTTCCTCTATAAATGTTTTTTATTTCCAATGGCAAGCACGACAGACAATTCTGAAACTAAAACAATAAACGAAGCATAAAAAAAGGTAACAGTAGAAAGTCTATGGGCTCATTCGGATCCTTGCTTCCCAGTAGCGTTCCCACAAAGTTGTGGAACGTGTTACAGTGTTTAAGGTAGATACTGTATAAGTTGTTGAAGATTGCAGATATTAAAGCATGGATCATCAAGTATACCTATGGAATTCAAATGCCTTGCAAGGCGACCGTGGCTAGTAGAGAGACGGAATTCCGCCACGGCTCTCATTCTCGGCCAGTCATAGGGTGCAATGCGTGGAGGTGGGTCTACGTTGCACCTCAACTGTATAAATGTTGTAGATTTTAAATGAATGAAGATAATCAAGAGTTAATTGGAAAAGTACATTGTTTTTGTCGGACAAGATGAATGAAACATTTATTTAACATATCATAATGTATTTAATTTTTTTTCTCGTAAATTTACTACTTTTTTGTTGTTGTTTCCACCCTCCCCCCAATATTTTTCAGAGTTGTTAAATGCTCTGTTTCAGCGAAAGATATAAAATATAAATGTTAATTTTTTCTTCTGCAAGATCCACTAACATTCACATTACATGTATCTGTCTATCTGTAAGTTGTACAACTGCAGTAACGCACTAATTAAAAATTAATTTATTTTCTCATTTGGAATTTTCGATTAGGAGTTACAGACTCATGCCGAAATGAGAGACGGAGGTACAGTGGTGTGACATTTGTAGTCGATGGCAGCGGTAAGAATCCTTAAATATAGAGAACATCAAGACCATTCCTTTGCAGATGTGGACCCGTTTGTGAGCCACCTTTCTCCAAGTGTTGTTTAATAAATTACAATAATATATCGAGGCATTTTGGCGCTAGAAGGAAAGCACGGATTAAAATGAAAGATAATGACTCAAGTTAAAGAGAGTTAAAGACTCAAGTGATTTTTGATATTATTAACACCGCAGCTGTGCAGTAATCTACAATATTTTACACACATACAGGTCCAGATTTTCTGCTACTAGGTTACCATTAAAATAATATGCATACAAATTACTATTTTAGTATAAGAAACTCTTCATAATAATTTCAGCCCTAAACATTTTAGTATAACTCGACAAGCGAAATTTGCAAGGTTAACATTCATTTTTGGGAAGCCAAATACAAAAGCCTCAACCATAGGACAAAGCAACTCTTTTGAGATTAATCCTTATTGATTCTTAAAAAAGAGGGAAGACAATGTGATAACTCCTATTAAAAATGCATAGGGGGGTTTCCTCCGTTTAAACCGATCCTTTGTTTTAGCACTCTTTTTTTGTAATCGGCGACAGGGGAATTGATCTTGCTCACCTTTCACTACCAGGCCGAGCGGAGTTGTCTGATTAAATAGACATCGCATAATTCTTCTTTTTCTCTTCCGAAAACCCCCCGTGACCTTCCGAATTTCATTCTTTTTTAAATGGAGTACCGAGACCTAAGCCTATTCATTATCTATTCACAAAGAGGGAAAAAAGTCGTCCCAATTATCAACAGATTAAATGATTTTGTACCGTGTGACAGACTCCTGTTCTGCATAATTTATAAAGAAGGAGAGCGTGAGAAGTTGCAAATTAGTTTGCCGAGAGCTGCGAAAGGAAGGTTATCTTTCTAAAAATATGATTAAGTGAGCTGTAGATTAGTAGTATTAATTAGCAGTAGTTGCTTAGTTGTACGCCTTGATAAGGAACGTTAAATATTATTATATTTTCGAAATAAAAAATTTTAACTGTCCGCCTGCGTTGTTAACAGTGCCATGGCGATAAAAGACAAGGCTCCCAAGAAGTAGAAGTTATCCAATTAAGCATTACAGAAAACAGACTGTTCCTATATGAAGTTGTTTTTGAAATACATATCCCTCTTAGAACTACTGAGTGTGAGAGGATATTAACTTTACAACAGCACCAGTGGTTGTCAAACCATATTGCAAATTATTATTGTTTTCTTGAATTACTGCAAGAGAGTATTATTTCATTTTATATTAAGTGACAATTAATAGAGAATTTGTATTAATGCCGGCATTTTGAGTATGAGGTGGATTTTCACATTAGTGGGAAATAGTTCACATGAAATACATTGTTATATTCTAACATCCCTCTAAACTCTAAAGTCTTTTTTCCCTTCATTCTTTTTTTTTGACTGGTTGGCAACACTGGTTGCAGAGAGGAGGCTGTTGATGTACTAATAGAATTTTTATTGTAACGCGCGCTACTACCTAAATAAATGTTTGTTTTGCGCTGTTTATATTATGTGTAATTATTTAGTAGCCCCGAGATTATGAAATATGTTTTAGTAAGGATAGTGTGCTTGTTATAATATAAAGAAAAATATATGATATTATAAATTTTAGAATAATTTTTTTATGGTCACTAACTAAAACTTCGATATGATCAGATTCTAAAGTAAATCAGCAATTACGTCGAGAAATCATTTTTTAGTTTTACAAATTTAAAAAATCCCGAAAGAACACTTCCACTTCATTAAGGGAGTAAAAATATTTCCAAACTTAGCGATTAAAAGTATATTATGAGATTCCAGTTTCTTTGTATTGAAATGTCCAAATAGAATAATAATGTAAAGTGCTCTTGAAAAAAATAAAGGCTTTTCTCTTTTCGATTCGAATGAGCCATTAAGGCGGAAAAAAGAATTCTTCGAACTAAGCCTTTAAGCTCCAGCGTGAATGCAATTAAAAAACAATATAGACATAAAATTTGAATATTTCCCGAGAGTAAAACTGAATACATTAATGGAAGATAAAAACTCTCTTGAAGTTAGCTTATCGTCAACATTTTAAAAGTAAATAAATGAAATTGTGTATGGTTCATGAAATAAATTTAACTCGCCTTATTTTAATTGAACCTCATTCTATAATTCAAAGGACATTATGATTAAAGCAAATTTACGGCTTCGTTGAAAGATGCATTCTCCTTTGCGACATTCAACTCAGTGAAAGCGAATAATGTTGCGCAAGAATTAGATTCTTCTCTTTTTAAATACTAGAACTATCCGAAGTATCTGAAATAAATTTTGGTGAGCCTCGTCTCGTGGACATAAAGTTTATGCATTTTCCTTTTAAAAGGCCTTGTTTGAGAAACAAAAGTAATTGATTTTTAAAAAAATAAAGTCAGTTATTTTATCGAATTAAAGTAACACTCTGTTTCGTCATAAAAGACTGAAACATATTTCAGTGAAATGTAATATTATTTACCGTATCAATTTCTGTGTTTTTTAAACTGAAAGATCTACCATAAATAGATATTTTTTTCTAACGAAGGTCGTTTAACAAGTTACCGCACTCTGTAGAATTTTTTTTTCGTAGTATATTGATGCAAATTTCTGTGTTATGATCAGTGGATTTTACACAGATTTGTCACGATACTATATCAAACTATCATAGCAGGATCAATAACACCATCTCAGTTTGAAAAGGAAAACTTTACAGCTTATTTTTCAGGATTAAGGTGCCATATTAGGTATAAAATTTAGTGAGTAAGCTGTTAAAATCAAATTTTAGAAATGTTGTCTTTATCCCGAAGTTCTTCCGTGAACTTCTTAGGTTGGAATCCATGTCGGGATCTCGCGTTTAAATCCTCACTGAGCAAAGACTACCATGTACACGAGGACTTGGTAAATCTGTGGATTTTTTGTGTTGGTAGATAGTTGAAAGAAGGTGAAAATCCAGGGATTCCCTCCTTTCGTCCTAAATTTGGCAGAATTTGAAATTCTTAAATCGGGTTATAGTTTCAACAATTCGTACAAAAGTACAACTCGTACTAGATGACATGTAACTTTATCATACATTCTGCATTTGTTAGAATGAATTCGGAATTTAAGTAATGCTATATTGCTTTCACCTCTTTGTTGACATAAAATCCGTTAATCGAATTACAGTGAGGCAGATAGGACTCATCTGAAGATTCTGATGCTTAGTACTTTAGGCTTTCGTTAGATAGAATAGAACTTTCCTTACAATTTAAAGCACAGGAAAGTTTATTTATAGATCGACCATTAGTAGATTAATAGTCTACATCGAACGTAGGGAAAAAATGGCCCAAACCGTGCAGGCGAATAAAAACTGGAAACCGCCAGTTTTGACTAAATTACTGCTGCAATCTGACAAAAGAACACGGAACGAGTTGCAGACATCCTCTATCTTATTTAGAGCTGACAGAAACAGAGCAATGAGATTTGTTTGCCAACGCCGATGTTTCAAAAATTTAACCAGTAAAGTTTAGATCTTTACTCCACATAAATTATTCTATTGTTTTTAATGATTTAGAGAGCCGACCAGCTTGTATCGTGGATAAAGCACCGTACAACGGTTTCGGGTTCAACTACCTGCGGTCAAGGTTCGATCCCCGACTGGGTGTGGATGCCATTGTGTCTATCCCTTCATAGGGGCAACGCTGGTCCACCTACTAGGTGCCCCCATAATAAAGTGACCAACAACTCCGGCCTTAGTGGTGACCAAGGCATTGTTAGGGCCCGCCACTTGAAAAAAAAAAAAAAGATTTAGAGATTTATATCTCTATAAGTAAGTCTCAACGGATAACACCTCTTTTAGAATCAGGCTTTGCATGTGACGTTTGAAATATGCTATGATTGCTTTTCTGTTAAAAGACGTTGTCGGATAAAACCGGTACCTTTAGAATCGGACAAAACCTGATACCCTGTACATCTTTGGTGACGAAATGAACTTCCAGTTAAAACACTTAAAAGAAAGAATAAACAAATGTATACACTGAACGCAAGTCTGTAGCAATATCGAAGACTATGGACAAAATTTTGTTTCTGATTTCTGATTATAAAACTTATTCTAACTGTTGAATTGCCTTTAAATTTACTATCCGTTTCATACACTAAATTCAGTTAAATTTGAGTATTTACCATATTCATTTATACTGAATTCAACCACATTATGTTAATTTCAAAAAATAAAATTTTATTTTGGGATAAAAACTGAGCGTGCATGTAGTTTATCAACTTACGTAACAGTTAAATCTGGGACATTGACCATAGGATATTTTTCTTGAGGTAATCCGAAAATAAAAATTGTAGTATAAGCCGCAAGCGCTAGGAAAAATAAAAAGTAGTCAAAGTTTTGAAATTGGAAATGCTATCAAATAACTATCAGAAATAAAATTTAAAATAACTTCCACAGATACGTTTTAAAGGAGGACATCGCGCACTCTTCAAGGTAAGAAAAATATCAGCCGTATTTTTTCTTACAGGCGTTTCTCAATCATCTCTCTATCAAAGATTTGAAAAAACACGAAAATAAGAGTACATTTATGATTTATTAAGAATTAGTTATAATTGTGTTATGATTCTTTAAGTCTGTTTAAATTAGATAACAGAGAAGTTTTTCAGCATGTTTTGCTTTAAAAGGTGTAAATAAGATTATTAATTCAAAATATTTCATTACATATCTTGTTAAAATACCTGTTCTCAGTGTTGGGAATCACAAAATAAAATGTCCCACAGGTTAAAAAAAAAGTATAAAAATATTTAAAAGTATTTTTATGGCAGAAGCCCCCCCCCCCCCTCCGAAAAAAAGCAGATAGGTTGATTTGCTTCTTTTTATTCTTAAAAATAGATAAGCGTCCGTTATCATAGAATTTAAATGCTCGTTAAGTAAATAAAAGTTATGGTATAATTTCAAATTTCTCATCATATAGGCTCATTGAGTGAGGACTTCAATAAAAAATACATATGTAAATTCAACACTAGGAGTTCATCACAAGAATCCCACTAGCAATACAACACTAATAATCGAGCACACCCCAACTTTATCATGCCTGAATATTCAAAACCCCAAAATATTCATTTTTCCAAACAGGAAAAGTTGTATACTTTGTAAAATTAATGCAAATTATATTCAATATGCTCTTTTTTACACCTTTTCACTACATTGTGTCTTACCGCAGTTCTTTTAAAAGTAATTACTTCTAAAAGTCTACTCTGCTCTATTATTATTATTTATGTGATAATCCTTAAATGTGTTGTTCCTCATCTATAACACGTGGATTTTACAAAGCACTTTTTTGTCTGCATCCATGCGATAGTATATAAAATTACTGATTAATGCGTCTGCAAGCCTCGAGGGAAAAATATCTTTAACGCAATTGAGAAGCCTCTTTTTCTTTTCCTGCAGACAGATAGCAGACGCGTAGTAGTTAAGTATCTGCAATAATCAATCGTCTGAGAAACCGTTTTAGAGGAATGTCAAAGTAGATTTGAGTACATTGATAGTGAATGATTCTTCTTTCAGACAATAAACCTCTATTTCTTCTACTTAGCTATCTAAACTCTTGCAAGTTTCTGCTTTATTGAAAGGAACGATATAATGCTTCAAAAATTATTTTCTGAGTTTGATATTAGCAGCATGCCCTATGTTTTAACGTTTTATTAATCATTTACTCATTACTTTATGTGGGAAATGTGTAGTAGATAGTTAGTGAATGGTTTAAAACAGTTACAGGGGTGTTTATAAGTGTCTAAAATTATTGTGTACGTGTTTCAACAAGTCACATATATACCCTAGCTCACAATGCGAAATTAGCACTTAAACGAGGGGTTTTGGAACGCATCCCTCGTGAAGTCGATTCCTCTGTAAATATATTTGAATCATATTACCCATCTCAAATATTATCCTTCAACCTCCTCAACACTTAATCACTTTAATGAATACAAGTTATTGTTTTTTAAGTCACGTATTTTAATTTCACCAATAAAATGGTCTATGTACGAACGAAGTTTAACCAGAAATTTTATCAGAAAGAATTTATAAAATCTTAACGTGATAGAAAACGTGTGTCTTTCACTGTGAAAATTTTGTTACCGATGTGACTTCAAACACACAAAATTTTGGATTTGTTTGAAAATAACTAATGAAATAATGATGATCAATGGATAATTGGAGACATTGTGAAAAAGATCAATATTTTTAAACTTTTCTTGGTATACTCTGAAAACGTTATCTCGAGAGAATATTTTAAGTTATCATTTTCAAAAATTTCCAGTTTTAAAATTATCTGTTTTCTATGAAAATCTTTGGTTTTACTCACTAAAGTATATTCTTTTTGTACAAAACATTAATAAGCACTTTTAAAAATCTGAGCATAATAATTTATATAATCAGTGTTTGAAAACACTACTCGTGTATATTAACAAAATAAGACCAGAGCTACATTTAAGTATCATTCTAGCGTGTTAGTGTTAAGGAATCGCTAATAGTAAATGCTTTCATCGAATAATAGTGTCACCATATTTTTAGCCGACATCAGATAGCGCTGCTTTTGATATTTGGAATACAATTCTACACAGACTGTCGGAGAGGAGTAAGGTGCCATAGATCTGGGACTTCTTATAATCCACATTTTGAGGCACACGATTTGAATGAGCCCCACAGATTAAATCAGACGAAATTCACTGATCTCGTATTTTTAACTAAGTATGATCTTGTGCACTATATTTGTTAAATAGACGTTTTTTTTTTCTTCCGTGTACCTTTGACTCGATGGGTAGGCTATTGTGTATCTTTCTCCAATGGGCTTCTGTATATCTTGAAAACAAGAGCTAATAAATGAATTTCATTTACATATTCATTTTTTGTGACCCAAAATTAGTAAGAATGGGCTACTTAGAATCAGGAAACAAACAAAAACTTTCTTTTTGTTGCCTAGTGTAATTAGTTTATTCCACTGTAAAAATTTAATGATTTGTTTAGTTCAATAACACTACTAAAATCTTTTGTACTGGTAGGCATTTCATTTCGTATGTTTTCTGAAACAAATATTTTTATAAAGAAGAGAATAAGCAACTTAATAACTCATTTTTCCTAATCAAACGTTAAATTTTATACAATCAATATTTCAAGGCTCTTAGTCAAACTTACGAAAGTACTGCTACTTATACACTCAAAGAAGCATTGAATAAGTATTATCTAGCAGCTTGTCAAAAACTAAACAATATAATGAAACTGACTTACTTTTAAATTCACTCATGCATTCTGAACTTAGCCAATATCGCCATCTCTGTACAGAATACCCAAAAATTCTATAAAGAAAGAGTTAGTTCATCGTTATACTTAGAGTAACGGGAAATGTCGATGCTTCTTTTCACTATGAGGAAGTTTTATTACCGATGTGGTTTCACGAGATGAAAAGGATTTGAGGGTGGCTTGAAAGTTACTGATGTAATAATGATGATAAATGGACACCTAGAGACGTATTGGAGAATCTCCGGCGAAGAAATATTCCGGAACATTTCTTTGCATCCTCTAAGAAGGCTATCTCCAGAGAATATTTTAGGCTGGAGCCTTATATTTCAAAAACTTATAGTTTTAAGGTAAAACAGTGCGCTTTGGGAAAATGTTTTTTTATCATTTTAAAATTAAGTAATTTATGTTTTAGATTTATCACAATTAAAGTTGTAAGGATGATTGATTCTAAATGTTAATAACATACAAAACATATTAATTTTTATTAATAAAATAAGAAAATAATCTAAATTTTACTATGTCTTTTACTGATTTATTTACACAAACGTAACATGTACAAACATGCATCGGATGCGTCTAAAACATGTGCAAACTTCAGAACTTTGCTGAAATGATAGCATTAATAAAATTAGAGTTATATTATTTATTTATTTTGATTGGAAACTTGCTTCTTTTATGTATGCCAAAGCCATCTATCAGCAACTTTTAAAACTAAAACATCTTTATCATTAAAAAAAATCCAATTTCCATCTAAAACCTATCCATTCAAAAGGATCTTTTTAAAAATAATTAAATAAGTGAATAAATTAAATTTGCATTAACTTTTGACGCACTAAGTATATACAGAATCATTATTTCATGAAATCTGCAACAGCATTAAAGTTCGACTAGATATTTAACCTCATCAAACAACATCCATACAAAAGCATGGAACACCATTGCCAGAGAATGGAAAAATTCAGTAAGATATCAATTAATTTATCTTTTTTCGTCTTAAAATCAAATGAATTTGACACTCGTAGAACATAACTAAAATTTTCCATAAAAATAGAATATTTTTTCCTTTTCATTTTTAAAAAAGTTCAATCGGTCCGTTTGAAAACGACTTAAGTCGCACTTTTTCAAAAGAATGGAAAGAAAAGCCACGCAATGCGCAAACACATGGATCTTCAAATGTCCTGTTTGGTTTTACTATAATGATTGGGAAAATTATTAATTATTTGGTGTTTGAAATTCCCAAATTTATTTAGAACACACATAAGCTAATGAAAACTTGTTTCAAGAAATACAAAAGTCCTCTCATCGAACCCAGAAAAAATTATCTGCAATCCACACTTTCCCCGAAGTTGTATGAGATTTTCATTCTGTATAGTTTATGAAAAGTTAGCGTTTAAATTCATTACGGGATTTATTTTTCCAATATCAGAACTGAATAAACCCATTTTTGTATGTCTTTTGTGAAACTTTTATTTAGCAGGCTTAATTAATTTAACGGTTGATGTTCGAAATCTCGGTCATCAAGCAAACATATGATGTACTATGACAGATATGAAAAAGATGCCAGTGAACAATTCAGAGTAAAGAAAAAGTCGATTTTCTTAACATCAGAAAAGGCAATAAAATAAGAAATCTTTGGAAGAGCGCCATTGTTTACTATTATCAACAACGTCTTCTGTAGGACTGCGCAGCCTGCCAAAACTAAACAAGTTATTAGCAAAAATGACATTTTATCGTTGCAAACACTTTAAAACAATGTTTTTGTGTTTTTTCTTATTGTAGCATATCATGTTTAGATGCCTGATATATGTCAGAGATTTGAGCTTTATTAAATATAAGTATTATTGGACACATGCCTTGGATTCATTATGTAAACTTTGTTATACACTGCCAAATATTGTAAACAAATATTTCTTTCTAAATGATGCTATAAAATAATGTAGTACTTTATATAATGGTAGAGGTCTGAGGAAAATATGTGTTTCTAAAATTAGGATTTTCAGAAATATTGTCATTAGATAAAGTTTTTGTTTCATAATTTTGTTTTATGAATTTTTTAGCACCATTTGACGATACAGTGGATGCAATCAAAATGTGCTAAGTAAAATTAAATCAAAATTAGTTAAAGTAAGTTAAAAAAGCTAACAACTAATATCTACATAAAAATATATTATAAAGGTATAACTTTTTAGTTTTATTTGCACGGTTTCTCAAAAATTCATACATATGTAATTAATATGAAATATATGACTAAAACGAGTTAAATCATTTAAAAACAAGTAAAGGGGAACATTCTAAAAAGATTTAATGACTTGCATATGAGACTTGATTTTTCTGCATGCCATTTGAAGGAAGAACTAGAGTTGTTCTTTTTACTTAATATTGACAATCTGAAGTGTAAGGGGCAACGTTAGCAAAGGTACACAGTTTAAATAAATGAATATTTACTCAAACTAACACGCATTTAGCATTATTTCTAAATTAATTTCATGTTATAATCATACAGTGAAAAAAAAAAAAAAGACAAAAGCCTAAGAAACACATTTTTAAACAAAAATGTTTTTAATGATGGGGAAGTAAACAGCATAACAGTAATTTTATCCCTTTCCTTATCAATTGGAGTTATTTGGCACGAATAATGATAAAACACTCTAATTGATAATAAAAGAACAAACTTAAATCATCGGGTATTTAAAGTAATTTAAAGTGTGCTGAATTTTCAGAAATTATATGATGCTTTCTTTTTAAACACATGATTTCGTTTTGTCTTATTTTATCTTTAAAGTATATCTTGTGCTCGCATAAGTTTCTACACACTTATCTTTAATGCATCTTCAGATGTTTTATTTATTGAAAACGTTTGTTATCCATACTCTCTTTCTCACAATACATAAGATAAAAGAAATTCTTCTACATATAATCCACCGGAATTTACTCTGCCTGAACGAGCAAATAAAACCAGTGCACTAAACAAAATAAGATAAATATTTTTAAAAGCTCTTTTTAAAAGCACGCATTCAAAAGGTATATCTTTTTCGTCCGCTTGGAAGACATTTTTGTGCGCGCATTTTATTTATGTTGATAAGAAAGAAGGAGATGATCCACTCAACTCATCAGCGGGGCTCATTCATCATTCCTGTATCTACGCTGTGTCACAGGAAGGATTTGTTATCAAATTTGCATTCATTTCGGTCCACGAGAAAGTGTCTCTGCGAATTCTTCGAAGAGAAAAATATCTGTAGGGGAGATGTTGCCAAAAAGAGAACCGAGAATAAGGTAAATAAATGTTCAGATTTGGGAAGGGGCGGGTGGAGGAAGGAACTGAGTCAAAAATATGAGAAATTGAGAACGCGAGATTTCGTGCAATCTGTGATTTCCACTCAACGTGATTATTTTTGTTCTCCAAAAGTTAAGTGAGGTATTTGTGTCGTACTTATAATACGAAGATGTCTTTTTTCTTCTTTTTATAACAGTAAGATGATTTAAAATGGGAGCAGTCATGAAATGTTAGATCTTTAAAGGTCATAGCGATTGAGAAAAGTAAAATGTTTATTTCTCCTCATAATATTGATGCAAAATAGGTTTATTTTCTATCTCGTTCTTTATTGAAATACTTCTAAAGGTTACATTTGAATCCGTCATTTCAGAACCAAAAACGGATAACTATACAGTGCATAAATACTTGGATTTCTAAGGAACTGTTCGGGTTTCTTACAGAGATTAGGTTTCAAAATCTATGTAATAAAAAGGCTGCAATTTAAAGGCTCGTAATAAAAAGTCTCCAAAACTTACCTTAAATTACCAAAATGAACAATTAATTACAGAAAATGAATAATTATACAGTGCACAAATACTTGGATTTCTAAGGACTTGTTTAATTTTATTTAAGATATTAGGTTTCAAAATATGTACGCAGGTGGTTCAATAGGTAACAAGAGTTCTCATGAGTACTCATATTTCCGAGGGAATGAAAATACAGGACTAAATACAACAGACTACCACAGCAATCAAATGCCACAAGATGGCCACTAGATAATAGGTTTGCATCTAATGGCCAAATTTTTACTTGTGTAGGTTATTTTGTTTAAATACTTTGTACACATCCACATCCACTATTAAACATTTTCTTTCCACGAACCCCCTAGCGACCCATAGCGAATCCCAAGGGGTTCAGGTATCCCAGGTTGAGAATCTCTGGTCTGAAATATTAAAGATTTCATGTTTTTTTAATATTTAAGGAAATAATCATGCTTATCCGCATTGTCTTTAATAGGAATTAAGGAATATATATCTAAAACATTAACAATTTCTTGTCCTTTTAATATTAATAGACGCATTTATGCTTATCATCATGTTCATGGTCATTGTCTGTGGCATTTGAGATTGTTTGTTTATCGGCTGCTTAACCATAGTAAAGACGATTGCACTATCTCGTAGTGATTCACATGGTTTTAACCCGGATTAAGAGAATATATATCTATTAGGGTTCGTTCGTAGAAAGAGAATCGTGTTTGGAAAAATCATAACATGTAATTTTTCAAATGACAGATTGATTTGTACTTTAAGTTGCCAAAGATTATTTACAATTAATTCACAAGATAAATTTTCTATATTTTAAAATTAGTCTTAAAAAGTTATTTAGCTTTAAATAGCTAAAACAAACGACCAAAATTACTGCTGTGCATAAAGTGCTTCTATAAATTAAAAACCAGTTTTGTATTTCACGAAATTTTACTTGTAAACTATTTACAAGTTGAAAAAAGTATCAGTATTCGTACATTATGTTCATGTGCTCTAGTTGTAGTACTTTTAAACTTGCCTAGAGAGATTATTAAAATGAAATAATAGTATAGCTCATTCTAATTTCAAGTTCACTTTATCACTATTTAACGAGTTTAGTTATTAAATTCACTATTTAATAAAATTAGAAAAATTATTTGTAATTTTTTGGGCTGTCAACTTTCGGTGATAATAGGTTAAAGAGGTTTTTAGAGTTCAAGCTCTCGTTCAAAAATATAAGCATCACAAACAGACAATTTCAAATATACCAAGAGGAATACAGAAGAATAAATATGTGCAATCTTCTTTAACATATGCAAATACAAAAAATGAGGCTTTTCATACACGCTTTTCAGTATCACCTTTCATACAATACATAACAATGGAAACATGTAGTCGAAAGCATTATTATTTTGGCATGTGTTTTTAAAAACGAAAAGTCTTCAATGTGCCCATAAAAGAACGAGATATTACTTTGCATCCTAATCCAAGCTTTTCGTTAAACACGATCTAAAAGAGTGCTCTAATTTTACATCCCTTCAGAATAATAAGGAATTGAGATGCGCTGAAGGAAAAGGGATGTATCCGATTGCCTTGGATAAAAACCCTTCTGTATGAAATGGATTTTATTTCATAAAAAAAAAAACACTTAAAAAAGAAGGGGGAGAATATTGGGGCGAGAACTCAGGACGGAATTTGATATCGGCGATTTTTGTTTAGAATGTCTGATTTCTCTTATTAGATTTCGGCACAAAAGGATGCATCCAATTTCTTAGCTAAACTTGATTTTTCGTGAATGCGGTTGTTATTTAGAAAGAAAATGTGCTATAGCTGGCTTCAGTGGTGTTGTGGAGAAATTTGTTTTCTTAAAATATGTTACAGTAACGTCCACCCCCCCCCCCAAAAAAAAGGGCATTACGCAGAACAAAGAATGGGAAATGTATATAAAATCTGAATTTTTCTTGTCCAGCGTTTGGGAATTCTTGTAAAAGATAAATTTTCTTTTCACTATTCCGTTCATTCTGTTTTCTTGAAAAGAGTTACGGTTAACTGTTTTTTTCCCTATTTTCTTTGTTATTCTTTGCTTTTCTGTCTCTCGATTATTATTTTTTTTTTTTTCTCGTGTTTCGGCTTTCGTTGGAATGAATATTTAAGAATAAGTAAATATATAAATGAAATAACTTTTTAACACTTCGGGTTTGGTATAAAGTGCGTTTTGCATAGTTATTGTTCATAATGAGTGTTTTTTACAATTTGTGTTCCATTCTTATTTAACTAGCTGAAGTACTCGTTCTTCGCCCGGGAATGAATGGACTTTTCGATATTACGATTTGTTGTGATTACTATTTATTGTAATAAAGAGATATATCAAAATGGATATCGCGTTATATTGTATTCATTAATCATCAATACCGAATTTCAAGGCAATGGTTTGTACGGTGCAGAAGGCGATGCGGAGTAGCGCAATCTAGTGGCGAGTTTTAGTAAAACGGATACGGCGGAAATATTCTTCGCATTCAGATATCAATGTATACGAATTTTCATGATGATCGGCTGGACAGTCCTGAAGTTCATGTGTGGACGCAACATCGAGTGGCAAGTTATAGGAAAATGGATAGCGCCAAACTCTTCCCCGTGTTCAAATATCTATGTAGTATACCTATTTTCATAGCGATCAGTTACCATCTTGTGGTCAGATAACCATCTAGTGATTAATTAAAGTAATGATTTGCTCCAGCGCCGTCAAGTGGCGAGTTGTAGCAAAATGGATAACGCCAAAATATTCTCATTGTTCAAATAGCTATGTATACTGATTTTCATAGCGACCGTTTGAATGGTCAAGAATTTGGCCTGCTGCAGGGTCATCTAGTGGCGAGTTAAAACAATAATGCATTGCAGTGCCATCTAATGGTGAGTAACATCAAACAGAACACAGTTAGAATATATTCTTCGTGCTCAAATGTGTAAGTATAAAAAATTTTATGCCGATCAGTCGAACGGTATAGAGGTTGATGCGTTGCAGTGCCATTTAGCGGCAAGTTACAGCAAAGTGAATAGTGAAAAATATTCCCCGTTTTCTAATATCCGCGTATACCAAATTTCATCGAAATCAGTTGGACGATACTCGCATAGCAGACGACTAAACGGAATAGAATTCGACGTTCTGCTGCGCCATCTAGTGGCAAGTTAGAGGAAAACGGATAGCATAAAAACCTTCTCCATGATAAAAGACTTAGGTCAACCAAATTTCATGGTCATCAGTCAAACGGTGCTGGAAATTTCAACCTCATACACACATACCAACATTCATTTTTATCTATAACCAGTGTTATTATATATATACCAGTCTCAAATAAAATCCACTTTCAAATCTAAATATCGCCAAAGGGCCAACATACGCCATTTTGCAAATTTTTTTCAGGAAATCATTCGAAGCATTGACTTAGCAGCAATCAAAATGGGAAATGGTTTGACCGCCAACAAGTAAAGCAGGCATTTATTTCAAAAGCGGAATTCCTTAATAGCCGCATTTTTTAAATTATCAACGTATAACGTGTTTTATTCATCGTTACTCCGATGTACTAAATGCGAAGATTTCAATTTTCTGAAATTTGGCGGAATTCCCCCAACTTAAATCAATGTACTCAATTGGCGAGAATTCTGAAGATAGATCGCTTGAAATCCCTTAATAACTGCATTATTTCTTCACGGATCATTAAAATTTAAGGCTGTATTCTAATAAAACCTTTGCACTTGCTTTCAAAAATCTATTTCCTTAAGCTCTCAATAAATTGCGCCAAGCCGAAAACTGTGCAAACCGCTAGAACTCACTTTCTCAAAATCGGCATATTAGCTATTTTATTTTTCGCCAAACTAAAAAATTTTACATATTAGCCTCGGAAATCTTCATTTCTTATTGTTTTGCGTATAAAACATTACATTCCTGCTCTGATTTCCCATGCACACGATATTATAATTAAAAAAAGATAACCTTGCAAATATAAACTTAAAAAAAAATCATTATTATTCTTTTATTTTTACTTTAAGAATTTAAAACATTTTATTCGGCAAAATCGCCACACATGGCAATAATGATGCTTATTTCATACTTTTTTCACTACAGGGTTTACAATTACGGAAAGCTTTCTGCGTGGAGAACATAAAAAATCTCTTAAATGGGGAACGGGTGGACTTTCAAAGTTTTAAAGAGGACTATAATTTATTCTATATTATTTTACATATCTGTGCAAAATTTCAGGCTGATAGGTCCATTTTTGTGGATTTGTATACTAATCAAATCCACAAACAGAATTTCATTTTTATTTATAAGATGAAATAAATAAATAAACTTTTAAATCTGGAAAAAGCTGTTAAGTATGACGTCAAAATGAAGTCATTGTCATTTGCAACAGCTAATTTTGTTACGCAAATGATTAACTTTTTTGACTCTCCGAAATGAAATGTTGCCGAAAATAGCGAAAATGAGGGAACGGGTGGATTTTCAGATTTTTAAAGTGGCACAGATTGTTTTCTATATTTTTATACATAATTATGAAAATTTTCAAGCGGATCGTACAAACGGTGTAGAAATTATTAGGCTTTTTGACCTTGACATTGCAATGTTTTGCAGTAATGGCGGAAAAAGTTTTATCTTGAAGTCAGGGATCAGCGCAACTATATAGTAATTAAAATAATTATAGTAAAATTTCTTTTATTTAAAAAAGAAAAAGAACATCTTTTTAACATTGGCAATCGATTCGACTGTGAATACATTGAGCTGACGTCACTATGCCTCATAAGACTACTAAAAGTCGAGCTTATTCTAGCATTGGTTCTTCCGTATTATCAGAATTATCGTCTGCAGGAGGCCTTGAGTTTAGAATTAATAAGTGGCATTTTAGTCCGTTGCTTAGGTTTATGAATTTAATTACTTAACTCACTCAGCTGAAAATGTTCTTCATTTTGAATGTTGCAAAATCACTTTTGAAACATGATGCATTAAAAATTTCCCATTTATTCATTTAATTTTGTATTTAACCATGCTACAACCGTAACATTACGTAACATATGCATGCTGCAAAATAAAATTACTTTCCGATTGCATTTCGCTATTTTTGGTATATTTCCTTTATTTATTAATTTTTTTTTAGATTTTAGGACAAAGTTTTACATACCTAATACGAATGTAGTAAAATCTAATCAATACGGTAAAATCATCTTCCAGACGCAATCATACCTTAGTTAAGCACTCCCAAGGGTAAAATAAATCATTTGAAATTTAAAATGATTTTTTTTTATTAACGAAAACGCTGGAATGTTCTTTTAGTGGCAATCAAATCTAGTTCAATCATAGCACAAGGGATAAAATGGCGGCTTTCACAAGGATTGCCATATATTCACAGAATGTTGCCAAGGATATGACTGGTTAAAAAAAAAAAAAAAAAAAAAAAAGTGTCATCTTTAATATTGAACTCCTGGTATCCAAACGATCTTGCTATTTGAAAATAGTTAACTTTATGTTAACACGCGTATTTATTTCTCGTGAATCTTAACTTGGCGTAATTCCAACTTCATGTTTTTTCGAATCCAACATACTTATAAGAACCTTCCTGCTTTGTTGCGAAAGAATAAATAGATTTTTGCTGGAGCAAGGTCGCCAAATATGGTAAGCTAGATGCTCATTTCTTCTGGTTTTAATTAATATCTTCTAAATAATTCGAATTTCAAAATTTTTTTTTTACGGCACTGGCTTTTTTTTTTTTACCTAGCCTCTGTGCCAAATTTGACCCGGATCCGACAAGTTCTCTGGCTACCTATAGCGAACACACACACATACATCTCATTAGCATACTACGCTATTATTAAAGAGGATTATTAACTAATTATTTGCATAAGTATTTTTTCTTAGTCTAATTATAATTGTCCTATAAACTTTATTTTTTGTGAATGCGATTGCTAAAGAAAATGTGTTGTAGAAAGCTTCAGTCGCGCTGTTGAGAAAGTTGTTTTGTTAAAATATGTGTTACAGTAACTTTTTTCCCTCAAAAAGTGCATAACGCAGAACAGAGAAAGGGAAAAACTTATAAAATCTGAATTTTCCTGGAACAGCATTCGAAAATTCTTGTAAAAGATGACTTTTTTCCGTTCATTCTGTCTTCTTGAAAAGAATTTCAGTAAACTGTTTTCTATTTTACTGTCTTCCTTTTTTATTTTTTCATATTTACCTTTCTAACAGTCACGTTTTTTTTTCCCGTTTTGTGGACTCAACAGTGGCTGAGAGGGTCTGCTCTCGAAAACTGAAAGGCGGGAGGCGCCAGGTTCAAACCCCGGTCACGGCTGTAGACCTAGCCGTTCGGAGTTTTCCGTGGTTTTGACCGAAACCTCGCGTATATACGGGCTAGGATCCCATAGAAAGTCCCCAACGGAGGGCTTTCCCCTATAGGCCTAGGAACCTAGTATGATGAAGGATATTTAGTTGCAGTTTTAAACTGATAGATATTTAGCGAAGAAGCAAAAACCACAGGTTCTTTAAATTAAAACACTTCAGCTGAAAGAAATTATGACTACGTACAGTTTTAAAAAGCTGTTTATTGAAAGGATTATTACAGAATAAACATATGAAATTAATCGCTGGTGGCGGCCTGAAAAATAATACGCCCTACAAGGACAGTAGAACTAAGATGCAATGAATAAAAGAGCATGCCAACATAGAACTTGATATTGGCGAGAACATAAACTTGGCCGAGATAACCAACGCCAATTACAGAGCAACCATTAAATGTAAACCAATAAAATTAAAATGACGAAACCGCGAACAAGTAATTTTAAAGATGGCGCCGGGCATCAAGAAATAATTTATGCCAAAATGCTGCCAAAGAGGGGAAAGCAAAATGCCGTTGCTATTGAAACCGGACGTAATGTAATATATTTTTAGCTCAGATGGCGGCAACGTGAGGAAAATGAACAATTAAGAATAATTCATACGGGAAGAAGCGAATATCCAGATTTAAAAGCCAAAGTGATAGAAAAATGAGAACGGAAATATAAATCTTATTCATGAATTTGGAAAGTTTACATTTAAGAAACAGAAAGTAAATGATAATTAATAAATAATATGTGATCTACATCACACCTGGTGCAGTCAATCGGCTGTAATCCGCAACACATTTTCGTGTGAGTTTTGCTTGAATGCGTATTTAAGTAAGTATATAGATGAAATAACGTTTTAATATTTCCTGTTTGCTATGAAGTTCGTTTTCCAGTGTTGTTCATAATGCGTGTTTTTTATATACCAGGTGACCAAAAAATGCGTAAAAACTTTTAAAATTCGTTTAAAAAGAACAAATAATATAAAATTGCGGTTTTCCCTAACAGGTTTAGCGGGTGATGGGATTTTTTTATTGACAAGAAAGGTAGTAGTTCAAGATGTTACCGATAGGTGGCGCTGAAAATGAACTATGGGAAGCAAATTTCCAAGGGGAAAAAATCAGTAATTTCTCTAATCTTATCCATGTAAACAGCAGTTTTGTATTGTTATTTGTTCTTTTTTAATAAATTTTTAAACTTTGATGCACCCAGGATCAAGGGCGGCTCCAGTGAGGGGGCTATGGGGGCCATGGCTCCCTCCGAAGTTTTGTTTTGTAACCTTAGATTCGCATACTTCATGACTTCGTGCGTTCAATTTGCATTTTGGACAATGTATATATACCCATCTGAAAAGTTCAATGGCCCCCTCCGAAAATTCAGTCTGGAGCCGCCCTTGCCCAGGATGAGTTAAAAGCTCGTGAAAACTTCAAAAATTCATTAAAAAAGAACAAATACCAACATAAAATTGCGGTTTGCATGGATAAGATTAGAGATATTTCGGATTCTTTTTCATTGGAGGCTTGCTTGCCATTGAACATGTCAGCGCCACCTATCAGCAAAATTTAGAACTACAACCTTTCGTGTCATTAAAAAATAATCCCATCACCTGCTAAACCTCCATTTTCCATCATCATTTGTTCTTTTTTAAAGTTTTTTTTGGACTTTTTGGTGACCCGGTGTATTTTGTGTTTCATTTTTATTTAAATATTAATTAATTAATTGCATAAGTTTTTTCTGAGTCTAATTTGTTATCTTGAATGTCTTGCAATCATATCTATAACAAAAAAATAGAAATAAAAATAAAAATAAAAAAATGTACAGGAATTGAAATTAAAAATCTAAACTCCTCAAAGTAATCATTCAAAGAAATTTTTTACCACATGGTTAAATAGTTTACTGTATCAAATTCATTTTATCTTAGTAACATTTCCTTTCTTCTTTAGATATATCCCTTTCAATATTATTATTAACTTTGAGTTTGCCTCAAGGAAAACTTACAAAACTCTTCGGAACTTCTGAACTTTTGCTTTTTCAAGATTCAGTCATTTCAGTTAGAGAATCCGTGATCAATATCAAACAAAATCAAAATCCAAAGTAACTACAACTGATCGAATCAAGTGAGACAGCTTAAAAGGATTCACCTGTCATTTATCTAGTGAATTTCAGTTAAGTAAATTTCATTAAACGAAGGGTTCGCATATGCCCCTGTTTGCTTAAAGCTATCCTTGCCTTGTTAACGTTTGACTTTACCTTAACAAACAATCGATAACAGTTGTCCTCGAAAGCACTTATTGTTAAAGTAGTTCTGGTGCAGCTGCTTACATAATATTACATGCTCTCCGATGTTTATTTTGCATTTTGGAAACGAAATTACATCATAGATTATAAACATCTGAGATTTACTTCAGAATGTCATTGAAGAATATTTTGGCATTATAAAAATGTTAACAAAGTTGTTGTTGAGAGGCCTCTACACAGCCTGCGCGAAGCAAATCAACCATGCTTTGAAATTTTATCATTCAAAAGAATAAAATTTAATTATAAAATTTTTTTTAGATTAATAAAATTTTTGATATTTTCTCTATTTCTTAACTTCGTATTTAAAATCTAATCAGTGATTCGGAATATTCTCGTCTGACTTTGCTAATATTTTTATTTCCCAAACAATGTCAGCTTTATTTTAATTTTAGAAATTATATGACTTATCCTTTATTTATTTGATTTTTGAAACAAAAATTATACATTTTAAACACCTTCGATTGAATATCATTGAAAAATATTTTGGAAGTTGAAATTGAGTTCACTAAGCTGTAGATATGATGTCAATACAATGATGTGGCCCGTGTGATGCAAATCATACATTGCTTTGTATATTTGCATGCTTATAAAATGAATATTAAATAGAATTTTTCATACTGACGCTCATCATTCTTCTTCATTTCCGTGTTTAAATTTAACTTATTGAGCCTCTTTTCCTTCTAGAAATTCTATTGCTTGTGAAACTATCATACCTACAAGTTATTCTAAAATTCTTTAGATGGTCACAAAATTTCGTTTCGAATAAAAATTTAACAAATAAATTTTGTCATTTATGGCTATTTTGGTATTTGCCTCTTATTTAAAATTATATTATGGCATCTGTACTTGCAAGTTTTATTTATTTATTTATTTTTTACTTTTTAATGAATCATTTGCTTAAGTTAATTTCGATGGCATCACTCCAAAAGTAGTTTGAATTGAAAGACGTGGCTGCTTTTCTTCTCTAAGCATGATTTGCAAAAAAACAGACAAACAAAAATGAAAATGAAGACTTCATGTCGTAAAAAACATCTTCGGTTCGGCATTTGTTTCCAACAGAGCCACGTCACTTCAAATAACAATCTTTAAAAATAAGTTGTACTATGATGACGTCCCTTGGAGCTTTTACTAGTAAAAAGTTTTTTCTTTTGAAACACACAAAACTCTGAGTCTTCTCGGCAAAATTCAATGCTATTATTAATAAACTAAAGATAGGTTTAGCCACATACCTTTCACAAATTTCCTTTAGCTTTTTCTTCTAGTCTGTTATATGTTGCATATCTATTGATTTTTGCTTTTTATCACAAGCAGTTTTATAAGTAATATTATATCTTTGTTTAACTTTTTCTAACCACTCATTTGATACATTTAAACTCTGTATTTCCAAACTTCCCAAAATATATTTTGCGTTTTCGTACTGCAACATTTCAATTACAGGAATATCGTTTTCTTATTTTACACAGCAAAACCATTTGAAGTATGAGACTGTATATCAATTTCTCATACTTAATTTTCTTTACCAATAACTGTTTTGGAATCTTCATTGAATTAGCAAGCCATTATTTTTTAAGTAATTTTCATCCTTTAGCACATGATTTACTTGATTCCTAATTTCCATTCTGAAACCCTCAATGAGTTTTTCAATTTCCCCTTAATAACAACATTTCATTTTACTATTGATCTCTTTCCCTTTGATATTTTACTAGATAACGTACATAAAACAATAAAGAAGTACAAAATTGTACGCCTTTTTTATACCTTCAATGTTAGAACTAAGAATGACTCAAATTTTCTCGCTATTTACCTGTTAATCTTTGTTTTTCTAGCGGTGATGTCTCGGATACTGTCCTGCAACTTGTTAATACTCACCTGCCTACTGAGAACTGCAGCACGAATAAATGGATAGTGAATTCTATAAATGTGTACAACCTTTTAATTGCACCAGTTAGCTGCTGCCCCTCAGTAAAATGGTTCCTATCTTCCGTACTGAAAATCAGTTTTCAAAATGAAGAGACTAATATATCATTTCATTATTCTCTTGTCACAAAACTTTCACGTATCAAAAACTCGTTTTGAAGCATCAAAAGATTACTAATACTGTATTTCTATTTTTATTAATTTATTTCACTTTATTTTTTAATATTTCTCTTAGATGTCTCTTACCCAGATGTTCTTAAGATATGCATTAAAAAAGACGAAAACGAACGTAATTGTCATTTACAGGAAGTTTCAGGATTTCATAACTCACGCGACCAAACTCTTACCATTTTCAAAGCGATGATAAAGTCCTGTGAATCTCCTAATTCTTAGATTGATTTTCTTATCGAGTGTTTTGAAGTGAGTAAAAAGGGAAGCGAAAAAAGCTAAAAATAAAAATAAAATTTTCGCATAAATTCATTTTTTGAATGCTAAAGCAAATAAAAATAAGCATTGAATTACAGAAAAAAAAGAGCTTTTAAACATTTCCTATTTTTCAAAGGAAAAACAGAAACGAAGAAAGTGTTTTTTCGCAAATAGATCTTCTCGGCACGTGAAATTCTATTTATTTTCCACTTTTGCAAGATTCTCAACAATTTTTTTTATTTTTATTTATTTGTTTACTTATTGAAGAAGTAAAAGTTTAGAGCTTTTTGAAAATGCATAGTTCTTTGATAATTAGTTCTTAATGGAAGCGTAAATGTGCTTTATTTGAACAATAAAGCAAAATTTTATAAAGATTAGATATTGATTTATATGATGTTTTATAAAGATTAGAATCCAGTAAAACTGATGCAAAAAAAGGGTCATTTAATTAATGCAAAAGTATTTTATTCATTTATTTATACTTTTAGCTTTTAAACTTAATATTAAACCTTTTCTAATAAAATTTTAAAATGAAAAACCTGTATACTTGTCTTTGTACGTGGTATAATGTATTTAAAAATTAAGAGAAGTTACATAACTTGGGTGAGTTATATAACATCTAATTTATGAACTATTTTTTTAAAAATAAAATTAACTCATAATAATTTTTTGTACAAGTAATGTTTGTTTTTTGGAGGATAGGGGACAGCGAATGGGAGCTGAAAAAGTCAGTACGTGTGAATATGGATATTGTGTCCCACAAATATCTGGAATATTTGAATAATTTATCAGAAAATACAAAAGGCTTTAAAAATTTACCATTTGTTGCATTTCGATTGGTACTATATCTTAGCCTATTATTAAATACTATCATCTATCTTAGTAACGATGAGCTCACAAGTTGATAATTTGTTAGGCAATAGTGTTAACTAAAACAAGATTATTTTGGAAAGTGTTTCAAATTGATGTTTTTGACATGATTATATCCCAACTGTTACCCTACACGATTAAACCAAACGAGCGAAATTCAATCAGTCGGAGCGATTTTTGGCCCAGTTTTCAAAAGTGCGCTTCTCCTTTAGGAGCCTTTTTCGTTCACAAGAGCAGAGAAAAATATAACAATAAACGAGTAGGAGAATTCTGAGAAAAAAGACGGAGCGAGGAGGAGAATTCTCAGAAAAAAGATTACTTAAAGAGCACTTTGCGGAAATACCGGTAGGTTTCCATGGAAACGGATCGCTCCTCAATGTATCGTTTTTTTCGCTCTTTGGGTTTAAAAAATGAACAGAGAGTACTTATTTAAAGGAAAATAGCAAATGTAAATTACCTTATTCAGTAATTTTGCTCTAACTTACTTTCTTAGAAATTGAAATCCTTTAAATAGCCTTAAATATTTATCAGTTTCAACATAAATATTTTTTCTAACGTTTTACTATTTAAAAACATAACCACTTTTTCATGGTCCGGCAATGGCTCAGTTGGTTAAACTTAGTTCCCCCCAGAACATTAAAGTGAAGCAGCATCGACTTTGATCAGTGTTTGGAAGGGAGAAAACCTCTCTCGACAGTGTTTAGAAGGAAGAACCCCTCTCTACGTACCATTTACGCTAAGGGAAATGGTACGCGTAAAATCTGTTATGAACAATACTGCTAGATCTGACACCTGGAATTGATTAAAAACAGGGAGACCACTCAAGGCAGCAATGAGGATCTGCCTATTAGGTGCCCTCATTATGAAATGACCAACATTTTTAGTTCTCGTAACGGTCAAGCCTATATCCCGCAGTTGACTCTGACCCTGCAAAAAAATTTTACAGTATTAAAAAATTAAAACACATTATAGTATTAAGAAATAAAAAAAAAATCATCGTAAGAAAAGATTAACTCAGATTTTTATTTAAATTTAAAATATTTATATTAAATTAAAATATGGAAGCGGGTTCATTTGTGCTTGCATGTAGAATAAAATCATTTACAGAAAATATTTTAAACCGTAGTGAAAAAATTCCAGTATAGTTACATTATTTTCATAAATCGAACTTTTTGCTTATAGTGTCCATGCATATTACAACTGCGGTAAATATACACTGGCTGCTTCGAAAGTTTAATGTTTTCTTAATGGTCTTTGGCATGTAACCTATTTAAACTAGGGCACATAGCATGGATAGTTGTTTTATAGTGGAGCACAAAACAATTACACACATTAAGATCTGTGGACAGTAATCATTAAAACTGCATTTTAAAGACTTCAATGTATGTCAAATAGTGTAATTATCATGTTTTTGAAGTTTATGATTACATGCTCTCTACTAAAGAGGATGGACGCAGATTTTTCACAAAAAAAAAAAAAAACCCAACTCTCAGAGGATTAAAATCGATGATTAAAACACTTTTGTGCCTTATTGCGACACATTAAATTTACACAAAATAATTACAACACATTAAGAACTTTTTGCAGTAATCATTTAAAGTGTATTTCAAAAACTTCAATGTATGTAAAAGGAAGCAAAATTAGCATACTATTGAAGTTTATGACTACATGTTCTCTATAACAAAGGATGGATATAACTTTTTCACAAAGACAAACAAAAAACCACTGACATTAAAATCAATGATTAAAAACACTTTTGTGCCTAATTTCCTTTAGCGTATTCTATCTTTTTTTTTGTCACAATGGTGCAACGAAAGAGATTCGCTTCCTGCACTTTCAATCACAGTTTAAAATCAGTGATTAAAAACAATTTTGTGCCGACTCTAGATTCACTGTGTTCTCAATCATTCATTGAAATCAGTGATTCAACAGAGATGGTGTATATGACCACTCCTATTGTCCACAGACAGTGAGTGATTTGAGAAAGCCGATGAATTGAAAACACCTTCATCGCTACAAGTCACTCCATGGAACAGACACCAAGATTGCAAGATTTTGGGGCGAAGAGTTTGGCCTTTTGTTTCTTTTTCTTCCACCATGATCTGCTTTTTTGTGTGTTGCTCATTAGTTGTATGTATATCATCTAATCGAAAATAAAATCAGTAATTAAAAACACTTTTGTGCTTTATATCCTTTAACCTGTTCTTTCTCCTTCGTCACAATGATGCAACAGAAGAGGTTTACTTTCTCTGTTTTCAACCATAGATAAAAATGTGTGATTGAAAACAGTCACTTGTGCCGTATTTTCTTTAGTCTGTACAGTTGTCTTCGTAACAATCGAAACACAGCACAAAGGTTGAAAACACAAGAGATTTCTTGTGTTTTCAACCAGATGTTAAAATAAGATTCAAAGCAGTTTGCGCCTTATTTCCTAACCCGTTCGTTCCGAAGCAGGACGTTTCGGTCCTGCCCCCTTTTTTTATTTCCAATGGAAAGAGAAAAATACAAACTCTTACAGAGTACATAAAAGTGAATAACATCAAATTCGAAAACAGTAAGAGAAAAAAGTCAATATGTCATCAGCAGATGTCTAGCACTCCAGTAGCTCGTTACCTCGGAGTCCCCCTGCAGAGCCGAGCATCCCAACAAATGGCTCCTGTCCATGATTTCGTACTTCCCACAAAGTGGGCAATTCGGGCTCATGAAAACGCCAATACGATACAGGTGGGCAGCCAGGCAGTCATGACCCACTGCAAGTTTAAATTCTTCCACAGTTTTTTCGGGGGGTTTATCAGAAACACCCTACTCCAAGTTGCTCCTCCAACTTCTTGAACACATGCGAGAATTGAGCAATGCCTTCCGGTTTTGCCTCATTAGATTTTTTAAGTAAAGTTTGTGGAATGGAAGGACCTGTAAGCACATGGCTGCGGAACTATTTGAGTGCCCTTCTTCGTCAGCATATGGGCCTGTTCGTTGCCGTGTATACCACAATGTCCTGGTATTCATTGGAGTATTATATGTCGCCCTTCTTTTTTCAGATTCTCTAGAAGAGCCAGACAATCTGGAATATTGTTTGAGATGGGTATTTCCCCAGATCCGATATCCTGAATGGCAGCCTTGGAATCTGACAGAATAACGTTATTGTAAAGGTGTCTGGGGACAAGCTGCTCCAGTGCCACATAAATAGCCATAACTTCTCCATCAAAGGCGGTTTTTTATTTTCCAATTGGCACATAAAAAGAAAAGACGGAGGAAAATATTCCAGCCCCGACATTTGGTGAGAGTTCCGTCAAAGAACCATCAGTGTAGATGTGTAGCCAGCCATTCAGGCTCGGGGTAGAGGGTGTGGATGGTCTCAAGTGCAAGGATCTTTAAGATACTCTGGGGGCAATTGTCCCATTAGAAATGGTTGGGCAAGGTCCAGCTTAACAGTTAACTTGAGTTGGTTTACAGGATTACAGGAATTTAAGAAACCCTGGACAAATTTATCATTGAGTTTCAGTTTTGCTCTTAGTTCTAGAACTCTCTGTAGAAAACCACCCTGAGTTTTTAGATGTCTTGGTACATTATTATAACAGACCCAGAAAGGAATATTAATTCTAATTAGCTTTTCATAAAGTACAAGAGCTCTCTCCTCAATAACTGCCTGGATGGGTCTAGTACTAGTCAGGAAAAGAAGAGAGTCGGTGGGAGTAGTCTTCACTGCAGCACGCCGAAGGTAGTAGATCTTTTAGCCGTCAAAGGACGTTACCGGGGCGTACCGCGAGGAGGTAGATCTACTGTCGCACCCCTTCCCCCCACTTCAGTCCTGCCATTTCGGTCCCGCCGTTTTTTTTTTTTGATAAAGTTAATATGAATTTTTAATTTATTGTTGTTTGCAATGCATAAAGTTTAATTCCTCAACTTACAATCCCGTCTTACCGATTTACAAGTATTATCAATTATATAAAACGGTAATTGTGTAATTATAATGATCCTTATTTCTTTTATAATTATAATCATAATTATCATTATTATTATAAATAATTTTTGACTGCTAACATTTATCCTCTTTTCAAATATTTTCTTCTTTTCAAGATCGAATTCTTTGAAAGGAGTTTGCCAATGGCACCGCGTGGAGGTAGTTAGCACAGAAATCCTTTTTTTTTTAAAAAGTTTATTTATTTTTTATCAAAATTTACAATCATATATAATGACATGAAATTATAATTACATATACGGAAATATAATTTTACAATGGAAATATAATTACACAATGGGGAAAAAAAAGATGCTACATGCTCTAATTTAAAACATCACGTCACGTCATCACCATTAATACACAAAATTATTTTACAAATTTAGGGCCATTAATACATACCTTGTGCAATAAGAAAAAAGTAAGAAATGGAATGGACTATCTGTATCAAAAGAGACGAATCGAAACAGCTAAGGCACCGAAACGGGAAGGTACCGAAATGACGGAACCGAAATGGCAGGACCGAAATGTCATAGATCGGTTTGTTCTCCTTCATCCCAAAAATGCGACGGAAGAAACTCCCTTTCTGTGTTTTCAATCACAGATTAAAGTCAGTGATGAAAATAACTTTTGTGCCTTACTTTTTAACTTCTTCGATTTCATTCGTCAGTGATAAGGCAGAAGGGATTCCCTTTCTGTGTTTTCAATCTCAGATTGAGCCTCACCATGGTCGAGCGAATAACACACTGAACATGGTAAATGGTTGATGTGTGAAGGTCCCGGGTTTGGGCCTACTGCACAGCTGTCGATCTAGTGGTCTTTAGTTTGGGGCGTTTTCCTCCCGGTATAACGTGAATACGTGTTAGAACACCTTAAAAAGACCTCTACCGAAGGCACACTCGCTATGCAGATGCCTTTTATGCAGGCTTGCCCAAATAAACACACACAATCACAGATTGAAATCAGTTATCAAATATATTTTTGCTTCTTGTTTCTTTTAACTTATTCCCTCTCCATGGTCACTGTGATGGGACCAAAGAAATTCCCTTCCTGTGTTTTCAACCGCAGTTTAAAATCAGTGATAGAAAATACTATGGAAAATATCAGTGTGTTTTATTTCCTTTAGCCTGTTTGCCTTCGTCACAATGGGGCGAAGGAAAAGATTTTCTGTGTTTTGAACCACAGATTAAAATCAGTGAATAAATACACCTTTGAGCCTTATTTCTTTTCACCTGTTCACTCTCCTTCATGACAATGAAGCATTGAAAATGGTCTCCTTCCTATGTTTATTCTTGATTCAGGGTATACGCATAGATCTTTAAATGACCCGCTGCAGGGCCGGCCCGAGGGGCTTGCGGGCCCCCAGGCGAAGCGCAAGAGCGGGGCCTCTTTTCTATCATGTCTTATGTAAGTTAATAATAGCACCTAGTACATATTAGTTTTATTTCTCGGCTTTTTTCGGAATGTGATAGATAGAAAAACAAAGGGCCTCTTTAAGAGCGGGGCCTTAGACGATCGCCTACATTCGCACCCCCCTTGGGCCGGCCCTGCCCGTTGTAGCACAGCGTTCGGGCATTGAATGATCCTAGTCGGGAAGAACCGATAAAGACAGAAACGGAATCTCGGCCGTTGTATCTTTATGAGGAATGGGATGAGTAAGTTAACTACTTGTTATACATCAACGAAATTCTCATCAAAGAAATTAAGAGGAAAATGTGATGGAAAATCTTTTATAACTGGTGAGCGTGATATGATTTTTCGTTTATGCTTTTATTGTTAACGCAGCATGAAAATGGAGATCCTCATTCGAAAATATTTTTGCGTTATTGTGTCGGAAAATTAAATTAAACATTACATAATCAAGTAAAATAAAAATAAACCTTAATATAATAATAATAAACCTTAAAATAATTATCAGACAGGCATTTTCAATATTTAGAGGAAAAATATTCAATGAAACATAAAATAATAAAAAATCCCATAATGACTTGATTAATATTTAGTAATTAATCATAATTAAAATGTGCGCCCGACAAACCGTTGACATTACTTTCTAAAGGATAAAAAATCCTTTTTTAAATATTTTTTCAATCTATTATTAAGTCTAATAAAATGTGTCAAATTACGACATTTTAAAAAATCAGTTGTGATTACACTGAACAATGACGTTTTTGTTGTGGTGAAAATCTGCATTGCGTAATGTATGTGATAATTATGTACAGACCGTCTTGTTAAAACTAATAAAACATCCAATTTTCGAAAGAAAATTAATTAAAAATAAAATAAAATTTATGTTTAAAGGAATATAATTTCTTTTATTCAATTTTTTACATAAATAATGCTAGGAAATTATATTCGACTATACATCAGCGGAAATTTATATCAAACCAATTTATACAGTTTAAATTTTAATAAGATAATACGAATACCAATTTTTTGACACTTTTAAGCAACCACTTTGTAATTTGTTACAAAAAGCATTGTTGTGGTCACTTTATTATTATTATTTTGTTGTTGTTGTTGTTGTTGTTGTTGAAGACGACTACATCGATGGTATGATATAAAAGGCTTTGTCATACAATCTTTCATTGTAGAAAATAGCTACTGCATTCCCTTATATTAATTATAATACCTTACTAATTTATTGATGTAGCATTTTACCTGTCTTAATAAAAATGCACCGAAACCTTTTTCCACTAAAGTGAGATTTCGGTTTAATAAAGGTAAAATTTGAAATCCAAACATGTGTTTCTGTTTAGCACCAGTTCCGTCATTCCATTTAACACCCTAAAAGCAATGTTAGGCGTCCCTTTGCATAAAAAGAGGGAGTAAAATCAAACTTAACACATTTATGAACTCATGTTTAATCTGTTCACTCCTATCATTGAAAAGACGCAACGTTGACGATTCCCTATTCATTGACCAGTATTACTGTAGACAGTCTGACAGTTTAACTCTTTGCGTAAGAATAAGGATTTCAATAAAAATGAAGACATGACAAAATTAAGGTTTAATTTAATCTGTTCATTCCCATCATTGAAAAGACGCAATGTTGACGATTCCCTTTTCTTTGACCAGAGTTACTTTCCAGTAGCGTCCATAGAAAAGGAGAAGGGGGAGTGTTTTAGATCTGAAATGTAAGCTTTAAAACGCTCCTCCTTGACTTGTACTAAGTCAAGGAGGAGCACTGATGCTCCTTGACTTGTGCTAAGTCAAGGATTGAGACTTGTACTAAGTCAAGGGGGAGTGTTACTTCAAAATTTGTACAAAAACTTTCACTCAAAAGTTTTAAAGTGGTAAAGAAAAAAAACCTCAGAAAAATTCTGCATACGCTACAGCGTTCCGGAAATATTAACAACCAAAAAAGTATAATAATTTTGAGTAAAAGTACAGTAATATCTATCTTTGGAGTGTAACAAGTAAGATTATGGGTGAATACCCAATACGTCATAAAAACCCGCGGTGCCGAATCCGCGAAAGATGAACAGAAATAGGTAAGGATTTCGACAAGGACAATTAAAATAAAATAGACTCTAAGTACATTTGAAAATTTTACACGAAAAGCGCACACTCTTAAGTTGAAAATGTAGATTTATTGCAATGAAAGCTGAATGTTACCGAGCAAAATTTTACGCGTCAGTCGTTTAGTGGATTAAAATGATATTCACTGTATTATTACATTTTTTAACACTTTCCAAAAATGTTGATAAAAGTTTATGAATTTGATTTGTCTGCCTGTTTGTCCGTGCTCTATCTGCTGTACGTATTGTTAAAATTTTCTGGTTTGTTATGGCCTGCAGACGTTAAATATAGTCTAAAATTTGTATTCTACGTGCTAAATAATTCAAATTTGAATTTTGTTGCATCAAAATTGGTTAACTAGAACACAAGATAGGGAGTTTTGTGTTTCCTTACTGCTTAACATAGATTTTTTTCGAAATCTCGAGAAATGTTGGTTCTAGAGCTTCATTTTTGGGGACTTATTTTTACTGCCAAATTTGATGATATTTTGCCAAAAAGTTGACAATCTAGGCGACATTTTGGACATTTGGCGGGGCCTGTAGTGTGTTTGTTTTTCTGCATTAGTATTAGCGTAGTATTATTCAATTGTATTTCTACTACGCAATCGAAATTGGCTTTGGATTGGGATTTTTTTGGAATAGTGTTAATGTGAGATTGCTAGAGTTCGACCACCTTATATAAGGAGCACAGAACGCACCCAGAGTCAGTCTTAGTTTGTCCACTGTCGTTCGAGCAGAGAAACCCGAGCTCTGCTGGGAAGCTGTGCATAGTTATTTTACGTGCTTTTGAAGTGGTATTCGCTTGCTTTTTAGGATCTTGTTTTCAAATGCTATGTGTGACTATTTCACTGATGAACTGTTTTAGACTTTCCTCGATAATTTCCTCTGAATTTTAGCTAGTGGAATTATTTTGCTGTGTGTGAAATACAGCATCTGTGAAAGCTTCTGTAATAAGTTGACTATTATAAAGCAAGCTACTGGATGTTAATGCCTGTGAATTTTTAACAGCAGATTATTTGACGAAGTTCCGGAAGAAATAAAATTTGTGTTCCATCCGGACAAGTGGACTGTTTACTTGAACTTTGCTCATACACTGGACTTTCGAACTATAGGGATGGACGCGAGACGAAAAATAGATTTCTCGCGTCTCGCAAAACAACCTAAAAGCTTTGTCTTGTCTCGCAAAATCTCTATATCAGAATGTTAAAAATCTGTGTCTCGTCTCGCAGAAAAGCTGCAAATCTCTTTCTCATCTCGCAAAAAATCGTCTCACGTCCATCCCTATTGAACGACGTGAAATTTATCTATATTATTTCTACGGAATACACCGTGTGCCTCCTATCGCAAAATATTTATTTCGCATTTATAGATTTTTATAGACAGACTCAGAAGTCTTTCATTAATGTTATGAATTTTAAGTAATTATATATTTAAATAGCATGTAAATATTATCCTGATACATAGTTACACTGATCATTGACTCACTGATTCACTGGTTATGGAACGCTTCTATATCTACCACTTCAAATCAAAGCTTCTACTGCCCTATATCTCGAAAAAGATTAAAAAGTTATACACAGAAAACGTTATAAAATCCTCACCTTTGATGCAATCAACATGCAGTTTTTCATAATTTCGTCATAAAATATAGAAAGCAATCAGTGCTACTTAAAAAATCTGAAAATCCACCCTTACCCTGATTTGTTTGGAATCGTCACTTTTTTAGCTTAAGAAATTGCTTTATTTGTGTAATAAAGTTGAAAGCTGTTGCATCTACGTCATAGTTTTTAAAGCGGACTGATTCGAAATTTTTACAATTTATGAAAAAGTTTTACTCAAAAAATATAACAAAATTCATATCATCGGACCGATCGACTTTCACAAATATGTAAGGAGTACAGGGGGAAAATACACCTCTTTAAAAATCCGAAATCTACATGTTCCCCGATTTTTAGAAACTTTTAACTTAAAATTACTCAAAACTGTTCATTTCAAAAAAACCTACTCGAAATTATTCAGATTTGTGAGCACAAATCCTTGAATTTAGAATTAATTTGGCAACTTAAGTAGGAACAAATATTATTTCTCTAACTATAAAAGTAAAAACAGAACATGAAATTATTTAAGTAGAGTGGACTAATATTAAATGTGTTGAGTGTAGACATTTTTTTGACAAATATTTTTCTAGCGCCCGTTGTAATTGCGCCCAGAACGAGCTTTATCTTTCGGTGTATATATAGCATGAAAAATCTTCCCTTATTTCGTTCGGATTCCATAACTGATTTGGGCGTTGTTTTTGACAGGAAACTTGAATTTTCAATCCATATCAATAGCATTATCTCTAAAGCTTACAAAAAACTTGGTTTTCTTAAGTACAAAACTAAAGAATTTTCTAACCTTCATGCATTAAAAATCTTATACTTTAGTTTGATACGCTCTAATCTTGAAAATTGTAGTCTTATTTGGGATCCGTATTATAAAAATAAAATGAAAATTCTTGAGCGGGTGCAGACTCAGTTTACTCGTTATTTATATTACAAAAGTAATCCTATTTACATTCCGAATATTTCTTCATCTTACTTGAGAAGTATTTTTGGTCTTCCTAGTTTAAGTTCTCGTCGTGATCTATTTTGTTTATTATTTTTTTATAAAGTTGTCAATAATATGGTAGACTGCAGTGATATTCTTCAAAGTATTTGTGTAAATGTACCGAACAGGTCTCTTCGTAATAGCCATTTATTTGTGGATCCAATTATAAAATATAATTACATATACTTTTCGTTATATAAATTTTATAAAATTTATAATAAGTTTTCTTTGGATTTGGATATTTTTAACATGTCTTTAGAGTTCGTAAGTCTTTAGAGTTAGGTGTTTTGAACTTTTGCAGTCATGACTGGTATTTATTTTATCTCAGTATTTTATCTTTTTTAATTTTGTCTTTTGTAATTTGTCCTTTTATGCATCACTGTAAATGGATTTCAATCTGTAGTGTGCATTTCTTTTATGAAATAAATAAATAAATAAATAAATAAATAAATATCATTTTCATGCTATAATATATCATTTATATGTCAGCTGCATTTATTTTTAAATATTTGTTGATATATCTTTTTACTAGAATCGTGAATGCTCGGAAAATACAGTTTTACGGTTATTATTCTTGGAGGACAGCCAGGTTCGACTAATTTGGTGATGTGAGCGCGTTGCAAAGTAACGAAATTAACAAAGAGATCTCTATCCCTTCTTAATATTTTCTTCCGTAAAAAATTGAATTCGTGATACAGGGCAGAGTAACGGACTTAGATCTATAGGACGACCATCGACGTATTCTAAAAGAGCTGAGCATAGTTTGTCTGTAAGATGGCGCTGTAAGTCGTAATCATTAATTTTATGTTGTGAGCATGCGCACGTTAACAGTAGATTGCATCATGATTTGTCGCTATGCGTCAGTAGAGGACGTTTATTTAGCTAACCATTGAAAGGGAGTCAAGTATTTTCCTTTGAGAGATTTCCACTATTTGGTCCGTCTACGATTACTGCATGATTATCCTTAATTCAAGTAAGTGAGCAGAACAGAGGAGTTGTAGTTTTGTTTACGCTGGTCTACGCGTCTCTAATGGAGAGCGTTATTTATTTACTAGTAGCGTACTGTTTGATTATTCCTTGAACGAACTTTACTATTTTAATTCGCTGTAATGCATTTTGCTCAGACTAATTTGAGCGGACTGTGAAAGTTTGCAGACTTGTTCAAGAGAAGCAAACAAAGTCTGCAGTCTTTATGCCCTGTTCAAGCTGTTTCGTTCAAAGTCAATTTCGCATACGTTCATTTGTTTCTTACACAAAACAAAATTAATATGTATCTATGAGAAAAGTTTATAAAAGAATGCTTACAATCGAAAGCAGTTTATGCAGAAGTGTAACTCTTTTACAGGGTCAAACGAAACAATGTTCACAAACAGGGTTATAAGGACAGCAGTTATAATAAATACTTTAGTATCTTCTGTAACGATGGAGGGAAAACTGTTAAACATCTGTTAACCCTTTAATGCGGAGTGAAACCACATAAATTCCAGCGCTTTCACTGCAAATGGCAAAAAATATAGTTAAATGGCTGCAACGATGAAAAAGTGTAGCTGTTGCCATCGAACTTTTTTGTCACAGCTGGCTGCGACGCACAGCTAGCTGTGTCAGAAAAGTTTTTTTTAGCTCTGTGGCACGCGAATGGCTATTCAATCGATCGCCATGTTGCTGCTACTTAAATGAATTCATAGGAGATAATGAATTCATAAGATATGCAATAAGAGAATCGTTACAACGGTTTACAAAATCTGCATATACCTCCCTTATCTTTCTTACCGACAGTCAATCAGCATTCATACACATAAATTGTGATAGACATTAAAATTTTTGTTGCCTACTGTATACATACTTAATACATAAGCATAATTTATTTATTTTCCACAGCTTTTAGAAACTACGTGCACACTTAATATGTATATTCCATTTATTTTCCACATCTTTTATAGAAGATAGTACGTTATCAACGCCATCTTAATTAAAAACAGCTACTTAGAAAACAACATGAAGACGTCATTAACCATAAAGCTCCCCAAAATCCAGTTAACTCACTAAAAATTTCCTCACTCCTCCAAAACACCAGGAACATAATCTCATTTCTGATATCAGTTAGCGAAAATTATCCCATTGCGTTTTTTTGTTCAAGAGCGATGTAACCGATGGCACAAAGTAGAGCTTTAATTTACAAAAACCTTTTACGTGCACCAAAAAGGAGACCGTGGGAAAAAAAAATAACACTAATGAATAAAATGAATGAAAAACTAATCCCGAGTCGTCGAAAGAGATTATATAATTTTGTTACAAAGTCACAGGGACATTTGACAGACGCGGCATGATTTAATTTTTATCTAACGGGGTGTTGCAGCCGATAACGCAATCTCCCGAAAATTACTTACTTTCTGGTATAAAGTCGATAGGCTTCTTTTTTTTTTCTGATCTTAGAAAAGGGACTTTAGTACTTTGTGAATCAAAGTGCGCGACTGGAAACGATTATAAGGTTAGTTGATTACTTATTTAGTCAACTAACCTTAAAGAATTTTTTGACGTCAGCTTCCCCCAGCCCACCCTTTTTAAACTCTCTGAAAGTTTTTATCTTAATTATTGATCATCTTTAAATTTTTGTTCTTTAATTTTATTAGTTTATTTATTTTTATCATTCCCCAGGCTTCAACTGTTTGTTTCGAATTTCGACGTAATGCTAGGCGTGAAATTATTAGGATTACGAATGATAATTTGAATAACAACTGATTGTGACTGAAAGAGACGCTTTGGTAATTCATTTTTATATTAAAAGGGCATTAAGGGAAATATAAAAATGAGCACTTTTTTTTTCCTTTACAGGTGAATTAGTTTGATAAATTAAGCGACAAGTTTTGATAAAAATAATTTTTAGCTATTAAACGACCGGTGCTTTTTTAAAGTCAAAAATATTTCTACATTTCATGATTTTTGTAGACTGATATTTGCTTTGCTATTTATTTGATCCTTAAATTTAATATTTTTTTTTTTTTTACGCCGACGGTTACAAATTATTATCGTTTATAACAAAAAAAAAAAAAAAAAAAAAAAAAAAAATCCATAGCAGGTTACATTTCACACGTTCTTTCACTTGAAATTACGCTAATACGACATATGCGGTGAGAAAGTCATCAGAAATTAGTAGATTTGACATAATTTATGCTTGCGCATATTCAATGAATTTATGCCAAGCTAAGACATCTTATGGGAGATATCTCTTAAGATCATGTCTGTCAACAAATTTCAGTGAGATTTATCGCTTTTTTGGGGGGGGGCATCCACCTCGTAAGAGGATAATCTCTTTTTCAATCAACTATTTTTTTGCACAAAATAAATACATACCTTCTCTTTTATTTAGCACACCCATTGTTTTAAGCACCCTTAAGAGTCCTAATTACTGAAAAGAAGGAATTAAAAAAAAAAGTAATGTCCCCGAATTAACATTTAAAAAATGCTAGAGGGCTTGAAAAATCGCCTGACGGGGCGATTTCTGCCGCCGTTTAACACCGTGATGGCCGAGCATCAAAAGGCATAAACGCCCCTCCCCCCCCCCTCCCATCACCGATATTCCTGCGTCGTCGCAAATATGCAGATCATCTCATATTGGAGAGAGAGTGAGGGGGGCCTTATTCTAAGTGCCCTATCAAAGAGATCCCGACAGCGCCTTTTTCTTTTGATGTTGACTTCAAAGGGTAGCGACGCAGCTTACGTCATCAAAGAATATCTGCCGGAGTCAGCAAGAAAGTGTGACGTGCGGTCGGGGAAAGGAATGGACAATCACTTTTTTTTTTTTTCTTTTGGATATTCTCTCATTAAGTTAAAGGAGAATAATCCCGACGGTAGGGGATTTTTCTTGCGTTATAGGGATTTCTTTTTTTCCTGCTTTTGAAACATTGCAAAAAATTGTCATCAGGGAAGTTTTATTGTTCTTAAAAAGTGCAATTGGGCCGATGGGACGAGATAAGGAGAGTTTTGATTGAGAGATTACCGCCCTTTTAGAATTTACCTTTTAAAAGTCTTTTTAAATTATTCTTTCGGGAGATAATCGCGATACTTGTCCGATGTAGGCCCGATGAAATGTTCTATTGTGTTGATAACATTTTTTTTTTTTAGTCGCAGATTACATCTTTTTTGAGGAAAACTTCTTATGAATAGTGTCATAAATAGAAAAAAATAAATTAAATAAAAATAAATTGAAAACAACACTAATAAAATAAAATAAAAATAAAAAAATTAAATTAAATTAAATAAAAATAAAAAAGTGCTGCTTCATAACTTTTTTTACGAGTGAAAGTAATGCAGGTATAGAGATTGTATTATTTTGCGTGCTTCAATAAAATTTTCAATTTAATGATGCAAATTTTATCTGAAAGAACATTTATTTTAAACTAACAAATCGCTTATAAGTTAAAGAAATTTCAAAGAGGTTTAAAAAGTATCATTTATTTATTATCAGCAAATAATTTATAAAAATTATTTTCATTGCTGTATTATTTTGACAGTCAACACAAATGCAAGGGACGTTGCACGTTATTTTATTTTATAATTACTTGAAAGTATATGAGAAAAATTTAAAGCTGATCGATTTAATGGTAACAGAGACCCTTTCTGAATTGAAAATTTATAAGTGATGTTAATTATTATCAAAAATAGAGAAACTTGTGGATTTCAAATTTTCTATTGCGTTCTAAAATGATTTTATCTCCAAAAAAAAAAAAAAAACCTCCTCGTATATTGGAAAGTTGGGTCATACAGGTATTGGTTGTCGGACACGCCTACCTTAATAAATTAAATAAAAATAAATTGAAAACAACACTAATAAAATAAAATAAAAATAAAAAATTAACGTAACAAAAAATCACGTAATTAAAGTTAAAAGTTTGAAAATGGTTGTATTTTAAACTTTATTTTCTACCCACAAAAATATTTCTCTTTTTCTCAATACACACACACGTGTAATAATAAAATAGCCTTTGCCCATTTAATTTAATTTAATTTTAATTTATCTTGAAAACTATTTTTAATCTCCGTGAAACGGAGTAACTTCTCTGTGAGGTTTGTTTCTCTGTTAGGCATATATTACTTTCAAAGACAAATTTTGAGATCACTTAAGAAATAAGAATGCTGCATAAGCGCATCTTGCATTTATTTTATTTATTTTTTATTTTTTTTTTTCTGTCAGTGTCGGCATCCGTCCTGCTGAGATCCATACCCGGGATAATTTCCTAAATCCGATCCGCACATGAATGACATCATGATGAAGAACCAATTATCTGTCTTGACCCTCCTCAACTTGATACCCTAGCGACAGGTTTAGGAACTAGGGGGTGTGCAATGTCTAGAGATCCTTTATGGGTCGAGATGCGACAATGAAGGAGATTAATCACCCTGCGCATGCTTAGCCCGCCTTTTTTTTTTTTACCAAGTTAGGGGTTGCTACTGGTGCCAGCCCATCGGTAATATCACTTCATCGGCGATTTTTTCGTCCGCCTCGCGAGGTTTTTTTTTTCTCCCCCGCGAGTCTAGAATTACGATCGTCATGGGCGTAACTTGGGCTTCGAAACTGGGGGGGCAAATGTCATTCTAAATGAAAGTCCATATATGCGTGCCCGTACACACACACATATATATATAATGTTTATATAAATATATATATATATATATATATATATATATATACAGTGGCGGCTCGTCATTAAGGGCCAGAGGGGCCTGGCCCCACCGACTAACCACCGTCTAAACCAAAGTATCTTCCTATTATGTCAGACAGTTCTTTCAATAATTTACCTTCATTAAAAAAAATGCACGCATTTTACTCTATTTTAATACTATCTACTAAAAAAGCATTTAAAAATCCGATAGTTATACGATTTTCCCCCTATCTAAGCCATGCATGAGCTGGCTTGCCTTGAATTTGGCGTCTTTTCTCCGTTCACCGGGTTGACATATTTGGCATTGACCACAAAAGCCATATTGACGCGGAATTAACTTGGCTTCCAAGCGGTTTATTTGGCACTGTCTTCTGGCCCCAGATCTTCGGGCCCTCGCATGGTTATCTGCACGACTGTACGGGAAATTTCGGCAATAGGTAGCTATTGGCAAAATTTTCCGCTTAGGAGGAAATCATTTTTTATGTGCGTGATCTATTTTTGCAGTGCAGTCCCTAATATTTAGAATTTAATAGCATCAACGCGGACAGCTTACGCCATTGCATTGCAATCATGGCACGTTTATGTTGGGTTGTTGCCACAAAAAGGATTAGAAAAAGGTTTTTCAACCTATCCATAGAAATTTTTAATAGGGCGCCGTCCGTATTTTCAATTCGCAAGTGAGGATCGATGACGTCAGTTGCTTTTAAGATACGTAAAAATTACGTCACAATTTTCTCATTTATTCCAGCTCTTTTTTCAACACAGGGAGACGATATTTTGATTAAAATTTACGGTAGAAATAAACTAAGAAATTCACGATTATTATTATTAGAAGTGGTATTTTAATCCGGTGCTTATTTAAAAATTGAAATGTCTTAACACAGCTGAAAATGTTCATTTTAAAAATTAAAAAGTTCGTTTTAAAGCGCGATATATTAAAATTTTCTATTTACTTTTTTTTATTTTTGGCATTTAATTATGGGGGCGGGCGTTGCCTAACATATCATGCATGCTGCGAGTATAGCTTTATTTTAACGTTGAATTACGTTCCTCCATAGTGGTCCTACATAAAGCAAAAATTTATTCATACCGTTTGCAAAATATCGAAAATATGCAAAATATCGAAATTAACTCCCTCAGCCAACCGGGG
The DNA here is from genome assembly GCA_038373885.1 of Cheiracanthium punctorium. Lineage (NCBI taxonomy): Eukaryota > Metazoa > Arthropoda > Arachnida > Araneae > Cheiracanthiidae > Cheiracanthium > Cheiracanthium punctorium. The sequence goes on along the minus strand of JAWZYV010008216.1, from coordinate 1,314,799 downwards.
TATCCTTTACGGCAGTTAAACAGTGACATCATAAATTTTAAAAAAATGCTTAAGCTCTGCAATTCTAACGCCCTGTCACAATTAAAGCGGGAATAAATAGTTCTGTTTTTCAGGAGACAGGACCATGGAGGATATATAAGATATCGCTATATTGGATACATGAATATTTAAATTGGCACCCCTTGGATAGTTTCTCCCCACGGTGAGATGAATTTTTTTTGGGTGCTAAATACGCCAATCTTATAAAACTCATAAATTAAATATATATGGAGAGTTTCCTTAATGGCAACGATTAGGTGAAATGATTATTATTTATGTTAATGCGTAAATTGCAAAGAATCGCCATAGAATCAAAAGATCCCATCGGTGCCAAATAATCTAAGCTGCTTCTTTTAAGCGAGTTTTGAAGAGGGAGAAGCAAAGATAGATAGTATCATGTACGTAATAGGTAGTATTATTAGATTTGTAAGGATAATATGAATAAATCACAATATACCACGTTAATAAATATTTCATGAAATTAAAAGTGTTTAACCTTTTTCAACGGTTGTCTTACAACCAACTAAACGAAAAGTAATTCTAACTTACGTTAATATATCCCGCCGTAATTTCAACAGAGGCGATTTCTTGAACTTTTTTAAAAATGAAATTCTGTTTCGTCACATGCTGATATGATTATAGTAAAATATTCGCTTCTTCCCGTATGAAGAGCGGGTACACAGCTATTTTAAAAACATCTCTTGAAAATACCATAAATGAATTCAGAAGACCTCAAAACGTGTAAATACGCCAAAATCTCGAAGTCGAATTTTTTCATGATTACAATATTTCCTTACATAGTACATGTTCGGAAACAAATAAACGGTTGTCCATTTTATGTAGTATCTTAGGTATTTAATGCTACAGCTTGAAACTAAAAAACAGTATGATGTAGAAATAAGACATTTTGAAAGCCAGGAGTTCTCTGCAAACCATTAAGCTTTTCACTTTTTTGATAGTGAATGACACTGACGTAGTTTTTGAGTCATTATACTGCTATGATGCCAGTACTCATGACGCAAACTTTACGTCAAGAGTCAAATAATTTTGCTTTTTTTTAAAGAAGATTCCACACCACGAATAAATTCGAATTACACATCTAAGGAAAATTTTCGTTTCCCACCGTGAGAAGAACGGGCACGCAGCTAGTATATATATATATATATATAAACTATAAATCATAAAATATTTATTCTATAACAATGGAAAAAATACTGTACTAAAACGGATAAAATTTGAGAACAGTTATTTTTAACTCTTGAAAACAAAAAGTAAATAGTGCAATAAGTATAATTAATAAAATAGATAAAAATGGCTTACTTTCTTCCCCTTTTATCAAAACAACTCCACAGCCACTGGTATAACTGGGGACCGAATGAGCTTTAAGCGGTAGAGTCTGCTCTAAGAGAGAGCTTTAAGTGGTACGTCCAAAACAAAGTTCATTGGAAGGATTGGAAATTGCAATATGTGTTCACTATAAAAAAAAAAAAAAAAAACTCCACAGCCACTGGACATGAGCAGGGCTTGACTGTCAAGAAACATTTGACGGTCAAAAACTGAAGCGGCCAACTTTGATTTTCAAACGCTCTTTCCAATAAGTAAGGAGAGGCATCATTTTTAATTTAAACAAAACTACATTTCCCCCCTCAAAGCGCAACTATAATGGACGTCTTCTATTTAAGGAATTCCTGAGAAACAAACCCAGATGATGTTCATCAATACATTGGAGTCTTTTCTCCAGACTAATAGTTTATCTTTCTTTAAAATTTACCGATTTGACAAGAAAATTACGAAAAATACTTACCTGTACTCATGCACAAAGCAAGTTAATATTTCACTGCAGGATACAGATATTCGGCTGGTAAAATTCATTTAACTTAACCAAACTTGACACACAGGCATCATTTATTTAGATTAGCTCTTTGTAATCCATTCTTTGCAGCTCATTCAACCCTCTTGTACATCTCCTGTGTCCTAACATCGAGTCAATATGCTTGCGGGAAAAACTGGTCCTATTCTATTTAAGTGAACACAGATGTGACTGATTTTTGCGTTAACGGGATATAAAAGGGCCGCGTTCGACATTTAAATCACTACAATTTTTCACAGAATCTTAATGGTCATTTAGTGATGACATGTTCTTATGTTTTGTTTGTAGGTCCAGAAAAACGATCATTTTATGCCTTGTTAAAAAGCCGCTTTTCTTGCGGGGTTTGAAATACATTACAATGAAACTCATGCACTGCACATTTTCTATTTTCTGTAACCTCTGTTCCCGCGGTACTTTCTTTAATGTTAGCGAGCTGCTAAATTTACAGCATTCTAAGCTCAATGTTCATGTTTTTCCTTGACTTGGACAGAAAATTTTTAATTTTTAAGAGAGTCCAGTACGTTATTTTTATTTATTTATATTTTATTTTATTTTTTATTTATTTATTTTTGGGAGGGGGGGGGGAGGTTGATATTGTAAATATTTTTAGAAAAATAATGTGGAAAAAGATATTTAATAATTTGAAGAGGTGGAACGACTTTTAGCGTGACTTCATTAATCAAAAGTTTGGCATAAGCGGGGAACAGGCGTCGATACAAACAAACATTGGGCTCGTTTTGTGGCCCTATAACAAAATTACAATCGATTTTAACGGAACCCCTTCACAAAAATACAGTCGATTAAAACTGCCCTTCATTGGCATTTTACCCTACATTTTAATGTGTTTCATCAATTAACAAAAAAGTGACTTTTTTTTAAATTTGGTTTGAAAATTAACAAAAAGTTCTGAAATTCACAAAAATAGGCAGTTTCTACAAAAATGGGCCCTGGAAAATATTCCTGGATTGACCCCTGATAAATTATGTATGTTATTGAGTTGAAGACGTATTAACGAAAATAAAAGGGGGGAGGTATATAAATTAGGTGAATATACATATACTCTAAAGAAAACTAATGTTCTGAGATATTATCTTAGCTAGACTTATAAACGATTTTTTTGAAATGCTAGAAAATAGAATTATATGCACACATGGGCGCCCATAAGGGGGGGCAAGGTATGGAACTTGCCCCCCGCCCTAAAGTTTTAGGTTTATGTCTCATGATGTTAGCAATGGCAAAAACAGAACTAAATTTGTTAAAAGTTTGAAATTTGCCCCCCTCTAGAAATTTTTTTTGAAATTTGCCCCCCCCCCTAGGAAAATTACTATGGGCGCCCATGTATGCACATCAGCAGATCGTTATAAACAACAGCAGTGAAGGTTCCCCTTCTGTGTCGAACGTTGCTTCTCCCTATTGCTGGGAGCAACGCTGTTAGTAGGAAGTAATGAGGTGATTTGTTGCTATATTTTTCTAATGCATGAAATTCTAAAAGGGTTAAAGGTATCGAAATACTGACTTAGATAGTACTGCAACTAGAGTTTATCTCTCACGACGAACCAACTAGAACGGCCCCCTCCCATGGAACCATAACTTATTTTGGAGCCCCCTACCAAGTCTGGGGCACGTGTCCCTAGGTGCCCCTGGCAGCAGATATAAATCATAAAATCGCAGACCGCTTCTTATTCTCTTAAACTGCGTCGCATTTGAATTCGCAATTAGTCGTCTGTCAAGTCAAGTAAGTTGTGCCCGATCATAAAAGTGTGTTGTCTCTCTGCTACTGACCTTCAAACACCAAAATTAGGTTCATTAAAATATAAATGAGAAACTGGCCCCAACCTGTGACAGGGCGGCAAATAAAGGGGGGCAAGCGGGCACGGGACAAGCACCGGGAGACATTCTAAATGGAACGCCAAAATCAGTTATAGCTTCTTGGGATGGGGCGCGGCTCCATGCGAGGGGGCACACGGCCATGGGCACCCATAAGGGGGGGCAAGATAGGGAACTTGCCACCCCCTAAAGTTTTAAGTTAATGTCTCATTATGTTAACAAATGGCAAAAACAGAACTAAATTTGTTAAAAGTTTGAAATTTGCCCCCCTCTAGAAACTTTTTTTTAAGTTTGCCCCCCCCCCCTATGAAAATTACTATGGGCGCCTATGCACACGACACTAATTATGGTTTGCCCCGGATGACATAAACTCTAATTGCGGCATTGCCTGTGAAAATGACCTCTTTTTGCTCACTATTTACAGCAACAGGTCTTTTTTTCTAACGCTGAACAATTGATTTCAGACAAGTTTAAAATTGCTGCCCCTAATTTTTGCTTTCCTGAGAAGTTATCTAGCTTGGCCATTTGGTAGAATCTGCCATCGTTCCTGTTGGGTTGAAAAGCTTCTGTGATTCTATTCTTTTGTTGATTTTTGTAGGGGAATTTTTTTTTTTTTAAATCTGATAGTATATTTGGGTTATAAATGCATGATTTGGGTTCAAAATCATAACTTTGCCCCCTGACTTTTTAGACTAGGGGGGCAATTTTCACAACTGCAGGGGCAATTGCCCCCCCTCGCCCCCCCCCAGATTACGCCTATGACGATCGTTTTGAAACAACCGGTGATTCCAGATACAGGTTCAATATTTTATCATCCCCTTACTCAAACAGCTGCGGCAACACTCACATGTAGAAGAATGATTGCTTTTAAGAACACTCTGGACAATAGTAATTAATTAAGCTGTATTTTAAGTGTTTTTTTTTTATGAATTATACAAAATAAGCATTGTCCATTTTTCTGTACTTACTCAGATTGAAAGATATTTAAAAGTTACTAAGCTTTTCTCAAAGCAGTTAAAATTATTTTCCTTGGGAAAAAAAAAAATAAATAAAAACAACATCAGACATTTTTAATAATGTTTATTGATTTATACAAAGTAAGTCTTCACTTTAGATAAAAGCAATTCAAAAGTTTTCAGTAAATTAGCCAATTCATAATTCTAAGATTGCATACATACATACACTTTTTTGACTGAAACAAAATTTGAACTTAAGGGAGATATATTAAAATGAAAGTAAAGCAAACCGCTCTCGAAGAAATATATACTTACTTTTGTTAACTATTAATACAGTTAAATTTTTAGTGTATATGCCAAAGATATAACGATGTCTTCATTTATTATTATAACTAATAATATTTTTTTCAATTTAAAATTATTTTAGAAATTCTAATTTTGAATAAAAATAATAAGTTATGAAACAGGAACAATGTATAAATTATTTGTGCTGAACATGGCATAAATAATAAACTAAGTATAATATTAATAAGTTACATACTCTACATTAAATTACTTCTGATACAAAGGCTTTGATTAAAATAGTTATTGGCCGTATTTAATGTGTTTCTATTAAGTAAAGATGTATTTTACACACTATTATATGTATAACTACGTATTAGAAAATTAGTTTAGATGCGTAAATATTGAATACAGATTGAATAATGTTTTAGTTATATTAAAAAATCAAAATCTCCATAGTTATATATGTAGAGCAGTGGCGGATCTAGGAATATGTTAAGGGGGGGGCTACAGAGGAAAAAAATATTTCATATTTTAACCCTAAATTTTAGAATTACTTAACTAAATTAATTATTATTTAACTTTATTAATTTCAGTGTTTAATTAATTAATTTTAATTAGTTTAAGTTTTTATACTGTATACACTCACTCAAAAGGTATTCGGGTGTAAACCGAGTTTTCTTAACTTTGTGAAAAACTAATTACTTTTTTAAAAACCGCACGCCTGAAAAGAAACATCAATCAGAACCTATTGTTATGTATTGCATGATGAACTTTCATGGAAAACAATACTTTAATTACGAAACCGATAGGGAAAATTGTACTTACTCTCAGATACCTTTTTATGAGGGTATTATAAGGCCGAATCTATAGTACTCTGCTAAGGATAATGTGAAAAATTATTTTTCGTATTTCTAAATTTAAGAAATGGTATGTTCAACTAAAAATGTTTCGTTTTATTTTTTTATTTTTTTTATTAAGCTAGCTCGTCCTCTTCACAAGTCTGCCAATTAGCTGTAGTCAATCTCCTTGATTTTTTTTTACAGAATATATCAATTACATCATTGATGTTGACTGTCCTATCTTTATGGATGTTTGCGAGAGCTAGTCCATTTAGCCTCGTCTGTCCCATCGAGCTACGTAAGTATGTTTTAAGGCGCTTCAAAGTCGAAAAACTCCTCTCTGCCGTGCTAGTTGTGACTGCAATCGTCCCAAATATTCGGAGAAGAATTTCCACAGTCGGAAAGAAAGATCTATCACAGTCTTTGAGACTTTCAGAAACTGATTCTGGTTTTTTGATAGCATTCTCCCATTTGGTTCGCCATAATTTGAACTCCGATTTTAATTGAAGTTCCGAAGTTTTAAAAAACCTGGAATATTTCAAAGCTGCTTGAATAATATTACTATCGTCATGAATCGCGTTTTTTGATGGAATGAGACCTTCCAGTGGTAAAATTCCAGTAAACTCTTTGTTAAACCTCAACTCTAGTTGGGAAATAAAATGATCTATCACAGGCAAAAAAAATACTCTTCTAAAATACTCTTCCACATTGCTTGCAGTAATATTTTCCCTATTGGTTTGTTTTCTGCATATTCTAGGAATTTTAATTTCGCTGTTTATATCTTCAGATACTTTTAGACAATCTTCAAAAATATTCCCGAATTCCAGAACATCGTTTCTTCTTATATTTTTTAAAGCTTCAATTACATTCTGAATGTGACTCAGTGCTGATGAAATGTCCAGCTTAGGACTCTGCAGCGTCTGACTAAGCTTTAATGTGAACGAAAGGCAATATGTTGTCACTGCAAGAGCAACAACAAAATCGCCTCTTCTCATAGCAGTGCTATACATGCATGCTTTGGTTGCTGCTTCAGAGTCGGTGTTCCTACTTGCTACCATTTCATCTAGCAAGGTCATGACAGGAAGAAATAGTTCTTTAAATGTAAGAAGAGTGTCATGCGATTCAACCCATCTTGTTGGGCACATTGCTTTCAGTTTGGATTTTTTCGTTTCAGTGTTGTTTGACTCAGAAATAATATTTTGTAAGGCGTTTGACCAGTCGTGAACACCAGTCGTGCCGTCGACCTAGCCGTTCGGAGTTTTCCGTGGTTTCCTCCGAAACCACGCGTAAATACGGGCTAGGATCCCTTGGAAAGATCCCCCATGGAGAGCATTACCTTTATAGGCGTAAGACCCTAGTGCAGTCAATTGGCCTTAATCCACAAACAAACAGACCAAACGGTGAAAAGGCAGAATTTTTAACAAAAGGACGTCATCATTATTCTTTTATTTATCAAAATCGAAATTTCAGGGGGACAGGTCGGAACCCCTGGATACGGCCTTGATAAAGGGAGTACTTGCCTCTCCTTTCCCTAGTGATTTAGTATATTGGTTTATGGTGTTAAAAGTGCATCACAAAGCAAAATCGGAACTGAAATTGTTATAAGTGTGAACCCCTCTAGAATAATTTTTTTTAAGTTTGCCCTAATAGAAAAATTATGGGCTCCGATGGACTAAATTAAGATTAATTTTTTGAGAAATAATATGACTTTTAAATAGATTTTGAAAAACTTTAATGAGGTCCGAGATTTGAAAATGTCTCTTCAGAAGCTGTATTATGCACTTTTACAAACGATGAACTTATATAGTTCATGAAGCATCTAGGAAAAAATTTAACTATACATTATTGTATAATATCTATGTATATTCATTTTGCTATGCAAATTTTATTCTTAAGAAACATTTTTTTAAAGAATTGCTTAAGGTATTTAGATTTATTGTTTATAAAAGTGGACGTTACAGTTTGTAAAGAAACACTGATTTTTTTCAATTCTTTATCATAATTAGTTTGTTTTTAACGTTGTTAAGAACCATATGACGAGTGTATATTTTGTCAAGGAACAACCAAAATAACAACATAAATATATCTTATTATTATTATTATGACCAAAACTTAAAAAAAGATTTTACCTACGGTGTGTTATTTTTATTTTACTTTTAAATATTAAAAGCATAACTGTTAACGCTCCCGATTTTTTCGGGAAATTTTCCACCACAAATTTTAAACAGTCTTAGCTTAGTTTACATTAAAAAATTTAGACTTTAACAATACAGTGCTACATAAAATTTAGTGGTGGAAAATCTCCCGAAAAAAATCGGGAGAGTTGCCAGCTATGTAAAAGAGATCTGCTAGCAGAGAAAATAACTGTTTACAATAAAATATATAAAAATATTTGTTGCATATTATTACCGGAAATTATAGTTACTCTTAGTGTGCAACCAGAAAAAGAAAGAGACAATTTTAAAGATTTTATAAAAAGTGCTACATACAAGCAGTTAAAATATGTAGCGTAAAAGTCTTATAATTGCATCCTTTTACGCGAAAACATTCTAAATTGATTTTTAATTGAAAAGCTGTTGAGGTAGGAAAGTGTTTAATTAATTTCACCATTTACAATGGGTAAAATGCTCTAACGTGTTAACTCTAGCTATTATTACTATCGTGAGCGCAGAGCAAGTTTTTTGTTTGTTTTGGTGGTGGGGAGGGGAGGCACAAATGGAATTCAAGAGTAGGGACGTTTAGCTGAAATTTTGAAACAAATGTCTGAAATCAAAGGATTTCGAGACATAGTTTTTTTTTTTTTTTTTGGGGGGGGGGGCAGTTTTCTTACCTTCGACGCTACTCTTATGATTGTTATTGTATTTTTCCCTGAGGAATATAGTATGCAGTGTTTAAAAGTGCATCTTGCGCTACCAGTCTGGAAAATAAAAACTCGTTTTCTCCTGAAACGTTTAGTCAAACCAGTTTCATTTTATGATTACTTAAGATTTTAAAGAATTTATACTATTTAAATAAAAAGATAAAAAAAGAGAACAAAATATAAGTAAATATATTTTCTTCCAGTTAGTTACATCACCGGCCAAGCTTTTTTTTTTCTTTTTTAAGGGAAGTTTTAAACAACCAGAAGGGAAGAAAATACTGATGTTTACCTTTTATTTATTGATTTATTAAAACATTAGCTTAATTGTAAAGATTAGAACTGAAAATTATCAAGTACGTTTTCAATATCTTTAACATTTAAAATACCCATTTTAAATATCTTATGTGACTCATTTAATTTGAATAAATTTTGTTCAGTAAAATAAATAAATAAAAATCGCCATGCTTTTTATTCATGATTGCATCACACACAAAAAGAAAATGTCGACTTTTGTAAGCTGTTGTCTTCTTAAAAGTATTTTTTTACCAAATTACAGCAAAATTTTAGAGTAAAACATTCACACAAGTTAATGCATATTCAAGTAAAAAATATAGCCTGAGATCTGTCCCCTTCCCAAATGAAAGTATTTCTATGCCCTATATTTTTTTACAATGGGCATTTTTTTACCACGGATTATTTTTTTCTTTTTCAGAAGGCGTTTTTTCTAGGCATCTTTTTTTTCCGTTAACTCCAAAAATTATGCTTTAAATAAACTTGATACTTTGTATAAAACACATAGAACAGTAAAAATAAACTGTACACACGTTACAAGAAACTAAATAGCCTCCCTTCATCAGTAATAGAAAGTTTTTTTTTTTTTTTTTTTTTTTAACACAATAACAATTTAGTCGCGATAAATCCTACACTCACTGGCTCCAAGCCTGGTTCAGTCATCAAAATGAGGTGATATATAAAATTTATGTCTAACACAATCAAGAATTATATGCAGGAAGTAGTTTTAAATAATTAAATTGAACTTACCTGTTTATCATTCACAGAAGCAGATGGTTGGTTTGTTCCATCTGAGCTATCCATAGAATCCTTTCCAGTACACGCAGCGGTGTTTTCATAAACATCCAATTCACTTGTTTTCTCATTGTCAATTTTTTCTTTTTTAAAAAAGGATAAAATTGAGTGATTCGACGCTTTTCGCTTTTTTTCCATTTTTATTTACTTAGTAACCTGAAACTGCACCAATATAATCTCCTAGCGAAATCCGAATGAAGTACAAGATTTCTGACGACACCTTTTCCAGGCGTAGTTTCAACTACAATATCTGATTTGTCATACCAGTAGATGAATGAAAATTTGTCTATGGTCATCATCCAGTGGTCATCACGTGTGGCCAGCCATCACGTGATTACCATTGGCCACAAAGATGAAAAAAAAGTCCACTTGTTGGACTGTAGGGGGTAGCGGATTGGTAACAGCGGCCTAAATAGAGGTGCGGCACTAGCATTGTGTCGGTATCTCTCAATTTCAGTAATCTTTTGAAAGAGAGAATTCTTCCTAGACATTTGTTAAAAGACCGTTTGCGAGTACTGAGACGGCTGCAAGATCAAAGGATTGACGGATTACTTTCTAATCTGTTCGAGGTGTTAATGGACAAAGATCTGAGTACGTAGAAAGGTACCTGCGAGTGCCCAGACGGGCCACCCAAGATACATGTGTGAAATCTGTGAGGATGACAGATGTTAGCTTTCTTTTTCGGCTCCTCTGTTTTCCTTAGAGGAGACAAACTTTGATCGATTCTCATCTCTGAGAGCGCTGGACACCTTGAATTCTTCTTTGAAATACGAACCACCTTTTTTTCGGTACCTCGTTAACTTGAATGTATGTGTGGAAATTCATATTGGATGTAAATAATGTATTAGTCAAGAGAGAACAAGTTTAAATTTATTGATGAACCAACTTAATTTAATTATTCATCCACATTTATTAGCTTCCTGAGCAGTCAATGATTTCAGACAGAAGGGGGGGGCTTGAGCCCCCAAAGCCCCCCCCCCTGGATCCGCCACTGATGTAGAGTAATATTTTACAAAAACAGATTTTCAACAGGATACACCCACATTGAAAAGGGAAGAAAGAAATCATGGTTTTTGATTACTGACTAGTTAAGGTTATAATTTTAAAACACGTGATTTCATTTATTATTATGTAAAAATACTGTTTTACCAGTTAGAACTTTTGTTTTCTTACCTGTCGGAGCATTTAATTTACTTTCTCCGCATGTTTTCGCTTGTTTACAAACACAAGCTTTAGTTTGGCAACAGCCGAAAATGAAGCTTTTAAGCCAACATCAAGGAAAATTTCGCCAATCAATCGCTTCCTCAAATACCACAAAAAATTTTTAATTTCTTTTCAAATAAAGATGGAAACTTTCAGATTACCCTACGTAAACGTATAATCTATCAATTCTAGAGTATGTGCAATAGTTTTACTACGTTTTAACTAAAAATAATGAGAAAAACTCTCAAAACAAAGGAACAGCGTTTCGCCCAAAGTGTTCGGATGTCTACAAATTCGGTATTTTTTCAATTAAATTCGTCATGTTAATACATAAAACTTATACGATAGAAATAAGCAAAGAAATCTTAACAAAAATAAGGTACAATTGAAAGAATCTTATTTTTATTTTGCTGTTAATAATCTTTTATTTCACGAACTCCTTCATGCGCTATGCTTCTCCCATTGACGAAAGACTCAAAACCGCCTCGGGTGGTAAAAAAAGCTGCTTGTCCAATCAGCGGCTGACTTGCACTTGTCCGGTCTCTTAGGAATAAAGGGTCTCTAGCAATGTCAGGAGCGAAAAAATTGAAGGTGCATTTCACTAGCCCCCCCACCAACGAGTTTCAAAATTTTGACGATTGTACTGGTTTGTACTATGTTTGTACCGGCTAGTACCAAAATATTTCCGTTTGTACCGGTTTTGTTAAAAAGTTATTAACGATTTTAATGTGGGGGGCTAGAGAAACGACAGCCCCCCCATGAAGCAATTTTCAAAATTTGACGATTGTACTGGCTTGTACTACATTTGTACCGGCTAGTACCGAAATATTTCCGTTTGTACCGGTTTCGTTAAAAAGTTATTAACAATTGAAATGTGTGGGGCTGCAGAAATGGCAGCCCCCCCATGAAGGAATTTTCAAAATTTGACGATTGTACTAGCTTGTACTACATTTGTACCGCCTAGTACCGAGAGATTTTTGTTTGTACTCGTATAATTAGTGAAATATAACGGTTTTTTCACAAGAATTACTGTGCGAGCATACGGTCATTGACCGTTCGCCTGTCAGTCCTCAGTACTCAGTCAGGGGGCCTGTCCTTTCGAGACGGTGTTGCTCTGACCGACTTCCTTCGCAGAGGGGTGTCACCAACGTCAAGGTCGAATGTGGATTCGGGGGGATAGATTATCTATCGCTTTTCTAAAGTAAGACAAGTTACAACAACCCTGTTCAGCCAAGGGGTAAACGGACATCGCTGACAGTGATTCACTCGCCAGAGAGTATTTATGATGTCGACGATTAGTTTGTGTTACAGTTTATACAACACTTTCTTTTAGACACTATAATTATTGTCAGAGAAGCTAGAACATTAGCTGTTAATAAAGAATAACTTTCTTGTATAAATCAATTTTCTGTTCACCGTGAGATTTTGTTTTAAGCATTATTAATCATTAAATACTGAAACTATTTAAAAAGATCGAAATTTAAAAAGTGTGGAAAGTTTTTAATAAATATTATTTTAAATACAGAAAATTTAAAACTAACCATAATATTTAGACAATGCTCGCAATACCGTAATAAATTTAAGATGTTTCTTTTGCATTAACAAAATAAGAGGGGGAGCAGAGGGTCAGATATTACTTCTATTTGACCAAAAACTTAAGTTTTCCGTGATTCAAAATTTTAAAAGAAATTAAAAAATTCTCAGCGTCTCCCTGAAAATAAAAAATGATTAGAGACGTGTATATTGAAATGGGGGGGGGGGGAAGACAGAGAGAGTGAGAGAAATAGGTGACTACACTACTGATAAATTCCCCCACCTCTAAAATGCACACACTATTACGTACTTAGAATTATAACTTCTACTGCAAGATTTTTAGAACCTTCTAAGCAAAATTAAATTAGCCTATTGTATATTTATTTTTTTAAATATAAGCTTTTAACAATAATGCATTATTTGGAAGCCGTTTAATAATACCGTATTATAATATTTTAAAGCTTCTGTTAATTTTACATGATTGTGAAACCTGCATATAACCTGCGTATTTAGAGATTTATGATTACAGATACATATTTTGCAGATTTTTGTTTTAAGGGTGTTTTGTATGTAAAGCTAACCTATTAATGATCTCATTACTTTTTGTTTCAAGTGATACGACTTTTAACCAAAATTATAGAAAAGCAATTTTCATATCTTTATCAAATGGGGCAAGAATCCTCAAGTGCGATGGGGTAAGAATTCGAATGCAGATTTTAGCCCCTAATGCTTTGGGGTCGTGATGGTTTTGTTAGTTTGATTGTCATGTTCCGGGGCTTCCAATAACCATCAATTGAGCTAAGTTCTGGGACTTATAATGATGATGTCCATCAGGACCGGAAAAATCTATTCCCCCACATGAGCGGGGCAATGTAAAATTTTCAGTTAGGAATGTATTTCCTTTTATTTTATTTTATTTATTTATTTCCACTGATTCGGTTTGTAATTGCAATATTTACGTTCACATCAGTTCATTTTAGCACCATATCAGTTTTTTCTACGTCCCTTAAGTATCGGAAAACCTTTTAGTTATGTAACAGCCAACTGTCTTCCTCCTATTTTGTGTTTCTCTAATTACACTTAAATGACAGTGATTTTTTCTTCTTTCTATCTGTTTTTGTTAAACTAAATTTACAATACATACTTTAGCGATTATTATCATATTAAACCAAAATTTTCTATGCAGTTCATAAAATAATAATAATAATAATAATAATAAATTAAGGAAAATTTAATTATACTCTACCAGTATTGAAGGTGCTGATATCAGTCAAATTCAAACCTGACAAATAATAGTTTTGCAGCAAAGACAACTTTTCAAGTGGGTTTCATTCTGAGTTTTATGTCAAGTACACCACTGCGGATATTTACCCCGTAAGATGGGGCAAATATCCGAAAATACCAAAATCTGCAAAAGTCACTTCCAGTTTTTTGCATTAAAATTTAGATAAAAATGATCATTTAAGGTGACAGGTAAAGGTTTAAGCTACATTCTAGTAGAAATTTAGGTTCATGACTTATTCCAAGTTTTCAGAAAATTCAAAATCGTGGACCATTGTCCACCAACTACTTTATCTGTTCATTTTTTTTGTGTGTACGCTTCTATTTACCAATTAAGCACTTTCAGTTAAACTTTCTGAAAGTGGAGAGGGGGGGGGGGGGCAAAAGAAGAAATATGTGGCTGCTTCTTTTACAGATATGGGGAACTTTTGAAAAGTTGCGGCCCAAAATTTAGGATGTTAGCGAAGTTGCGGGCCTTATAATTGGGATTTATATGGGGTTTTGTATGGTTTATATGGGTTTTATGCAGGGTTTTGATATGTTCCACTGGCCGAATTAAAAGCCATGGGTTCGACCACGGATCGGCAATTGTCCATATGTGTTTTAATACAACATAAATACTGGCAAATTTGTGAACAAAATTATGAAAATATTATTATTATTGTTCTTAGTATTGTATTTCGCATACTATTTCAATTCATAAAAACAGTTCTAATTTTGCTTCGCATTTAATAGTTTAGTACTTAATAATAAGACTACTCTACTTACAAATCGTAATCAGTTTTAGATGAAAATTCTGCAATGATAGGTTTTTAAATGAGAAAATTATCATTGATATTAACATTTGGCTGAAATATTAGGTGAGTATTCTCAGAAGTATTTTTCTTTCTGTTTTCTTTTCTAATAAGCTATAATGTGCAGTATATTATAAATTTCCTGTAAAATGCTTTACGTTGCATAACGTTTTTACGTTATAAATCGAAAAGTGCGAAAAATGTTGCTCCATCCTTGTTTAACAAAATTAGACTTTTCCACATTTTGTCAATTCTGTACTTCCAGAATTGTGCATGTCTCCATCAAAGTGATCGTTACCCTTTTCTTTAGATGGCGCAGTAGATGACGTAGCACCGTTTCTTCAGCAGAAAATAAAATAAATATTTCTACGTAAATTGAAAAAATTAAACTCCTGTGTTCATTGTTAAAATATTATCTTTCATTATAATACTTATGCGATTCATTTTATTATATTTTAAATGCATAAGGCTATAAATTTTATCATTTCACATCAACCCTCCATCCTCTTCCGCCGCATATATATCGCGCATTTTCCTTGTCTCCTGATAAGCGCGATATAACGAGGGGATACTACGATTTTAGCTAGCTTTTCTAAAAAAGTTTCGCCAACGCAGGAATGCACCTCTTCCTGGTAACCCGGCAATTTTTCCAAGTGTTCGACCCCCGGATTTTCTTCCCCTTTGACCTCACACCCTTCAGACCAGTGGTCGAATATCCGGAAGACGGGGAAAAATTCTGAAACCCAATGTTTTGGATAGCGGTCGATGAACTCTTGCGTTCTCACAAAATTGCTTATGGGAAAACCGTTATATCTCTCTTATCATAAGAGTACAAACAAAAATCTCTCGGTACTAGGCGGTACAAATGTAGTACAAGGTAGTACAATCGTCAAATTTTGAAAATTCCTTCATGGGGGGGCTGCCATTTCTGCAGCCCCACACATTTCAATTGTTAATAACTTTTTAACGAAACTGGTACAAACGAAAATATTTCGGTACTAGCCGGTACAAACATAGTACAAACCAGTACAATCGTCAAATTTTGAAAATTGCTTCATGGGGGGGCTGTCGTTTCTCTAGCCCCCCACACTAAAATCGTTAATAACTTTTTAACAAAACCGGTACAAACAGAAATATTTCGGTACTAGCCGGTACAAACGTAGTACAAACCAGTACAATCGTCAAAATTTTGAAACTCGTTGGTGGGGGGGCCAGTGAAATGCACCTAAAAATTGAGGGGGTCTTTCCCCATAGTAACTGCCCCTGATAACACGTAACCCGTGAGTGGGTAGGTCGCCGGTCCTTCTCCAACAAAGTTATAAGAAATAAAGATTCAAATTAACCTCGATACAGCTGTGGCCTGCAGTTATTTAACAGAAGGCGAATTCATTACATATATATCTTTATATATATAAATATATATGTTGCCATATGAAATATATGCATATTTGCACAATTGTGAAAAATGCCAACTAAGCTGATTTTAGTAAAGGATGCACTTTATTTATTTATTTTTTGATGAAAGCTGAAACTCCATATATTTGTTAACATTCTGGCCACAGGTAAATTTTTATAGGCTTTCAAAATTCTCTCTATTTCTTCTTCATAAATGTGCGAAATTTTAAACTAATGTTCCTAGCAATGATGAAAACTTTTTTTCTTTTTCAAGAATAAATAATAATAATAAAAAAACAGGAAACGTAAATGAGCGGATTCAAAAATTTTAGATTACTTACAGACTTTAGTATTATTATTGTGTTTGCATATATGGATAAAAATTTTAGATTAGTCTCCATGTGTCGTAGTTGAAATTTCAGATCTTTTATCCCCAACATAAAAAAAAGAAAAAAAGGGAAAAATTTTCTCTCTCTTTTAGATCTTTAAGACTGTTAAAATGTTTCACAATATATTTTAATTACCCTGCAACATTTAAGGCTTCCTTGATTTTAAACTGTGAAAATTTATAAAAACATGCACATTATGTGTACATTTTCTTGGTTTCCTTTTTACGCCATGCATTTTCTTTCAATATACAAAATATCTCTTTATATATACCCATTATACTATCAAAAAATGTTTTTTGTCAATCAAATATATCATTTTGGAATAACCAGAAAAAGAATAAGCCCAATTAGTGCAACATTAAAGTGCGTACAAAGATTTAGCAAAGAAATCATTTGTCTTGAAATAGATATAGATATACACAGAAAAATCTACTTCATAATGAGTTACAGCAGATTTTACCTTCATTTATATAATAGGGAGTTTTTGCATTCCGTTTCTTCTCACATTAACGTTAACACAATTCGCTATTCGGAGATTCAAGCCAATCAATTTTTTACGTGTGCATGCAGTGTACTGGCATTTAACGTTAGCCTTACCGGAAGTGAAACCGCTATGCAAAAACTCCCTAATCATTACTGGGGTTCTATTCTGCCACGTTCGTTTAAGCGGACGTTTGGATTTATGACGTAATTCGGAACGTACGCTGGAATATAAACATTCGGTAGAGAGTATCTGAACCTAAAGCTCCTCCGTACCTTGAAGAATACCAACATACTTTAGCAGATTGCGAATAACGTCAATATGATGTTACACGTCCAGGCGTTGGACGTGGCAGAGAACAGCCCCTTGTTGTATGTGAATTATATAGTATACTGTAACTTTCATTTTGAGCAGTTGTCTATTAAAATGAACGCTTAATATAATAATATGTTTTTTTCTATTATTACTGATGCGGCAAACCTAACTTAAGACACATTTACCTACCATAGCAGCTTTACTTTCAGCAACCATGATCTGGAGGATTCACAGAATAAAGAAAATTTTGTTGAACGTCGTATTAGAAAACGGTGACATTTTCGAAAGCTGCTCAAATTTAATACTTTAGCCGTAATATTCTAGGAGAGAAATATATTTTTAAGCAATTCATTTTCGAATTTGTTTATTTAGCATACACTGTCTATTCCCATGACTGTTTTTTTTTAAACCTTTGAAGCGCAACAATTTCCTAATCCTGAAAAAAGGGCAGCCGTTGCCATCTCTCGATTTAACTACCAGCAAGATGGCGGTCGATCGTATCGTTCATTGCGTGCCACAGATCTAGAGACCATTTTTGACACAGCTAGCTAGCTGGTAGTTAAATCGAGAGATGGCAACGGCTGCCCTTTTTTCAGCACTGAGCAGTCTATCCAATTGTTCTTCTATATCAATGTATTTCCATCATATTCTTCCAGTTTACAGCATATGCCAGTGCTGTTTAAAAATAATCCTGACAATTTTACAAATAATCGACAATTTTTACGAGATATTGTGTGCTAAAAAGTAAAAGATGCTCGTGTAACTATGTCGCCTTCGAGTATTTTTATAGAAATCAAATTTATTCTTCGTAACTGACAACAGTGGAAACATCAGTTTTGTATCTTCATGCGAGGACACCGCGTGTTAAAGGGTTAAATAAAAAATTGCGCATCTCTTAACAATCCCTTACGCATGATATTTTAGTAATTCTCTTTATTTTTTTTGCTAGTACGGGATAATTTTTTCCTGCCCCCCACGCTTCACGTACGAAAACATACTATCCTACCGGCGACATATTTCACCTGCCTAAATGAATTACTATTCCGTTCTGTCTCGGTCCATCTCGAGTAATCGAGGTTGACGTGACCGCCTAAGGGTAATTTGTAAGTGACTGCCAAATGTCTACTGAGACATATGTGCAGCCGTGACATATGAACATACTAAAGATCAGTTGGTTTCGGTTAGAAACATGATAAACTCAGTTTTGTGCGGGGATATGATAACGTCGAGGTCTCTTTTCAAAAGAAGCTTTAACAGGAAAGATAAGTTTTGCACAAAGCATCGCTTATGGAATACTTTTCAACATGATCTTAGTTAACAGTTTTTCTGAACTCGTTGGAAAGGAACCATTTTCGCATCATTACCGAAGAGCAACTGAATATACTGCCCAGTGCTGAAAAAGCTCAGCCATTGCTATCCCTCAGATTCAGAATCAGGGTGAACTGGCTGGGTGAACTCCTATTTGAGTTTACGACTAAATTGCCAGCCACCAATCATGCTGTGACCCCCTATCCATCTCTCCTCAGCCAAGATCAGGAGTAGCTTTACATTCTTAGAGAGAAGACCCCCATGTCATTTACGAAAAGGAAAAAAAGAAAAAATATATATATAATAAATTTATTGGAGTAGGGATGGACGCGAGACAACTTTTTAGCGAGACGAGACAGAGATTTACAGCGTTTTTGCGAGACGAGACAACCATTTTTAACATTAAGATATAGGCGATTTTTGCGAGACGAGACAAGCTTTTAGGCTATTTTGCGAGACGCGAGACTCTTATTTTTCGTCTCGCATCCATCCCTAATTACAAATTACATTTTTACAGAATACATGAACAATTTTGCATAGAGTCCTGTTTCATTTAAATGCAATAATAAAATATGGTTTTTATTACATCTGCAAATCTAGGTAGCAGATATCTTTAATTGTCTGAATTCGTTTACTCATATTCTTGGTTGAATATTGATTATTAATTATTTTAGAAGAAAGGCTAATTGTTCGAACAGTGGTACTAAAGGAGTAGTTAAAAATTTTTTTACAATGTACATTTTCAATTTCATAATTTTTTGGTTAATTTCTCAAACAAGATATTTCTTTTTACTACATTCGCAAATACAGGTAGCACAGATTTTTATAATTCTGATTTCATTTATTTATGTTCTTGGTTAAATGTTAAACTGCAATTATTGTAGTGAAATTTTTAATTGTTATGCTTTAAAAAGAGAAAATTAATCTTTATAATTAAATGTCAAGTGGAAGAGTGAAAAATTGATGTAGTATTGGAAAATTCACAAAATTATCAATATCCCAGGATAGAATGTTTGTATTTGTAAGATTATGAAACCGATATTAATTTGACTCTAAATAGGATGAACAATTTATAATTTTTTGAAATAGACTTGATTTGGTAAAAATGTGAGAAGACTATCTGCCTAGGTTTTGAATGAGAGATCTTTTGATTTTTTATAGGGGAGTTAGTAGGCAATTTGTGACATAATGCAGGCAGAGGTGTAGAGCTAGCTAAGAACACACACAAAGAAGGGAGGGTGATTTGCCAAATTTACGTAGCTATTGATTACGTGGTCAGTGATTAAAAAAAATAACAATAAATTACAATGAGGTAAATACATTGGGGGGAAACTTAAACGTGCGTTTACTGTTTCGACCAACATCCCAATCATCCCCCCATTTTTGCAGAATAGATTTATTTAATTTTATGTCTGCCAGTGTGAGCGGACAAAATAATTTGATAAGTGGACTAGAGGGCAAAGCTGCCTGTTTTGCTAGAGATCTGCAAGCTCGTGGCCTAATTTTAAGTTCATGAGAACTTAATCATATCAGAAGGGCTTGCTTAAGGTCGTTCCACTTTGTGGAAACGATTTTGATAGTTAACTTTTATCTATAAATACCGAATTTGTGCGAGGATTTGCTTCTATCTGATATCCACCATTCCTGGCAATTCCTCTAGCTCGAGTTTTCTTTAACCCTACAGTGCATACTGTTGCCAATTGGCTACACTCTCATTTTTTTTTTGTAATAAAAAGAAAATGTTGTTTTTTTTGTGTCTAAAAATGCATTTAAAATAAATGTAAGATCTCATGGAAATAAATTTTAGTTTTTAAAATGTATGCCAGCATAAATTTTTGAGCAAACAAGCATGGATTTATAGCAAGTGTATCCAGTTCACTGAACAAATTTTAGCCGAATTTTTAATTGTTTCTAATTTTTATTGCTAAATGGAAATAAACACAAAACTATTAAAACATGGTAGTATTGGACTAAATAAAGTAAAATTGGGCTATATTACTTTCTTCGATTTTACGAGAGCTATAGGGTGGACATTCTAATTTTTCGAATCTGAATTCTTTTTATGATTTTTATGGGAAATTACATGCTGATTTTTAAAAAAAAAATATTTTTCCCAGCATAAGTATAGCTAAATGAAGTTACGATTTTGCTTTCAGCCCATTTTAAGAAATCATGCTTTGTAGGGTTAAAAGTAAACTTAGTACTGTCAAGCCAATTTTACTACATTTGTCTTGAACCGTTTTCCAAAGTGTTCTTGGATGCCGTTTTCCTAAGGCTCGTTTTAATAAACCGAAAAAACAAACGTCCATTGGAGAAGTGTAAGGTGATTTTAAATGTATTTCATCAAATGAGATGCACTTTATTCCTGTTTCCGATTCTTTCTTTGCTAAATAGCTGCGAGTTGAGTTAGACTAGAGGCTTCGTCCCTATAATCTTAACTGTATCATTGCCTTTTCCATATAAGGCTGGAGTTTCTTCTTCAAAAATTTATTCTAAAATATTCTGTTGATAGTAGAGTGAATTAATTTTAGCTTTGAGACTTTTGTTATTTTTAATTTTCCGTTGTAACAAAATCCTGCAACTTTCATGAATCCCTTTGGGAACTTTTCTGTACACTGACGAAGCCATTTCGTTCGGTCATTCCCGACAGTTGAGCAATAGAACATTGATCTCCTTTTATTAAGTCACTTAAATACCCGTGCCTCATCGAGTGTCACCACAAATTTCCATTTTTCAGCAGATAGATGTTTTTCATATATTTTTTTACAATTTGTTTTTGTTTCAGCAATATGTTTTGGCAAAAGCAGATGAACTTTATTTTTAAACATCTTTTTTAACTTTCATGTATAGATTTCATGCAAGCAGAATATTTTAGGACCAATTTTTGAAGAAGAAATTCCATTCTTATATGGAAAGGAAATTCATGGAGTTTCAAATGGGCAAAGCCTCTAGTCACAGTTCTAAGTCAACTGCCAGCTATTTAGCAAAGAAATAATCAGAAGCAGGAATAAAGTGCATCCCATTTGATGAAACACCAGTATAATCAACTGACGCTTCTTCAATGGACTTATGTGTTTTGTGTTTTCGGCAAAGATTTTACTTACAGTGCTGGAAGACATTTCTAGTTTCAAAGAAACGAATCTTTGAGTCGGCGGATTTTTTTTTTTAGGGTCAGAGACTTAACTTTCTTCATAGTTGCCTGCTTTCGAACAGTCTATTAGGATGAGGTTTTGTGGCCATGTTCTCATTTTTACTTTCAGCTAGACGTTTTTTTCCTATTAAATTTAATCTACTATAAATGCCTTTTAAAAAAAATGCAATAACTGAGATTTTTACACCGTTTTATAGTTCGTTGATACGAATATTTATCCACGGAAAGCGCAGTTACGTAACATTCCAGTCATCTATCAATTTTAAGAGCCATTTTCAAAATATCTTTTATTTTACTTCCTTTAATCTTTTATTTTACATTCCAGTCAAAAAACATTAGCAGACGGTTATTTTGAAGTTTCCAAAGTTTTATCTCAAAATGCAAACGAGAAAATAAATTACGAAATCGCTCCCATAAAATGCGAACGACTGTATTTGTATTTTTGAATGTATTTAAGGGGGTATTCTGGTTTAGAAGCCCTAATTTCAGGTGTTTTTTCGGACGCGATAAAAAAAAACAAAAAATATTTTTAGTATCCATATTTTTACAGGTTTTTTTATTGATATTTAAATAATACAAAACATTAATGATATAAGAAAAAAAATCAAATTTCAAAAAACTGCAGGCCGGCCAAGTGAGGTAACTCTGTATAAAATTTCAAGTGAATCGGTTGAATAAAACTTGAGATATCATGCACACCGTTTCTTGAAAAGTAGTTTCGAGAAAAACGCGTTTAAAGTTTGAGGACTAGTTGCGCGCAGTCGAAGTCGTTTAACGGCGTGTTATACTTACTTTTTATTAATCAGCTGTCCCTGCTCCGTACAAAGTACCTTCTTCAACTTCAAATGTCATGTTTAGTGAAGCCCTTTCAGATGATCTAGCAGTTCTAGTTTCCTTGGAAACCTCAGAAGCTCGTACCTCGGACCTGCTAATTCGGGCTTGATCACGTTTGTTGACGAACGCGTGAGATTCTCGCCCAATTGTTATTCCCATTTCTGATAAAATCTTTAAAACTGGTAAAAATCCTTCATTAAATATACATACCGCAATGAAGTTAGCAATTCCAATTGTATGGGTACCAGCATGAATATGCTTGGGTGCGAAAGTCCAGATGAGCGAATTTAGAGACTCGTTATTATTCTGAGTTTCCGAGACCAAGCACCTTTCTAGCAAGCTTTCTGAAGACAAATCTTCGTATATTGGCTTTATTACTTTTTGAACTGCTTCAGTTAAAGGAGGATCACTATGCACAATTTTGTCGGCGCGTCACAAAATGAGCTGTAACTCCGAAAATAATTTAAAATTCGAAAAATCCTCTTAGGGACATATTCTTAAAGGGTTACACTATAAAAATATGCAAAAAAAAAAAAGAAAAATCGATTTTTTCGAATTTCTAAACTAGAATACCCCCTTAATATATCTTACACTATTGAGTGTTTTGACTGCATGTCTTGTAGAATTGTCAATTTATTATTTTATTTTTGAAATTTTTTTTATAGTATAACGTCACTTACGTTGCGATTCAAGGTTTTTTTTTTAATTAAATTTACAGAACAATGCGTTTTTTGTTCAAGTCTTAGAAACGTACAAATTGAAACACAATATGAAAAACAACATGAATTTACACTATTATATTTCATTCCCTAATATCTTCTAAACACACACAATATCAAACTCGAAATTTAACTTCTTTCGAATGGAGGGCCCCTGCCCATGGAGGCATTGGCCACTACTAAGGGTTCCGTGCTCGTAGCGCACGTGCTCATAGCGTACACCCCATCAAGGGTGCTCGTAGCGTACATATGGTGCTCGTAGCGTACATCTTCCCCGCCACCTGCTTGCACCACAGTAGTAATTGAAAAGAAGAAATAAGAAGGTAAATCCGGCTAAATATAGATCTACTTTGGTAGCGGACATTTTAGTCCACAAAATCGGTAATAGTGGAATTAAATAGTAGATTTCATTACTACTATTTATTTTCAACAAATAAGGTGAAATCAAGTCAAGCAAAAAGTCATTGAAAATTTTGTTTTTATTTAAGGAACTGTTTTACGGCCGATTCCCAATTATAATGAAGTGCTTAAAATAAAAATTTGTATCTAGCGCTGTATATTTCAGAATTTCTTTTAGCATGTTCGAATACTTGACAGAACTTCAAATATTAAAAACAGTTCTGGCTATAAAACATTAAAGTAAAAAAATCTGGAGTGACTCCACTCGACTTTCCGAACACTTACGATTAAGATCATTACCAAGCATTTAAATAAATTTTAATCGATGAATAATTCAAACATATATACCAAATTGAAACTCAATCGAATGCACCATTTAAACGCTTGCGCACTTTCAAGAATTTCTCCCCATATGCCATTATGCCATAATATAAAAGAAATTTTTGTCGTAGTCCTGTAGAAAAACTATAAGTCTTATGCACACCAAAATCAATACCGGTCTTAAGATGGTGATTTATAACATATATACCCAATTTCAGCTCAATCGAAGGTACCGTTTAAACGCTAGCGCACTTTCAAGAATTTCCCCCCCATAGGCCAGAATGTAAAAGAAATCTTTGTCGTAGCCCTGTAGAAAACTATAAGTGCTATACACACCAAAATCAATACCGGTCTTGCAACGGTGGTTTATAACATATATACCCAATTTGAGCTCAATCGAATCTACCGTTTAAACGCTAGCGCACTTTCCAGAAATTCCCCCCATAGGCCATAATGTAAAAGAAATCTTTGTCGTAGCCCTGTAGAAAAACTATAAGTCCTATACACATAAAAATTAATATGGGTCTTAAGATAGTGGTTTATAACATATATACCCAATTTGAGCTCAATCGAATATACCGTTTAAACGCTAGCGCACTTTCAAGAATTTCCCCCCATAGGCTATAATGTAAGAGAAATCTTTGTCGTAGCCCTGTAGAAAAACTATAAGTCCTATACACACCCAAATCAATACCGGTCTTGCGACGGTGGTTTATGACATATATATCCAATTTGAGCTCAATCGAATGCTCCGTTCAGGAGCTATCGTGTTCACTCACATACACACAAACACACATACACACATAGGTACACACATACATACATACATCTCGTAAAAATAGCATAAATGGATTCAGAAGACCTCAAAACGTGTAAAAACACCAAAATCTCGAAGTCGAAATTTTTCATGATTACAATACTTTCCTTACATGGTACATGTTCGGAAAGTAACAAAAAAGTATCTCAGACACCCCCCCCCCAAAAGAAAAGAAAAAGGAAGGTGTTCTTGCAATATGAATGAGGAGAGGGAAAGGCTTAGGAAAAAACATTGGTTAGCTCAAAATTCATTATATATATTTAATTTTTTTTTAAAAATAGCAATATATTTTAAAATGATGCTTTTTCATCATTTTAAGAAGCTTCTACTATAATACGTTATGTACACAGATTGCTTACACACCTTTAAACAAGAGAAAAACAACGTTAAACGATCAGTATGTCCAAAATCCTCATTGTTTTCAATAGGATGACCAGCAACTCAATTTTCTTGCTAAAGAAGGGTGTTTTTTCCCCCCTATATATTATTGTTTTCTAAACTACGATTTTGTAGACTAAAATGGCCGCTACTAAAGTAGGTCTACATTTAGTCGGATTTGCTGTGGTGAAAACGAAAACAGGTGGCGGGGGAAATGTACGCTACGAGCACCATATGTACGCTGCAAGCACCCTTTATGGGGTGTACGCTATGAGCACGTACGCTACGAGCACGACACCCTACTAAGACCGGAGTTGTTGTGTCATTACTATGGGGTCACCTAGAAGGTCATCCAACGTCGCCCCTATGAAGGGACGGGCACAATGACAGCCACGCCTAGTCGGGGATCGACCCAGACCGTCGGTAGTTGAACCCGAAACCGCATTACTGTGCTTTACCCACCGTGCAATCTGGTCGGCCGAAATTTAACTACTTTTAATGAATTTCATTTTTAACTTGTTTCAACATATTCTTTGAAACATATAAAATTTTACTTAGTGTTGTATCTCGCACGGAGTACGGAACGACAACCAACTTCGCGCATTGCGACATCAAAGTAAGTAGGTTCTATATATATTCCACCTCATTTTACACAAGAGCTCATCAAAGTTATGGCATAACGTTCACATAATTTACCTTATCTGGAATGTTGTTACATTTGTGGGAAATATCAGAGCAAACATGTGGTCATATTTCAGTCTTCATAGGAGTTAATTAATCAGCCATTCCTCTACAATGAAGATTAGAATTTGCAATGATATTGCTGATAGAATAAGTTTTAGCATGCAGATTGAACGTTTTCATTCTGCAAGTACAAAACATTGCTTATTAATAGGTTTATTCAGGGCCTTATTCTAATGAAGTTTATTATAGGTATACAGGTCGTTGCCAAACAATAACATACAGGTGTGCCATACCATGGCAAACAAGATCTACGTAGGAACTTGCTATGAGGGAGTTGTCGGAGGACGATTAAGAGAAACGTTCCCTCGGCCACTTACATGACGTATAGTGTACTAAAGGTATTTGAGAAAAACTGACGGATACTTGAATACACAAAAAAGCTGCACTTTATTGTAGGTATCTTCACAAAACAGTTATTAAAGAAACAAGTTCAATTACGCACCGCACATTGCTTCATAAAAAAATAACACCAGGAACATATCTAATTGTTCCGGCCACACGGCATGCCGGAGTTCCATAAAAAAAACGAACACAACCTCCTCTGACGGAGAGCAATCGAGAAGTCTTGTCAAATCTTCCTACAAAACTGCCAGCTCTCTACATTTTGGCGAGTAAAATATGAGCACTCATAAGCCACTGCCCCACGTGACAACCACCGTCCGGTAGGCGTAAACAATATAAAAATTTGAAACAAACGGATTAAATGATTGATGCCAAGACAGAAGTGCCAGAATTTGGCGGATGCCAATACGTAAGGCTACAACCCCGTGAGAAAACACCGACGGAGACCGGGAGGCGCTAAGAACTAACACAGCATATGCTAAAGCGAAATTAATTTAGAAGAGAAACCCCGACAAATCCCAGACATAGCGTCGCGCAAAAGGAAAGAATATTTTATCAAGCCGAAAAACAGAGTGGAGAGAGATTAATACGGAAAACGAAATTTTGATTTAGAAAGACGAAAAATAGGAACATTATTTTAAGACGCGAAAAATATGTGAACTTCGTCACACTTGCGTCCGGAAATGCAAACGGCGACCTCTAGAGGGAAATGTTCGCAGGCTTATGAAAGTGTGATCATTAGGGTGAAACGAAACTGGCCTTAAAAATGATTTTTTTTAGATTTTCATTTGATAATAGTGAGGAAAAGTTGCCTTTTAGGTTCAAAATGAACCTCAGAAAATTTGGTTGCAATACTAAGAAACATCTTGAGGTGCCGGAAAGATCTTAAAGTTTGTAAAAAAATTGAAAAAGTAGGAAAATTTCAAAATTGACCTTAATTTTTTTTTCTTTAGATTTTAGTTTGGTAATAGTGGGGAAAAGTTGCCTTTTAGGTTTCAAAAGAAATTCAAAAAGTTTGGTTGCAATATTACCACATCTTAAAGCCGCAAAGAGATTGAAGTTTGTAAAAAAATTAAAAAAATTAGACCCTTTGATAAAATATTTTTTATGAATTACTCCTACATAATGTTACAAAAATTGATTTAAAACACCTGTATAAGCATTACAATGGGAAAAAAGTATTAATCACGAAATATAGTAACACAAAAAATATTTTGCAATGTCAAATTTTGTACTTCTTACTTCCGTATCCTCACTAAGCATGAAGGCTGCATCTGCGAAATGTTCGTTTCTACGTCACTGACATATTAAACTGATATTTTTAAAATTAAATTTTGGCATATTCTGAAGTGAGTCCATTTTTACTCTTATGTATCCTTTCTTGCAAATGAACCTCAGATTTTGAGCCAATTTGATCACCAGTCTTACAACTCTTTCCACTGTCTGTGTGTGAAAAGGAAGGCGTGAAAAGTCAATAATTACGCCTCTTTTACTATTTGGTTGAACTTCAGATACCTTCCGTATAAAGTCTTATGAGAGTAACTGGAAACATTTTTTAACAAAGGAAAGGGGGAGGTTCCGTTACGTTTTTTTCAGGCTCTTTGCATCGAATTTATAATTTGGAGCTTTTAACTTCCTGACTCCGTCTATACTTTCTGATCTTGATTTTAAAACAGGCCATAAATCAAATTCTCTCTGAATTTTGCGTTCATCACATAGCATGGACAAAAAAAGATTTTCCGGTTCAACAAAATATCCATTTTTTTGAAAAATCGGGTCTATAGCGTTCTTGAGATCGTCAGAGAGATAGCGTGAGTATGAGATAACGTTAAAAAGATCTTTGGAACCATAACTATACATAAAGGTTTTAACTTAATATTAAATCCCGCAGGCACGTGCACTTTTTCAATACGCTCAGCCAGAGTCCTAAGATTTGTAGTTGCCTTATATAATCTAAACACGCTGGTTAGATTGGTTAATGTCAACTAACTGGAGTGAGCAAGTTTTCTAGGTTTCCTTTAAGATAGATCTAGTGAGCAATTTCCATTTGACACAGCCATAGACTTATCCAACAAATAGTTCTGATCTGGACTTAAATCAGTTTTGCTCTCCTAAAGAGGTAAGTTATTTTCAATTAGCAGGACAGTAATCACAGGAAGATTAGCATAATTTTCTGGCTTCTGACCTATCGCCTTTAAACACTATTGGATCCCTTCATTTTACCATCTAAATGACAAAAAAGTGTGTGCGTGTAATCTTTACGTGCGATTGAAGTAAAACTTCTTTGACGTTTACGACGCATATCACTGAAATGATTAAACTTAAAATATCATATTATAATTTAATTATATTTATTATTCATGTACTTTACAAAGATTATATAAATGATATATTCATATTATTCATTGGGAAAAGGTACTTGAATGTCATCATAATTTTTTTTTTGTTGTATGAAATTATAGGTTTGTGGTAACTTTAATGTGAAACATAAATTTTACTATCTATATTTGCTAATTTTCTTGAAAATACAGCATCTATCGTTGTACAGAAACGCGTTGTTGATTGAAGTCGAGAAGTATTCATAGTTAGATCAAATTTCTCTTTTAAAAAATCTGAGTCACTTCCTAGTCGCGCCTAAAGAAGGTTTTACTTCAAAAAATCAGTTTGATGATACAGTTTAAGAATAAATTCACTGCATGGACACTGCCTCTATTCTAACCCAACAGTCATACGTAAAAACGGTTTTAGAACAGAGGATAGAACACATAAAAAAGAAAGGCACCCTGGCTGAAATCGAGTCCAAACAGTAGTCGGAGACTTCAGTTTAAAATCACGATTAGAGAATAATACTCCGAAACACCAGAAGACGAAAACCACGGTCTAAGAGCACGGGAATTTAACTGCACGAAGAAATGGAACCTGCCTTCAATAGAACCCTTATAGTGTTCTTAAGCTTAAGTTTCCATCTACTGTTTGGATTCAGTTACAGCCAGATTCATTTTCTTTGTGGTGTTCATCCCCATGTTCTTAAACCTTTGTTCCTTCTGGAGGTTGGGTTAGAATCCAGGGAGTGTCCATGTATTATCCTTTAACTGTGTTCTTAAACCGTTTACAGCCGGGATTTGTTTCTTTGCGGTGTTCTAGAACTCTGTTCTTAAACCGTTATTTCGTCTGGAAATTGGGTTAGAATCCAGGAAGTGTGCATGTTGTAGTATTATTCTTTAACTGTTTTCTTATACCATTGTTCCGTCTGGAGGTTGGATGTGAATGGGGGGAATGTCCATAGTCTAGTATTATACTTTAACTGTGTTCTTTAACTGATGTTTTCCTCTGTTTGTTGGGTTCGAATGCAGGTAGTGTAAATTTTTGTGTTTTTCTATCACAGTCTTCTTAAGCGTTGATTTCGTCTGCTGGTAGGTTTCGAATTGTTATTCTGCATCCGTGCTTTTAAACTGCAGGTTCTGTCTATTGTTTGGGATTGATTGCAGCCAGGGTCCGTTTCTTTCTGGTCTTCCATCCCCGTGTTAAACTGTTTCTGAGTCTTGAGGCTGGGTTAGAATCCACGGAGTGCCCATTTTTTATTCTTTTATTTTATTCTTAAACTGTTTGCAGCTAGTGTTTGCGTCTTTGTGGTGTTACATACCCGTGTTCTTAAACCATTGTTCCGTCTGGATATCGGGTTAGCATCCAGGAAGTGTCCGTATTGAACTATTATTCTTTCACTGTTTTCTTAAAACGATTTTCTGTATGGTTTGAATCGTGAGAATGTCTACGTTGTGGCATTTTTCTTTAACTGTGTTCCTCAACTGGTGTTTTCTTTTGCTGGTTGGTATCGAATGGACGTAGGGCCATAGGTACGTAGGGCCATTTGTAGGACGTAGGGCCATAGGTAAGTAGGGCCATTCGTAGGACGTAGGGCCATTCGGACGTAGGGCCTATTATTGCGTATTTTTATGGCAGTGTTCTTAATCATTTGTTTTCCTCTGCTGGTTTTGTTCGAAGTATTATTCTGTTTCCGTGCTCTTAAAATGAAGAATTCGTCTGCTAGTTTGGCTCGATTGCAGGTTTCATCTCTTCATGTTTTTCTATCATCGTGTTCTTAAACCGTAGTTTTTGCCTGCTGGTTGGGTTCGATCGCAGCAGCTTCCATTCTTTGCGCAGTTCTTACAGTGAAGTTTTCGTCTGCATGTTGGTATCGAAGTATGATCCTCCAACATTGTTCTTAAACGAAAATTTCCTTCTGCTGTTTAGGTTCGTTTGCAGCCACTGTCCCTTTAATTGTGGTGTTCCATCCCCTTGTTTTTAAACCGTTGTTCTGTCTGGAAGTTTGGTTAGAATCCAGGAAAAGTGTTCTTAAACTGACGTTTCCATCTACTGTTCCGGTTCGATTGCAGGCAGGTTTCATTTCTTTGTGCTTTTCCAAAACCATGTGACCGTTACTTCCGTCAGAAAAAAAATCTGAGTTACTCCCTAGTCTCGCCTAAAGAAGTTTTACTTCAAAAAGGTATCGCAAAGGGAGCTCATCACCATGGAAGAAACAAATTAACTATTATAAAGGTCTTCCTATTTCTTTTTCATGGAAGAAATCACACCATCATTATGCTTAGTGCTTGCAACGATTCCATCACTCCCAGTAGCAGTGAAGTTGAAAAATTTTTGTAGTGTTCCCTATCTTCGAGAAACTCCAGTGTACTGTCTGCTATGTCTTTCTGGTACCAGATTTAGGTGTTACGTGATCCTGTATACGTGGCCTAAAAGCTTTGAGTTTCGTTCCTTTATTAGTTAAGGAAGTTATATCAAATATAACAACAGCACCTCAACATATTAGTAAGTAGGCAGCTCAATACCATAGCCAGGGAAAAAACGTTAGGGTGTATGTTGTGTTCAAGTTTCAGCGTGGTAAGTTTTTAACACACTTTTACAAATATTAATAAATATTCCTCAAAGCTCCGGGGGGGGAGGGTGGTGAATCAGAAGAACCCTCTTTGGCTATGGCATTGAGGCAGTTCACTTCACGCAAATCACTAAATTTCCCCAAAATGGGTCATTCAGACATTTGTCTTGTCCTCACTAATTTAGGCTGAGCAATTTTACTTACAGTGACACACAAACTAACAAAATATTACAATAATTTGATACACAATGGCAAAGCTACTGATCTGACACCAGCTCTAAGCTTGTCACTAAATGCATATAAAATCGCGTTCCCCCAAACACAACATTCACTCCGGCCCTGACTCTTGATCCTGTATGCCAACGCTATAGTAAAACTACTTTAATTTTTCTATTATATTAAAAAGTCTATTTGAAACTTTTTATTTCATGATCGAGAGACGGGGAAATAAAAACAAACTTTAAAAAGTAACTAAAGTTTCAGTGTAATGAAATTTTAACGTCCTTGCGGCAGCTCAAGAAGTACTCCAAAATTTTTTCAATATCTTATCTACACGAAAAAGTAACTTTTCCATGCTACTACGAATTCAAAATCAAAAGTAGATTTTATCCTAAAAATTCTTTAAAATATAGCAAAAATTGGAATTTTATGAAACTTTAACATCCTTGGGGCCCCTCAAGACTTACTCCAATACTTTTCATATTTTTAATTTACCTCATCTACATCAAAAGGCAACTTTTCGACGTTATTACAAATAGAAAATCAAAAGTTGATTTTTTTTGTTCCACTCTAGTGATCATTGAAGCCATGATCATGGAAGAGTAATATCAGCGCTCCTCGGATTGGAAGTCATATTAATAAATAAGCCATTTAATAAAAGTCACACCTCTTTTGACATATTTCTTCCTCCCCTCTACGCCTACGAACATTGCGATCAAGGTACAACCGCACCGTCGTTTATCCATTCCTATCCTCGGTACCATATGCGTAATGTAAAACGGGCAATTCTGAGTTAGTAAGCCGATTCATCCATTTCTGGCAAAGTCCTAGGCTGCAATAATCAGGCTTCCATAAGCATGCGAACAGCGCCCTCTAGCGGCCGCCGTTTGCACTTCCGGAGACAAGTTCCTAGGTAAATCTTGTGTGTCATGGTATGACAGAGCAGCATGTTAAGTTTGGCAACGGCCTTTAGAAACACCTTGTAGAATATATTATAATTAATCATTTTATAACAAAAAGTAAAAAAAAAAAATATGAAAATGTCTGATAGAACCTTTTTTTTTTATTTTGAGCTCGAAGTATGATATTTCAAAGTTACTTTGCGCAGTACAAATATAAATTAAACGTTGTGAAATAGGTCATGAATTTCTAGTGTAAATTTTTTATGAACGGTGTGTATTTTACTGCGAATGATTGCAACAAACTGCGAAAATGCTAATTTTATAAAATAAAAATTATTTCATAGTTAAGAATTTTTGGTAATCTTGAAAACCTTCCATACGTAACCTGAGCGTATGAAAGGTAATTTAAGAATTGAATGAACTGCAAACACACGCATTTTAAACTGCTCTTTTTCTCTATTTAGTAAAATATTAGTGATATATTTCACCAGATAACTTAAAAAACATGAATATTAAATTATACACTCTCCATATTGCATAATGCATATTCAGGCAGAAAAACACATTTTCCCCACCCTCTGTAATATTTCACTTCGAACATACACGTGCATTTAGAAAATGTAAAATCAACATTAAAAAAAAAAAAAAAAATTAAACGCATCAGAAATAAGGCTAATAAAAGTACACTAACCGTAGATAAAAATGCAAACTTTGTTTACATAAAACTTTATTTATGAATGATAAACTGAAAGGGAGTGGGAAAGAACTTCTACTTTCACTTCTGAATCCAACTGAGAGCGTACATTTAATAACTAAAGCGAGAGACTTTTATCGCCTGCAGGCAGTGTAACCTGATGCAGAATTGGGAAATTTGATTTTAGAAATTCGCTGCCTTTTAAATAATTTATCTGCAGGATTACATATATTTTTCACGTACATGAATTATATTTCAGCAATTTTTCCTTTTCAGATGAGAGGAGAGCTGATGTGGCGTTTAGAATGTTTTTAAACTTAAACAGCTTACGTTACACAGAAGCACTTTTAGTCCCTTCTTTTTTGTGAGAAATGGAGGTTTTTACCATTTTGTAAGATGAAATTGAAAAAGAAGATTGAAACTCGTTTAATAAGGAAATGTACTTAAATTATAATTCCTGAATTATAATTATATTAAAATCAATCTAATTAGTCAATCTGTTGATACAAATTTATCAAAACGAATCTACTAGTCTAAGCAAAACACAAGTTATTTTTAAACTAAAGGGGGAGCTAAAAATTTTTATTTGATTCAATCAGATGATGTATAAATTAAATTGATTGTTACTTTACATTGAAATTTGAAAAATTATTATATCTTCCAATTGAACCGCTTATTATATTAGAGATTCCCATAATTCACTGATTTGATGAAAATGAGTTATATCAAAAACTTGCAATTTGTGGGCTGGAGTACAAATGAAAACCCTTCAAATCAGGGCGCTTATACGCTTCCCCTGAACAGCTTGAAGTTATTGCTTTGCTGAGAAGCCTAACCTTCTAAAAAGAGTTTTTTAACTTTTTCTAAAAACCGCTATCAGCTGAGTTAGGGGGTGGGGTTTCTTATATAAGCGGTTAAATTCACATGCTTATTTGATCAAGGAATACACATGTTAAAAAATAAATAACTTAGAAGTGCATAGCTATAAAACACGTACTTTTTCTCTGGATTCTGTGAATCATGTGCTGAAAATATAAAAATAATTTTATTTACTGCATTGTTTTCTTAAGAATATTAATGCACGGAAAATAAATGTTTTGTTGGACGGAAAAAAATTTTTTTGTTGGTCCGACAAAAATTTCGTTGGTGCTAATTCAATTGAAAAGTTTTGTTGGTTTTAACTATAAGTTTTTGTTAAATTAACAAAATATTTTGCTGAATTAACAAAAATTTTATTGATGCAACAAAAATATTTCTTTGCAATACAGCCAACCAAAATTTTGTTGAATAAACAAACGTTTTTTACAGTGTGAGTGCTGTTTATATTCTTTAAATAATATGATGACGATAACAATTTTAACAGGTTAAAATATTTTACTACCATAAATCATAATGAAAGGCAAGAAAAATATTACATTAAAAATATGTATGAACCATAATTAAAATTTTAAATCATTATAACATTTAATCAGATAAAATGTATAATGTAAGCCTTGTACAATACGGTTTACCATAGTCTTTGGTTTTGATGCAGCGTTGTAATTTGATAATGCATTTTGTATAAGATCTTCATGAGCAAAACATTTTTAAAAGAGCCATCTGCTCTAATGATATGACGTCGTGTCAATTAGTTTTTGATGATTTTAAATAACGTATATATATATAAAATATAACTCAAATATTGGATACATATCTATGTTTAATAGAATACATTCCATCCTGAATACCGGATAGATGCTTGAAAAATTCTGTGTTCTAATATTTGTTTCATATTAGTAGCTAATATTTTACTTCAGCCCTAGTAAAAAATGATTCAATATTTATTTTTTTGGGTAAAACTGTCAATTCCAAGTCATTAATTTAAGTTACGATAAAAATTAGCCAAATATATTTTTTTTTATAGAAGTTAATATTGAATATAAGAAACTAAAATTGAATATAAGAATTGTTTTCAGTAATTCGAAAATTTCTTTAAATTTTATATGAACATTTCTTGTGCATAAGCAGATTAGAAAGCGGAAAAATATACAATGATTTTGTTTCAATAATTATTGCTCGGTATACCAAGGAAAAATTACATAAATTGGTTTCTTAAGCTTTCATTAGAATTTTATCCCCTAAGTTACCAGAAAATAATACACGGAAAAATGTTTTGTTGAATTGGACGAAATTTTGTTGAATTAAAAGAAATATGGTTGACGCTTTTTCAACCGAATAATTTTGTTTGTTTTTTACAAAATTCTTACAAAGTTAAAAATCTATTTCGTTGAATTAACAAAAATTTTGTGTATTCTGAAATATGAGTAGTTTGACATTGAAGAAAGTAGGCTCAATGAGTTTTTTTCATTATAGTTCATTATTATGAATTTCGGAAAAAATTACAGAAAGGAAACAATCACCTCTAAATTTTGTATTCATCACAATGAAACCATTCCATGAAAAATTGGTTGTTTCACGAAAAATTACCCATGACACTTCAAAAGCGCTATTTTTACCAAAACGATATAGATATTTTTTATCTAAGAACGTCAAGGCTTTTAAGGAAAATAAATGTCGCTTGTGTTAAAATGGTTTTTTAAATGGCATTTTTTATATCTACAATTATCATTACCCGAGAAAAAGAATCCACTTTTTTACTATCTCATTTTAAAAAGTTGTCGGATAATACAAATAAGAACTTTGATAAGGTAAAAAAGAACTCTTTTTAAATGTGTATCACAGACTAATACAGGATACTGCAAAAGTCTGACATTTTTATGAAAAAACATTTTATCTTGAAAATGTGTGGTATAAATAATAACATAACGATAAGAATACTGTATTCCTACTGCTTTTTTTAGTAATACTGATTCCTTTGTTTACGAGGTTATTTATGAAATGCTTACAGTTGTTGGGGAGGTGGAAATCGAGGTTCACGCAGACTGTAGGAGCCAAGCTCTTCTGACATAAAATCCCTGCGCCTTTTTTTTTCTGTGTGGGTTAATGATTTACAAAGTCGCAGTGACGATCCATACAATGGAAAAACGAAAAATAAATAACTGATGCAGCAGCATAAATAAAAACGTGTGTTTGTACAGGGTGGCCATTATTAAAGTAGACGTGTTTAGAGCCCAACTGGGCAAAAACCAAACTAGCTTGGGCTAAACTGAACCAAATTCGTAGTAAATACTAATTTGACCATGAGGTTTTGATATAAAAAAAGTTCGAAGTTTCACCACCAGGGGTTAAAATGGCATTTTAAGGTACATTTTTGCAGTAAAATAGGCATAGAAAGAACAGTAAAGTTTTACTAGCAAAGCAAGATCACGTAAAGTTGGCATATCAAACTTTTAACAGTAAAGCACCATCATAAAAATGCAGCGCATCATTGATTCCAATACATTGTTTCCATATATCTTCAAATTTGGTACTACGTACCGATGCCATCAACGTCAGCTGACTAAAACTTGCATAAGATTTTGCATTACCACCTCTTTTCTCTGTGAAAATCTGCATATTAACTACAACGCATTACTGCGTATGAGAGACATTGCTAAAATGCACTATAAAATGTAAAATGCAAAAGCGGATGTAAAATGTGGTGTCAATATCAAAATGCTTGAAAAATGTTAACTTTCAGTACTTTCTATGCCTACTTTACTCCAAAAATGGACCTTACAGCGCCACTGTGCCTCTGAGGGCGGAAATTCGAAATATTTTTTTAAACCAAACCCATCATAGTCTAATTAGTATTAAATGCAAATTTGGTTCAGTTTGGCCCGACAATTATCGCACAGTCTTCTAGTATTTTCCCTGTAGATGCCTTTCGTGCCACCCCAGAAAGGTGGAGCCAGGCTTAGACATCGGGCAGACACATTGAAATTCACTGATTATACCTTGTACAAGCTCGTTGATGAAAGCAATTTTCAGGGAAATGTCAAGAGATTCTTGAAATATCCTGTATCTAACGAGGAAAGGGATTTGGAGTGCCATATACATACAGTTACACAGTATTTTCGAAATATACATCCTCACTTTCAATTATCATAGAAAATTTACTTTCCAATTCACAAAGTTAAATTTCTGGAAAAGTAAGGCTATTATCCAGTTTGACAAAAAAAAATGATTATGTAATTTATGTGGTAACTATTTATAATATATAAGTTAATAGTATTCTAAATGACGGCCTTTAACGTGGAACTAATAACGAAATTCGCACGAAAGTGTCCAATGAGATTTTTGCGCATACCGTTTGATTCTCATCCAAAAGCGTGTCCAGGTTACACAGATTACTACAATATACCTCATATTTTACTGTGACCCATGAAAAAATTGAACAGCGAAAGGTCTGGAGAGCCAAAAAGAATGCAATTGCGCACTTACTTTCCCTTCACTTCACCAGGTGGATAGATCTCCTCTTGAGCTCTTTTGTTCTTTCCAGTATCCGTTTCCTTTCTTCACTTTCTCTGTTTTTCACATAAACGTTTCTGAAATCAAACTAAAGTCTTTTTCAATAGCTTGCATTTAATTTTGATTTCAAGTGACATTCATTTACAGGGTTTCCCAAAAAGGTGGTAACGTGCTTTAATTTTTTATCTATTAGAGATAAGTTTGCAGTGTAACGTGAAAAAATGTTCAAAATAAGGTCGGAAATACGATTCAGTTAAGAAAAATTTCATCTCGTTAATTTTCAAAAACTTGTATTTTTTAAATTTGTATACAACCCCCATACAAAACAATTTCCAGTTAGTAAAATGTGCCCCATACTCTAATGAGATGACATACAAAATTTGAGAATTCTACCTTAAAAAGTGTCAGAGATAAGAAGATAAATATAACGCTGACTAAAACAACTTCTCAAAGGGAAAAAAAATCACGTCGAATGATCGTATTTCAGGGATTGTACAGAAAATACGGAAGGAAATATTTTTTTTCTAGCAATAAACGTTTATATTCAAAATCATGTATAGTCCCCATCTTTCTTTAAATATATCTCTGCGAAGCTGTATGATGAAAAGATCGAATTTGGTACATCACCGCATTAGAGTATGGGGCACATTTTACTAATTGGCAATGTTTTTGTACGGAGGTCGTATACAAATTTAAAAAATGTAACTTATTATAAATGAACGAGAGGATTTTTTTTCTTAACGGGGTCTTATTTTCGTTCTTATTTTGAACATTTTTTCAATTTACACTGCCCACTTATCTCAAGTAGATAAAGAATTAAAGCCCGTTACCATCTTTTGGGGCCCCCTGTATGCATTTAGACGAAGCTATTGAGTCCCGCAGTTGTCCAGTTCGTTGAGGCTCAGTAGCTCTAAAAGAACACAGAAAGAGAAGCAGCGCTGACCCTTGTCAGCGGTTGCGATTGTGAAATCCTCTCTTCTTTGGACTGTTCACGTTGCAGGGAGCTAGCTGCTGTAACTAAAATCTGTCATGACTCCGATGTTCTCCGTGTTAAAACGGAGAACAACGGACACCACTGGGATGCTAATACAGGTGATGATCTTTTTTTCATTTGGAGTTGGTTCAAAATTAGAAGATCCGTGTAAGTCGGTCTTCAAACCCACCACAAGGGACTCATTAAAATAGAAGGCGCTCAATCTCACTCATCACGATCTCATATGAAGGATCTGGCACCTCTACGAATTTAGCCAGAGGGCGTTAGAAACAACAACAGAAGCTATCAAAAATAAAATTAGTTTTTTGCTTATAAAAAACGTGCGATAATTTTTATACGAAAAGTGCAATAAAAATATATTGTGTAGTGTGACAGGTATCACGATCTAATTCATAATTGAGAAATTAGACAGCTAGACAATTCAAAAACTCAAAAAAGAAGTCATGTGTTTGTTGAGTTAGACGTCAAATCTTTGGTTTCCATTATCACGACATGTAGAAAATTGTGATGAAGATGGTAAAATTTTGAGGTAAAAAAATATTCAGTTCTCTGTGTGACTTTCGGAAGTTAAAAAGTAAAACGTCACCATTCAGCGCTATTGACAATTATTTTCAAATTGCTGACATCAGCATGAAAAAAAAAAAAAACTGTCATAAAATACACAAAAATTTGCGTAGGATCAAACTCCAGTCCTACGCATGGTCAATAAAAATTTTGTAAAAGGGAAGTTTTAACACTAAAGAACTACATAGACTTGAAACCAAGAACATCTTAACCCTCTAACGCGTAGTGTTCCCGCTCTGGAACACCAAACTCTGACGTTTTGACTGTTGCCAGTCACGAAGAATAGATTTGATTTCTATAAAAATAGTTGCGGGTGACATAGCTCCACGAGAATCCTTTACTTCTTAGCACGTCATTTCCCGTAAAAAAATTGTCACGATTATTTTTAACAGCACTGTAATCTGCTGAAAAATGAAAAAATGCGAGAACAGCTGGATAGATTGCCCAATGCTGAAAAAAGTGCAGCCGTTGCCATCGCTCGACTTAACTACCAGCAAGATGGCACAGCCAGCTATCATCAAAAAAGGGTCTCTATATCTGTGGCACGCGATGA
Organism: Cheiracanthium punctorium; assembly: GCA_038373885.1. NCBI lineage: Eukaryota > Metazoa > Arthropoda > Arachnida > Araneae > Cheiracanthiidae > Cheiracanthium > Cheiracanthium punctorium. The sequence continues at coordinate 1,275,424 of JAWZYV010008216.1, read as the reverse complement.
ACGTTTCGATCGTCCGCCATCTTGATGGTAGTTAAGTCGAGCCATGGCAACGGCTCCCCTTTTTTCAGAATTGGGAAAGGGTTGTGCGTCAAAGGGTTAAGCGAGTTTCACGGTTTTTGTATAATATTTTAGAAATATTAGATATGTTTATTTGATATCCAAATGTGAATATATAACATACATTTCTAAACAATAATAGACATAAAATGGTAAAACAAAACGCTCAAAAGCGAGTTTTAATACGAAATCGTTCCACATGAAGAAGCAACCAGTCATAAACTTCGACGTTAGAGAGTTAAACGGGATGGGGTGGGGGTAGAGCGCATCTTCTGCTGACATGTACAAAATTTATATGTTCTTATGGTTGACGAACAAGATCGGTTATGTCTTTTGATGTCTGCATACTGTCGGCACAGATCAAAGAGGAGGAGACGGGTCATTAAGCCAGATTCCATCAGAGTGGGTGTGGCGGGACGAGACTATAATCTGCATATTACACAGGAAAAGTCATTTGTGTCGAAGAAGCATGACTACATGATGAAGCGTGGGTCTGGGTTTTTCGGAGCAGTTCGCTGATTTATGCTAATATTTGAGGGCGATCGCGTTTCCGACGTGTGTAGGTTATGTGGACGACGTGGTTCACCACGTATTGTGTTGAATATATTTGTAATTTCCGCGTGTTAGTGCAAGTTTCAACAGCGGTATATGGAATGCAAATCTAAAATTACACTACATTTTCCAACATTTTTCCTACGCGGAGAAATATTTCATAAAAATTAATATAATTCAATCTGTTACTTTAAAAATCATCCGAGTTGCAACTTTTCAACAATTAATAGGAACTGCACAATGCACAAATAGGAGGGTATTCAAGGACTTCTTTGACTTTAGTACACTGATTAATAGTGACGCAACTAAGGTTTATTTCACAAGGGGCAAACCTTAATTTTGATGGACTTTCCTTTGGAAACATTACGGATTTTGGCGCATCATAAACACGGTGTCCGGGACACGTGCCCCCGATTTCCCCACCCCCACCCCCTCTTAGTTGCGCCTTCATGATTAAGCGTCGTGGCGTGTGACACTTTTTAAAAATTAACACAAGTATAAAAAATACATTAAAAAGTACAATTGAAAAGTCCTGCCGCCACTTGTGGGTTACTGAAATTCAGTCACCGAACACATGAGAAATATCGTGAAAATGGTGGTGGTGAAATCTTCTGGAAACGTTTACATTTCTGTAGAAGTTTGATGTCCTAAATCAAAGCTGCGATCTTGATGTAATCTTAAAGTCGCTAAAAAGCAGACTCAGTGGCCACTCAGCCGCTATAATCCAGCCAAAACTTATTTAATTTTAACTGTTTCAGTATCGGCTAAAATTATTTTATCTATTTGCCAGAAACTTGAACTAGGGAGAAATGGTTATTTAAATCTTAACTACAAATGTACCAAATTATCTGTATCGCAATTTAATCCAAACTAACGCATAGTAGAGTATACATATAATTTGTGGCTTAGTTGAAGATGCCCTTAAAAGACTTATACCTGTTTTTAAAAATATTAAAACATCCTCATTGTTTACTTTCAAAAATAGAATACAAGCCATGTCATATGAACTGCTACAATGTTTGATTAATTTTTTCCATTTGATCAACTTATGCGATGAATACCTTGCTTACCGTGTCAGGCCACCTCTGGTTACAAAAATAAGATGGTTTAATGATAAAAACCTATGAAAAGGTACAAATTATTTTCATCCTATATTCATTCAGATTCTAAATACGTACTAAAGTGCTATTTATTACCAGCAATGCAAAACAGCAATCTACACAAGAACATTGTTACATCTTGCTTGTTGCACGCGTAAGTATTTGCAGTTTTAAATGAACAAAACTATTAAATACTGAACGGAAACGAATAAATTTGCGTAAAACAATAGATGAATATTCTTGACCAGGGTGGATCAATAAAAGCACATTCTGTCATGATCAATCCACGAGAGGCGAAACATGATATTTAATGCAAACGAGCTTGTTTATTTATGAAGATATTTTTCAAACTGTGTTTTGTTTTGATACAGGCTTTAAAAAAAATCGAACGCTTAGAATATTTATGATGTTTATTCAAGGATTATGTATGTGGAAATTTCTTCAAAGTATAGAACATTTTAGAAACTTCTTTTTAGAATATGCTTTGCAGTAATAGTTTAGGAAAATGTGCTTTTTGCTACTTATAGGAATATCAAGCCGAATTATTATTAGGGATATAAAGTCCGCCAGAAATTGCAGTGTGTATCTGGTTAGCTTTGTTGTAAATTGCAAAAACTAGACTTCTTTTATATTAGGTATCATTACTTTTAAATTTATTTGAAACTAGCCACCTCCGGCGACCAGTTGGTTCGCCATCTTAATAAATCTTGTGTTCTCACCGGCTACCTTGGCAATGAAATATCTCATCTTCTGAATGGAATTTAAAACTAAGATAGTTACAAACAGGGGCGGCTCTCGGGCAGGCCCAGCGAGAGGGCGGGGCAGCCGGGGCACTGCCCCGGGGCCCGTGAATTTTTCAAAATGCACTACAAATTTCCTTTCTACATCTTTACTTTCAAAAAAATTACTTAAATAAATCACAGCCCAACGCAGTGCCGGTCCTAGCTATTTTTCTAAGTGGTGCAAAATACAAAAATGTGACCCCTCCCCCACACATGCAGCTAGAAAAATCAATTAAAGCCTCTGGATTTATTGAACATACTAACAGAATTATAAACTGAACGATCTATTTCCAAATGTTTGCATTGCTTTTAGGGTATTTTTTAACCATTCCAGCAACGGCAGCTTCTGCTGAACGATCATTCAGCAAATTGAAACTCATTAAAAATTTCTTAAGATCAACTATGTCTCAAGAACGACTTGTAGACATAGCAAGACTAAACATCGAATCGGACATTGCCAGAACTATTAATTTCGATAATGTTATACGAAATTTTGCAAGTAAAAAGGCACGATAGCCATTATTAAAATTAAATAATAAATATGATAATTCTACCATTTATATATATTTTTAACCTTCAAGCATGAATAAAAAATCGCTAAACATCCAGATTTCCTTACTCATTCTTTTCTTTTAGCAATCTATATAAAAATCACTCACAAAGAAAAAAAATAATTTTCGAAACTATGTGTTTAACTATAGGAAAATATGAACTGATGCATTTACAGATAAATAACACACTGTTGGTGATGGTGATTTGCAAAACATGTTAGACAGCGAGGGTGGTAAGGCAAAGGAAGATTTTGGAATCTGGTTATAAAAATACCGTAATGATACTTCATTTTTTTAATATTTTTTATAATGCATTATTACAGATTGTAAATACTATTATTAAAATTATTTTTTAGGTAAGAATATAAATGACCCCACAATATTAACTTTTTTATTTTTAATAACTACTTTTAAAGTAAAATTGGGCAGAATTTAAAATATATTTCTTGAGGCAAAACAATTTGGGGAGGGGGGCCCTGGAACATTTCTGTCCCACCTTATAAAATTTCTCTCGGAGGCCCTGCTCTCGGGTAAGTGGCGCCCCCTGCTAACGTAAAAAAGACGCCCTCTTCTATGCTCTACTTAGTTTTTGAGTTCGACATGACGCCCCTTCGAAGCCGGCGCCCCAATGCGATGAATACCTTGCTTACCGTGTCAGGCCGCCTCTGGTTACAAAAATAAGATGGTTTAATGATAAAAACCTATGAAAAGGTACAAATTATTTTCATCCTATATACATTCTGTACACCTTCTAGATATATCGGCAAATAAAAAAATGGAAAGGAAAAAAAAAGTAAGAAAATTTGAAACACTTTCAGATTCTAAATACGTACTAAAGTGCTATATATTAAAAGCGTATCACATCCATGCGCCTTCCCTATTTTTTTCTTTATTCCATTAACTTGGAAAGTGTATTATTATTCATGAGTGTGATTAAACGAAATTAAAATTGATATTTCTAAGATCTTTTTTGTGTATGTAATACATTAGAAATAGAAGAGGAAAAAGACGAGCTCAAAAATGCACAATTCGAACTGAATGAAAGTTAAAAACTTATTTTTTGTTTGTTTGTTTGTGTAACATGTATTTCGGATTTGTGTGCTTGGCCCGTGCTCGCTTATAAATCCACGTGAGAAGGAAAAACTTATTCAGGTGATTTTATTTATTAAAAATTGCATATTCTACAAATTTGCGCCATCTGTCGACAGCTTGTAAAAAAAAAAGCTCAATTATATTCTTTTTTTATAAAATATGTTTTTTTTTTGTACAGTATAGGAGCAGTGTTTTTTTCGCGCGATAAAAAGTAGCCTGTTTGTTAATCCAGGACTTTAACTGTCTTTATTCCAAATTTCATTCAAATCCGTCAAACCGTTTCAGCGTGAAAGATTAACAAACGTACATACAAACATTGGCATTTATAATATTAGTAGAATTATTTAAAAATATATCATATTCGACCATGAATATTTGAATTCACAGTAATCTCACAATATTAAGCAAATGGATTACTAGTGTCGGTGGTTAAAGAGAAATGGTATAGTAGTAGGGATTTTTTTTAGGAATTGTTATTTTAGTTGTATCTCAGGAGAGTTTTAATTTACGTGTATTGGAAGAGATTCTGCTTCGTAGAACAAAGGATTATAAAATTATGTAATTTTGTAATTTACAAGGTGTCCATAGATCCTATTTCCGAGCTGTTTACAGATTAAATAATCATAAGAAAGTTGATAAAGTTTGCGGATCAGTCGCTCAAATAAAATAAGAGATTTTTTTTTGTGAAAAGAAAAGCCTCAAATCTTTCACCACAAGATGGTGTATTACTTCAAAAACCTGAAGTAAAAGTGATAATGCAGAAGCTGTTACAAAACCTCGAAAAATTCACGGAGATCTTATTTCCACTTCGCTTGCAAGAGTAACATGTAATATGATATGTAATTTATAAGTTAGCTCTCTAAAGGTAAAACTTGGAACTTCTTTTTTTTTTTTTTTTTTCGTGGTAAAACGAATTGTCCTATACATGTAATTAAGGGATCTCCTAAACTTCACAATTGTTTGAGGACGGGTCCAGTTCTGAAATAAAATCTGTGAAAACCTTGTACAATCGATTTGTGTTCTCCTAATAAAGATATACTCGGAAAAATAGCTTTGCACATCCAGTTTATTGGTTCGGCGGATTTTTCTAAATGATACTTCTGCTCTTTCACACAGAGTTGCAAAGGAACCTACTTACTCACGTGAAATTTTCTACTTTGATACAGCTGAACCAGTTGTCACTAAAAAAATCCGTATCCGAAGCATCATGAAACAACAAATGAAGACGCCGCAAAGAGCGCAGGAATGCCTCTTGAAGAAAGGAACAATGCGGTTGCAAGCGATTCCCACAATGCCAATCGAAAATAGTGATTATTTGAAATACGTGTCTAAATGCGCTGAGTGAGTAAATTGCTAAATGATAAAGGCATGTGATATCCGTTAATTTTTGAATATTCAATAACTATATGAAAGTTCAAGGATACGACAACAACTGATAAACCATTGACAGATTGAGTATTTCCTTCTTTCGCGGGCTTTTGCCAAGCCATTAGTTGAAATATATAAAATAATAACTTTGCATAATAGCCTTTGTACATTTTATAATTATACTTTAATATTCGTTTTTTTTAATTGTGAACTGCATATAATATATTAGGTTTAACCTGGTACCACGATTATGTAATATTAACGAACCACTTGATGGATGCTGATCTTGCAGTGAGAGTTGTAAAGAATACATAACATACGAGAAATATACATGATATTTTACCCTATATAAATGAGTAGACATAACAGAGAGCGTGGTGGTGACCCGTGGTAAGTTTAAGTCCTTCCGTGGTAAGGTTAAGTTCTGTCTTAAGCCAACAAAGATGCATCTGCTCTCATCTCTTTTTCTCTCCTGGGTGCGAGAAGGAGTTCCTATACATATGCCCCTATTGGGCACCTCCTGGAGGATTCTATTGGATGTCTTCTCCGCCCTCAGTCGACTATTCGTGTTTGGATGGTTAGTTCGCCCCCCTCATGGTGTGGGGTCGGTTGCTTCTGCCTCTGCATAATTTTATGGGATATAAATATTTTTTTCCTTGACACTTATTGTGCCAAACTGTCAATACTTCAGACACTCCGGAGCCTGAATTTTATTTATAGCCGTTCTGTGAAAAAACATCCGTGGGTGGTAAACATCCCATGGAAAAAAAAACCCATCTGTTCCCTTGAGATTTGCCCCTTTAATTAAGACATTGTTTTACGCCACCACAGAGAGTAAGTATTAGAGTGGCGGAGAAAGAACAGAATTGCAGGAAGTTGATATACAGTATGCCCACTAACACCCTTGCCATCCTCTGAACTTCCGAACAGCTATTGCTATGTTCATAAAAGGTGAGTTACGTATAGTAAAGTAGCCATGCACTGCTACATTAAGTCTTCTACGGCGGCACCTGGTGGAAAACTGCGGAGTTGGCATTCCTATCTCGAAAATGGAATGGTGATTTACAAACTTGTAGACCATTACCAATTTAGTACGAAAGACACCTTCTGAAGATTAATGCAAAGAATACATTTGTTAAACGCGCATTTGTTTTTTCGTGATTTTGTACACTGTGGAGTCACAAAACTTGAACGAAATCAGAAATGATTTATTAACAACTTTATAGAAGTTATTTTGATTGGGGATCACAAGCGATCCCACTGTGCCATATTGCGGTATCGTGTTTCTCTCGAGAGATAAGCATTAGCATTAATGCCTACCAGCTGTCTTTTCGTATTAAATCGATGATGCTCTTCAACTTTGTATCACATTTTTCCCTATCTTGTTCCGTTTTCGAGATAGAAATGTTAACCCCTAAGTTTTCCAGCAGGTGCCTTCGTAAGCGGTTTCATTCGATAGCGCATAGCTACTTTACTATTCGTAGATACCACTTTTATAAATATAGAAGCAGCCGTTCCGAAGTTAAGAGAGCGAGAATTAACTTTAGTGGGCATACTGTATAACTACATACCTTTGCCGACCACATACGGAACCTATAGATTTCTTTTTCATTTATCTTTCTGCGCAAAACTCTTGTGAATGCTAAGTGTTTCATTCTTCTTGATAGAAAAGATATTGTAATGCGAACAGAACTTCATGGCTGTAGATAAATCGTGAAACATTTTCCCCGAATATGTCCGAAACATTTAGCATAAAAATTAAAAATATGCATTTGTCCAAGGCTCTAAACAAACGCAAAGGCCAGGTGGCTCTAAACAAACTGTTCTTCCGAATTGCGTTATGAAAATACTTCTCACCTTTGAAATATTTGCATTGTTCCTAAATAACAAAAATTATCATACTAAGAAAATTTTAAATCAAATCCAATTTTATCTGGGACACTAGATTCTTCTGGCTGATAAAATATTTCTAAGAAAAGTGGCTCGCCGTTATGTACTCAGATTCTTTAAAGCTCTGACACGTTACAAAGTAATACATGATTCATAACTTTTAATTGGGTGTGGCCAATATGACATATTTAAAGATTGATTTCTTCATTTGGTGATGAATAAATCCGGCTGTATTTATTTGATTTGATAAAAGAGGAGGTGTGGCACTTGTGAAATTATGGCCTCAACTAATATGATAGATATGTGGCGTCAATCTGTTCGAGGCAATCTTTTATCTTAATATTCAAACGGTTGATAGAGTAAAAAGACATAGAGGCAAAGTATAATTTTCGTGGAAAATATTATTTATTTATCTGCTTTCTTTTCCAGACAGTTTCTAGCGCACATGGAAATATAATTTAACTCTTCGATAACGAGCTCTGAGTTAACGAGAACCCGTATTTAAAGAGGATATCCTAATACTTCGTTGGCACAATCTTAAATGTATACGACCATAACTCGGTTTTAACGAATAAACTCCGGTAATAGCATCCAACATTTTCGTGATTCATAATAAGTTTTATTGTCCACAAGTTCAGTTAGTTCTTTCTTGGAAAAATTCCTTCAACATTCCAATGAAATCGACGTCTCAATGGAATACTTCGTCCAAATGAAAGCGACGAATACTAAGAATTTTGACCCCAAGCGGTCCCAACATACTTACTAACTTTTGAGTGTGCAGGAAAACTTTTTGAAGTCAAGAGTGCAGAGGACGATGTGTTAGGGGCTATGAAACTCCTCCAAAGAACATTAACAAAAGAAAAAGACAATAAGACCGTCCAAAGCAAATTTACTAATTTTTTTCTACTGTACAAAAATAAAAAACAAATTAATAAAGTAAGAAACATAGTAAGTACGTATGAATTTTAATGATTTTTTTCACGAACGCATTTTTTACGAGTATTCGGCTACAACGACTAAATATTGTGGTCCCTTAGTACTCTTTATAAGCGAGTTGGACTGTAGTTTAAAACTCTGTTTGGTTTACTTGGATCCATACATCAACTTCTGTAAATATTGTTACAAAAATTCCGATTAACACCTTTTTCTGCACTATGAAGAAGACGGATTCATACGAGTTTGAATGCTTAAAAGTTTAGTGTCTAGAAAGTTTCAGGGACCAGTGGAATCGAGCCACAAACTATATTGTTTCGGTAAACTCCTCCAGCAATTTTCATAGTTTTTTTAAATTTAACAAGCATTCATAAACAGTGTTTCAAGATATCTCTTCAGAAATAAGTGATGAACCCAGCGCTAAAGCTAGGCACTAACAACGTTCTCTGCTTGCGACGATTCAAAACTAACAGACTGGCCAAATCTGCCATCCTATACTCTGGCGAGTTTTCTACACTTGAAGTATGATCTTATACCATTCCATTATGTAATACTTAGTAATAGTATTACATAATGGAATTACGGGAAAGGTCTAGAAACTCTTTTCTAGACCTTTCCCGTAATTCCATTATGTAATACTATTACTAAGTGCAAAAACAAACCATACAGTCTCCCATACCGAAAATCCTGCGAAATGTGGTTATCTTTTGGCAAAATGGTGCCAAACTTGGAACTAAAAATAAACCTTGAAACTGAACTCAGCTCAGTCATATCACCAATACATGTCAAGGAATCAGCAACTTTAATGTTATTGAATGGGAATATCAATATCTCGCGTTCTAGTTAACCGATTTACTTGAAAAAAAAAAAAAAAAAAAAAAAAAAAAAAAGATTACTTATTTGACGCATACAACATTAATTTTAGACTAAACTGAACCCCAGAGGAGAAGATCAACCCGGAAATTTGTAACGATATGCTTGAATTAAAAAGGCAACGACTGATAAGATACTCAAACTGCTTTTAGTATAGAATTTTAATTCAAAGTGATTCTCTGACCTTAATAAGTTTTTACCGTCTCGTGTTCCACATTGAAAATTGTGTCGGGTGCCGACAGCTATGGTCTTGCAGGAGCAAAAAAAAAAAAAAAATAAAAAAAAAATAGACTAGACTCCCTAAGACTACAGGTTGTTTATAGAGGTTTACATACTTTGGAGGTTTACAGAGGTTTACATTTATTGAGTTCGAAGTACCCCTTTTTAATATAAACTCTGCATTTCAATCATAAGAAAGCTAGTACCTACTGTACGAATAATCCTGTAAAATTGTGAGTTCATTATTTATAGCTCTATGAAACAATCACGTAAAATATTCGAATATGTGATAAATGTGCTGTAAATGTTATAAACATATTTCCAAGCCGTTAGTGACACGCCGATGTCATTTAATGTGGTTTGTGTAGTTATTACTGTGTTGCAGGGGGCTTCATAATATTTCCCACCAATTTCGTTTTTTTTAAGTTAATCGAATGTTAGTTGCGTTAAATGAACAAAAATTCGTCAACTACACTGCCCTCCAAAAGTTAAGGTACAACCTGTTTTTTGTGAATAATATGGAAACGAATGAACATAGAAGCAAAAATTTGGACTAACGGAGTACTAAATAGTTCTTTATTGAGTACGACATAGAAATTTACATAAATTCAACACAAACTTGGTGTAAAAGCAAAAGAATACTTTTGGTAGAAAAGTCCACTTTTGGAGAAAACAGTTTATCAAAGCTTTTTGTGAAAACATGTGGTGGAAACATTACAAAAATGAGTTCTAATATGGAATGTGTCCACCCCTAACTGCAATGTACTGGCGGCATCGATTCTCCATGCTGCTAATTAAGTTGTCGGATACCTCAATAGGGAGCGAAGACCACACACGGATTAGTCCTTGTTCCAGCTCCAGCAACGATCTTGGAGGTGGACTTAAAGCAGCCACATGTCTGCCAAGGTAGTCCCAAACATGTTCTACCGGATTGAGGTCTGGAGATTGAGCTGGCCATTCCATTCGCACCAAACCTTGACTCTCAAGATAATCCTCAAGAAGCACAGCTCGGTGAGGTCGGGCATCATCATCCATCAGAATGAAATCATTGCCAATTGAACCGGCATATGGGCGAGCACATGGATCGAGGATCTCATCCCGATATCTCACACCAGTCACCGATATCTCTCACCTGTCCCAGAGTTCTTCCCTGGGACACATGCAGGTCAGTGTGACCACCGAGTGAGAGCCCTGCCTAAACCAATATTCCGTCACCTCGGTAATAGTATTTTTACAGATTTGGATTTATGGTATCTGGTGCTTTGTTCCCTCCAGAACAACAGACGTCCTGAATCGCTCTCCAGTGTGAATCTGGACTCGTCTGTAAAGAGTACAAAGCCCATCGCTGTCTGGTCCAGGAAACGTGGTCTCTTGATCAAGATAAGTTGACTCCTCTCTGTCGTCCGTTGAGGGGGACACACACAGCTGGTCACCTTGCACAGAGACCTGCATTGTGAAGATGCATTCGCACCGTACTAGCGGATATTCTTCTCTCTGATGCTACAGAGTGGTCTGCAACAAGTTGCGGCACAGAAATGCTTCTTCTTCTTCCGGCCGAAAGAGCTATAAAGTGGTCTTCTGCAGATGCTGTAGCTCGTGTTTGTCCTGGAACATGTCTTCTGGATACAGAAGCTTCGGTTTGATATTGATTTCAGAGACGGTGGACCACACTGCGAGACATATTAAGACGCCTAGCAGCATCAGTCTGTGACAACCCCATTTCCATCCATCCGACCGCCCGCCACCTTAACGAATCAGGCAAAGAGTTTCTCTAAAACATTGCGGGATCCTGCTACCTATTGTTGACGAATCTGCTAACAAAAGTTGTAAATCAACAAAAGTTACACGCGTAATTACGGAAGCCTGATATTTGCATATTTTTCTCTCACTCGCCTTTTCTTTTCTATAAAAAAATGGTAGCTATCATTTATGCATGAATTTGCATAAAGTTCATTTTTATCATTTATATAAACTATAAATTTCATTGTTAGTGTCATTTTTTTTTATGGTGAGCTTCGAAAAGCATGCAGTTCCTTAACTTTTGGAGGCCAGTGTAGATGAACTGGGTTGATCCTGCTTTTTAACCTGTAAGCGCGCTGACCTAACCAGTCAAAAGAGTGAAGCATTTTTCTTTTGGCTGCACCCACTCTGTAAATCTCTTTCGAAACCGGAAAAATGTAACTACCCTTTGTATTAAATCGGTTCTGAGCTTTTTGGATGAGACATCATCTGGTTTGCCCGTTGCTAACAGAAAACTTGATAAATGGAGTTACGTTGGTAACAAGAAGTTGCATCTTTAGATTCGAAAGATTTTTAAAGAAAGAATAGGGGGATGTGATTAAATAAAACAAGTTAGTGATGCTGTTTTTTGTTTGAATAGGTACTAAAAAAAACGATATTTTTTAAAAAGTGCTTCATAATGTATGTGTTCAAAATGATTTTCATTGCTATCATTATTTTTGAACAAACACATGTTAAATAAATTTGAGTACTTTATAAGAGTACTTCGCATTGCCCCTCAGATAAAAAAGGTTTTGCCAAATTTATATTTGATACATCATTTCACGCACTGAATTTTCAAGTGGGAATCACTTTTGATAATAGAGTATTAAATATTTTCTCCAAACGAAATTCATTTTTCTTACAAATTTGGCAAGCCTCTCTCCATCTAGATATATGATCACGATCGTTTTGTCCCAAAGAGGAGGGGGTTAAAGACTAATGTCTAGAAGAAAGGAAGAATATAACGACAAATAAAAGCTTAGACCCGAAAGATGCGAAATAAGATATCTTTTTATTTCATCTGTACGTGATACAACTTAAACTGGATGGAGCAAAATAATTTATAAGTGGTAAATGTATAAAACTTTGTGTGTGTCTATTTTAGGAATGATATGAATGGCTATGTTTTTGCATATTATTTGTAATGAAATTTTTTAGTATGAGTAATATTTAATATAAAAAATTAATACAAATTTTAAAAATATCGTATTGAAAATTTGTATTAAATGCAAATTTAAATAAAGATTGATTTTATTCTTTATAAGTTCCCCGGAAGTGTAATAAAATTATTGTGAAACTAACTTTTCAGAAACATAATAGATGAAATTAACCCATGCATATTTGATTCTTATGATATTTTTACCTTTTTGTCTGCTTCGTGTAAAATTATTTAGTTTAATTTACGTATTAAATGTTTATCACCAGAATGCTATTAACTTCAAAACGCAAAGCGACCGTTTTGTTCTAACATTCACAACAGTAACATTTCTCTGTAGAACAGCTTTTCACTCTTAAATTAATACTCAGAATGAAAAGGACTTTTAATAGTTTTGAATTCTATTTGAAACGTTTTAACGAATAACAGTAGTAAAAAATTTTCTTTGTACGTCGTAACGGATTCTAATTATTACATTCGAAAGTAAATTTTTCTCGAGTTTCAAATTCAACAGAATAAATTTAAAGCTTAGTTTTGAAACTAAGAAAATTTTAAAGTGAATTTTTTAGTTCTCTTGAAAGTAAAGAAGGTACTAATAACATTTCTCTTTTATTAAAGAAAAACAAATTTCACAAAATTAATAAATTAAATTAATATTTTATGTATACATATGAAGTAAATAGTTGGCAATTAAGTGTAACTGTTTGAGGAAGAATTCTTTGGTTTAAGTTTTAATATTTTATTCTATAGCTGTGCCTTTCATGTTGCGAAGAGACAGCGAGAAGCAGGCAAGGTCTGGTTTTCTGGTTGATCGAAGGTAAAAGTATTGTAAATCTACATTCTTGTCTATCATATAGTGAAAAATTCAGGGTCGTCCATTTTTTGTGATACTCGCACCGTTCCTACCTTCTTTAAGATTTTCACATGAGCTGAGAATTTTGAGACGGGAAAAATGGGCGTTGTAATTCGAAATGTTCGAGTTCTTGTGCTTGTAACCAAAACCGCGAGTGTAACTTTGTTGTCGTTCATAGACCTCCAAGCTCATACCTCTGAACAACTGTGTCCGAAATCCCATCTTTCTAGTTTCTAAAACTTTTCTCTTGATGGTTTTGGAACGGTTTCTAAAGGTCCATGTATTGGGATAGTTTTTTTATGACCACCCTGTATTGTAAATTCAGTTGTTTTCCTTTATCGATATGGAAATCGTTTCAAAGGGTAAATGACGAGTAACTGCAGAATTCTTCATAACCTGGCGAATATTATGATCTGAGCGATAATATTTTATCAAAAATACTCAGTATCCCACTTTTAAAAATCGCTTACGAAACGCAAGCTGCACCATCGCAGTTTTCTTTTCATTACCAGGCGCCCCTCATAATTTAATCGAACAATTTATCGTGTGTCGTAAGTCGGATCATTTGAAGCTTGTATATCGTATCCCATCATTCTTTCCAACGTATACGAAACACATATTCCCTGTATCGTATCCGCTTTTCCATGTATTAAATTCTTCTTTATGCAGTGTCTATGAAACGAGATGTTTGCGTGACAAATCTTATAGAGCAGTCATGGCTTCAGTTTTTTTTCTTTTTTACCAGATATCGTTTAACATTTTTTCTCATGCCTAATTGATTATCATAAAATACATACATGTACTTAAATGTTCCTCAAATGTATTTTACGTGAAAAAATAGTTAATTTAAGTTGTGGGTAGCATCTAAAATTTAAATTTCCGATGTAGAATAGTATTAATTGACGTAATGTCTCTAAAAAAGGCAGATTTACAAAGCTGTATTCACTTCAGAACAACTTCATGCAATTGCTCATGCAAGGGAAGTTTTAATGGCATCTAACTGCCTCATTTGAACCAGGTTTAAATTGATTGCGGTCAAGATTCTCCTTTCTTAGATCAGTCAGCGTTAATTTCATGCATTATGAACTGAATGCTAGCTGTGCTCAAAAGAAGAATTTTCGCTCTTTTCTCAATAATACTCGTACGTATTAACTTGTCCCATTACATAAACATGTTTGATACGCATTTCAAACAACGACTGCCCGTGGATCGTTTTGTATTGCAATTGTGATCCGTTCCTGAAAGATTATTGTAAACACTGCATAATACACAATTTTCTATAAAGTACATGACATAGTACATATCAATACAAATAACACACAGGGTGTCCAGCAAACAGCACCCTAATTTCAAAGTTAAAAAATCTAAAAAAAAAGATAAATTGAAGGGTACAGCAAATGGTATGCTTAAAGTTCTAAAAATTTTATACTGAATTTTCGAAACAGCATTCACAAATGCAATAACAGTTGGCGTTGTAATCGCAGGCCTTAATAGAGGATTCGCCTCCATATATTCCCTATGTGACTTTTCTTTGGGGCATCTGTAAGACACTGCAACCCGGAACCATCTCAACAAGCTGGGACAGCTGTAATCGTCCATTTGTGTGGCATCTGAATCCATTTCCATTGAGAAATTACGGGCAGTGACTAAAATTTCCATTATTCGTTTGTGCCACCGCTGTGTGTGGTGGACATTTTTAAAAGATCGTACGGTAACTACTTGCAGATGATGAGTTTATACTTATACATGATGATCGGAGATTGATTTTGACGCGCAGCGCCATCTATTATCAGTGGCGTACACAAGGGGGATGCTTAGGGATACTTACCCCTCTAAGTTGATACATTTTTCAAATTTCAACATGAAGTTTACGTCCACAAGCCCCTCCTTCCTTGAAAGAAATCTGTGTACGGCACTATCTACCATCAGCCATTGTAACTATTATTTCCGAATTTCAGTATAAAAGTTTTGCAGGTTACATAATAAACATACTGCGTTCTTCTATTGATCCATATTTTTGAGATGCTTTTAATTTTGAAATCAGAATATTACTTGCTTAACACCCTGTGTATATATTTTGTATCAATCGATTCACAATTACAGCACTTGTAATGTGCACTCACAGACGAACAGAGAGGAGACAAATCGAAGTTAAACATTTTCCCATATTTTGTCCTGTGTGTCACATAGAAGTTTGGTGGTTTGTCTTTTGTTAAGGCAAACCTATATGAAGGTCTGACTAAGGAGGGGAATGCTTTAAGTGGAGAACTTTTGCTTATTTCTAACGGATATTCACGTTACATCTGGAGAAAGCCATTAAAAACGCCACACTATTATATTGACAACTGCAAGAGAGATAAGAACCCTGGACTGTATACTTTGGCCGTCTTCCGATGCTCAGTGTTTTATCCACTCGGCAATTGGTTGGATAATTTTTTTTAATTATGTTAAAAAGTAAAGTCAGAGTATTAAAAGCAGCCTAAACGATTACTTTGGCGTGAAACATAAAAGTGTACTTTTCACCTGTTGAAACACAAGCTGTTAGCTATTTTTATTTTAATGTGTTACAATTTTCAGTCTCAATTTTGAAGTGTCAATTTCTTTTAGTCTCAATGATTTAAAATAGTTTTCAGAAACAGCATTTTTTTCAGTGGTCTATTCTCATTGCAATGAATAAATATCTACAAGAGTTTGGTTAGCATTTTTATGTTATATTTTTGATCCAATCAAATGTTTCATTCATTTTCTGGAAAGAAAAAAAATATGGAAAAGAAAAAGTTTGCAAAAATAACTCCAAGAACACTTCCCACGATTAAAAGAATAATGATAATAATAAAAAATGAAAACTATGTGGAAGAACAATCTCACAAATATGAAAAATTCAATTATGCATGATTTTAGGAAACATCATGGGACTGGGAATAGTAATTTTATTCTTGAAATTCGATTTCCAATTTTAGAAAATTTGCAGTCAACGGATTATTTTTCCTTGGATTCAATCTTCTCTGATTACATCGCATTTGCTTAGGTGCCATTTGCGAAAACGAGAGAAATGCAAAATATTTCATTTGGCTTGCTGACTCTTTGGCAACACTCAGCGTGCAAAGCCGACCTAGCAGATGCGGTGAAATTTATTTTACTTACATCTATGCTAGAGCGTAAGAAGGAGGGGGGGGGGCGTATAAAGCCATTCTGCATTTGATTTGCTACTCTTCTTTTACTTAGCATTCAAAACATCGAAACATCCTCTGCTTCGTTTTCTATATTTATTTTATTTGATACCTAGAAATGGACTGATTAGGGTGCTTTCTATGTTTTCATCTCTGAAATATTTTTGTAAGTTAAATGAATGCAAATCTATTATTTTCAAAGTTTGTACAGATAAGAAAAGTATCTGGATTTCGATAAAACACTCATGCACATACAAATGTACAGTGTGCTTAAAACGCACTAACTTCAAAGGACTGCAATTGTAAAACTAAAAAAGTAGTAACATTTCTAGATACATTGAGGGTCTACTTTGACCCTCATTGACCCCAAGAAACAAAATACACATCACGGACCTGCAACGCAAATTTAAAAAAGTGGTTACTTCATGTTCTCGGAAAAAATTCGATATGATTCTCCATGAACTGTATTAAACACTGAAAAAACTAAATTGACTAAACAAAAAAAAAACAAAAAAAAAACAAAAAAACGTGCGTTTTATGAAACTTTCAGAAAAAATTCTTGAACATGGAATTAAACCACAAAATCTTTCAAGGAGTGACACAGGTTGATTTTTTTTCCATTTTTAAGAATGTTTTATACAAATATCATAATTGATACAGGTTTAACGTTTATTACAGCGTACTGTAAAAAGAGACTTCCTAAATACTTTCAAGTCCCTAACATGATTAGTTAGACTTTTTGTATTTATGTACCAAATGCCACATGAATTTTTTTCGAACTACAGTTATTGTGAAAAAAAAAACATTTGAAAGCTTATAACAGTTGAACACACTGGCCTCGAAAAGTTACGGAACAACATGTTTTTCGAAGCTCAAAGAAAATGATGCAAATTTATGCAAGAACGTTAGCTACCACATTTTTTATAGGAAAGAACAGGCATATATGAGTGAGAGAAAAATAAGCAAATATCAGGATTTCATAATTACGCGTGTAACATTTGTTGATTTACAACTTTTGTCAACAGATTCGTAGACAATAGGCAGTGCAGTCCCGTAATGTCTGAAAAAAGCCGAATGCCTGATTCGTTAAGGTGACGGTCGTTCTAATAGGTGGAAATGGTGTTGTCACAGGCTCATGCTGCTAGAGTCTTAATGTGTCTCGCAGTGTGGTCCACCGTCTCTGGAATCAATATCAAGCCGAAGCTTCTGTGTCCAGAAGACATGTTCCAGACCAACCACGAGCTACAACGCCTGCAGAAGACCGTTCTATAGCTCTTTAGGCCAGAAGGAGAAGTATTTCTGTGCCGCAACTTGTGGCAGACCACTCTGTGACATCACTGAGAAGAATATCCGCTAGTACGGTGCGAAGGCGTCTTCACAATGCAAGGCGACCAGTTGTGTATGTTCCCCTCAATGGACGACAGAGAAGGGCCCGGTTATCTTGGGCAAGAGAATACGTTTTCAGGACTAGAAAGCGACAGGATTCTGTAGTCTTTACAGACGAGTCCACATTCATACTGGAGAGCAAATGAGGTCGCTCGTTGATCTGGAGGCATCAGAAGGCAAAGAAGCACCAGATTCTATCAATCCAACGTTGTCGAAAGACATAGTTACCGAAATGGTGGAACGATGGTTTATGCAGGGATCTCACTCGGTGGTCATACTGACCAGCATGTGTTCCAGGGAGGAACAGAGGCGAAGAGAGCCAAGTCGGATCCCCGGGTATAAAATCTTTGGGGTCCCTTTGCTATCCAGAAACCCTTCTGATGTTGTATTACATCAATCATTTATTCCTTATTAAAATTATTAATCATTTAAATTAATAGTAATTGGAAAATAATTAATGGAATAAAAATTATTTATTTAAAAGTATTATACTTTAATAAACATCCATGCTCTAAAAATACCAACATTTTATTTTGAAGGTTTCGTTACCTCCATAGAGAAACTGTATTTGGAACGTTAACAACATTTTTTCTTGGCATGTTTCCTCTGTATTGAAAAAAAACTAATATGTTTATTCGTACTTCCATTCAAGCAGGTAGCCGAAAAAATTTCGGAAGTCCAAAAAAGTGGAAAGTTCAAAAATTTCTCAGAGAAAGTCTTGATCTTTAAAATTTTGTTAAGGAAAATAAAAAATTTCGGAGGTTGGGCGGACTCAAAGACTCTTCTCTGGCTATGCCCTTTCTTCCATTTATTAACAGTGTGCCTTAAAAAAAACCGATTTCTTGATAAATAAATTTCTTCTAGTTTATGTCATGGCAAACCGCTGAATAACACTGTCAATGTCAACGTCTCTTGGGAAAAAAATGACGCAATCACTAACACCAGACGTTTTTGTCAAGTTTGTGGTTTATGCTCTAGCTGGTTTTTGTAATTTCGTTCAAAAATTAATTTGAAACTTCCTTTTTGATCCGGGTACAAAATCTGTATTTGGACTTTTTTTTACAAAATTGACAATACACAGTTAAGTATTATATATAAACAGCAAAAGCAGGGCCCCCTTCACAAGGTGAAGCCCTGGTGATTTTTCCCCTACAACCCTTCCCTCTCTGCACCACTGATGAGGAACTCTGACTGGTGTTAGATATTGGGATGAGATCCTTAATCCATATGCCGGTGCAATTGGCAATGATTTCATTCTGATGGATGATAATTCATGACCTGACCGAGCTGTAGTTGTTGGGAAATATCTTGAGGGTCTTGGTTTAGAGTGAATAGAATGGCCAGCTGAATCTCCAGACCCGAATCCGATAGAGCAACTTTGGGATTATCTTGGTAGACAGGTTGCTCCTTTAAGTCCGACTCCAAACTCTTTAGGAGACCTAGAACAAAGCTTACTCTGTGTCTGGTCTTCGCTTAATATTTCGATAATCGACATTTTAACTGACAGCTTGGAAAGTCGATGCCGCCAATGAAATCAAGCTAGGGGTGAGCAAATCCCTTATTGAAAGTCATTTTGTTATGCTTCTATGATATTTTGCCACATAAAACTATGATATATTCTTTTTTCCAAGGATGCAGTTTGCTTTTTGTTTGGTTGTAAATCACTTTTGGGTTTTTCTTATGCAAACTTCTATATTGCAATCAATACATAACTGCTTTGTGCACATTTCATCCAAATTTGGTGTTTCTACATTCATTCATTTGCAAGTTAGGCGCGAAAATAACGGTTGTTATTAAATTTTGGAGGCCAGTGTAATATAATGTGACCAGTCACCAATAAAAATGTCCCCATTTCCCAGATTTTTAGACGCATGTATTACTTATAAAAAACTTTCTCAGAATATTGTACTTACTTGTTTGGTTGAGAAGATATTAACCTTTAAACCTGGAGAAATCATTTATAAGTAATATATACGCGCTTGAAAATTTCTGAGAAAATATGATAAATTTCAGAAAGCTCTCGTTTTGGTTGTTGTACTTTATTGAGGCAAAGCTACGCAAGGGCTATCTGCCTAAGCAGAGGTGCCATGTTCAGGGACTTTTAAAGGAATTCTAAAGCGGGGTTACGTTACGTCTGGCGAAATCCGATAAAAACTCCAGACCATTAGATCGAGAGTTCCGCGGTCAGTTGAACACTTCACCTTCGCACTTCGTCCGTGATGAACTCCACGTTTTCGGAGTGGATGTTCAACTGCACGTCCACTTAGTGGCAAGAGGTGGCTTTTTACGATGATTCATGTTTATGCTCCATAGTACAGATGAACGTTGGCGTATACGACGTGAAACGTCTGAAAGCAAACACCTTGCAACAATTACCTTAAGGGTCCAAGCTGGAAGAGGGAGCATATGGTCAGGGGAATATTTTTGTGGCATTCTCTGGGTGGACTCATTTTTGTGGATCAATACAAGCATGCATCTATCCTTGTGGACCTTGCCCACCCCTTCATGCGAATTGGTTTTACTCAGAATGATGGCATTATCCAGCTGGACAATGCAAGATGTCACACAGCTCGTAGTGTACGTGGGTGTTTCAAAAAACACCAGGATGAGTTTACCGTACTCTCCTGGTCAGCAAACTCATCGGACTTAAACCCAATCGAGAATCTGTCAGATCACCTCAATCGCGTTGTTCGAGCCAAGGATCCACAACCGCGTAACCTAACGCAGCTGGCCAAGGCACTGGAGTTGGCATGGCTCAACATCTGAGTGAACACCTTCAAGAACCTAGTTGACTCTCTTCCTGCATGTCTCGCAGTGGTCCGCTTTTAACCACCGAAGTTTAAACCACCATAGATAAATTTCAACGCTGAAGAATACACTGATTTTGTAATTCGGCAGAAAGAGGAGATAACGTCAACTTCAGTTGTTGAAGGCTTACCAAAGTAGATCTAAATTACATTTTCCGGAAATGAAGAGATTCATTGAAAAACTCCAGTTATTCTTCGAGTTACCATGCCAGAATGAAGCAGTCGAATAATGTGTTGAGGGCGTGACAGCCGCTGCTGTATGCGGAAGAGACGCTCACGACGACTATATCCGGGCGCGAATAAATGATCGGCATGTGATGCCAAGGTTTGAGAGCAAGTCCGATTTTAGGATTTAAGGTAATTTAGTCTAGCGGACGAGTGGGCGGGTGGCACTCGATTTGCTGCCACCACTTCGTGGTGTCTGCTGAATAGTTGATTATTCGGTGAATCGAGAGCTGCAATTGTTACCTTTCCACCTAAATATGACGCAGAGAAAAAATTTATTGGAAAGTAACTAAATAAAAGCACGTATTGACGTAATGCATCAATCCCATAATTGGTAAAAATTTCGCTATATTTAGTGTTTTTTGTTAAAAATTCAGAGCCTTTGGGGGAACTCAGACATACCAAACAGGCAATACTAGTTGTTCTACGACATTTTCCGAGCACTTTTGACCATGGAATACTTTTGTAAATGTCTAGGAACGCCTAGAAAATTTGAAAATTTCACCTTTTTAAGTAAAAATTCAAAAATTTGAGTTGAATGCGTAGGCTAAAGGCTTTCTCTGACAGGATTCGTTTTCTTTTTGGTTGATATGGACCACTAACCACATACTTCCCACGTTAGGGTGTTGCAATTTCGAAAAAAATGGATTTTCGGCCCACCCTAATATACAGCACTTCAAACCACATTGACTTCAAATTATTTTTTAAATATTGCTTAGGAAGGTAATGCAGAGAAAAAAAAGGAATAGTACTTTAGGAACTCGATAAAAATTTAATTGAAAAGAACTTAACATCCAAGAATTCGCAAGATCTTTACATAGTCTCAATTGGGCGTAGTTTGAGGAACATGGAAGCTTTGGAATGGAAAATGGCTGACTGTAGATCGAATTTTCCAGCGTGGATCCTCCAAATTTTGGGCAAAAGCGATAAGTAAGTTTGGAAGAGTATAAATTGTACAGTGTAATTATGGGAGATTTTGATAAGAATTTGAACTCTTAGAAAACGTATAAATTATGAAACTCAGATTGCACATAGTTCCAGAAATTTTGTCAAGCCATATTATTATTAAATTATATAACAAGAGTATGATTCAAAGGTCTTTTATGCTTTCTGTACATTTTTTTACTCAAAACATTTGTAGATGTAGAAATACTGTGTATCGTAATTAGTTCACTTTAAGACACTGATTTTCCCATTGAGTTTTCACTTATTTGTTTCAGACTACTTAGGACCACTAAGTATTTATATACTCACTACAAGATCGAAAAGATTCCGTTCTAAATTTCTGTATTTTTTCCTTATTTTTCAATATTTTAAATGGTTTGGGTTACAGCTTAATCCAAAGTTCAACGAAATTCTGCTGCATAGTTCTAAAATTAAAAATTGTCTTGCATTGTTTTAAAATTACGCGGTTTTGGAAAATTGTTAGGCCCCAAAAAGTTTTTCCTTATTTTTATTTTGTGAGCTAACAACGCTAAAAATTACTTCTAATTCATGCATCATATTTGAAACTGGCATTAAATGTTGTCTTTTGCGAGAAAAAATAGAGTTGATTGCTTTCATAATTTTCCAACAGAATGCATTTTATTGCCGCCTACTTTTTAGAAACTACACCCAACGTTGTAAAAAAATGATTTATTTCCTCCCAGAAGAATTTTAGTTTTTCGATATTATATTTTTATCGTTATCTAGTTTTATGGAACATCTTTTATATCTGTGTCCTTTATTTCAAAATTAAAATTATTTTTTAAACGAAATCACGTACCAACTCGTTTCTTCCTTCTCTTTTTTTTTTTTTTTTTCATGAACAATGAAACGGGTAAAAAAAAGATAGTATATAACAATTGATTGAAAAAAATATACAAAACTAAATTTCAAACTTTTATAGAATTAATCTTAAAAAAAAATGCGAATTCGGCAGGAAAACGCTATTCCATTTTTAAAAGAACTGCAGGGGAGGAGAGATACTTCAAAGACATATGCGAGTAATTGATATGTACTTTCGCGCGAGGAAATACTTTTCTTGCCGAAATCAGATGGCCACACCCTTACCACCTCGGCTAAGTGGACATCCCGTGCTTTGTTTTAAAAATGAGATCAAAGAAAACCGCTTCCTTTTTTTTCTCTTCCCTCCGAAGTCGATAGGATAAAAACAAAAGAGAAAAAAAGAATGAGCCGCCAATTCAGCAAAAATTCTGTCGGTGAAGAAAAAAGTGACAATGGTTTTTAGTCGATGTGAAAGAAAGTTCTTAAAAATAACCGTGAGTGGGTGTTCCGGAATTCTAAAGCTCCGGCAAAGTGCTAATTGAAATGCAAGATAATGAATTAATATCTGGGAAGGATGTGATTCAACGAAATTACAGATTTTGATTGTGTAGAGTAGGGATTTGATGTAAAAAAAGAAGTAGTGATTGATTGTATGTGAATCATCGCTTTTCGCAAGATTAATCGCTATGGTATCAATCGATATGCAAGAAAAACAGTATTTTTACAACAGAAAAATTTTGTTCCATGGAGCCTCATCAGAAGATTAATCCACAAGTTTTTGGTAACCTTTACATCGCATTAAAATTAACTTAAGTAATATCACCAGTTCTTTAAAATGCTGTTACTGGAACAATAAAACAGTTTGAAAACATGTGGGCTATGTTTGTAGCTACAAACAAAAAGTTGAAAACTGCTCTCTGTTATGAATAAACCTCTGCTATGAAGTTTCCCAACAGCTTTTGGTAGATTGCATGAAATGGTATTGAAATACCTGATAATGGGCAGTGCGTTCGTTCAATGACAGCTCACACCTCTCTGCGACTGAATCCAGTGGAAAGTAACGTTAACTGTTCCATGACGATATAACTGAGACAAACCGTATTGAAAGTTCACAAATCATGGCGATATAATAGATTTTTATTCTTAATGAAAATCCATGGACCTGCCTAAATCGCAAGAGTAAGTTTAATTTTGAAAGATGGGTGATCGTCTGAGCTAGAATGCCATTAATGGTACTCGAGAAATTCGTAGGTTGAATCTCCAGTAGCAGAAAACAGCAACAAACTTCTAGAAAATATCCTAATGATTTAATTCTGCGGAAATTCCAAAAGAACACTCTAAAAAAAAAAAGAATCGGCCGATTACTAAAAAATCTCTAGGTATCAAGGTTTCCATGTATTTTCTTAGTATTATTACTAAAGAAAGTCAATTATAGTCAGTTACACTTCTACTGATGTAATTGACTTTCTTTAGTAATAATACCAAGAAAAACATGGAAGGCTTGATTCCTAGAGATTTCTTATTAATCATCCGTATAAAATCCGATCAGAAATACAAGACAATCCTGCACCTGATCAGAATCTTATTGATTGCTTTCTAAAGAGTTTGCGTTCTAAACAGTGCATCAGAAAGATGACCATGACCAAATGACACCGAGACATTAAAAGATTATCATACCTTTGTACTTAGAGATAAGAAAAATCTTTGCTCACATATTGCTCTTCGGAACATCTATAATTGGAATACCTACCATCTACCATCGAAACAACAGAATGATTATCAAATTGAACCTGAAATATTATTAACAGTCAGTATTTTTTCTGCTATGAACGTTTTTTGATTTGTGAACTAGAAAGACTACCCGTATATATTCTTACCAAGCCAAAAGTAGCACTATTGGTGACATTTGGTACCATGTTACCCCCTTTTTTAGAAATCCATGTTACGTACCACTCTGATAACAAATCAAATTTTACAATATTTCGTCACACAGATAACCAGCTGAAGCGTTTTGAACATTTTACTTTATTGCATGAATTCAATGTATATAAGAGAAGAGAAAAAACGAATGCAAAACTGCAGAAATTTAATAAGTTTATTTTGAGGGTATTTTATGTTAAATTATCGGGTGCTTACTAGTTTAGACGTATCCAAACAATTCTTTCTACTTTAATACACCAGGACACGATAACCTCAGACCTAATTCGACATTCGAATACAGTTACCTGGATTTGTTAAAAAAACCTACAAGTAAAATAAGTCATTCTAAAAATATCTACTACTACCATTACCAATTTTTCAACTATTCACAAAAAATATTACTTTTATTTGATTTAAAATTTCCAGATTTATCTTACTCCAATATAAAAATGTACACCTCAAACTGGAATAGATAATACTCTTTTCATTTTTATTTTTAAAAAACCTTTCTCGGATGAAAGTATTTTTTTAGACATCTGGAGCTTTTACTCGCATACCATCCTCTAGTGTATTGGTATGGCAAATAAATTCAATATAGCTAAGAATACTTAAAGGTATATTTTACGGTGAATAACAATGGAGCCGTAATAAAGAGAAATTGTGTAAGCTTATTGCTCATAGCGCTTAAAGGCTCTAAAATGTCTTGCTTCGTATTCTTATAGAATTTAGAGGAAAAAAAAAATCTGTTATACTTTTGCTTATTTTTAGCGAATGAATGTAACATCTATTTTTAATACGCCTTTAAAGTACTGAGGGATTTAAGAAAAACTAGGTAAAGATGGAATAAAACGCTCTGTTAATATTTACATAATATTTATTATTGTAGAACAAAGACTCGTCAACTAAAGGCGAAATTTCTTGTGTAGAAAGAATTCTCAGTGTGATTTTTAAACTCACAAATAATTAAACATAAAATGGTTTATGCAAAACTAGTTTAGAGAAAAGTAAATATTTTAAACTTTTCGGTTGTGACTAGAAATAGTAAGTAAAAACTTAAATAAGTAAGTAAAAAAAGAAGTATATCATAAATATACTCTTTCTTTACCCTCTAATGCCCACTATAAGAAATTCCCTAGAAAAAAAAATACTTTTTATTTGAAATAGTGGTCTTTTAAGGCAAATGATTGAGGGAGAAAAAATAATTAATAATTTTTTATACGTTTTTCAATGGTAGCACCATGATTTTAAAGTACTTCTATACAATAGAAATGAAACTTTAAAAAAAATTTATTTTGTAGTGAAAAAGCACGTATTTTTTACGTATAAATAAATATTAATTTTTTAATTACATTAAATATTATTAAATTGGTAGAAAAACTTATCATTGGTAAATTGTCTTCTTTGTTGACTTCATCCATGTTATGTCTAAAATATTTTTCATCCATTAATTTTGGAATCTGTCGACCCAATCTACTGCTATTATTAATTATAGATACGAGTAATTAGACTGTTGAAGCAATGGTTTCGAAAAAATATTGAAGTTGTAGAGTTTTTTCAACATTATGTCGTGCTAAAAGAAATACAAAATTGTGTAATATGGTACAAACATGAAAAGTGATGACATTTAAATTGGACTCTTTGTTCTATAATTCAATTCAAACTTAATCTATTTACTCTGTATTTAACATTTAAAAATGGGAATAAAAATTTTAAATGATTAAATATTGTGAGTAGTTCATATACTGTGCAATATAATTATACTGTAAATAATATTAAGTGAATCAGAAATTTAGTTAGAGGTTCGTTAGACTTTCGTGAAGTTTTTGGAAAAATGTTATAAAGAATACATATTTTTTACAAGATTTTATTGGTCTTTAAAAGTCCGTATTTTTAATTTTCTCTCTATGAGTTCAAAAGTTGCATCTCCCTATTCTAAAAAAAAGTAAGGGCCGCTGTCTTCGCCGCTGTCAAAAGCTTGTTCGCCTATCTTCTCCTAAACCGTGGGAATTTGAATTTCGACTAAAGTGCCCACACATTCGAAAAATTCCGAGGAACCTGCTAAGCTGACTTAAATTTCGAAAATCGAATTATTTTAGAAGATATTAATAAAAAACTAAAAAAAGAAACATAATGGTTGCCAGATTTGGCATAAAATCATTCATTCCTTTGCAACAAAGCGTTTCCAAGTATCTAGAATCGCGTGAAATTTACAAACATGAGTTAGAATTACGCCTATTTTACGCCAAAATAAAAACTTTATGAAATAAGTAACTCAAAATGTGTTACACAAAGTTGACAATTTTCAAATAGTAAGTTCGCTTAGACAACAGGAGTTTAGAATTAGCGATTATTCGTTTTTCCAAAACACAGAATAACTAATATCTTGAAAATGAAAAATAAATAAAATGCAGATTATTTTAAAGCCGGTGCGGTCCAGCTGGATTATTTGCTACCAGTAGAAATATTTGGCGGCGTTAACTATGCCATTATAGCAGTTATAGTACACTTTGGATATTTGCTAGCGCGACGCGATGGTATAATTCGTGCTGCTAAGTACGCGAATCTGCAAACGATTATGTAAATGAAAATATGGATAACGGTTTTCTGGTAGCCTTAAAAGAACAGTAATTATAGTTTGTGAGCATGTGTAAATCGCCAAATAATGAAAAGTCGCCATTGGGGGCAAGCTATCCTATCTGTTCCGTAGCTTTTATTAACTTTACATGTACGCAAGTCGCCAAATAATGAAAAATCGCCATGGGTGGCAAATTCGCAAGGTGTCCAATAGGTTTTACATTATTAAAAGTACAGCTGAAACAGATGTTCTGATTTTATTACGCTTTAGCTCTTAATTAATATAAATTTGAATGGCAACATTAAATATCATTGTGTTTCTGAGGAGAGCAAATAATTTTTCCAGCGATTATAAGCGGAGTCCGCACTCCAAGTGGAGTATAGCTCAGGACCCGTACAACACGGATTCCCATAACAAAATATCTTCCGTGTTATGAGGGGGGAGGGGCTCTACTGTAGTGTGAAGTTTAAACTTTTATGTACCAATGAGCGTGCAAGAACCAAGCAATGTGTAGCTCAGTATCATTCTATCTGATCCAATCTTCGGGTTTTGTCTGTTGAAATTATGTCTTTTACGAATGAGCCTTATTAGGGGCCGAATGCCTCATACGAAAAGCGAGCGTAGCGAGTCTGGGGGCCTTGGACCCTAGTCGTTTAAAAAAATCACTAATATATATATAATTAAAAAAAATTCTTCAAATTTTCGCGAGTTTCTCCCCAAATATAGCAATTTTTTACATATTTTTAATTCAATGCCATGTGTTATCATGTCATAGAATGAGATAAAGGTACAAGATAGAAAAATTTTAACATAACTAATTAATAGTTAAAGACGTGACTGTAGAAATTACACTTATGTTCAAATTGACATTGCGTTTCATATCTAAATTGCTTACATTAAAATGTATCTCATATTAATATCTTTAAATGAGTTTTATTAAAATTAGGCTAGTTTTATAAGCAAAATATGTTGATGATATTGAATGCAAATTCTTGTTTGGTGTTTTCGGAATGATAAAGGATTTAAAGACATTTTGAATTGGTAAAATGTAATAAAATGAATCAATTTTTCTGCAAGAATGCAATTTTTTTTTTTTAGTTTGATCAAGTGTTAAAATCAATGAAATAGTACTTAATTTGTTAATATAGCATTATATTCCTCCATACCAATCTCGTATTACAAAAAAATCCAACGTTGTTATAATTTATACTGTTATTCCGTTTGAAAACTAACCGAATGAACTGAACTAACCGGTATTTCATACACGACAGAAAAAAAACCACCTTCTTGCTATAAATTAAAAATTTCGGGATATTCATAAATTTAACCTGAAATTTACGTGACGTATGTAATTTAACTTCTCAATTTGTGTCATTCAAATAGCTCCTCCATATTACACTGTTTGAACTTTTGCAAAATCTTCTTCTATATAAATAAAACAAACTGTAAAATGCTTGTTAGTTTGTTTGTCGGTCGCGTAGCTCCGAGACGGGTGATCGTGCGATTATCAAATTTTGTACGGGAATTCGCCAGGACGGGTCCCGACATACCTCGAAGTGATTTTTTGAAATTCGAATTAGAGCATTTTTAATTTAAAGTTTTATGCAATTTTGGCTGAATTCTTGCAACTTAACAAGCTCTAACACAAAAGTTATGTGATATACCAAAATTGCTCAGAAAAATTTTTGAAATGCTTATGAGTATAGAATAACCCCAATATCTCACTTATCTTAGTAAAATGAGCAAAATAATAAAATAAAGCGGTTGTCCACATCATGTAGTGTCTAAGGTATTAATGATATGATATTAACTTAAACCTAAAAAACAGAATGATGCAGAAATAAGATAATTTGAAAGTGAGATGTTTTCGCTGCAAATGTCAACTTTTCTTTTTCTTATCGCAAGTGACACCTTTTTTGTGTTATTTCAGTGATCTCAGGTTAGTACTTATATTTACTTTACGAGTAACTAATGAGTAACAAAAGTCAATTGACTTTGCTTATTTTTAGATTCCACATCATTGGAATCAATTCGAATTACACATGTAAGAAAAATTTTCGTTCCGTACCGTGCGAAGAATGGGCAAGCAGTTAGTACTAGGATACATTAACAATTTTTCGCCTACTGAACAATGGACGATTTAAATAAAAAACTCTTTATTAGAAGATTTTATTAGATTATATGGGTTAAAGCACAATACAGCGTGTTAATAAATATTTCGTATAAATTAAATTGTTTGCTAAATTCATCAATAGTTTTGAACAGACCCCCTTGTAACTAACTAAACGATACGCAATCCTGTGTTAATATATATTTATACCGAGTCAGTTTCAACAGAAGAGTACATGAACGTATTTTACCTTATATATTTAAAGGCGTATTAATTTAATGCAGATAAATATTATATGCAAGTACCAATATTTAAAAAAAAAGATATTTTCAAATTATGTTTTTAAAAGAAATTGTTTTTGGTGAATCAAAATTTTGAACTTTACTATGCATGTAATGATCTAGTTTTATCAAAACTGGACAGAAAAACTTGATACAAAGTCCTTTTAAGAATATACATTTCTAATTATTTTAAATACCTGTCTATTGAATAGGAAACCGAATCATTATAATTGCATCCTCAGTTTAACTTAAAAGAAAATTAAGCTTAAATTTCGAAACGAATTAAAACAAGCAGTTTTTTTTTACTTCACCTCAAACAGAAAATAAATTCCGCCAGTTAAAATTAATTTATCAAAAAATAAAACAAAACGTCAAAGATGAAATGCAATTTTTCTTTTTCCGAAAGTGTCTGGACTGGCTTTCAGACCAGATATTAATTAGAACGAATTGAATGGATTTATAAAACAAGAAGACCGTAAAGTTGTCGCGAATTTGAGAAAAGAAAAGAAAATCTCGAGGAATATTAAACTGATAAGCAAATTGAGACTGCTTCCGGATTGCAAAATCCGTAAAATTTCCTTTTTTTTTTTGTTTCAGCGTCGTGATTTTGTCTGAGAAATCTCATCGCTCAATATTTTTTCCTTCGTATAATTATCGCATCGTAAACTTGCGAGACTTCGTTTCATATTCTTAATACATGCTCCAAAACACACACAGTTACCAAAAAAAAAATGCTTAACCATTCCCCCTCTAACTATAAACTCCATTTAAAAAATACAAAAAAAAAAAAAAAAAAAAAAAAAAAAAAAGAAATCATCCCTTTGAAAGAGAGTTAAAGTGTTTATTTTATGTTATTTGTTTCGTCACTTTAATTTTATACAAAAAAGAATCGGTTAAAAATGAAATTTTTTTTAATTAAAAAAATGTTTAGTATAAACCATAATCGACAGTCATGAAAACACATAGCGAATCCAGTAAAAGTCTTTTTTATTTTCATTTTAATTTTAACGGTCGTACAGGAAATTTTTGTTTAAGTCTTCTTTTTATGAACATAACCATTTTTACATACACAATTTTTCTAAGCAAACATATAAAAAACTCATGAATGGATAGGTGCAGAGTCTTTTTTTTACGATTGATTAACGAATTAAAGTTCTGAAATGGGAAATTCCGTACATTAAACTCCAGTTTTTATAGCAGCATACAGTACCTACAATTTTGACAAATAAAATAATCCCATCATTATATATATTCAACTTCAAAGCTTGAAAGTAGTACTAAAACTATTTCCTTCAATAATATTTTTTTTTGTCAAAATGCATTGCAGTTTTTTACTTTGTCAAGATTACCCAAACTCAGTAAATGCAGAATTTTTCTCATTATATATCATGATAAAAGATGTTTGTATGTCAGACTCAAAATTGAAGGCAATGAGATATTATTTGGTTTAATTATAAAAGCTTTTATCTCTCTCTCAAAACTTACTACATTTTTATATTGTAAAAACTCAGCAAAATGCAAATTGTTTCCTAACAGAGAAGAGAATTTGTTCAATCTTTCAATGTTTTTCCGTTTTTTATTTCAACCCATACCTAATGCACTCTTTCCTGTTGTTACATGATAATAGGCCACGAAATAAGCTGTATGTTTTCTGCTGAAAAGAAGTCTTGCACATTCTTTGCCACATGTGGGCAAGCATTATCATACTGAAAGGAGCTATAGGAATGCCTTGAAGGAAAGGAACGACTTCGGGTTCCGGAACTTCTGTTATGAACCTGTCGCTGTTCAGATTACCCACAATTCGTAGCAGCTGAGATCGTCCATGATACGCAATGGCACCCAGGCCATAACGGGTAGTGCTGTAAAAGTAACGACAAAATGAGTATCCGTATGTATTTGTTACTTAGATGTTCGCTATTCGTTACTAAGTATTCG
Organism: Cheiracanthium punctorium; assembly: GCA_038373885.1. NCBI lineage: Eukaryota > Metazoa > Arthropoda > Arachnida > Araneae > Cheiracanthiidae > Cheiracanthium > Cheiracanthium punctorium. Next base: position 1,244,040 of record JAWZYV010008216.1, on the reverse strand, counting down.
TTACTCGTTACTTTCGTTACTACTAATAGAATCGGTAATAGGGTGTTATATAGTGCCCCATAACAACACATCCGGGACAGTGTTGTTATGGGTATATGCCGCCCATACATAAACCCATAACCAAAAAGAATTTTTTTTAGCGAAGTTGTACAAAGTTGTATTTAGAGCTTATTTTCTCCGATTTACAGATTGTTTTTATACACATTTATGGTTTTATACAATGCTAAATTATCCGAATTACTGAGTGCACATAGAAATCTTCCAAAGACATATGCCATTCTTTTTTTTCCCAACCCCCCCCCTTTTTTAATTCTGAACGCTGGTTTAACCTGTTCATTCTTATCATAAAAAGTGTAAAGGAAAGCTTGTGACTCGTGTTTTTTCTGGGAGCGGGTTCTCGAATACTGAGATCCAGGGATTGGGCCACATATATAAAATTCACAGGGCAGGGGATCTCAGTATGATATCAACTACTTTGCGTCTCTAAAAGCATAATATCTTTATTATTTGTGAGTTCTTATTTCATATCAAAAACTTCTTTTGCTGGACCATTTTTCGAAGTAAATTAAAAATTACCATATTTTAAATTAAAATTGTTTTATTCAATGAGAATAACCTATTTTTAAGATATTTCCAGTTCTATTTCTGCACTTTTGGGATGAAAGGGGTTAGCCCCTTCTGTGGGTGCATATATGAGAGCATTCTTTAAACAAAAATTATCACTCCTTTCATACAGAAAGAATGGTTGCACCGGGCTATGCGTATTCCATGAGTTCATGGAATAAAATGTACCATAAAATAGGGCAGATGGCCCCCTAAACGCCGACATTTTAGAAACATACTGAACTTCATTGAATTATTTTAATACCAGTGGCTTACGCAGGAGTGGGCATAGAAATCCCGGGTCGCTCACAATTTTTTATATATTTTTTAAACAATTACTTAAAAAATGTGTTTAGGTTTCCATGCTAAATATTTTTTTTAGTTCCAAATAATATTTTAAATAATAAAAATGTGTGAATTCGTTTACTTTATAAAAATATATTTTTTAAAAGGTGTATTTAAATAATTTGTTATTTATTACTCATATTTCGATTCTAGCTAAAAAAAAAGAAAAAGTTAAGTTCGCAATCCTGCTTCGGAACCACCCTGAAAGAAAGAATTCTGATTGCACCACTATTTAGTACCAAAATGTTAGAAAGCCCGAAATTAGCACCCCTTACTAACATGCTTCTCTTATATGTATTGCTCCTCTACAATTATAAGAACACCTCTTCCCTCCCCCCCCCGCAAAAAAAGTTCAACTGCGCATAAGAACATGCTATACACCGGATCCTATCCCCCCATTGTACGACCCATATCAATAGAGCAGCAGATAGTATATCCATCTCTATAACTGTAACGATACACACGGATTCTTCCAAACCTCATCAAAACGATACCATCCGGCTCGGCACAAACGAATTGCAACCAGAACATACTACTACTCAAATACCGAAACTGATTTTTCCCTTCAAACAGCGAGAATCCATAATACTTCCGGTATCTAGTAACGGAACGGAACATACTATTACTCAAATACCGAAATTCATTTTCTCCCTCCCGCAGTCTTGTATTCGAAGTTCGAACCTGGTCGATCCGAAATGCACACTCGAAAGTCATTTTCCCCCTTGAAACCGCGATCCGATATCCAGTAACTGCCAGTAACAAATAACAGAAGATATTAGTACTCGATTACTGGAACCTGTTTCCCCCCTAGTTCGCCTCGCCTGGCAGTCTGTATTCGAAGTTCGAAGCTGCTCGATCCGAAACCTTCGGATCGAGTAACGATATCAACCGAAAAGTAACAATTCGTTACTTTGAGTCTGAGTGATTATCCGTATCTTAGTACCGAATACATGCGGTTTGCTTCAGCTCTAATAACGGGTGTTCGTCCACAATGACGTTCGATAATGCACTCCGTAATGTAGCGTTCACCAGCATTACGCCTAACATGAATGCGACCATTATGGCGCCAAAAATTAAAGCGGTATTCGTCAGAAACTTGTTGCTAATTTGCCTGCCAGTCTCTATGTTCATGAGCTCATTACTTCAGCCAGCGACGATGGTTTCGCGTGAGGGGGATCCTGTATAAAGGAGTTAGTAAGCGCAGCAGGCGTCGACAAATTGATGAAGCAGAGAGCGATACACCTGTAGAAGTGGACCAATGTGCTGCCAACACTCTAGATGAAACTGTTCGCTCAATCAGTGCCATGCGGACCAAGTGTCTACCATCTCGCATTGACGTCATTTTTCGGTGTCCACTCCCGGATTTTCGACTTCTAAGATTCTCGTCTGTCCACTTTTTTCAAACTCGCATCAGTGTGCGCTGTTATGCTGCAAGCGACCTGCTATTGCGCTATAGGAAAATTCTCCTACACAAAGGCCGATGAGTCTTCCCCGTTCAAACTCCGTTAGTAATTCAAATTTCCCGTCCAGGAGACATAGTTACGTCTCACTTCGCGTTTACGGCAAACATGTAAACACAGACTATTTTAAACACATTGCTACAGCCCTTTATTTCAGCAGAGTTTCGCGAGCATTACAGTTTCAGCAGAAGTAGAGAGGGTACTGCTCAGCCCAAGCATAATCATTTGCTTTACACAGTGCAATTTGCATTCTCAGAAAATTTCAGCTCAATCGTGTCATTCTTTCATGCTGTTGCATTTTTTCACAAACTGGAGGACAGAACACACCAAATTACATGGATATCAAAGAAAATCAGATTTATTAGCAAATGAACAGTGTTTGCAACTGGCAAGGATTTTCACAAAAACTTTATTTTCTTTTCATAAGAGCATCTAATTTGAGGCTGCAGATTCTTTTCCCGGAAAGTTTCGTGGGCCGCAAAAAAAGACATCGAGGGCCGCTAGTTGGAAACCCCTGGTTTATTTTTTTTTAAAGATACCAAGACCGCATATAGTTCGCGATGGTTGTTTTGAAATTTTTAATTTATAAAAAAATGTGCAACTTAGGTGCAAAATAGAAGCTCGTGGATTTTGAAATGTACAGCTCAGTACTATACCCGCTTAACATTACGGTGCTTCCAAACTTTGTAAGATCTGTATTTACCGCCAGTGTTGATTCATATGTTATTTCAAAGTTCTTTTGATAGAAGTAATTGCGGACTTCGTTCTTTTGAAACATAAATGTAAGACCGCTTTCCTATGAAATAGCACCCCAAGGCATTACTGCTCACACATACAACGAAAACTACACCTAAACGTCTGTTATGAATTGTAAGTTATCTAATTCGTGGTCAAAAACTATGCCACCACCAGTCACCAGCAGAATCTAATTTACCTTTTAAGCACTTGAAATTTTATAAGTATATATTTTTTCGGATTGCAAAAGTTTTTTAAAAATGTTATTAACTGTATATTGGTGCTATAATGAAAAATTAAACACTCGCGAGAATTTATTGCTTAAGCAAAGAAAAATCTGTTGTACGCAAGCAGTAAGCTAGGACTACGTGCACTAGGACATAAGCAAAGAAAAATCTGTTCTTCGTATACCACTCCCACAACACAGCGCAAGCCCGTTCAGTTTCTAACATCGAGCTGCCCAAACCATATCAAAACCTTATTAAAAACTCGAGGAGAATACTTTATATCGGCTGTTAAATTTGTATAAAAGTCAAGAAGTGGTATTAACAAATCCGATTTAAACATTGAATATTAAAAATCTTTAAAGCACGCCTCAAATTATTTTATAATTTAGAAAAAAATCCCATACTTTACACATCAAAGCGCAAAGGGAAGGGAAAAAAATATTCTTTGACATGTGATCGTGAAATAATTTGAAATTCGTCCTAGCGTAAAGTTTCAAGTTTTTTGGTCATCACATGAGATATAATTTGAGAAAAATTAATTTTTCTGAGAGAGCTGCTTTCTTTTTACGATGGGCTTCGAACATGAATAATATTTAAGAAGCGAAAAATATTTTCTCTAATAAGCTCCATATATAAACGCAAATCCCACCTGACATATTCATGCTTCTTTTTTTTTCTATATATCAAATAAGTTTTTCTTATTTACGGTATTAAAACTCCTTCCTCCCCTTTATTTTATCCAAGAGAAAAAAATGTTTTACCAGTTTCATTGCTTCTAATTACTTTTTATGCAAATACCGTGCTTTGAGAAGAACACGTTCATAACGATGCAGAAGTTTATCCTAAACAGACATTTTTTTTCATCTTAAAATTATTCTTACATGAAAGAACATGCTTTTTTGGTACATTTATATAGCGTCCATACGTGCAAAGAATGAGAAGCAGTAAAAAATTGCATTTTCAAGATTAAAATTTAACTTTTAAATTGCAAGATCTGGAAAATGGAATCGATGCAAAATGTTTTCTTAATGATAATTTGACTTTCTTTCTTTTTTTCCCCACGCTCTTTAAAAACTTCATCTTTTCACAGTAAATTAAACGACATTTCGATAATGAATCTGAAAAGGCTTCAGAAAAAAAGATATTTTTAAATCGTAATAATATTTTTTTTCTAATAAGTATTTGCATAAAAGTATGGCTGTATTAAAATGTATAACTAATCGTTTTATGCTTGACAAAGTACGCATACACACAGTTTCCTTAATAAAGCAGTAACTAACATTTTTTAAAGAGAATGCACAAAATAAAAGATATATCAGCCCAAAAAGTATAAACAAAATTATTTTTATCGAACATATACAAATGTAAATGAATAAACAAAGCAAATAAAATTTAAAATCGCTAAATTATCTCGTTAAATCAATCTTTTCAGAGAGTAAACCTATAAAATGATTTTGTGAGGTTCTGTAAAATAATTAGAATATCTAAATTCAGTATTTTCGTTGGAGAACATGTCTCTGTAAACTAAATTCACGGACAAACAAATTCAAGACAAATTCAAAACACCTCAACTAAACCGCCAGTGCTTCAAAGCAACAGCTTATAACGAAACACGTAAAACTATATAATACAGAGGGTGCTTAAACATTTTTAGAACGATTTCGAGGCCGTTTAATTAATGTTTAAAATGTAAAGACTATTTTTTTAAATGTTCTATCTGATAGCCTTTTTTCTGGACTATAAGTCTGAATCGTGATTTCCATGATATAAGAGCTTTTCGTAAAATTTCCAGGGGTATTGCTTTCCATTCCTCTTCCACTACTTTCCAGAGTCCATCTATCGTGGTGGGTTTGCGTATAGAAAGAGCTCTTTTTAACAGAACAAAGGCACAATAGTCCATAGGTGAAACGCCAAGGGACTTCGCAGGAATATGTTGTAAAGGTATATATGCAATACCTGTATCAGTCTTCATTTTTTCAAGGAATGCAATGGTAGTTTTCGAAGTATGACGTTTCGAAGTTTGCGTTGAGCCACATGTCTCAGCAAAAAGCTGGTGAACATTATATTTTTTAGCTTTTTTAAGTTGTAAATCTTGGTTTAATATTTTATTTATTGTTGCTACAGACAGTATCTAAAGACTTTGCAATTGATCTCTGTGTTGGCGGATTTTCTCTTGTTACCAGCAATTTCACTTTAGAAACATTTGAAACAGTTCGTACCTTTTTCGGATATTCGTTTGGAGTCTTCTTTCCATGTAGAAATTATGATTGACGGTTTTTACCTTGCCGATTAATAATGTTGCTTATTTTGAACTTAGAAATTTTAATACCACGCATTTCGCAACGTTTTTGGATTATGGAATAAGAATATTTCTCTTCGGAAAGTGCAAAAACATATCCTTCAATCCACAGCCTGTTTACATATGACATTTTTAAAGAAGAATAAATTTAAAAGTAGCAGACGATATTTCTCATTTCAAATAATAAACTGCTGCCAAAAATTTTTATTCTGAAACATTTACTTTTTTAAATTCTTTATCGAAATCGTTCTGAAAATGTGTAAACACCCTCTGTATTTAAATAGCAAAACCTACACCAAAATAAATATAAATATATAAAAACAATCATGAAACAACACCAAGTCTCTACAGAGGGGCGATGGTGTAGCAATTAAAATAACGTCCCTTCCCATTTATGGTAGACTAACAGAGTTTTGCTCAAACCAGAGTTACAGCTTATTTATGTGCAGACAAGTTATCGTTTAAACAAACATAGATTTGGGGCATTTTTAAGTTTAAATTTTATACATTACATAAACAAAGCAACTGATGACCTCAATCTTTCCGTTTTGGAAGAAGAAACAAAATCAAAATTAACACAAGTTCATACATAAACTTATAAAAACAACTGACATAAAATTTACGTGAATTATTTGTGCAGATTTTTTATTATTCTTCTGTATCGTTTTATATATATAATAAACATAAAAGGATGGCAAGGAACGTGTTTATTATAACTTAAAACAAAAGTGCAGCTTGCGTGTGCAAAGTTTCATAAGCATTCATATTTTGTTCACAACAAACTATAAAACTATTAATTTGCCCCAACTGTCTCAGTTGCGCTATTCGCAGTATAGCTGCCAAGAAATTCCAAGTTAGAATGAAAAAAGCAGTTTCAAAAAATTTGATGCCAATTTAAAACTCTTTGTTTACATTTTGAAATGAGAATGATAAAATTATTCATTTTTATGTAAGGGCACTTTTTATGAACTGTGCAGTGTTTTTAAATTTTTATAAATGCAGTCGAAACCGGTTAACGGAATATTCTACTTGACGGGAAACTTTATTCGAATAAACAGTATATTCCATTATCCTTGATCACTTTGACTAATTATTACGGTTTGGTATATTGAAAAGTTATTATAATAAGCGAGGTATTCTTTTAACCGATATTCTATTAAGCTGGTTGAACTGTAATATGATTTAGTCTCATAATGTTAACTGAGAGAGTAAGCACTGTTGCTAACAGTTCGTGCAATTAAGAAGTAGACACTTATGTTAATCAAATTTTGAAACATAAACCTGAAATGTACGTAAACTATTTAGTCTGTATAAATACCTTGAACAATGACATAAATTGCTATATTTTCCAAGTATACAGTTTACTACATTCTAATATTTATTTGACAAACAATTAACAGAATTTAATTGATAAAATGGCTCTGCCAGGAAAATTAGCGTTACAAACTTCCGTAATTGACGATAGTTTTCAGAAATACATAATCCTATTTCAGTAATAATCTTAGATACCGGCATCGAAGCATGCAGTTATATTGAGATTTAGTGTTATTATCGCGAGAAAAAAAATGAAACAAATAAGAGTAATATCAATAAATTAAAGCCTTTTTATAATGCCTTTTAAATAAATGGTGTGTAATAAGAAAGCACAGATAATGTGATTTAATTTTAGAAAGGCATTATTTGAAAACTTACTTTAGAATTTGTCTGGTGTCATCTTTTTATTTTTTTAAGGAGTGAAAGAAATAATCGCAACCTTTTTCCTTACACGCCTCCCTAACCCCCCCCCCCCTCATTTTCCATTTTTCTTTTCCGTATTTTGTTTAAACAGCGATACATAAGATTATTTTGTCGAATTTATCAACATTTTGATCGATAGTTAATGATTTTTTAAAATTTATGATCATAATAGCAAACCACTTACATGTAAACTTTAGGATATGAGCCCGTCCGCAAATAATGTCAAGCTAAGAGGAAGGGAGAGATAGAGAGGGGGGGGGGGGTTCGTGAAATATTGACAGATTATAAGGTATTTGAGGGTGCATTTTTAAGGGGGTTAAAACGAATTTTATGAGATTTTTTGTTTGTTTTATTCACAGTCGACTCCGCTTAATGTAGTCTCTGTTAAAAGAATATTCCACTTAATGTAATAAGTCTTCAGTCTACCAAACCATAATAAATTGACAGCGTGGTCCCGGATAATGGAAAATCTCGCTTATTCGAATAACTTGATAAATTGACTATTGCATAAGGTTATCTCCACTACATTCCTTTCTTTTCAAAAAAGACATTCAGGGTTGGTTCTGAGAGAACGACAGCAGAAAAGACAGCGAGAACAGAAATTCTACACATAAAAGAGAATTATACTCTCAAATGTCATTACATTGTGAGTAGTAGTTAAGTTTAAAAATAGAAGTACTTAGTATTAAAAATAAAAGTACGTAAATTTAAAAATAAAAGTAAATAGTTAAGTTTAAAAATAAAATACGAGCTATATGATCCACAATTTTGCTTTGCTTTTGAATTGCACGTACATGTTCATGTATTTTAGCGTGAAACGTGACAAGGGTCAGGAGCAGATATGGTGCAGTTTTATGTAAAGATTGCAATCCGGCAACAATTTCAATCTGGTCTAATCCGGGTCCGATCCCCATCAATCTGATTGGATCCGGTCGGATTGACCACATCAAAACGATTTCTCTTTCGTTCCAAAATCAACTGTATAAAAGATGTTAAGTCAGATGTTAAGCCATAAAGTTTATGAAAAAGACAGTTTATTTCTTAGGAAATCAGCTTTATTATAATTAAGCAACAATTATGAATAAAAGGAACAATGAAAATCTATTATCTAGTATAACTAGTTACATTTTAATCTTCATATTATATAACACTAGATCTAGGTTATTATATGTTATATTTTACATATGTTTTTATTACTATTATTATTATCAGATATCATATAATAGAGAAAATTAATTTGTAATCAAAACAAAACAATGGATATCGATGAAATAGTACTTGCATTATTATGTACTATATAATAAAATACTTGTAATAATATATTTAATTATAAATTTTATATTTATAAATATAATATTTAATAGAGTTCACAAAAGACGTCAATGAAAATTATCGTGTAACTTGCATTCTCTAAGTTCCTTGTATTACTTAAATCTACCTTATTCAACACGATTCACAATAGTTATGTAATTTCGTCACGCTATGCAGTCTTATAACGATGATAACACTTACCATAGATGTGTTTAATGAAGGACATAATTATCACAAGCTCGAGTAATTTTTAATAAAATTCTTTAAAAAATAATTTTGGGTATATACATTATAGAAAATTAAGTTTGTTTTAAAAAAAAAAGAAAAATAATAGTAGGAAACACAAATAGTGTTAATCGATAAATCTTCCAATCGACTTCTTAGAGAGTTAGAAGTACAGTCAGCGACTGAAAAGGCCCTTTGAACTTCTACTTTTCTTGGTTTTATTGTAAACAGATAGTCATGAACATAAGACAAGTATTGTCATCGAACTACTTCATTTTCATATGTAGTCGTTTCCTTTTTTAGTACTTTCCGGATACTGTCAGCAGATCAGATAAACTGGTACTGAATCCGGTTTTCCGGATTGCAATTCCTACTTTTATGACAAAGGGGTGGGACTAAATATGGAAAAAATGTATGATATAATTTATGGACAGCCCCTATTCTTTAATGAAAATTTCATAAACTATCCCAATCAAAATATTCCATGAAGTTTAAGATGAACTTACATATTTTACTGCATTTACAAATCGCTCAGCAAAAACTACATGTTTGAGTCTGAGTTTGTTAACCAGCTGCCGTAAAACTGATACAGAGTGTTCAGAGAGGAATCGAGGCCTTACGTAAAGGGATGAGTATTTTTTTTTCTTTTCTTTGAAGCAGTGAACATTATAAAATGCATCTATCATTTTAAAATGATAGTTCGCAGATTTAAAAAAAAATACGCAGTTCTTATATTTTAAGCATTTTTTATTTGCAGGTCCTCATTTAGACATGCTTAGTCAATGAAAAGAACGTTATTTTATCTATAACGATGTTATTGCTTAATGTATTTTAAATTAGTAAAACTGCGTTGTGACGGTTCAAAATCCAGGTTCGATGCACTTAGTTGCAGTAAAAAAAAGACATTGAATGCTTAAAACTATTTATTTAAAAGATACTATTGAAACATAAACTTATTACAACGGATGATGGCGGTGGTGGCTCAGCGAATTAAAAAAAAAACGTCCTATATGGAAACTGAAATTAAGATGGAATGAATTGAAAATTACGCCAGCAGAGAATTACACATTGGCGAGAACAATAAATTGATCAATAACGTCAATTCCAGAGCAACCCTAAAACTTAATCCAATAAAATTAAAATGACGTAATCGCGAGCAAATAATTTTAAAGATGAGGCAGGGCAACAGAAAATACTTACGGCAGCAGGATGCCAAACAGGGGAAGCAAAAAGTTCGTTGGGATTGCAAACGGACGGAAAGTAATCTATTTTTAGCACAGAACGACGCCACCAGGTCTGAAGAGACACATAAACAATTAAGAATAATGCATACGGGAAAAGCGAATATACAGATTTAAAAGCTGAAGTGACCGAAAAATGAGAACAGAAAAGATTTAGAATTCTTGATTTTGGATAGATTGCATTAAAGAAAGCCAAAGTAAATGATTATTAAATTAGATATATGATCTCCATCACATTATCGGATTGCAAAATGAAGAAGAAAAATATTTAAGTTTTTTTTCTTCTGGTAATCATGCGTATTTAAATCATTAAAATATGTATTTATAAAATACGCAAACGTAAAGTTGAATCTTCGCATGTTTGACTGACTGATACAAAAATAGTAAGTCCTATTGAAAAAACACTCAAAATACTGGTGTTAAACGATAAAGTAATTAAAAAACTTTGTAAAAAACACACATAAAAAGTAAAAGGAAAGAGGATACGCGTTTCGTTCAAAAATTGTTTTGAACTTCTTCAGTCCAAGCCCTTCGACGTAAAGAACACAGGGAACTGAAAAGAGAAAAACAAGCTTGTTTTTCTCTTTTCAGTTCCCTGTGTTCTTTACGTCGAAGGGCTTGGACTGAAGAAGTTCAAAACAATTTTTGAACGAAACGCGTATCCTCTTTCCTTTTACTTTTTATGTGTGTTTTTTACAAAGTTTTTTAATTACTTTAGTAAGTCCTCTATTAAAAATGTAAAATTTCACACTGACGGTTTTTCACATAAGAAAAATCTGATGTGGACACCCAGGGGCGTAGCCAGAAATTTTTCATGGGGGGGTTGCGACTACTACAACTCATATATATGTGTGCGTGTGTGTGATAATGTAGTGAAGAATATGCATTTTGTATGGCAAAACATTTCTCATGGGGGGGGGTTATGACCCCCCTAACCCCCCCGTGGCTACGCCCCTGTGGACACCACATGACTTACTTCCTTGTAGGTCTATTAAATCATAAATATTTTCGGTAGACTTCATCCGAACTTAGTTTGTTTGAAAGAGGTAAAAGACTGCAATAATATTAAGGTTTGGCAATTTATAGCTAAGTATTTCAGATATCGCCATTCTGGGTTCAGTTTTAAAGACTTGTTTTGGCACTTAATTTAGAAATATTTCTCAAAACCCGGCAAGCTTGAGATAGCTTGCGAGATTTTAAGGATAGCCAAAGTAGTAATTGACCACAGACTTTCAATGAATTGAATGCATCGATACACCTCAATATATTTAAAGTATTTTGGTTGAGCCTGTAAATAAATTTCCCTGTCGATTGCATCGAAAAAGGGTTGCACAATTGTATGTTACAATACAATCTATACAAAGTCTCAACATTCTACGGTAAACAGTTCTAGAGATACGAAATGCGTAATTATTTTTGGTGCCCAATTTGGCGATACTTCGGAAAAACTCTTCAAGCTAATGATCGTTGGTGAGATTTTGGGCATGGTCCAAAGAAATGACTGACTACACATATAATACACTAAAGATGTCCATAGACATTAATATGTTGAAAGTTTTTTGGGTGTTCCTGTAAAGAAACTCTTGAGTAGATTGGAACTAAAAATTGAGGTGTACAACTGGGTATTACAACAGTCTTATATATGAAATTTCAACAATCTAAGACTAATAGTTTTTGAGATACGCGAGTTACATATATAAATACGTACAAAATTGCCATTGACCGTAATGTGTGAAAAGTGGACTAAGACCAATAGTTATAAACCTATGTTTATTTTGAACCACGAACTAATTAATACTTCTAAATGAAGAAGTGATAAATATAAAGATTTTGACAGTTTTTATCATCACTTGAAATGTGATTTATTTCACTCTTTATTAACTATATTAATAAGAGATAATCATTGCTTAGTTTTTCCCCATTAATTTCAATATAACAATTGTCATATTGGCTTTTTTTTTTTCGCCATGAAAAAAACAAAAAGAAATGTAGAAATTTACTTAACATAATATACTAACACTACTTATACTTTAATTAAAATAAACTACTAAACTGTAATATATTTTTTATATTTATAACATTTCTCGTATTTTTATTACGGTATTATTAGACATTTTTTTCTGAAAAACTAGTAAACATTGGCGAATTTATCAAAAACTGTATGACAAGAATCCATTACTAAGCTATTGAAATTTTAGACATTGAACCCGATGGTTCAATGTCTAAAATTTAAAACTTTGTAACTTTATATTTTTTTATAGCTATTTCAATAAGTAATAGATCATTTTAACAATCTCATCTAGTACTTTAAAAAGAAATGCGAGCCGACGTCCTTCTCACCTCTTTCTAGCAGAAACTAAACTTCCATTGAGGAGCTCATCAAAACCAAACTAATTGCTTGAACACTTTATCGGGCCATCCACTTTTATTTCTTCTATTCTAAATTTATAAATACTTTATTCCAAACGTAAAGAAGGGTTTTATTTTTTTCAACTTCAAAATTTATTAATCTATCTAATTTATCGAAATAAATCGTAAAAGAAAAGGTTTTTATCTTTTTAATTTTTCTCTGCTCCAAAATTTATATATATACTAGCTGACCCGGCAAACGTTGTTTTGCCATATAAATTATTCCTAGGATTATTTTCGCAGAAAGAAATGACTAACTTATTATAAGTGTGTGAGGATGTGGTATATGAGTGGAAGAGGCATGGAGCGCTATGAACGATGCTGGAATATAAAAATAACACAATACCAAACATTTATATTTTTATTTCATTGTAATTTTTTCTTTAAATTTATATATATCGCTAATTGCAATAATTTTACTAAAAGATAATATCAATCCCTTAACGGAATAGAGTGTACAATATTTTTTGTTATCCCATCTTTAGCTAAAACAAGCAAACTGGATGGTTTGCCCACTCGAGAGCATGCCACGTATAATTGTCCGTATGAAAAACATGATGTGCTCAAATCTAAGCCACAAACAGATATAGTTTGGCCTTGAGACATATTGATAGTCATTCCATAAAAAATTTTGTCAAAAAAAAAAAATATGAAAATCTGAAACACTTTCAGATTTTCAATACGCACTATAGTGCTATATATTAAAATCGTATCATAATTTATGCGTCGTCCCTATTTTTCTTCCTTATTCCATTAAGTTGGAAAGTGTATCATTATTCATGACTGTGCTGTATTTTTCTTGTTTCGTAAAACCCATCTTTGGAATCGAAATCTATCTTAAAATCGCCTGCTAAAACTATTTTACAATCTTTGCCAAGTGTATTACAACTATACTTCACCGTTTTATATATTGTTTCGAATGTGCATCATAATCCATGAGTATACCGTGTTTGTCTTTCTTGGGTTGATTCCTACTTTAACGTCTCAACTCTCGCCAAGGTGGTGATCACTAAAAATATGCAGTTACCATGACGATTTTTTGCATTTATGTGGCAATCGTAATTTAGAATTAAAATGGCAATTTGGAACAACATGTAAGTACAGCATGCCGTTACATTTTTATTTACTTTCCGAACATGTACCATGTAAGGAAAGTATTGTAATCATGAAAAATTTCGACTTCGAGATTTTGGTGTTTTTACACGTTTTGAGGTCTTCTGAATCCATTTATGCTATTTTTACGAGATGTATGTATGTATGTGTGTATGTGTGTTTGTGTGTATGTGAGTGAACACGATAGCTCCTGAACGGAGCATTCGATTGAGCTCAAATTGGGTATATATGTTATAAACTACCGTCGCAAGACCGGTACTGATTTTGGTGTGTATAGGACTTATAGTTTTTCTACAGGACTACGACAAAGATTTCTTTTACATTATAGTCTATGGGGAAAATTCTTGAAAGTACGCTAGCGTTTAAACGGTACATTCGATTGAGCTCAAATTGGGTATACATGTTATAAACCACCATCATAAGACCGATATTGATTTTGGTGTGTGTAGGACTTATAGTTTTTCTACAGGGCTACGACAAAGATTTCTTTTACATTATGGCCAATGGGGGAAAATTCTTGAAAGTACGCTAGCGTTTAAACGGTACTTTCGATTGAGCTCAAATTGAGTATACATGTTATAAATCACCATCATAAGACTTATATTGAATTTGATGTGTATAGGACTTATAGTTTTTCTACAGGGCTACGACAAAGATTTCTTTTACATTATGGCCTATGGGGAGACATTCTTGAAAGTGCGCTAGCGTTTAAACGGTACATTCGATTGAGCTCAAATTGGGTATACATGTTATAAACCACCATCATAAGACCGATATTGATTTTTGTGTGTGTAGGACTTATAGTTTTTCTACAGGGCTACGACAAAGATTTCTTTTACATTATGGCCTATGGGGAGACATTCTTGAAAGTGCGCTAGCGTTTAAACAGTGTATTCGATTGAGATTCAGTTTGGTATATATGTTTGAATTATTCATCGATTAAAATTTATTTAAATTCTTGGTAATGATCTTAATCGTAAGTGTTCGGAAAGTCGAGTGGAGTCACTCCAGATTTTTTTTTTTTGGATTGCCAATTAATGTAGTTTTAATAATTAAGTGTCTTCAAATTCCTTAACTGGTGCGTTTATCGCTAATTTGTTTACTTTAGTTTTCATCTAGTTCTTTTGGGAGCGTTGAAACGGTACTTACGTATTATCCCGGCGGTCACTTCCGCCAAATTACTTTTTCGTCAAATTTGCTGGCGTATTCCAAACCATCAACAAATTCATGTGCCGGCATTTATCTTGGTGAAAAATTGCTTGTCTTGGCGGACCGCCGGAATAATACGTAAGTACCGTTGAAACTTGTGCATAACTCCCAGAGACCCATGGCTGCAAAGCTCGCGAAAGTACGGGGATTTTTTAGGTTGGCGAGAGTGGGGGCGTTAAAATAGGAATCAACTGTTTCTTGTGCCATAAAACACATCTTTTGAATCGAAATCTATCTTAAGATCGCCTACTGAAACTGTTTTACAATCTTCGCTAGGAATATTCGTCCTATAGGCATATTCCAACTATACCGCAAAGACATTTTAAATACTGTTTGGAATGGGCATGGTAATCCATGAGTGTACCGTTTTTTCCTTTCTTGTTCCACAAAGCATATCTTTGGAATAGAAATCTATGTTAAAATCGCCTAATAAAACTGTTTTATAAGTATACGTCATGCGTTTTCTAACTATACTCGAAATATATTTATAATAAGTTGTCATGTTTTGGCACCACATTTAGCGATCAATCATCAAAAATTGCAAACCTTGTGCGATTTTCAACATTTTATTAACGCGCCCCCCCTCCTCTCCACGTTATCTGGTAAACACATTTGAAAAGTAACTCGACGTGCTAATGTCTACACAAAAAACCTGATTGAAATTAATAGCACTCTGGTGCTAAAAATTTTGCGGTGGACCACCCTTTTGACTTAGGGGTGTGAGACATAGTTAAAAACCTATTCTCAGACCTAACGAATATACATATAAAATTTCATTAAAATCGGTCGAGCCGTTTCGGAGGAGTATGGTATCTACACTGTGACACGAGAATTTTATATATTAGATATACATAGATATACATATATATTTTTAAATCCACATTTTATTTCTTCTGTTTGTTTCCTTATCAAAATTTTGTGTTCTTATTTCTGTTATAGTAACTGTAAAAATTGTAAAAAAAGAAAAATAACTGCTTAAAAAAATGTTAATGTTCTACCCAGTTCGTTGCCGGAATGGTGGCATAGCTGGGTAGTAAAATTCATCCTTTGAGAGTAATATTTAAAGCCTTGCTTTAAAATGAATAGGTAGGCTGCTCTCAGAAGTTATATTGACCGTTATGTTTTGGAAATCTTTTGAGTGTTCCTGTCGAAAAACTGTAAATGATACAGAAGCTATTTTCGATGGAGAGATTCATTTTGCAACCCTTAACAATATATATGACTTCTGAGTCGTTTGAAATGACTTCGTATCGCTAAAATACGCTTTAATGAATTTCTGCCCATAGAGCGTAATGTATTTAAAATCTTTTGGGTGGCCTTGTAAATAAACTATCCACTCGATTGAAACCAAACAGGGAGGCGCACAACTAGATGTTACAACAATCACAAATATAAAATTTTAAGATTGTACAATCCATAGTTTTTGATATATGCGAGTTACATACATACGTAAGTACAGACTTCAGGGAAAAACTAATAAAACGGCTTTGTGGTCGTTCAAAACGGATATCAGATGCATTTATATGAACGTACATTCATGAATGAGTACGATGAAATGTCTCGCTAAAACTTTTAAAAGTAAATTTAGAAGCAATCAAAATTTTCCGCCAAAATCTGGATACCGAAATATTTCAAAGTAAAAAATGCGAAAGATAAGTTTCTGCTCTTTTTAAACGTATAAAAGTTTAAAAAAATATAGTATATTACTGAAAAATAAAGCATATCAATTTTTTTCGGTAATATTTTAAAAAGCGATACATCTGATACATTTATTTTGCACTCGAATGAAATATGTTAAGTTATAGTTTTAAATATAAAATATGTAAATGAATATTCAGATACAACGGCGTATAAATTTAATATATTTGCTGTTTTGTCATTGCTAACTATTGTTTATGAGTTTCTTACTACCGAGAAAACAATGTGACATAAGTAAATGAACATTTTTTAAAATTTTTATCTGCCATCTTTAAAAAATTATCAGAAGCATCAAACATTGACAATAAAAAGACTATGCGCTGTACCCGAATTAAATTTATTTCGAACTTCATATACAGAATTTAAAAAAAAGATACTGTATTAATTTTAGCACTGAAAAAACAGTATTTAAAAATTTTGGACACTGATTGTGTTTAGTGGACGACAGAGAACCTTTTAACGACGTTTTCAGCGCTCCTTCTACATCGCATTCATTACACAGTAAAAACTTACTGAACTAGCACACAAAAGAAAACCCGTGCAGCAAAAATTTTCCAGCTTTTTCCGTTACCTTCTAACTATGTAGAAAACAAAAAATGGAAGCTTTTAAATATCAATTAAATTGAGATAATGAATACCACGTATTGTTTACAGCCACTCCGAGATAAATGTTTTTTAGATACATCCCTCCCTAATTGAAATTAACTGATATTATAACTTACCGGAGCTATTAAAAACATTTAAGTATTGACAATGAATTGGAAGTTTTTTGTTTGGTGTATTGTTCTTTCTGTGTTCCTAGAGTAGAGATTTATATCACGCGAAGGAGAGATAAATTCTAATTAGGGTTAACATTCAGCAGGAAAAAAATTAAATTCCTCTAAGGATTTGAGCTTTGGAGATGGATAATGGTTTTTCTCTAATAAGCGTGATATCTCTTCTTTATTTAATGAAATAGGAATTTTCTTTTCGCCTATTATTCTTTTAATAATTTTTCGGAGGTTATTATCTAATAGTCAGTTTACTTCTGAAGAGTAAGTTGAAGTTTTGTTTTTATAGCCAAGATTGATTTGAGGCTTATGCTCTTTTTACAAAAAACAAACAAACAAACAAATTTTTCATTTCGAATTGTGTATTGCACTTCATTTGCTTATATTGAATGTATAACGTATGTTTTCCTGAAAAGTAAAATCTCCACTAAGTGGATAAGACACTGAGAATGGTAAATGCGTGGAGTGTGAAGGTCCCGGGCTTTGGCCTAAGTGTGACCGCCGATCTAATGGCCTGGTATTTTGGGCGATTTTCTCCAGTTGTAACATGAATACTCGTAAGAAGTCCTAAAAAGTTCCTCGCCAAGGATCTCTCCTCCTGTAGTCAGGTGCCCCTCTTTAGGCTTATCATAACAGAAAACCTGAAAAATAAAATCCCACTCGTTTAAAAAATCTCATGTGGACAACACATAACTTCCTTGTACGTCTATTAAAACAAAAATATTTTCGGCCCACTTCATCTAAACTTATTTTGTTTGAAAGAGATAAAATATCAGTAATAGTACGGTTCGGAGATTTCTAGCCAAATATTTCGATTTCGCCAAGCTGAGTTCAATTTGAAAGATTTCTTTCTGAAACTTTATTTGGCGATATTTCACCAAAAGCCGACAAGCTTGAGATAGTTTGCAAAATTTTAGGGATAGTGAAAGTAGTCATTGACCACAGACTTTCAATGAATTGAATGCATCCATACACCTGAATGTATTTTAAGTCATTTGGCTGACCTTGTAAATAAATTACCCAGTCGATTGCTTTAAAAAAAGAGAGTCAAAAAAGATTGCAATCAAAAAGTCGCCAAGCTTGGCGACTTTTGGCGTAATTCTTGAGCGAGGTACGTGATAATGGTTGGACCATCATTTAACTGTATGATAGTACGGTATTGTGCTTGAAATGGATGAATGTCCCTAAAATTGCCATTGACCGCAATGTATTGGAAATCTTTTGAGTGTTCCTATAGAAGAACTATAAATGATAAAGACACTTTCTTTGATGCAGAAATTCATTTTGTAACCCTTATTAGCATATATCACTTCTGAGTCTTTTGAAATAGTCTAATACCTCTAGAATACGCTTCAATGAATTTCGGCCCATAGAGCGAAGTGTATTTAGAATCTTTTATGCGGACCTGTAGCTAAACTATCCAGTCGAATGAGACCGAAAGGGGAGGTGCTCAACTAGATGTTACAACAATCCTAAATATGAAGTTCCAAGATTCTACGACGAATAGTTTTGGAGATATGTGAGTTACTTACATAGCTACGTACATACGTACGTACAGACTGCATGGAAAAACTGGTCAAAATAGATTCGCCGTTGGTCAAAATGAGTTGCAGACGCATTTATATGATCGTGCATAAGAACAGAATTGAATTCGAATGTTCGAATGTTCGAACATTCAAACATTCGATGCGATGAGATGCAGCGTGCATGCGTGCGATGAGATGCATCGAAAAAATTCTTAAAAGTAAATTTAAAGGTAGTCAAAATTGGTTTTTTTCGTTGATATTTGGCCCCCGAAATTTTTCGGGATCGCATTACTTCCTTATACACCGTACAAGGAAGTAAACAACACTTAATTCGCTCAGAAGGACTTAAAAACGAGATAAACTTGTCCGGTTTTAAATACTTCAGAGTTATTTTAATTCTTTCGTAGCGAAATTAGTTCTTTTTTAAGCATGTATAATTATTCGTTAGCACGTTAAAAATCTTTAAAACACACATGATAAAAATAATAATCTCATATGAATTGAAGTTAGCTTATATACACTGTTTTCAAAGAAGTCCCGCCCCCCCCCCTCCTATTCAGAGAATAGAGTTTTTCAATCTATGAAACTTTATTTTAATCGGTAAAACCGAACCATTTTATGTAAGATCACTGCCAGTTCTACCAGATATTCAGTTTCTCAATGATGTTTCTAAGAATTTTCATTTAAAATTAATGCGTAGTTGACAAATGCTTCAGAAGATTAAATTTCAATTTTCTAGTTTGGGATTTTAATGAAAGGGGAATGCGATTTTGTAATACTACATTCGAAATCCACTGTGTATACTCGTTAAAAATAGAACTTAAACGAAGAAAAATTTAATAGCTTTTTGTAAATCGCTGTATCATATCGCAAATTCGTTAATAATGCTTTTATGGACATATATAAATTAGAAAAGCATTTTTCAATGTTCCTTTTGCATTTTGAACAACCGTCTGTAAAATAAAAAAAAGTGTGTTCGTGTAATCTTTACGCGTGGTTGAAATAAAACTTCTTTGACGTTTACGACACATATCACTGAAATGATTAAACTTTAACTTAAAATAAATATCATATTATAATTTAATTCTATTTATTATTCATGTACTTTACAAAGATTATATAAATGTTATATTCATATTATTCATTGGAAATAGGTACTTTAATGTCATCATACTTTTTTATGTATGAAATTATAAGTTTGTGGTAACTATAAGGTGAAACATAAATTTTACTCTCTAAATTCGCTAATTTTCTTCAGAAATACAGCATCTACCGTTGTACCGAAACGCGTTGTTGACTGTTGAGAATTATTGATATTTAGGTAAAATGTTTCTTTTTAAGCGCTAAAATATCAGTAATAGTAAGGATTAGCGATGTCTTGCGAAATATTTCGATATCGCCAAGCTGAGTTCAGTTTGAAAGATATCCTTCTGACACTTTATTTGGAGATATTTCACCAAAAGCCGACAAGCTTGGGATAGCCTAAGTACTCATTGACCACAGACTTTCAATGAATTGAATGCATCCATACACCTCAATGTATTTAAAGTCATTTGGCTCACCCTTTAAATAAATTCCCAGTCGATTGCTGTCAAAAACGATATTGAAAACAGTTAGATATTACAATAGTTCTAAACACAAAAGTTTAAAATTCTACGGGTTAAAGTTTTAGAGTTATACAAAATACAAAATAATTTTTGGTGCCAAATTTGGCGATATTTCGGCGAAACTCGTCAATGTCGACGACATATGGCGAGATTTTAAGCATGGATCATACATTGACTAGAGCTGAAGCAAACCGCATGTATTCGGTACTAAGATACGGATAATCACTCAGACTCGAAGTAACGAATTGTTACTTTTCGGTTGATATCGTTACTCGATCATTTCGTCACTCGTTCGGTTGATATCGTTACTACTAAGGTTTCGGATCGAGCAGCTTCGAACTTCGAATACAGACTGCCAGGCGAGGCGAACTGAAACAGGTTCCAGTAATCGAGTACTAATATCTTCTGTTATTTGTTACTGGCAGTTACTGGATATCGGATCGCGGTTTCAAGGGGGAAAATGACTTTCGAGTGTGCATTTCGGATCGACCAGGTTCGAACTTCGAATACAAGACTGCGGGAGGGAGAAAATGAATTTCGGTATTTGAGTAATAGTATGTTCCGTTCCGTTACTAGATACCGGAAGTATTATGGATTCTCGCTGTTTGAAGGGAAAAATCAGTTTCGGTATTTGAGTAGTAGTATGTTCTGGTTGCAATTCGTTTGAACCGAGCCGGATGGTATCGTTTTGATGAGGTTTGGAAGAATCCGTATGTATCGTTACAGTTATGGAGATGGATATACTATCTGCTGCTCTATTGATATGGGTCGTACAATGGGGGGATAGGATCCGGTGTATAGCATGTTCTTATGCGCAGTTGAACTTTTTTTGCGGGGGGGGGGGGGAAGGGGGTGTTCTTATAATTGTAGAGGAGCAATACATATAAGAGAAGCATGTTAGTAAGGGGTGCTAATTTCGGGCTTTCTAACATTTTGGTACTAAATAGTGGTGCAATCAGAATTCTTTCTTTCAGGGTGGTTCCGAAGCAGGATTGCGAACTTAACTTTTTCTTTTTTTTTAGCTAGAATCGAAATATGAGTAATAAATAACAAATTATTTAAATACACCTTTTAAAAAATATATTTTTATAAAGTAAACGAATTCACACATTTTTATTATTTAAAATATTATTTGGAACTAAAAAAAATATTTAGCATGGAAACCTAAACACATTTTTTAAGTAATTGTTTAAAAAATATATAAAAAATTGTGAGCGACCCGGGATTTCTATGCCCACTCCTGCGTAAGCCACTGGTATTAAAATAATTCAATGAAGTTCAGTATGTTTCTAAAATGTCGGCGTTTAGGGGGCTATCTGCCCTATTTTATGGTACATTTTATTCCATGAACTCATGGAATACGCATAGCCCGGTGCAACCATTCTTTCTGTATGAAAGGAGTGATAATTTTTGTTTAAAGAATGCTCTCATATATGCACCCACAGAAGGGGCTAACCCCTTTCATCCCAAAAGTGCAGAAATAGAACTGGAAATATCTTAAAAATAGGTAATTCTCATTGAATAAAACAATTTTAATTTAAAATATGGTAATTCTTAATTTACTTCGAAAAATGGTCCAGCAAAAGAAGTTTTTGATATGAAATAAGAACTCACAAATAATAAAGATATTATGCTTTTAGAGACGCAAAGTAGTTGATATCATACTGAGATCCCCTGCCCTGTGAATTTTATATATGTGGCCCAATCCCTGGATCTCAGTATTCGAGAACCCGCTCCCAGAAAAAACACGAGTCACAAGCTTTCCTTTACACTTTTTATGATAAGAATGAACAGGTTAAACCAGCGTTCAGAATTAAAAAAAGGGGGGGGTTGAGAAAAAAAAAGAATGGCATATGTCTTTGGAAGATTTCTATGTGCACTCAGTAATTCGGATAATTTAGCATTGTATAAAACCATAAATGTGTATAAAAACAATCTGTAAATCAGAGAAAATAAGCTCTAAATACAACTTTGTACAACTTCGCTAAAAAAAATTCTTTTTGGTTATGGGTTTATGTATGGGCGGCATATACCCATAACAACACTGTCCCGGATGTGTTGTTATGGGGCACTATATAACACCCTATTACCGATTCTATTAGTAGTAACGAAAGTAACGAGTAACGAATACTTAGTAACGAATAGCGAACATCTAAGTAACAAATACATACGGATACTCATTTTGTCGTTACTTTTACAGCACTAACATTGACAGATTATCGCCAAATTTGGCTATATTTCGCTAAAACTCGCCAAGAACGATGATAAATGGCGATAGTTTGGGTATGAACCAAATGACTGACTATCGCCAAATTTGGCGACATTTCGGCAAAACTCGCCAAGTTCGACAACATACGGCGAGATTTTGGGCATGTCCAAACAATGACTGTTTACAGTTGTATTATATTAAAGATGTCCATAGACATTAAAGTACTGAAATTCTTTTCGGTGGTCCTGTAAATAAACTCTACAGTAGATTGGAACCAAAAATCGAGATGCACAACTAGATGTTACAACAATCTTATATATGAAATTTCGACATTCTACGACTAATAGTTTTTGAGATTTGAGAGTTAAACACATACACACGTACACCAAAAGTCGCCAAGCTTGGCAACTTTTGGTGTAGTTCTTGAGGGAGGCACGTGACCGTGGTCGGACCATTACCTAACTTATGTGGTAGGACGGTATTGTGCTTGAAATGGAAGAATGCCCCCAAAATTGCCATTGACCATAATATATTGGAAATCTTTTGAGTGCTCCTGTAGCAGAACTATAAATGATAAAGACACTTTTTTTAATGGAGAAATTCCTTTTATAACTCTTAACAGCATATATCACATCTAAGTCGTTTGAAATAGCCCAATACCACTATACGATTTAATGAATTTCGGTCCATAGAGCGTAATGTATTTAGAATCTTTTGAGCCGCCCTGTAGATAAAATATGCTGTCGAATAGAACCGAAAGGGGGGGTGCACTACTAGATGTTACAGCAATCCAATATATGAAGTTTCAGCATTCTACGCCTAATCGTTTTTGAGATATGCGAGTTTAATGAATTTCAGCCCATAGAGCGTAATGTATTTCGAATCTTTTGGGCGGTCCTATTCATAAACTATTCGATCTAACTCCATTCGATTGCGACCAAAAGGGGAGGTGCACAACTAGATCACAGAGCAATCCTAAATATCAAATTTCAACATTCTACTACCAATAGTTTTTGAGATATGTGAGTTACATTCATACGTACGTACGTACGTACAGACGGCATGGAAAAACTGGCCAAAATAGACTCGCCGCTGGTGAAAATGAGTTGCAGACGCGTTTATATGACCGTGCATGCTAGCTTACGATGAGATGCATCGAAAAATTTCTTAAAAGTAAATTTAGAGGTAGTCAAAATCGGTTTTTTCGTCGAAATTTGGCCCCCGAAATTTTTCGGGATCACATTACTTCCTTATACTACATACAAGGAAGAAAGTACTTGAGACAACAAAGATTGTTGTCTCAAAGATACGGCTCTTGACTGTTTTTCTCGCCGTTTCTTTCCTTAACAGATTCCCCGTACTTTTACAGGATGAATTCGGGGAACGGCGAAAGTCGAAAAGGTAGCTTTTCCAGGGGTTCTTCTTTTTCGGAGCGCACTTGGCGTGGAGTATGACATATACGTCACTTCCTTTACTGCGCGTTACTTCCGCCAGAAAAAAAAATCTGAGTTACTCCCTAGTCGCCACTAAAGAAGTTTTACTTCAAAAGTTTTTGTTCTTAGAATCTCATTACTTTACGTAAGTGGCCATCTGTAAAATATCGACATTATTATTAGTATTATTATTATTCAAGTATGATAACTTTATTTCTCCTGTAAGTTTTGCAGTTACCTTATATTGAGATTTTAGTTGAGCATTATATGCTGTCATTTTACCATTGACTGTGAGTATAAGTTTTATTCTAATATATAACCTTGAATAATTTCTTTTAGTTTTATTGTTTGCCAAATGAGATGTGCAAAACTTAAAACCACGATCTCATAGTCATCATTCATCATTCATCAAGAAGCACATAAAATATTTCGTAAAATTTCCTTTTTCTGAATATTACTTAAACATATGCTTTTTTACAATAGTTAAGTGTAAAACTAAACATTTACAGTCAGAAATATTATAATAATATACTAAATACTAAAAAAAAATCTTGTTTAAAGCGTCGAAATGCTCATTCAAAACATATTTCGTCGAGTAAAATTTTTAAATCATACAACACGTCATATAAAAATGATAAATGACTTTGCCTAAAGGAATGATTAATAACACCTTTACACTTTGAAATAGAAAACTTCACAAAGATTAGATTTTACACAGATTTTTCTTTTCTGATTTTGAAATATACGTGGTTAATTTGCCCTCATAAAATATTTATACCCACAAAATCTAAGGCGTGAAAGAAGGGATCACGTAAGTTTCTCATTTATATAAATTTATAAATACTAAATCCATATTTCCTTCCATAAGTTTGTGCGTAGTGTAATAATTAAATGAGTTGAAACCACACAAAGTTGTACTATTGTACAGGCAAAGCACAAAAGAAACTGGAATGCTTGATATGTTATCACGCAATTTAATGAGCTTGTGAGGTATTCAATGTACTGCAGATAGTAGACGCTCGTTAATTGAAAAGTTATTGAAAACTCGTTTTGGAATCAGTGTTAGGAATATATTTTGTGAACTTCAACTAATGTTTATTGCATTGGTAAATTCAAGCTAAATTTTAACATTTTTTTCCCACGAGGAGCTGATTCTACGTGAAGCTGAAAATATTTATCCTCTTCGTTCTAGAGGTCTACATATGTGGATCATTTTGTTTCGACTATTAAAACGACTCTTTAAGACTTTTTGTAGTTCTGAGCTGACGTACGTTATACGTCGATGCTTTAATTTCGTATAAAATGATTCAACGCATGCGAATTTGTAAATACTACACGCTGACATGCAGAGTTTATTTTTGTTTGCCATTACACAAAATAATACACTGCTCAAAACAATTAAAGGTTATTGTAAGTTTTATATAAAATAAAGATATAAGCGAAATTTTTTTTGCCGAAAATGGAAGAAGAGAATCACAAATGCAAATTTTTTCTGATTTTCAAACTGTGGAGTATGCTAATTTTGAGTTCGACGTCAAAAACATCGTTTCAGCGGCTGCGAATGAAATTGGACTTTCAACTGAATAAAAGACAATGAGACAAGGATGATCGGCATTCAGTGACTGCTTTGTTTCGATGAGTACGATGTCTCAGCGAAGTCATTTAACCGATTCAGAAGCTTGGAGAGTTGTCGGTAGGTTAGAAGGGGGCCAAACTCTTAAGCTCTTAACTCTTTAAGCCGAATGAGCGCAAGCCATTTAAGTGTCACAAAGTGTGATTTCCAGGATGTGGAATAGGTTTTTGGCGACTGGAAGTGCAGGCCGAAGACCAGGGCAAGGTTGTAGACGGGCAACAACGTCCAATGAGGATCGTTCATTAGTGTTAACGGCTCGGAGACACCGAAATATGAACGCTACTCTTCTCCAACAACACCTTCGCTCGGCTACTGGCACCACGGTTTCAACCCAGACTGTCCGAAACCGGCTCCATGGTGTAGGTCTGTATGCTCGCCGACCGATGGTATGTGTTAGACTAACATCAAGGCATCGTCGCGACCACAGGGAGTGGGCAACAGAGCATGTGAACTGGAGGAGAAATGAATGGAGCAATTTTCTTTTTTCTGACGAGTCCCGTTTTTCAGTTCATCCTGATAATAGGCGTATTTTCATCTGTAGGGACCGTGGCAGTAGGAATAATCCTGCGTTCGTGCACGAAAGTGTCAGCTTTGGCGGTGGGGGAGTGTTGGTGAATGGTGGCATCTCCATTGACGGGCGCACAGACCTCTACATCATTCGAGATGGACCTCTGACTGGTCGCCGATATAGGGATGAGATCCTCAGACCTATTGTAGTCCCTTACGCTGCAGCAATCGGAGATGACTTCTTTTTAATGGACGATAACTGCAGGCCACATCGTGCTAACCTGGTGGAGGATTTCCTTTTCGAGGAAGGAATCATACGAATGGAATGGCCAGCGTGTTCTCCAGACATGAATCCAATAGAGCACGTTTGGGACGCTCTAGGAAGACAAGTTGCTGGCCGCCAACCACCCCCAAAAATTCTCCAAGAACTGGAAAGAGCTCTTCTGGAAGAGTGGGACAGAATACCCCAACTCGTGATTAATAGCCTCATTGACTCCATGCCTCAAAGGTGTTCAACGTTGCTGGCCGTCCGTGGAAACCATACCCCCTACTGAAAATGATTTCCTTTGAAGAAAACATCTTTTCTTATTCTTTTTTTATCATATGTACAAATTGTGTTTTTTTCCTTTTCTACACAAATGCGCAATAAAATACATTTTGTTCTGCCAAACATGTGTAATTTATTCTCATATAACCTACTACGTCTGTCGACCATGTCTCAATCAGCTAAAAAATTTCCCAGCCACAAGGTCCACCTAAAACCGCAATATCCTTTAATTGTTTTGAGCAGTGTATTTGAATGTTAAAGTGAATAATTTGAATGTCCTAAGTTGAATTTTTGAATATATATGTATATTATTTCTCAAAATTCATGTAGCTGAAAAGAACTCATAGAACATCATTTAATTAAAAAGTTTATTGAAAATCTACATTTATGGGTGGTAACAACTTTTTACTACTGAAACAGAATTTAGGAATTAGTATTTTACTCCAAAAAATATTTGAAAAAAGGTTTCTCACTCGCAGTTTTCAAAAACAGTAAGGGTTGTTATTCAATTTACGTACTGTCTGAAGAGGATAATGAGTTATTTATTGTATTTTCTGTGTCAAGCAATGTTTTGCGTTTATTTATGAATTAAATCCCTCTGTGATACGGGATCGGCTGGTGACCTTTTAAGTTTGTCTGAACACATTGAAAGACCGACGCTGCCAAACGAAAAGCTGACCACCAATCCTCAGGGACCGACGCCAGTCAAACGGAAAGTTCAGTGACGATCTCTACGGACGCGCGCCGACCAAACGGAAAGTTCAGTGAGGGTCCCCATGGATTGTCGCCGTGCTCAGCCAGTTCTTCAGGTTTTAACCCTTTAAGGCACAGTGATCCCGCTCTGGGAACACCCAACTCTAACGTTTTGACTGTTGCCAGTCACGAAGAATAGATTGGATTTCTATAAAAACAGTTGCGGGTGACATAGCTCCACGAGAATTCTTTACTTTTTAGCACGTCATTTCCCGTAAAATAATGGTCACGATTATTTTTAACAGCACTGACATCTGCTGAAAAATGGAAGAACGCGAGAACAGCTGGATAGATTGCCCAATGTTGACGACAATGTTGCAGAATGTATGACGACAGCTGGCTGTGCGCGAGCACAGCCAGCTGTCGTCAAAAAAAGGGTCTCTAGATCTGTGGCACGCGATGAACGTTTCGATCGTCCACCATCTTGCTGGTAGTTAAGTCGAGCGATGGAAACGGCTGCCCTTTTTCCAGTATTGGGAAAGGGTTGCACCTCAAAGGGTTAAAGGTAATGAAGAAACTGTTAAACATCTTTTCATGCAGTCATAAAGAACTCTATAAAAACTCTGGAAGTATTTATTAAAATAGAACCTTCCTCAGAAAAGTAATTGAAATGTTTTCTTCAAATTAAGAAAATAGCTGAGAAATGTGGACATGGCAAAAAAAAGTCAAATTTTGCAAGTTTCTAAAAAGTACATTTCTTTAGCTAAAAATTTCTTTTTGATAAGGTTACACACTGTCTTGAAGAGCACACAATGTAATAGTATTATGGGTTATCAATATGTTTCTAATATCAATTATATAATAGCCAACCATTCTCTTTCACGGAAAACATTTGCCTGACATGATGTACTTTACAGGGGAAATATGTATCCTTTTACATCTCGCACTTGCCGATCAAGTTACACGTTTATCTTAAGGTCACCATATCAAAATAAATAAACTAGAAAATAAAATTTAAAAAATATCTTTTTCTGATTTTTTTCAGTTTTCAGTTTTTACTGCACATAAACAGTTCCATGTACTGTTCAAAAATTTCGTTATTTGTATGACATTACTTGAGACGGAAATAGAATGAATATTCTATGACACGAACCTGGAATCACTGAATAAATTGCTCATTACCATACGATATACAATAAATTAAATGAAACTCGGTGCTTTTATAAGCTATTTATGGTATAGAAAGTGCCATATATCTGAGATATTAGAGATGCTTGTATAGTGAGTTTTCATGAACACTTTTAATTACACCGATCTGGTCCATCTCTCACCCAAATATAATATTAGAAAATGTTTCTGATGGGTGTCATTACAAAATTAGGGGAAGATTTGTGTTTACATGTAGTCAATAAGGAGGTTAAAACAACTTTATGTTATGAATTAGACTTTAAAAATTAAGAGCACTAAAACCTTTGAAATAAACTTTGCTATCCTACTAACAGTTATATGTAAACAATTATGCGCATTGTTTAAAAATACATAATGAAACTTGACCACCAATGGCCGAGTGGATAAAAAACTGTACATTTATAGATGACTGGAATGTGAAGGTCCAGGGTTCTGGCCAACCGTGAGTCTGCAGACTCGCGGTTGGATCTTCACTCTGGACTTTGGGTGATTTTCTCCAGCTGTAACGTGAATACGCATTAGGACACCTTAAAAAGTCCTCCTCCAAAGAAACATATCTCCTTAGGCATACAGCTCTCGTATAACTTTGTCTTACAACTATAAACAAATTTTTAAAAAATATAAAAGGTCTTAGCTACAACTTTCTTTTTTTTTTTCTTAAGTAGTTTTATACTAATAATTCTACCATTTAACAGTAGATGAAAATATCTTCACTACATTTAAGTGAATATTACCGCCATTTCATTTTTATATCTTTTTCAATCATTCATATCCCATTTGTGTGCTACACAACAGCGCCTTGATTCGCGCGTCACTCCTGTTTCAGAAAATGTCACCGTAAAAGAAAATTTCCCGCAGGAAATCTAAAACTAGAAATTTCCGCGATCTTCGCCAGATAAGAAGAAAGTATTCTAACCGCTTATTGAAAAAAGCCTGAATTTGTTATGCGAAATTTCGATTCAATCTGCGTGTTTTTTTTCTTTTTTTTATACGAGTACCATAGATATATACTATATAAAAATACAGATGAATGTTTTTAATGACAGCTGGAAAGGCAAAGAAACGTTATGTCAATTGCATCAAATTAGGGGTTTCGGGGTGAAATTATTAGACGTGCGGGGGGAAGGGGGAAGGGGGAAGAGTGAAATCTGTAATCAGAATTTCGATTTTTAATTGGAAAATGTTTCTCTGTAATAAAACACGCAAATTTAGGGATAATTTTTATAACACAGTAGATCGTTGCATATGAGGAGGACTATTTTAATTTTGCTTTACAGTCGAATCCGCTTAATGTAACAGCCGATTTGCCACGAAAATTTATTCTAATAAGCGGGGTATTCCATTAACCGGGATCACATGAAAATTTATTGTAATAAGCGGGATATTCGTGTAATTGATATTCCCTTAAGCGCGTTGGGCTGTATATATAATGTACACTTCTTGAAAACTTCTAAAAACAAATTTCAATCATTTGAGAGCTGATTAGCCCAGCCAGTGGCATAGTGCAATGCGCACTGAACTGGGTATACGGAAAGTGCTTGGTTCGAAACCAGGTCGCGTCCGCCGACCTGACCGTTCGCAGTTTTCCGTGGTTTCCTCCGAAACTTAGCGTAAATAGGGATTAGGACCCCTTAGAAAGACCCCCCACGGAGGGCACCCCACCCTACGCTTAGATCCCTCCAGCAGATAATTGGCCTTACTCCCACAACACATTGAGAGCTGATGAACTAATTTTTCTATGTATGAAATGATTTTTCTTTTGATAAGAGAAATTAAATTTGCAACTAAAAATAAAGTAAAAATATTCTAATTATTGAATTTTTGTTTATGTGCAAAAATTTGGACATCCAACCTGCACGATAGTCTAGGCAATTTTTGTCTCTTCAATTGTGGAGGCAGCCTCTGAAAGGGTTAAATTATATTTTATATTTATAAGGGGCAGTCAAATGAAAACGAAACATGCAAAAAATAAATAAACTATTAATTATTTCTAAAGTAATCACTGTAACTGTTAATACATTTATCTCTCGGTAAAACGAGATGGTCAATGCCTTCATGAAAAAATGTTTTGGATGCATGCGGAACCATAACTATACCCAGACTTGCATCTATTCTTTCAAAGCAAATCGACAGCCACAAAGGTCATTCTTCAGGGCTCTAAAATGTCGCATAGAAAGATATCCGGACTGTATGAAGGATGTGCAAGCAGAGGCGCCGACTTTACAAAATTTCTGTGGGTGCCCTAAAAGTCCGTGGGGGGGGGGTAACAAAATGTTGAAAGTCGCACAAGGTGGTTTGTAATTTTTGATAAAGGATCGCTAAGTTTGGTGCCAAAACGTGACAATTTATTTTAAAGGGGGAGTACAGTTGGAATGTACTTGGCTAAGAGCTGGATTCTCCGCTCGTCGCTAATTTTTCGCAGTCGTTAACTCTGCCCCGCCTTGAGGTGGAGTTTTAGGGAGGAGCGTCAAGGGGTTCATGTGATTGGCTAAAAGACCTCACGATGGCCTCCGGAATCGTTAGCGCAGTCGGTAACCAAACAACTGGTTCTGCCCAGTCGGCAGCTAACCACCGACGATTTCGGAAACCACCGGCGGAGAATTCTACCCTAAGATTGTAAAATAGTTTTAGTAGGTGATTTTAAGATAGATTTCGATTCCGAAGATGGGTTTTTATGGAACAAAGAAGAAAAATACGGCACACTCATGAATAACGATACACTTTCCAACCTTATGGAATCTTTTCCAACTACCCTTCAATCTTTTCCTATAATTATTTGCTTCCTTGCTCGTAACAACTCAATCATTTGACTTTTCGTGCACATTTTTACCAGTGGGAAATGGGTAATACAAATAGTCATTTTAGCTCCACATAAAATATCCAATATCTGAGGGTATAGATCGAAGAAACGATATCTGTCTCACGGTTTTGGTACACAAATTAAAATAAACTAACTGCACCAAGGATTCGAAAAAATTCAGGATAATTCTTTACAAGCTGCACTACACACTGCAATAAATGCGAAAACTTTCATGAAACTTTCAGAAAAAAATCTTAAATGTGGAACTGCACAGCAAAATATTTCTAAGAGTGGCCATTCTGCAAAAAATTTTCGTTTATTCGGGTGTCTAGTAGAGCTTGTGAACCTACATCCTAAAAATTGTGAAGTGCTTGAGATAATTAGTTTTCTTTTTTGTATTTATATACCAAAATTGCGTGTTTTTTCCGAGCGCTGAAGGTGACATTCAAAGTTTAATTTAAATGAATAGTGTGAATTTTGGCATCCGATTATCTGTACTACAGTGAAGCAACGCTGGGCATAGAATCAAAGTCTCCACCGTTTTGTGTCTTAGTAACGATAACAGCAAAGCAGTTAAAATCAAGATTCTTTTTAAAGTAATGAAGTATTTCTGATGAAATACCCTTCTTTTAGAAAAATCTGCTTGTGCTGGAGTCACCTTAAATTTGTTTGCCTTACGCAAATTCTCTGTCAAAATTCGAGAATTCCTGGGCGCACACCCCCTTTGCCCTTGTAATAAATCAGACCCGAAAGAGGTGTATTACACTATTTCACTTTTTTTTTTTACTTTTAGCTATAGAATTTTGATTGGTTTTAACTATTCATTAGCAAAAGAAAAATGTATTGGGGGGGGGGGGGAACATGCAACAATAATATCACAATCGGTCAAATTTCTTGTCATGCAAATGGAAATCTTATAAATAAAAATGAAATTCTGTTTGTTTGTTTGTTTGTTTGTTTGTTTGTTTGTTTATTTGTTTGTTTGTGGATTTGAGTTGTATACAAATCCACAAAAATGGACCTATCAGCCTGAAATTTTGCACAGATATGTAAAATAATATAGAATAAATCATAGTCCACTTTAAAACTTTGAAAGTCCACCCGTTCCCGGAATTTAAGAGATTTTTTATGTTCTCCACGCAAAAAGCTTTCCGTAATTGTAACCCCTGTAGTGAAAAAAGTGTGAAATAAGGATCGTGGTTGCCATGTGTGGCGATTTTGCCGAATAAAATGTTTTAAATTCTCAAAGTAAAAATAAAAGAATAATAATGATTTTTTTTGTTAGTTTATATTCGTAAGGTTATATATTTTTTAATTATAATATCGTGTGCATGGGAAATCGGAGCAGGAATGAAATGTTTTATACGCAAAACAATAAGAATTGAAGATTTCCGAGGCTAATATGTTAAAATTTTTTAATTTGGCGAAAAAATAAAATGGCTCAAATGCCGAGAAAGTGAGTTCTAGCCTTGGCGCTATTTATCGTAATTTAATCGTCTGCTATTTGGGTTATGAATACACCTGCGTATAAGTTTTTGAAATTTTCATTCAGTTGGAATTGTGGATTTTTCTGAGCAGCTTTTCTGCATCTAATGTATTACATCCAGAAAAAAGGATGTTAGAAATATCAATTTTAATTTTGTTTAATCACACTCATGAATAATGATACACTTTCCAACTTAATGAAAGAAGGAACGAAAATAGGGAAGACCCATGGATTATAACTCTTTTTATATATAGCACTTTAGTGCGTATTTAAAAATCTGAAAGTGTGTCAGATTTTCTATGATTCTAGCGCTTGGCGCAATTTAACGAGAGGGTATTTTTAAAAACAAGCGTAGGTTATCTTATAAATAAAAATGAAATTCTGTTTGTCAATTTGTTGATTTGGGTAGTATACAGTTCCACAAAAATGGACCTGTCAGCCTGAAATTTTACACAGATATCTAAAATAATATAGAATAAATGATAGTCCACTTTAAAACTTTGAAACTGCACTTAAAAACGTTTTCCTTCTGAATGGTTCTCTTAATTTCCGTTCCCGGAATTAAAAAGATTTTTTATGTTCTCCACGCAGAAAGCTTTACGTAATATTAACCCCTGTAGTGAAGAAAGTGAGAAATAAGCATGTTGGTTGCCATGTGCGGCGATTTTGCCGAATACAATGTTTTAAATTCTTAAAGTAAAAATAAAAGAATAATAATGATTTTTGTAGTTTATTTTTTTAGGTTATTTTTTAAATTATAATATCGTGTGCGCATAAGAAATGAGAGCAGGAATGAAATGTTTTATACGCAAAACAATGAGGATCAAAGATATCCGAGACTAATATGTAATTTTTTTTAGTTTGGCGGAAAAAAAAAAATGGCTGATAGGCCGATTTTTAGAGAGTGAGTTCTAGCGGTTTGCACAGTTTTAGACTTTTTGGCGCAATTTACTGAGAGCTTAAGGGAATAGCATTTTTGAAAACAAGTGTATAGGTTTTCTTAGAATACAGCATTAAATTTTAACTATCCGTGCAGAAATAATGCAGTTATTAGGGCATTTCAAGCGATGTAGCTTCAGAATTCTCGCCAATTGAGTACATTGATTTAACTTGGGGAAAATCCGTCAAATTTCAGAAAATTGAAATCTTTGCATTTAGTACATCGAGGTAAAGATGAATAAAACATGTTATAGTTGATAATTTAAAAAATGCGGCGGTATTAAGGGATTCCACTTTTCAAATAAATGCCTGGCGGTCGAACCATTTCCCATTTTGATTGCTGCTAAGTCAATGCTTCGAATGATTCCCTGAAAAAACTCTTGCAACATGGCGTATGCTGGCACTTTGGCGAGGCTTAGATTTGAAACTGGAATTTACTTGAGACTGGTATATACGTATAATAAGACTGGTTATAGATAAAAATGAATGTTGGTATGTGTGTAGAAGGTTGAAAAACTCCAGCACCGTTTCACCGAACACCATGAAATTTGGTTCACCTAAGTCTTTTATCATGGAGAAGGTTTTTATGCTATCCGTTTTCCTCTAACTTTTCACTAGGTGGCGCAGCAGAACGTCGAATTCTATTCCGTTTAGCCGTTTGCTATGCGAATATCGTCCAACCAATTTCGATGAAATTTGGTACACGCGAATATTAGAACACGGAGAATATTTTTCACTATCCATTTGCTGTAACTTACCCCTAAATAGCGCTGCAACGCATCAACTTCTATACCGTTCGACCATTCGGCATAAAATTTTTTATACTTACACATTTGAGAACGAAGAATATATTCTAACTGCGTTACTTTTGATGTTACTCACCACTAGATGGCACTGCAATGCATTATTATTTTAACTCGCCACTAGATGACGCTGCAGCAGGCCAAATTTTTGACCATTCAAACGGTGGCTATGAAAATCAGTATGCATAGCTATTTGAACAATGAGAATATTTTTGCCTTATCCGTTTTGCTAAAACTCGCCACTAGATTGTGCTACGCCGCATCGCCTTCTGCACCGTAAAAACGATTGCCTTGAAATTCAGTATGCATGATTATTGAACACAATATAACGCGATATCCATTTTGCTATATCTCTTTATTACAATATATAGTAATCACAACAAATATTAATATCAAAAAGTTCATTCATTCCCGTGCGAAGAACGGGTACTTCAGCTAGTTTTGTATAAAAAGTGATTCAGTTTTCGAATGTAACAATTCACGATCAATGTTATTCTTGTTTAATCTATCTCATCCCTGTGTGAAATCCCCAGTTTTCAAAAAATGTTATTCATAGTATTGTTTCTCAGCTCATTCATTTCCTGTATTTTTTTTTTTTTTTTTTTTTTGTAAACAGCTGCAGCTAAGCCTTGACTATTTTCTTTTTTTTTTTTCCCCAAAAAATTAAAAAAATTACAAACATTATATCTTTAAAATTAAACTAGATAATTTCCTCAGAATGAATTAATGTAACGTTTTCTATGTTGAAATGTGTGTAGGACCACATAAAAAAGATTGGTAACTATTTAAATGCAAACAGAAAAATAATGCAGAACAAAAAAAGTTGTTTATCTTAGAGTTAATAATTATTCAAAAAGTATTTTTAATTGTAGGCCATATAACATCCAGGCATTATTTTGAGCATCCTCCTGAAGTAGAGCTATTTTACCCTCTACCCTTATGTGTTCAAATTTGCAAAATTACGAGAGACATACATTTCAGTAATGTGTGTTCATGCGCCCATGATTTCAGTATAATTTTACAAAAACAGCATTGGGCTAGATCAAAGCAAATAGTACCTAATTCCGCTTTGTTAAACAAGAACGAAAATTGAACAAAATATTCGCAGAAAATGAAACAGAAGGCATCTCGAAATGTTAGTGTAGACGACAGTCTGTTCCATCCTTTTCAATAAATAACTGAGCACTAAAAATCATTCAAAAATAAGAAAAGGAAATTGAGACTTTAGAAGAAAGTGACAAACCTTTATACCTTAGAAGCCTCGCCTCAGTCTCATTCAATTAACACCAAAGCGCCGACACTTTTTGATGAATGGGCATCTTTTTTTGTTCCAGAGACATACAAAGTGTTGTATATTAGATGCTTGTAAACAGACAGATCTTGATGTTCTCTATTTACAATAAAAACAATTAAACCTACTCACTTCGGAATCCTGCAGTAATATTATTAGAACTATCTCAA
Organism: Cheiracanthium punctorium; assembly: GCA_038373885.1. Classification (NCBI taxonomy): domain Eukaryota; kingdom Metazoa; phylum Arthropoda; class Arachnida; order Araneae; family Cheiracanthiidae; genus Cheiracanthium; species Cheiracanthium punctorium. Next base: position 1,207,826 of record JAWZYV010008216.1, on the reverse strand, counting down.
AACCTTTCCATAATGGGAACGAGTCTTTCACCTAACTCCTGTGTTATCTTTCCCGCGTGAACTTCTGATTGTAGCCAGCGACTTTGTCTCAAATTCTCCGTTTTCCGGTAGTCTTGGGCTAACACAGCCTCATTGTATTCTTGTATTTTTCCATGGAGGACGAGACGAGGATTCTAGGATGAGGTCTGTGGGTGAGTCCGTTTTCCGGTACTCTTGGGCTAACATAGTAACATAGTATCATTGTATTCATGCATTTTCCCATGGAAAATGAGGATTCTGGGATGAGGTCTGTTTGTGTGGGTCAGAAAGGGGGGGGGGGCACAGTGGGCAAAGGCATTGCCTGTGGGGCTGTAGGGAGTCGCACAGGCTGTAGGGAGTCGCATTGTGAAAAAGCTTTGAATTTTAGAAAGTGTTTCCGTGGGCGCCAGATAGGAAGGCAAGTGGCAGTTGGGGATTGAGATTTGAGCCCGCCTAGTATAGTAAACATTTTTACAGCATACTGAACTTCTAAGTATTATTTTCGTGCTAAAATGTCTGAAAGTTAAGATGACCCCCATACACCTCTAAATTAGTACTCTTATGAGAAACTATTATAATAATTATTATTATTTTAAGTAGACAAAAATATTACCTGTTTGGATTCCTTTTTTTTTTTCCATGCACTTTTTAAAATTTTAGAGTATGTGCTAAGTTACTACTTATTGGAATTTTATTATAATTACTCCAGTTCCGAGGCACATAAGGGTGTATGCCTAAGAAACAAAATCTGTATAACGGTCTTAATACACAAATTAAAGTAGACTATCGCACCAAGGATTCTAAAAATTTAGGATGATTCTTTATAAGCTGCACTACATACCGAAATAAAGAATAACACTTCTTTAAAATTTTCGATTTTTAAGAATTTTTTCTAAAAGTTTCGTAAATGATACAGGTTTATTGTTTATTTCAGTGTATAGTGCAGTTTCTAAAACATACATCCTAAAAATTTGAAATATTTGACATTATTAATTTTTTTGAATCTATGTACCAAAATTTCATGTTTTTTTTTTTTTTTTTTTTTTTTTTTTTTTCCCGAACTACAGCGATAAGCTGAAAGTAGCTGTCATTCAGTTGCCTTTAAACAGGGTTTAATTTCTATCCAAAAAAGTGCAAGAGCCCTGATTTTTTGTATTGCAATTTACAATATTAATTACTTAATTTAAGGTATTATTAAGTTAATTTTTGTTACCTCTGTATTAGTTTACGATGTAATAAAATTAATATCAACAGAAACAATTACGATGGTGATTAAAAATTTAAATTTAGTGTAAAATTTCCCCGAGAAAAAAGAAGTAGTGGAGCTGTGCTCCCTCCCATGCAAATTAAGCACTTCCTTTAAATACATGCAAGTATTTAGCAACCACGAAAACTTTTCTGTGGGTGCTTGAGATCTGACATACTACATAAAAAAAACAACTGTCCCTCACTAAAATTTTATTTTCGAATTATGCAGTAGCAAAGCACTCTTCGTCATCAGTGGCGTGACTATACCGTTAGGGCCAGTAATGAATTCATTGGATAGGGTCCTTCATCATTGTACAGAATCTCAACCAACATGTTGCAGTTCACTTTTTCTAGCTTTCTATTTGGGAAAGGCTCCCCCTCCGTCCGGGGGACCGTGGCTTTTGCCCGTTCTACCGCCCTATAGTTACGCCAGTGATTGTCTCATCGAAGTTTCTCATACGCATCTAAATTATAAAGGACATGGGTGCTCATATAGGGAAGTAGGTGGGGGCTCGGGTCCCTCCCTCTAGCCGTCGGTATAGTGAACATTTTTATATTAGCTAACCTTTTTTTCACTATTTCAGTACTAAAATGTTTGAAAGCGCGATTGCCGATGACCTTACAAATGCCAGAAATAACCCCTCCCCCCCCCCTTCGTCTTAAAGTACTCATATGGACGTCCATGCCGAAGCACCCACATACATTTGGCCTCATTAAAGATTTTCTTTTAAACTTTTAAAATATCACACAACTAATAAGCAAATAAAACATTTTAGTACTGAAATAATGCAAAAAGTTCCGTATGCTTTACAAATATTCATATTACGTAATGGCATAATTGGGGCGGGGGAGGTGAAACCCTCCTTGAGTGTACATCACTGTGTTGGGGTTATCAGACGATTGCTGGTGCTCAGCATTCAACGTAATTTTTTTTACAAGCCCGAAGCACCCACATAAACGCCTTTTCCTAGCTCTTTCTGGGAAATTCAAATTATGACTTGGCACTAAAATTTCTGTGGGTGCGGAGCACCCACAGAATTTTTTCAGTGGGTGCTTGAGCCCCGGAGCACCCACGTAGTCGTCGCCACTGTGTGCAAGGGCTTTCCTGCGAAATTTTTACACCATTGTCGAAATCAAACATGGAATAAAAAAAAGGGGTCGGCGGGGGGTCGTACTGTCCACTCAAACACATGTGCACGTGACATCATATGTTCACTATACACAGTAAGCATTCGGACATGAATCTGACTTTCTGACACTTATTTTGCTGTGAAAAAAAACTCGCTACACCTCCCGGTAGCTCCAAGTCGGACGCACACACGTCTCGCGAGACCTCACTTCGAGTGCGTCTGTCAAGCAAATGGCACAGTGGTGAATGTTCGCAGTGTCAGTTCCTGTTTCCCAATAGTATATACAAATACCTGACTGCATTACCAATTTGCGCTGTATGCTGGTTATATAGTTAGTCTCGTTTTCTTGTGACTGTCCCTCATGTTTTACTGAATTTTTCAAACATATTTATTTATGGATATTCTAAAACAGAGTGGAAACTATTTAAAAACTTTTTTGAATAATACAGCACTCACTCTCAATTTTTTATGCAATTGTTTTAATATAGTATCTGTCTAGAGCATGTTTATGAGTTATATCAATTTAAATAGAAAATGAGCACTTGTGATTATATGTGTGCATGTGTTTATATATGGGCAAAAAGATTTTTATGGACTGTAGCTTGTTAAAATTGTTTTAAACCATGTTACTCCATAGTAGTAAATGAAACAAAATTGGTATTTGTATAATATGTTTTTTAAAATTGTTCGCATTGTAAATAAGCAGTATACTAGAACTGATAGCTTATCAAGAGAGTAATTTCCATTACATTAGGGCGTTAGGGCAACAATGTCCCAGAGTCTGATTTAATAACGCTTTTCTCTTCTTGCGGGTTGAGATTAGACTATAGATTCCCAACCTTTTCCCCCATACGAATCCCTTCAAAATTTCGAAAGAATTCCGTGAAACCCTTATGCAGTCGTTGTATACTAATATATTGTTTTCCAGAAACCCCTTATAAACTTTACGAACCACTGGGGTTCCGCAAAACATCGGTTGGATTAACTTTACTTAGCTTAAACTTTGGATTAACTTAAACGTTGGATTTAATTTAAACTTTTTTTTAAAAGTTTGTTTATTATCTATCTATTTCTACACTTGTTCTAACACTCGGAAATACGCATAAATGCTAATTAAACATAGCATTGAAGCTTACGTGAGGAATTTTAATTCGGAGATTGGCGGGAGTGGAATTCATAGCTTTTAACACATAAAGACAAAGAAGTTCCCATGACTTTCACTGATTCGCGATCATTGCACAAAATGCCTTAGTAACTTAGGTAATTCTTTTTATTCATCCGGAAAGTGGTACTATATAATTTTATAACCAATAAAATTCTCTTTTGCCATATATGTGCTTGGGAAGATTTATCTTTCTTTTATTGATTATTTCGTCCTAGCTATATTGCATTTTTGTGAAGAATTCTTCCTTGAGAGAGAAAAAGGTTGTACCCCATATTTTACTAAATATTACCACAGTATTTTTTAACCCACCCGCCTTATTATTTATATCTTGCTTTGTCACCGATGTGCTGCCCAACATCAGCTTGTTTTCTGTGTCGGAAAGATGCCACCGAAAAATATTTCCCGCAGGAAATCTAGCGCTAAAAATTTCTTGCGATCTACAACGGCGAGAATAACGGCTTTTCAACATCCCTTGTTCGAGAGAGTGTAAAATTTATTATTCATTTTTTTTCTCCCAAATTTATTTTCTTCTCAACGAACACAGTGCAAAAAAGATGCCGATTTTATGATATATGTGGGAAGGTAGCGATAGCATTACCACAATTACTACAGCAAGTCCGATGCTTGGAACAGGAAAAATATTCAATTACGGTAGAAATAAACATTACACTTTTACAGTAAAAGTTAAAACAAATGTTTGTTTTATAAAATAGACAATTTTATCTGTCATATTGTGCGTGTGCATGAATGTGTATGTGGGAATGACACTATGTTGAGGAACTTCTATCTTGGTGTTCAAATTTAAGACTATGATGTCTGTCTCATACTTTTCAGTTGGGAAATGATATGTTTCTAATTTTCCTGTACATTTAATTTATTTCTTTAATAAAGCCCAATATTTCTGAGCTACAGAAGAGCACTGATTATCCGAAACTTCCCTCATTCCGATAAGCAAAAGTTTGGATAATAGGATATGGCACTGTACTGCATTTATTTCCTTTTGTAAGATTTCTTGGTAAAAGAAAGCTTTTACGGTCGTACAACATCAATTTTCAAAAAACGTTTTAAAAATATTTATTATTAAATTTCTTTGCTATTAGCAGCTAATTAGTTTATCTCTCTAAAGTAACTCTAAACAAAATTTTTCTCGTCCTTTTCTAGTGTCACTAGATCAGAGTTTTGCAGATTGCATCATCCTTAGTTCTCTCGGCATAACCCAGGGTGTCTCAAAAAGCCGTTGCCAAACATAACATGCTGGTCTGTCACACCATGACGAACAAGATTTATATAGGAATTTGTGTCCTAAATTCAGACGGCGACCGCTAAAGGACGATGTTCGCAGGCTATGGAAACGTATCATTTGAGCCTAGGACGTTGTCAGATTAACAACATAGAATCGCCCGAAATGCATTACTTGTATGGCACAGTTTAAGTACCCTTGTTCTAGAGTACCATTTTCATAGAGTTTTAATTTTATGAATGTATAAAACAATCCACTTCCCACTCATTTTAGTTAAAAAAAAAACTAGCTTCATGTGTGTCTAAGACAACAAGTGTATGAAATATATGCACAACTGGCCTTCTTTCTTTTTTTTATGGAATCTTATAAAACATCATTTTGTTGTATTCACCAGTAAGAAGACAAAAATCGGAAAATGATAATTTGTTCAGGGTATTCTCTAATACTGATTATAGGTATTAATTGATTTTATTTTTACTTTTTTTTCAGATGGAGCTTCTAATTTATTTAAAAAAATATTACGACATGTTAGGGGGTTTAAGATGCATATCTTGAAGTATTTCATGAACTTTTGAATCAGTAGCATACGCATAATTTTCACGTGGGGAGATTTCATTTATTGTTTTTGTCCCATTTCGAGAAAATTGCTTAAATACTCTTCAAAACTTTGAAAACAGGCTTATCTTATTCACTTACAAAGACGAAACTGCTGGTTTCTCTTTGATAACTTTTGCTTTCCTACAGTAATTTTGTAATTCGACAGATCGCAGTCCATCATTTTTATCGGAAAATCGTAATATTTAAATGTATCTTCATAAAAGTTACATTCTTAAACTACATGACTGCTAAACCTGCAGTTTATTTTCATAACCAAATGATAAAGATCGGAATATACCAATCGTCGGCACGCATCAACACATTTTCAAATGGGAATGGATGAAGGAGGTTGAGTGTGCTTTGTTTGAGGTATTACTGCATCCACTTATTTCTTTCTTAAAACAAATGTTAACTTCTTAGAAATTTTATGTGGCTTAGTTTGAAACTTTAAAATATTTCCCTAGGTATGATGAAAAAATATTCAAACGTGCATAGAATTTATAAGTGGATAAGTTATTAAAAATGCATATTTTTTAATGTTGCTTTTAAAGAAAAAAAATTACACTGGTTCCATCCTTTTGTCATTTGTAACCGCATCCATCCAATTAAGCAAGGAAATTATTTTTTTTACGTAAATTAAAACAAAATAACACCTCTATTCATAAGCAATTTTTTAAAATGTTTAATTTACGCTTCTGCATATTTGATGTGACCTGAAACACATAAACCAATTAAGAAAACTTATCAGGAAAGCATCCATTCTAGCGGCGAAAAAGAATTTATTATTTCTATCCCCCAACCCCCCACTCACCCAAACACCACTCTTTCCAAAAGAGGAAAGTTAATGATATGTTTTGAAACTTTTACATTGAAAAATTATAGGAAGATTCAATTTATTTTGAAAGAAATTTCTTTCGGAAAAAGCTTTCTTTTTAATATAAGTGCACGGAAAAGATTTTTTATTTTTTAATAAACAGCTCTATCTTGTCAACTCATTTGCATGTGGAAAAGTGATGAATTATTTAAAAGTTTAAATATCTTCTTAATAATTGATAACGCGTAGTTTTATATTTAAATGCGTGATGTGTTTGGAGGGATTAAAAAAATGTGATTGTGATAAATTTTATCCAGTCAGTCAATGGAGAGGTTTATTGTCCTTTATTAGATATTTAAAAGTTGAAAGTTTATTGTCCTTTATCAGATGTTTAATGAATATTTAAAGTTAGAAAAAATAGAAAAAAGAATATTTAAGCTGATCCTGGCTACAAAAAAGTCAGTGCGAAAAATTTAGTTGGACCTCTGAAAAGTCACTTCCAAGAAAATTCATATTTGAAACAAAATATTTAATGAGATATCATAAATTAAAGATTGATTTTTTTAGCAAATTACTGCTATCTTGACTCTTAAAAACTCATTTTAAAATCTCTAAATAAGGGGTTATGCAGAAATTGAATATAAACTTCGACGCGTTTTTCTTTCTGTTTGATCATTGTCTTATCATTTACTTATTATCACTGTATTATAATTTACTTTTTATTTTATCATTTACTTATTTTAATTCTTGTTCATTATTAAATTTCTTACTGTCGTAACAGCCCATAGTAAAAAATACGTATTAAAAATTATGCGAATAGAATTGCGTGTCTTGTATTAATGATTTTCTATGTTCTTTTCAATCATAAGCACAATATGTATCTTTGTCAATGTTAAACGTATTTTCAACATATGTATATCTTCATTTTACCTCAAGCGAAATGGTTAGAGAGAGGCCAAACTGACGATCTTTAGACACACAAAAAGACGTAAACTAGTTTGCTAAGTCGAAAAATTGGGATATTTTGAAAATTCAACTGAGAATGTAAGACACGCACATATATACACTGACGAATGCTTGTACAAAGTTGACAATGACAATTTACAAAATGACAATGTCCAAATTTTTACTGTTCGTCTGGTATGTGATGACTGAAGGGGCCAGATAAATGATTTTGTACCTTAATGAAGAATTCGGACTGTTTCAAAAGTAGATAAAATCTTCATACAGCAGCAAAACTCTGTAAATCCCATTCATTTAGCTAAATAACATTAAAACTACACCAAATTGAGGAAAACCACTGATGAAATTGTATTCCGTTCGGACTTTTACACTAAAATGCCGAATTTCAAGCAATCAGCGTGAAAAATTAACTCTACAGAAGTTTTTTTTTCCACTTCCTGAAAAAAAAAAAAAAAAAAAAGATGGCGCTAAACGAGATTTGCAACTAGCCAACTCACATATGTCTTTTGCAAGCCAGGTGAAAGAAAATATCACTTCCCATCATCCAAAAACTTAGGGAAAGCATGACCGGGTGGGCTAAGGCTGTAATTGCCTCAGGTGGAGGCTCTACCAACTAATGAATATGAATAAACTGTGTTTATCTCTTTTGCCACAAGTGTTCAATTACTCCAGGTAGATAGTGTATCTTCGCATATACAGACGAGCCTGCTTAGTGAAATAACCAATTTACCACACAAAATTAGTCTAATAAGCGGTATATCCTATTATCCAGGATCACATTGACTATTTATTACGATTTGGTGCATTGAAAATTTATTATATTAAGCGGGATATTCTTTTAACAGATGCATCAACTTCTTAATTTAACGATTATAGAATTTTTTATAAATTTAATCAAACATATAACACAAATATATGTTCACAAAACAAACTTTGTAATTAAAAATAATTTGCAAATATTTTTACTCACACACTCATTTAATGTAGCATTGAACCTTGTCAAATGTTTCAATAAAAGGCATAATTCAATATCATTAATTCTTTTTCAGATAGAAATTTAGTTCCAAGACTTGCACTTATAGTAGTCTGCATTTTCTTCTTGAGAACGCATTAGCGTGTTTCGCCCCAGGGCATTGAAGAATAATAACGCAGCAGAGTGCTAAAAACCATACATTTTCAGAATATCTAATTTAATTTTTCTATGCGTTCTTGAAATCCGATTCCCCGTTTCCTAAAAATACTAATTCCATTTTTGTTACGAATTCAACACTTCTTGTTTGCTGTAAAGAAGAGACAAATTTAAAAAAAAAAATTAACCCCGCAGGAACTACCTTAAAGCTTTCGTCTGACTAATAAGCAAAGCTTAAAAATTTAATTATTCTCATTTGGAAATGGAGTCGTTATGAAATAAGTCTACTGCAATTCTTGCTTTAGAAAATGCATTAAAATTAATTTTTTGAAGTTGTAATATATATTCAGCTGCATAAAAGAAATCTTGGTTCCAAAAATGAGAAGTAGGTAAGCTGAATGTACTTTAATTTATATTCGCTATTTTATTTTTGCCTGGTTTAACTAGATATTTGTTGTTTATACCTTTAGAAAAAAAGTTTCCAGCTTTGCTAAACAGTACTTTTTTGGTCGTATACTTTTAGATTGTATGTCTATTTCTCTGTAAGTTTTGTGAAGCAGGTTTGAAACTGGCAAGCTTTGAGATTTTGTGTTTGCACTTGCTGTCAAAACAAATTTGACGAATTTCAATATTTAGAAACTTTTCCGTGGAAGAATTTATATTCTAACTTATTAAATTATCTTTTCTATTGCAATAAAACTAATTTTTAACTTTTCCTCAAAGTTTTGGCTAAATAGCTTTTTTAGAATTAATTTCCGTCACACTTTTTCTCTAACGCTTAATGTAATTATTACATTACATTTTTTTTTTACTTGACCGTTCAAATTGTTTGAAAAAATATATTTCAAACATAGTGTAGTATTTATTTACACATGGCAAGACGCTAATAAATTATGCTGGTTTTTAGGTTTGGAGACTTAAATAGCATTTATGTACGTAAAAGAGCTTGTTGTTTTCTGCTCAGAGTAAATTTTTACAATTCACAGAAACAACAGAAGATCGTTATGAAAATCCTTTGAGATGGAAAAAGATACAAAGAATGTTCTACGAAAAGGCCTTTTCCATTCAATTAAAAAAAAGTCACTATGTTTATACTTGTCATGGAACGTTGAGTGTTATACAAAAATCTTTTTATGAGCGAAGTTGAGCTGCACTAAATTTATGCATATGTTGTAGTGTGCCATGGCATTAGCATTTTTTTCTATCGTAAATAAATTGTAATTCAATTATATAATAATAATAATAATAATAGTAATACTACTACTACTAATAATAATAACAATCTATCCAGAAAGTATTTGAGAGTAATAAAAATTTCCTATTTGAGTTTCATGAATAACCTTTAATAGTTCATATTCGTGGAAACACACAGTCGCAAAAAGATATAAAAAGTTACTATCATGCCAAATGAGCCACTTTCTTTGAAGAACGATATTTTACATGTAAATCGAGCAAGTAAATTTTACTTACACTACTATAAATTTTTGCGAGGGTGTTCCTCTCCATCTTCCTCTAAATTACAACGACAAAGTCAGTTACGATCGGCAGTGCAAGGGCGAGATTCAAGTGAAACGCGCGATCGAGTTCGAATCGAACGTTTTTCAGTCCCCAGTTCCCAGTTCAGTCCCCAGAATGCTTCCAATGAACAAACCTATCGCGCTGTCACTTGATCAAAACACGATTTTTTTTGTTTCAGTTGAATAAGAAACATTGATATATTTCGAAGTTTCCCCTGTTCCACGCGGAAAACGTTCGAATTCTGTTTCGCTTGAATCTCGCTCCAAAGCCGATTTGTCAAGCACTTTAATAAAATCTACATATTAACATGCAATTGGTTTCTTTTGAAGGGGAGTGTACAGCGGCAGCAGGATTCAATCCTGTGAAATCTGCGTGGTAGATTGATTACAGCGCAATCCAGCCGAGTAAAACGTATTCCTTTTGCTTGGCCTTCAGTTGCTGAGGCGTTGAGTGCGCGGAGGCGATCTCATGCCACCACAATACTTTCCCCTCAGAGAGACAGTCGGAGGCTGACAGACGATGTTCCAAGTGTTATGGAATTTTGAAACTCGTTGTGGACTTAGAGAGGTCGCTGCCACGCGTTGTGAGCTTCGTGCCGTTGTCACGCGATGTGGGCTTCGTTGCCACTCGTTACGAACTTGAAAGAGCGAGCGAGAGACGAATGGGATTGGTGCTGGCGCCATCTGCTGCTGCAGGCGAGAAGGAGAATGAGTTCCCTCTGCTCTGCGAGTCGAAGGGATTGTCTGATGAAGACCGAAAGATTTTTTTGGTCGAAACGATCGTAACTTCTTATAAGTAACATTTTCTGTGTGCTTTGTTTTACCAAGTTTTTATTTATTTTAAGGAGAATGCGTGTTCGTTGTCCGGAGCACCCACGAAGGGGAGTGTGAGACGGGTGCAGGATTCGATCCCGTGAAATCCGCGTGGTAGATTACGGCTCAATCCGGTAGAGCAAAAGTACCCCTTCGCTGGGCCTTCAACTGGGGAGGGCGAGGTGTTGAGTACGCGGAGGAGATCTCATGCTGCCACATTCTCAAAAGTCCATTCACAAAAATACAGCTTTGATTTCGATATTTTCCGTTTTAAAAGATTCTTGAACACTCCGTTACTATATCAAAATGTTTCTGCCCATGAGCTCATGAGCTCATTTTTTCAGCTTCACTACCGATGCCACAGCTGCTATGCTGCAATTAGCTATAAAATACTGCGAAAAGATGGCGATAAAGTTGAATCCTGTATGAAATTTCACCATTTGCAGTAATTTTGAAAAGTCAAATGAACCAGTGCGGTTGTTTTTAGAGTATACCATCAGACAGTTCAACTTTGAACGAAATTTTTAGTGTACCTTCTCGCCTCATTTTCTTTAACATGTTCCACGGAAGCGATTTTCCTTTCTGCGTTGATCGTTAGTCTTTCAGCGCTCCAGCTGTGACTAGAAGGGGAGATTGGTGCCATTGCGTCTTTGCAATGGTAAGAAAAAACAAGTTTATTACATTTTGTTGGAATAAGATCCTGTTGCAAACTTTTTCATAATAGGAGACTTTGGCAATAATTATATTTCCTATTGTGCCATCTCTTTGCATTGTAGCAACAACCCTATCAGAGTTACATCAAACAAGAAATAAAAGGTACTAGGTTTTGGAGTAAAAAAGCCTTTAATTTATAACTGGCCACACCATTTATTAATAAAATCTGGCGTAATCTCTGAATTTAAGATATGATAAGTACTAATTCCACAGGTTTGATAGTGATGAAACAAAATTTCGATGAACTAAGTATCAGAGTTGAATTAGTTCCCCACAAGTTGACAAAAAGTCAAACGTTTAAGCCGATAGTCAGAAATTTAAAGAATGAATTCTTGTGAAAACTTTTAAAGTGTTTTAAATATATCACAGTCGATAGTATTAATATAGGGAACCTTTTCTACGGAAACAAATCAGATATCTTGTTTTTTACATTTTATAGCGACAATTTGCATTCATTATATTTACAAAATAAGCATAGTCACGTTTGAATGCTTCTAAATGAAGTTTTAAGCATGCAGCAATTCATACTAGCGAAAAATTCCCCTGAAACTTAAAAGTAAACAGCCTAGCGCCTCGTTGTCCTTTCACTCTGCGATTTACAATTTTTTTTCTAAATCTGCAATTTTATTTTTTATGCGATATTCAATACATGCAAAATCGACAGAAATGTCACATTCTATTTCAAAGTTTCAAATGCCAAGCATTATGTTACAGATTCTTCTAAAAGGTTATGTCCGACATCGCGGACCCGTGATGTATGACAAAAGGCAAAGATTACAGTAACCGAACTTTTCAAAATTCGATTCAAGTGATATTCACGTGAGCGTACTGGAAATATTTCCTTTTAAGTATTTTCCTCTCCCCCTCCCTCATACTTCATGTTTCATAGACATTTATTTATTTTATTTTTTCCTCGTCTACATAAATTCGCTATTATCGAATTTTACATGCGATGAAACTGAGTACTTTGAAAACAACTCGAGCAAATTATTAAACAATTCAAAGAAGATATTGCTAATGTGATTTCTCAATGGAAAATGAATTAAGCTTCTTTTCAGAACGTTTCTTGATGGCGGAAGAGTACCTTCAAGGAGTGAGAGCATTTAAAAGAGTCTTCAATAAAAACAATTTCGAAATAATTAAGCATCGTTAATAGCTTTTATGTCGAAACGTACTTTGAGCTGCCGCCATCTTAAAATTTGACTGAACACAAGGAGATAAATCGCATTTTTTAAGAGCAGTACAAAAGATGCATCAAATACACATTAAGCATTTCCGCAGTATTCTATGCCTAATGTCTGTAAGTTTTCCAGTAAATTAAAGAGCATATGGAATTATTTGATGCATACGTTTCAAGTTCGATTTCTAAAGAGTTCAAAAAGAACAGACACGGAGAGTATACCATTGCGATATTTCAGAATCAAATATTTTCAAATATTTGAAGTTTTGGTTACGATTTGAACTGCTGTGAATAACATGATGTTGCGTTGTGTTTTTCAGTAGTTTTAGAAAATATACTTTCGTAATTTTGGAGATTGTTTGTGTAAAATCAGAGACACTCTAGAAGTTTGTTGTAATACTGATAAATTTCATTTATGAGTTCAGTTGTGTAATCAGTTTGAATCAAATTTAAGAGCTGATGCTCCGTCAATAAGATAACAACAAACATATAATATGAAAATACAATGAAATGCTCAAATTAATTCAACACCTAGATCCAAAATTCCTCATCTCTTTAATTCAATAAGAATGAAATTGTGCTGCAACTAGCAACCTCGCTGATTATGGCTGAGCTGAGCCACCAGGTGCTGAAGTGGCTAAATAACCGTTCCATCACACCTTGTGCCCGGGTTCGATTCTCGGCTTTGGCATGAGTGTGAAATCCTCTGTCTCTTCATAAGCAGTAACGCCAGCCGCCACCCCTATGCCACCGTAATAAAATGGCCAGCACTTCCGGCCATATTACCGGCAATGCGGCTGGATTCATATTCCTCGAATTATTCACCCATTCGGCTCATTTGTTCGAATAATTATACTATGCATCATCTTAGATTTGACGATTGTTTTTTAACAGCTTTCTTAGCACAAGACTATGGTAATGAGCTTATATAAGTTTATCCCGGATTCAGATACAGGGCTAGCCTGCGGCATTTATCTAATTGAATTAAAAATGCCTCCAAGAAAATGACAGCTTTCTCTGCAGTCTACTTCTGCAAATTAAGACATTTGCTTACTAATGTAACTGAAGATGAACACATAAATAGCTTAGTTAATCAAGAAATAATTAAAAGTGACCTTGGTGCTGTGTCCTGAATGCAAGTCTTGCAATTCTGGTTTCAGGATAAAGCCTATCATTTGGATATATTTAATATCTATCTCTTTTCCCCGTTTCTGACAGAATATATTTTTGCTTGACAAGACAATGTTTCTAAATCATCTTAAATGAACTTGTAAAAATTTTATTTCTGAATTAAAAGAATTATTATATTAGTTATTGATTAAAAATTTGACTTTTAAACAAAATGTTTTATAAAAATGCATATTCAAATCTGAATATGCTTTTACATTACTATTGTACTGCTTTCGCTTTCGTACGGTTAATCAGCGCCATCTATTGGCATCTGCATGAAAATCACGGAAGAAGCAGTGTATACCCCCCCCCCCCCGAATAAATGATAGCCTATGTACTATTCACGGTATAAGCTATATTCATTCCAAATTTCATCTAAATCCGTTGAACCAATTCGTCTGGCGTGATAGAATAAAAACAGACTTGACGAACCTTCACATTTATAGCACTAGTAGGGATACGGAGGTAGTTTTCATAAGTTTTCATTTTTTTATTTTTCTGTATGTGAATTTTGTTACAATATAATTCACATTCGGAAAAGGAAATCTATACTTCGCAAATCAATTGGCTGTCACATGTATTTTAAATAAATCAAGGAAACGAAAACTTCATTTCCTTGTACAACTTTTTGGTGCGCTTCAAAACCAAAATGTCCGATAATGAAGAAGGAAAAAAAAGACATCTGGAAGGGAAAAGGAAAAGCTAAAAATCATTAAAAGGTTTCGGGGAGAGAACATTATCGAAAATTGCTCCTTACAAGAAAACTGCCTAATTACCTCTCTGAAATTCTAATTAGAGTAAAGCAAAAGGCAGGAAGGCTTTCCCGTTTTCTAATGAGACATAACATCTTGTAAATTCATCGTGCCAGAGATTAAGGTACGGTCAGAGTAATCTATGCCGGGCAAATAATTGTGTTTTTCTGACTAATGACTGCTCTCTCAAATTTAGATGCATTCGTTGAAAACTTGTTTTTTTTAGTGGGGGGGGGGGTGTAATTAAAAAAAAACTATTTTTAACCATTTCAAAAAAGTAAAAATAATTTAGAAAATATAATGTTGTTGTACACACACACATGAAAATGATGGATTGTTTAAAATAATTAGAAATTTTTTTAAAACTAAAACGTTCGGGCATTTTTACGATAGTTAGTACGATAAATGATCGTCATAAGTTCAGAACTGATGAAATATTGCGAATGTCATTTCATGAAAGGTGTACTAGACGCGATATTATTTGAGTAAGAGCGAACAGTCTTCTGCATATTAGAATAAAATTAGTTGGCTTTACTAATGACGTGCAATTTCTTATCCCGTTTCACAATATCTTTAAACACAGAGAAAGCAAAACATTATTCAATAAATTTGAATGTTTCTAATTTTTACAAACGAAATACACATGTTTATGTCACTAAGGAAGTTATAAATTGTTATATCTTTAGTAATGTAACTCAGATATATCTAATGCAAATTATTAAATTTTATTATTTCAATTGATTTTTAGAATCTTGTTCACTCTAGAATAGAAATTTCATGTCTCTACATAAATTAAAAAAATCTGCAGCCATAAATACTAAAGGTCGGCTTCCTACTGTGGTTGACAACTAACTTTTATTGTTACTTAAGTTAAGGCAAGCCTGAGGGCGGAGGACTTTTTACGAGGTTCTAACGAACATTCACATTACATCGGGAGAAAAGCACCCGAAATTCCAGACCGTTCTGTCAACAGCCGCGCTGTAGTTCATAACCCTGGAACTTCACACTCCACAGCCATCTACCAAAGTCCTATATCTTATCTACCCCGCCGTTTGTCGCCAGGTAGCAGTTACAGTTATACCAGTGTGTATTTTACTTACTGAATAACCTTTGTAAAGAATGGACCTGCAATGTTTATTTATCCACATATCCATTAAGAAGTTTACTGAATGATGTTTTAATATTAATATGATGTAAGTTGCTAATTAATTGCCATGTTTAGTATGATATATGTATATGTATTATATACATTGGGTTGTTAGGAGAGTAATTTCGTTTTTTACCAACAGAGGACTTCATTGTATTTTTCCCCAGCCAACTCCACACTTAAGCCACCTAGTCATTATATATTTTGACAGCTTATTTAGAAAAGCTTACTTTCGAAAAAGTTCAGTTGATTCTACGCAGTAGTTTTTGATTGGTACACTTTCAAAAAAGGAAACTGAAAACGATGTATATATATATACAGGGTGTGGTGTGTCAAAATTCCATCCCGGGTTTGGAAGGCTTGCAAAAAATATATATATTACTATTACACACAAAAAAATATATATTACTAATACAGTAAGCAAAACATTCAATAAATTTGAATGTTTCTCATTTTTACAAACGAAACACACATGTTTATGTCACTGACTTTACTGAATGTTGACTCAAGTTGACTTTACTGAATAAAGAAATGTTACGAGTTTTGTTTCGCAAATGCTCAATATGTGAACCTTTCGTGATGCCGCAGTTTTAAGTCAAATTCTTCCCTTCCCACACTCACTTTAACATGTCATGATCAACAGTAGCAAATGCGGTTGTGATCCTTTGGCGTAAATCTTGTAAATCATGTGGCATAAAGGGGGATGAACACACCATCTTTTTTATAACTCCATAAAAAATTGCTTGGAGTTAGGTCCGGAGAGCGAGGTGGCCACAGAAGAAGGCGATTGTCATCGTCAGAACCTCGATCAATCCAACGTCGAGGAAACTCGTTATTTGTTAAACAAAACTTGTAATATTTCTTCATCTAGTAAAGTCAAATTTGTTGCTGTATTGGTAATATATATTATTTTTTTATAAGCATTCCAAACCCGGGAGGGAATTGTGACACACGCTGTATATATATGTGTGTATATAGGAAGCTCGTTATTTGTGAAACAAAACTTTTAATGTTTCTTTCTCCAGTAAAATAAACTTTAAATCTATTTATCTATCTATCTATCTATCCATCTATCTACATATATATATATATACACATACAGGGACTTCCAAAAAGGTGGTAACGGGCATTAATTCTTCATCTATTAGAGTGGGCAGTGTAAATTAAAAAAAAAAAAAAAATGTTCAAAATAAAGTCGAAAATAAGTGTCAAGAAAAAATTCCTCTCGTTCATTTACAATAAGTTACACTTTTTAAATTTGTATTCGACTGCCGTACAAAAACATTGCCAATGAGTAAAATGTGCCCCCTACACTAATGAGGTGATGTACCAAATTCGATCTTTTCATCATACAGCGTTGCAGATATATCTTTAAAGAAAGATGGGGATTATACATGATTTTGAATGTAAACGTTTATTGCTAGAGTAGAAAAAAAGATTTTGTTCCGTATTTTTTGTACGATCCCTGAAATACGATCATTCGACGTGATTTTTTCCCTTGAAAAGAGTTTTAAGTCAGCGTTATATTTATCTTCTTCTCTCTGACACTCTTAAGGATTTAATTCACCAAGTTTATACGTCGCCTCATTAGTGTATGGGTCACATTTTACTAATCGAGAATTTTTTGTACGGGGGTTGTATACCAATTTAAAAAGTGCAACCTTTTAAAAATTAACGGGAGAAGTTTTTCTATTAGCGTAATCTTTTTTCCGACATTAATTTGAACATTTTTTTCAGTTTACATTGCCCACTTATGTCTAAAAGATAATGAATTAAAGCCCGTTACCACCTTTTTTGGACACCCTGTAAATTGCCTTTTGTGTCATCTAATGGATACTATCTCGACAAAACTAGGTTTTGCCATGTTCTAATGTAAAGGATTTTATAGATTTACCCTATGATAGAACATTTTAACCTCCGTTTTCTGTTTCTGGCTTGAACTACAGGTAGAACATTCGTAAATAAGATTTTGTTGGAAACCTTTTCGTAATCGAGGAATCAGGCATGAATAATACTTCTTTTTGCGTTTATGGAGAATGAAACCTGTTTTTTTAACCCTTTAAAGCACGGTGTCATTGCCGTGAGGACACAGCTCAGACTTTTTGACTGAGATCCACGAAGAATAAATTTGATTTCAATAAAATACTTAAGGAGGACATAGTTACACGAGAATCTTTTTCTATTTAGCACACAATTTCCCGTAAAAAATATCGATTATTTGTAGACATTGCTGTCAGAGTTATTTTTATCAGTATAACAGCATCTGCTACGAAAAGCTAGATAGACTGACCAATGCCGAAAAAGTGCAGCCGTTGACATCGCTCGATTTAACTACCAGCAACATGGCGGTCGATCGAATCATAAATCGCGTACCACAGAGCTCAAGGACATTTTTGACACAGCTGTCTGTGCGGCACCGCACATTGAGTATTGGGAAATTGGTGTGCTTCAAAGAGTTAATGCGTAAGCTATATAAAAAACAATAGGGCATCTTTTAAAGCCCTTTCCAGTAAAATTTATTAAATAATTCCGCTTGTGATTTATTTAAATGAGTAAAAGTGTTTTAAATCAATCATAAAAAAGCTGTATAAGCTGAGTTAATCTTATTATCTAGCACCGCATTTACATCCGAATGCGTCGTATATTTTCGAAAATTGTTCTTAGTTTTAATGATATGGATTAAATTATGATCTGATATCTTTATGTTGATGGTCCTTGTATACCCAGTGCCTCTTTCTAGAATAATTTTTGGCTATCACTGCACACATCATGAAGAATTAATGGCCCAGATGATCGGGTTTATAATACGTTAAAAAACATTAAATTATTATTTTTTACACTAAAATTCCTGTGTATGGACAATAGAGGCAGTTTTCCACAGAATATTTATTAATAATTATTAATTTTAGATATAGTTGTTCATGTACTAAATTACTAAACTATTTTTTACTGTAATTTATGTGCAAAGATAAGTTATACACGCTTTCCTTAAAAATCATTTCTTGTTTTTAGTTCCAATTTATCATTATATTTTAAAAGTATCATTTTATGCACTTTATTTAAAATGATTCCACTTAAGAAATTTTAACGAAAGTACGTCTTCAGATTTTGTGTATTTTATAGTATTTTCAGTATTTTTTTTTCGAAGTTCTTCAAAACACCTAAAGCATAGTCTTTCTAAAAATATTCAGAAACACAATGATTCTTTGATTAACGTCAGCCTCCCGTTATGGCACTAGATTTCAGAAAATCAAATTAAAAAGCTAACGAATTCAGACTAAGCAAATCTTTATACATTTTAATCTGCTGGATCCCATAGTTTCAGTAAACAACGGTACATATTATTGCCTAAATTTGCATTGTCTCGTTGCTCTTTAAATACCACCTTGCCTTGAATGTTTTTTTGCAATGAATCCAAACGGTAAAAATCTGAAATTACTCGAATTTTCTCTTCTAAAGCGGAAAAAAAGGATAGAGCTTTTCCAAAGGAGTTAAAAATAACTAAATACAGCATTATTATTAGATTTAAAAAAAAAACGGAAAAGAAAACTTGTTAGCAACTATCCACGCATACTGCAACATTTATTCTTGTGAATATTTATAGCGAACAGTTGGTTTTAGAGTAATTCATATTACAAATGTAGTTTTCTGTAGCATCTATTTAAAATATACGATACAACACACATATATTTTTTATGGTGGTTGTAATGGGGGCTCTGTTTGAAACTTTTCGATTCAGCACTATCCCCCAGGAAAATTCTATTTGCGTAAATATTTGTTCAATAAATAATAAGAGAGTATTTACGAAAGAAGCTCTGACGATTCAAAATGTTTACATAAAATGCGCAGGTTTGCTTTTTCGAAAAACTTTTGGAAAAGGTTGTATATATATATATATATGCAACCAGGTTTTTTTATATAAAATACAAATCTATTCACTTAGAAAGTTTTGTTCCTAGTTTGCAAATGTATTATTCATGTCGAGGTTTTCGCATAAATTGCCTCTAGAATTAAAGCATCTTATATATTATTCAATCATGTTATTATTTAATCTTGTAGGAATTAATTATTTATTCTTGTATATTATTTAATACTGTTTAATAATCAGTAATTACGCAAAAATATGAAGTAAAATGGTTAATTTTACGTAGCATTATGAGTCAATTTTTAAATGCTAAATTGAACTAGTAGCATTTGTTGGGTTCATTTACGGCTTTATGCAGTATGCATAAGCATATGCAGATATTCAAACTTGCTTACTACACCAGATTAATTTTTCACAAAAGATAACTTCTTACAGAATAAATATAAAGGTTGGGTAATCACGACCAAATAAATTTATTTAAAATGTATAAATGATAAGCTTTCTCTAAAATATTTGGCAAATAGCTGACGATGTTTTTTTCTGATAGCTAATTTTCTTTTAATTTAAGGTATTTATAAGGCTGTGTATACTGTCAAAGAAAGACCATGTCAAAATTTTGAATGAACGGATTTGACCGTTCGGTTTTCAAAGTTTTTTCACGCAGGAGGAATTTTTTTTAGGCAAGCTTATTCACGCTAAACAGTATGTTGGTAATGTATTTTAAAACCATCGTAATGATTTTATTTTTTCTAACAAATTTAAATATTTTAAAATCCATGATCATTATTACACTGCAGTTTTTTAAAAAGGGGGATATTTACGACCATGTATAAAAACCTAGTAGAAAGAATTATTCTTGCCTGAAAGAGTACATTCTTGCCTCATATCAATTTAAAACGCATTTAAAAATATATATAATTTAAAATATTTTGCGTTTATGTTACATTTAACTTAAAAATGAATTTCAAAATTTTGTGGATAGTTAAAAAAAATTTCAAATGTTTAAAACTTACTATCAAAGCCTGTTAACAGAGTTAACAGTTACCTTCTTTGATTAGATTACACTACTAAATCTAAGACTGCACTCAGATTTGCTATGCTATTTGAACCTTTTAACTTGTTTTTCGATTAATATATCTGTGATAATTTTTATAGGTAGGTTTTCTGCCTGTCTTTTGAAAAGGTATGTCTTATGCATGCAAACTGAGGTTGCTACCTTGTAGCTTACATATTGAAAACCATTCAATTAAATAAAATATTTCGAATTATAATATCGTTTTCTGGGTTTAAGTAGGATTATAAACATGTACAGTCTTCCCACAGTTGAAGTATTTAGCTATAAAACTTCTATTACTAGTAAATCAAGCTTGTTTACTACATCAGATTAATTTTTCACAAAGATAACTTGTTACAGAATAAAAAGAAAATTTCGAACATTACATTTTTTCCCGAGAATATTTGTTTGAATATCTTCTTTGCGGTTGTTTATTTTCTTCATCTGTCGAAGTTGCAAAGATGTAATGTGAATCTACTAGCCAACATTATAAATTCATCTGCATATTTTCAGTTTATACATTACAAAAAGCAAATTAATTTGGACGAATAGAAATATAATTTTAATTTCACATCTTTGCCTTTTTTTTAAAACTGTTAAAATTTTTTTAGAGAATTAAAAAAATTAATTTAGAGTTAACAGAGTAAAGTGTGTTATAGCAACGTAAATATAACAACCGATTATTAAAAAAAGTCGATAACACCTTTAATCATCAGCTTTTTAATTCTTTTCTAAATCAAACAAAAACTGCAAATTCTAACATTTTTTAAGTAACGCTTATAATTGCTAAATCTGAGTAAATAACACGCACACACACAAAAAAATCGTCATATCTTCGAAAAATAATTACGTTATTTCTCTGATATGATTTGAAATATTTCACATTTTTCATTCCAATTAATGAAAAGGAAATAAATTTATCTCTCAGAGGAATTAAAATTTATGCTTCTTAGAGAAATCTCACTCAATGGAAAAAAAAGGAATTAAAACTGTTTAAAAATAAAGACAGTTTTATTAAAAATTAAATGTAATTCTTCAAAAACTACTTCGTTAAGTTCGACTGTGTCATTCTAATGTAATTTTAAAGATTTCATCTGAAATGATACAAAGTAATCTGATAACTTATTGAAAAATTTAGTGTGCTTATGGAAATTAGTATAATGAATAAAATAATGAAAAAAATTGTTAAATAACAGCGTGAAAGTTACTTGAAAGGCCATACAGCTGTTTTGATTAAATTTTTTTTTTTTTTTACTCTTCGTCAGTGGCAAGCATTTACAGACTGGAAGCCTAGGACAAGGAACTGAGAAGAAAGTAAACAGAAAGCACAAGCGACGAACAAGTTTGCAAACGGAGGAACTAAAAAATTAAGAAACCAGAGAGGAGAAGAGAAAGAGGGGAAAGAAAGTAGATAAAGAATAAATTATAGAAAAATAAATTAAATATATTTTATTTTTTTACATTCTATATTCTATTTTCAGAATTTTCTAATTTTCTATTCTATATTTTTAATTTTTATCTATCCTCTTTCCTCTCTTTTTCTAGTCGAAATGGCCGTTCAAGTACTTTTATGCTGGTATTTTACAAATATTTTTATCATTATGTGCTTTAAAGACTTATTTTGAGTGTTTTTGTTATTACACTGCTCAAAACAGGTACATTGTAAGTTTACATTGTACCTGTACAAGGACATTGTAAGTTTTATATAAAAAAAGATATAAGCGAAATTTTTTTTTGCCAAAAATGGAAGAAGAGAATCACAAATGCAAATTTTTCTGATTTTTAAACTGTGGAGTATGCTAATTTTGAGTTTGACGTCAAAAACGTCGCTTCAGCGGCAGCAAATGAAATTGGACTTTCAACTGAATAAAAGACAAGGAAGACAAGGATGATCGGCATTCAGTGACTGCTTTGTTTCGATGAGTACGATGTCTCAGCGAAGTCATTTAACCGATTCAGAAGCTTGGATAGTTCTCGGTAGGTTAGAAGTGGGCCAAACTCAAGCCGAAGTAGCGCAAGCCATTGGAGTGTCATAAAGTGTGATTTCCAGGATCTGGAACCGGTTTTCAGCGACTGGAAGTGCAGACCGAAGACCAGGGCAATGTCGTAGACGGACAACAACGCCCAATGAAGAGCGTTATTTAGTGTTAACGGCTCGGAGACACCGGAATATGAACGCTACTCTTCTTCAACAACACCTTCGCTCGGCTACTGGCACCACGGTTTCAACTCAGACTGTCCGAAACCAGCTCCATGGTGTAGGTCTGTATGCTCGCCGACCGATGGTATGTGTTAGACTAACATCAAGGCATCGTCGCGACCGCAGGGAGTGGGCAACAGAGCATGTGAACTGGAGGAGAAATGAATGGAGCAATGTTCTTTTTTCTGACGAGTCCCGTTTTTCAGTTCATCCTGAGAATAGGCGTATTTTCATGTGGAGGGACCGTGGCAGTAGGAATAATCCTGCGTTCGTGCACGCAAGTGTCAGCTTTGGCGGTGGGGGAGTGTTGGTGTATAGTGGCATCTCCAGTGACGGGCGCACAGACCTCTACATCATTCGAGATGGACCTCTGACTGGTCCTGCGATATAGGGATGAGATCCTCAGACCTATTGTAGTACCTTACGCTGCAGCAATCGGAGATGACTTCTTTTAATGGACGATAACTGCAGGCCACATCGTGCTAACCTGGTGGAGGATTTCCTTTTCGAGGAAGGAATCATACGAATGGAATGGCCAGCGTGTTCTCCAGACATGAATCCAATAGAGCACGTTTGAGACGCTCTAAGAAGACGAGTTGTTGGACGCCAACCACGCCCACAAACTCTCCTAGAACTGTAAAGAGCTCTTCTGGAAGAGTGAGACAGAATACCCCAAATCGTGATTAATATCTCATTGACTCTATCCCTCAAAGGTGTTCAACGTTGCTGGCCGTCCGTGGAAACCATACCCCCTACTGAAAATGATTTCCTTTGAAGAAAACACCTTTTCTTATTCTTTTTTTCTCATATGCACAAATTGTGTTTTTTTCCTTTTCTACACAAATGCGCAATCAAATGCATTTTTTTCCTGCCAAACATGTGTAATTTATTCTCATATAACCTACTACGTCTGTCGACCATGTATCAATCAGCCCAAAAGTTTCCCAGCCACAAGATCTACCTAAAACCGCAATATCCTTTAATTGTTTTGAGCAGTGTACTACAATGCACTTGATTTAATGTTATGGGGAAATTGTAAGAAAAATTAATAGCACTGATTTCATTAACAATCAATAAAAAGCATTCATTTAGGAATGTTTCAATGAGGTCCTACACTTTAACTCAAAAAAATGTCTTTATCTCTCTAAATCTGTAACACAATGTGAAATCGAAACTTGTATTTAATACCAAATTTGGCATGAATCAAAAATTGCTAAAATTGAAGACTATCTGTCAAGATTTACTGCGTGGCTCCTATAAAGCTTACTTTTCCATCTGCTGGTTAAAACTAATAGATTTTTAAACATCTATTCAGCATGTAGCAGAAAATTTAGAATACCATAGAACATTCAGAATTTGCTGACAAAATTTACATATCGAACAAGATCGCTCCATTTATTCAGCCAGTCAATTGTGAGAACTGTTTTCATACTTGCTCTTTTTCAGACTTACAGTTGGCTTCTGAATGTAATTGAAATGTTTTCGAAAAACGTTTTCATTGACAGTTAACAGTGTTCTGGTAAGTATGTTTACATGTGTGAGTAGAATAATTTCAGCGTTTGGACCTATTATAATATAAGGCTATTCCAGTAATTGATAAATATTCACCATGTACTCACATTGTACAAACCTGTAAATGCTTTAAAATTGGTATTAAGATATTTATATTAAGGATGGATATTTTTAACAAAAGAAATAAGGAGTTTTCCAAGATCATTATATAAAATAAAGATATGGGTTAGTCGGATATTTATAACAATAATAAAAATAAACTTTTGAAATTTTCCATATAAGTATGAAAAATTGTTGCATAAATATTCAAACACATGTACACAGGTAAAAAAAAAAATCACATTCATTTTCAAAATGTTTTAACTTAATCTTACACTTTCTACGAAAATTTTGTAAATAATAAATTTTTTCAATACTTTCTTTTCTTGTAACGCAAAACAAAAGAAATAATACAAAACTGACTTCGTTAGCGATCTCACTATTGTGTCTCAAAGCTTACAGTCGAAATGGGACAACTTTGTTTCCAATACTATCTCTTTAATGGATTGGCATGTCAGGGCTTAACTGTAAGTCAACGATCTACCTCAAAAACGCATTAGAGGAAAGGAGTCGATACACAGGAACTACATTTCTTTTAATTAAATGGCAACACTCGTTTCATTAGATTTCCCCCTCCACTCCTCCCTGCCTGTCTTTTAAAGAGCGCTAATTGCAGCAGCACCTGAGAAAAAGACCTATGGGACGATAAAGTAGGTCAGTTAACACATTTCATGTTGAGCCGAGGGGGAAGGGGAATGCAAAAACAAAAACTAGACATTTAGTGTTGAAAAACACTCTCCTAATGTGTTGATTAAGCAAGAAAATATACCATCACGGAAAAGTATCGTTGGGCACATATATTTGCAGCAGATGGATAAGGTATTTTTTATTCATTAAAGCTATTGCTGAGAGAAATTTATTAAATAAACTGTTCTGTTTTTAGTTTAATGTTGATGTAAACTAAATTTTTATCATGGTTTTAGAGTGCAGTTAAATCACAAGATACAATTCCTCTACTGTACTAAATACACTGAAGTGACACCAATAAATTCTAGAAAATGTTAACATTACACATTATACAATCAGATAATAAGATATCGTGTTTGAACGAAAAGTATTTAGTTCAAATGATGGCAGAACTATGTTAATGTGACATCGAAAATATCTTTTGGAATAAAAATCACGGGCCTTAGACTGTCCAAACGCCAAATGAGGAACATACTTGCGCAAATTTAATGTTGGGCGTAAGAACATATTCGAAGTCTAAAGCTGGGAAGCAAGAATGGGTACGTAATGGGAATCTTTGCTGCAAAGTCTTCACAAAAACCTCTATACAGGGAGAGCCATGAGATTAAAGCAAATGCTAAAATATCTTCGCATAATCACTGTCTTTAAATTTATTTCTATAGCTACGAATGTTAGATCGACCCTTTCCATAAAGAGTAAGTTGTGATAAACGTTTATATTATATTGTAATTTATTTCGCGTGAATCAGATTGACCTTTGCAAAAATGCACTTTTCACCGTGCATAAACTCGTTAGAGAAAAGGAGTCGCTAGGCATGAAATACATTTCTTTTACTTAAATGACGACACTTGTTTCATTAGATGTACCCTCCACTCCTTCCCGACTGTGTATTAAAGAGCGCTGATTGCTGTAGCACCTGAAAAAAGACTCAAATACCAAGTTTTTAATATTTTAAAAATTTTGAAAATGAAACATTTTAAAAATGAATCAGCAGGGTTTAATATACAAATTATACATTGAATTACAATTCTCAAAGCTGCTTGCCATGGTAAATAACAAAATGATATGAAGACGAGATGATATATATTTTTCTTTGTACTACTTTACCAGAAAGGGACTTTTATGCATTTTGATCCCTCCTAAATGTTCTAGCACAGGGCGTCTAGTAAAGCCTAAATAGGGAATTAAATTCATTTTAGGATCATTTCATATAAATTTTCTTCGAGAACATGATGAATTGGCGTGTACACGAATTCCGGAGGCTTTTGACAAGCATTTCCAACCACTAGTGAGAAAAATATGTATTACTTTTTCTAATTCATAAAAGGTGCTACATAATTACTTTCCGAACACACTGTAGTTTTTTTACACTTAAAAATAAATACACATATTTAAAATTCATTTTCTCAAATAAGTATATGAAACGAAAGTTGTCTTGTTAGGAAACATGTTTATTCGAAAGCATTCAATGTAAGTGATAACTTCAAAATGAGGTAATCAAAATTTTAATTTTATGCTGATTGAATGATAATTTTTAAGGAATTCTGCATAATATATCATTAAAACTGTATTAAATTTAACATCACAACAGTTTGATAGGTCTCATAGGATATAATTATAAGCCTACTGAGTACAAAATACAGACTTCTTAAAAGTTTTCTGAAATTTCCGATTTTAGCGATTTACTTTTACACTGAAGATTTGCATCTAATATCATGAGACATTTGGACTAACCAGGTAAATCCTCCTGCTATTATCAGTTTGAAACTATTCAAATATCCTGTCGTCAGCAGAGAGAAATTGGCTAAACTATTCGGGCATCTATATGGATTTTCGCACCAGATACTTGGTTAAAAATGCTTTACCGGTTCATTTGAAATACTAGTTTAATGATTATTCTGGCGAATTTGAGCTGTCATATGTTACACATTCAATGCACCTCCAGAACACGAGGGATCTGGAGAATGGAACTTGTAATGACATATTTTAGACCGTTATTGTATAAAAATGAACAGAAATTAGCATTTTGCAGTGTTAAAAATTATTACCGAGAAGATTTGTTGTAGAGTTCATTGAAATTTCACCTCCTTTGGGGAACAGTTTTCTTCTGCATTTAACGGATGTATTCTTAAATAGGAAGCACAATAAATAGGCCTAACACAGCTTATATGAAAAAGTTACGAACAAATGTATTTCAGATGCACTCATTCTTTTTTATCACAAATACCTATAACAAAAAGAAGTATGAGGAATAAATGCTAGTTACATTTTATTCAATTTTGTTGTAAAATTATTTTATCTTAAATTATTTACATAAGAATGCATACAGAGGGACAGATAGACAAAAAATGTCGCCGGTTTATAATTACAGAAGAAAAAATTATGTAAAAATTTTGAAATATAAAAGCTTAAAATAATTAAAATGTCCTTTTAAACTTACCAATGTACCTTAGCGTTCTCATACTTTAATAACAATAAAAATTTGAAAGCTGTTTCCTAACTAAATTTTTATCGAGGAGCATATATGTGTTATAAAACATTTATATGAGGAGGTGTTATAAACATTAAATGAGTGAAACATCTTTTTGTTTGAATTATACTGTGACGCCATTGAATCGCATTATTATATAAGCATTATGGGTATCTTTGTTTAAAAGATATGACTAATAATGCATTTATTCTTGCAGTGGCCTAGTCACGAATCTAAGTTCCCATAGAACAAGGAAAGTGAAACAACACGGGCTTGGTTAGTGCTTAGGAAAAACTCTCTCCGCAGGAGTTCTGTGGAAGCCTCTACGCTAATGGGGGCGGATACGTAAAATTTGTCGTGGCTCCAATGTTCACCATGTTTAAACAATACTTCTGGGAGTGCGATTTCAGGTGCTAGGTCTGTCATCTGCAACTGGTTCAAATTAAGACCTCATAGCAAAGACGGATCTTCTCCCACTGGGGCTCATTAAAAAAGAAGCAGCCTCTTTTTGTCCATCGACGTCGCATGGAGGATCTGGTATCTCTCTGTGGTTCCTAGAGGGCAAAAGAAACAACAACATTATAATAGATATTGTATTTTAGGGCACCTGTCTAAAATACTATTGTAATATATTTCTATTTTTTTACTATTATAATATCTACTCTTGTACTTAATCCATGTTCTCAGTCCACAGAGCAGGTATTCCTAGTACATCAGAATTTGAGTCCAACCGACATAAAAAAAAAATAAAAAAATCTGGGAACTTCTATGCGTGAATACGAGGAGGTGTCACCCTCGTGTAACAATAGCGCGATCGGCACATTTCAATGTTTATCACGTTAGCGATACTTAAGTGAAGAGGGAGGCGAAAATTTCACTCGAAGTCATTCATCATCATTGATATTCATCGTTCCATAAGTAATAAAAGAATTTTCCTGCATTCAAAAGCCTCTCTTCGCAAAGTTGTCCGACAATGTGACATTCGCGTGCTGTCGCAGAAGGATAGATTTCCGTGTAGTCTATATTAAACTTTTAAGAGGAAGATTATGTGTGCATTTTGCACTATCAATATACAGCAAATATGAGTAAATATGAATAAATATTTTTCGAGTATATTTGTATGCTAAGGATGCTTCATTTTGTTTACTACCTCTGTTAAAACGCTTTAACGTTGCTGAATGACGGGCAGTACAGCCTGCCAATAATTAAAAGACTCTACTTTTGAACCTCAAACCAGTCATTAGAAATCTGCGAAGTTTTGTGGATACTCAATAAAGATATGGGATTTTCTTCGCTGAAAATAATACATCACTAGATCGCCACTATTAATAAATTTGACACTTATGCTAAATTTGGAGGCAAACGCCATGTATAAGGTCTCCGAATATTTTTCCAGATTTTATAACAGATTCTGTGTGATGCATAGAAAAGTTCCTGCGTTTTTATTGCAGGGTTTCTTAACAAAAGATCAACAAAACAGTTTGTGGGTTGGCAAACAAGCAATATGGCGTCGACTATTTCAACTAACTTTGATATTTCATAAATTTTAAAATTTTAATGGATCTTTAGAACGTACTGCAACTTAAATTGAGAATTCGCAAACACGAAATTTCGCAAACTGCGACAAGTTCCAGAAGCCATAACTCATTCTCTATAGCCCAACAAATTTTATTTTATCGTTTCAGTTGCTTTTATTATGCTTATCGAAATATTAAAACATGATATGCCGAAAATGTTGTTTCTGATCTATCTATAAAATAGCGATGTAAATAAACCCGAACACATCGATCTTGTTAAAATATACTTAAAACAAAGTTCATTTGCCCGTAACCAATACGTGCTTCTTTTTTCTTTTATCCAAACCCAAGAATCCTTTGCTTGTTTTAATTTATATTTGATGGGTTGAGGGTGGGGAGTTTGAAGGTGTATACATTTTGAACGAACCCCTTATTAATATGTTGAATAATTATTATGGATGCTCTGGATAAAATTTTTAATAAAGGAATAGAATGATTTTTAAAAATAAGTTGTAAAATAAGTGTACCATAAAAAATACAAGCGATCATATTAATCACTTGTACATCATAAAGACATATTAATTGATCAGTAAGCACTAATTAATTTTCCTTCCTAAATGTCTACAAATTGCTTTGCTTTTAAAACGCCACGAATTCAAGAAATCATTAATTTTGAGAGACTTATAAAATATAAGCATTTGCAATGCACTTTAAGAGAATCGAAACTTTTATAACATTGTTCAAGTTTTTGCTCATAAAACATTACGATGGAACCGAAATTGAAGCAGTTTTTGAGTTTTACATTAATATTTAACCTTTTTAACTGTCATGGGTTACGATGTGGAAGAAATTATTTTCGACATGCACACTGTCGATTGCAGGGGCGGATCCAGACAAACCATAAAGGGGGGGTTTCGTTTTCTGTTAGAATGATGCATTGATTTCCCAATACTGTTTCTTCCAATATATAACTAGACATGGTATATCACAACTAAATAAGTATGCTGTCCGATGCCAGTCCCGTCGAGAGAAAACTCACTTCCGGGGAGGGGGGGAGAATCTGTGGGGCCACCCCTTTACCGATCAAGTTAAGGCCGATGCTGATAAACCACGTTTTCTATTTCAATGGACGACGGGATACTGGGAAAAAGGTTTTCTGTTGCTCTCTCCATTATGGGGGGGGGGCGGAGTTTACGTTTTAAGACATTAGTATTTTATTAGTAGATTCCAACTGGCCATTAAAAAGTTGTAAAATTCGCCAGAAGATTATTAGCCAAGCCCCCTGTAGTGATGGCAAGATGTGGCTTATGAGCAACGACCTTCATTCATGTAGTTGTTCACGGGTCCTCTCCGTCAACATTTTAGAGTGTACAGAGTAGAATTGCTGAATGCATTATTGAATCCATTTCACAGCCACCGAGCAATATACAGTGTACACAGCATGCATTTTTGCATTTCAGGATTGCAATAGGTTTTTCCGATTAAGTAATTCCCATCCTTTTCTGTGAGCACCGTAGTGTACCAACCTCAATTGCTATTTATAGCTTCGGCTTTCTTTTGAAAACCAGACCTCCTATACACTGCCAGGCACTCGCTTTGTCTGATATCTTAGAATATATTTTACTTTTACAAGGAGGCTTTGTAGCTATACGTCTGAGGCGTGTGGACAACTTTTGAGAGTAGTTGAAAGAATGAAAGCTTTACAAATTGGGGGGGGGGGGTATTGGCTGTTCATCTATGCTCCAACATCATTCAAGGCCGATGCTGACTGCCACTACGTCTAACGCGACTGTAGGGGGTAAAAGGCCATTGCCCCAAATTTTAAGACTTTTTAATGACCATTTGGGGTTCACCGACAAAAGATTTCTGCACTAAACCGCAAACCTGTCCCCTACACAGTGGAGAGAGCAACGGAAGATTTTTTACCGTATGTGTCTCGTCCTCCACTGAAATACAGTGGAACTTAATAAAGTGACTGCCTTGGTAAAAGATGGCCTGTCTATCGTGACCACTTTAATGCAATTTCACTTTACGACCATCACACTTTACCATCTTTGTAAAGTGACCAGTTTTTTTCTCCTCAAAGGTATTCACATTAGACATTTTCTACTGTACATATAAAATGGGTGAACTGTGCTCCAGCCTTTACTGTGGTGATGGCGAGGCAACAAAATTTGTCCCTCCTTCTGTTTAGAAACAACTCCATCTTATTTTAACAAATAGAGAAATTATGCTTAGCCCAGATGAATTCAATAAATATTGATGTAAATATTTTTGTATAAATAACGTACGTACAAATAATGTATATACACTGGTGTGCAAAACTTAAGCAGCAATGTAAATTTTAATCAGATAGACATGAAATTGCAGAAAAGGGTTTCTTGCGATCAGTACAGTGAACACGCAGTTCAGTAGAAAGGGCATGCGTATGTAAGTGTCAGGAACAAAACGTGACAGGCGAGAAAACCGTTAGGATGTCTCGGAAAATACGAATGTCTGAAAATGTTTGCTCCCCGGGGTTTTTCTGGTTCCTTTTGGTGAGAAATTAAAATGTGTGAGATTTGAAGTCTGTAGGTCAACGTTAGAGTTTGTCTGTAAGGCCTTAAAGATTTAAAATAAATACGAAAAACCTAAATTTCGTAATAATTTAAAAAGTTTTATAAATATGTTCCGTCAACTTAAAGAAATTTTTTTTTTACTCGTTATATTTTTAAAAAATTATCTGTGTATAAAAATATAATGTATATCAAGTGCAATCACAACAAGAAAGACTTAATTTATGCAGAAATTGAAGAAAAACAAGCGATCCTACTATGTATTTAAATCTGTCTCCAAACGTTTTTGAGCACGTACTTTTTATGATTATTCTATGAAAATAATCATAAAATGTACCCCCTAACTATATATATATCTATATATTGCGTGTGCGTGTGCTTTGTGTTGTGGGCATACCCCTACAATTTTCTGATACAAAATTCTGATTCCAATAGTTTTCTTTTGTACACTTACCCCACTTTGGAGACTTCTGCTTTAACCCGTCAAATAATTATAACTTTTAGCCTCTACTTTCAGTTCAAGGACATTGTTGTTAGATAGGGGGCAAATATACCTGATGAAACTGCTAAAGTACAAGCAGAAAGAGTTTTTTCAATTAACTCAAGAATGGGGTGTATCAGAAAGTATAATTGGCCTTTCCTTTGAAACAACTGCATCAAATAGTGGATGTATAAATGGAGCATGTGTAAGGCTAGAAACACTTTTGGAAAAGAAATTACTTTACCTCGCTTGTCGACACCATGTGGTAGAGTTAATTGAGTCTGCAGTGTGGAAGTCCACTTTCGGACAATCTATCAGTTCAGATAATTTTAGAATTTAAAGAGCTTCAATATCAATTGGAAACTGTTTCAAACAATTTAGATAATATCAAAGTGATTAAAGTTAGTGACAAGAAGCTAAAATCTTTAAAAGAGGAAGCCATCACGTTTTTAAAACTTGTTTTGAGCAAAAAGAAGGAGCTCTTTCTTCGTGGAGACTATAAGGAATTTGCGGGAAGTCTTACTTACAATATTATGTGAAATTACACCTCGAGGAATTCACTGGCAGAAGCCTGGAGCTTTCCATAAAGCAAGATG
This sequence comes from Cheiracanthium punctorium, assembly GCA_038373885.1. NCBI lineage: Eukaryota > Metazoa > Arthropoda > Arachnida > Araneae > Cheiracanthiidae > Cheiracanthium > Cheiracanthium punctorium. Next base: position 1,175,193 of record JAWZYV010008216.1, on the reverse strand, counting down.
GATGTCAACAGTCATTTATGGGGCAAAAATGTACGCATTTAATAAGCAATCGGGCTATGATCCAAAAAAGGTTGAAAAACTGCGTAAAATATGCCTTTTTAATTCTCTTATTTATATTAAATGCTGGTTTAATGCTCCAAAAGCTGTAGATGCTCCTGTAAATGATATTATGCTTTGGCATAGTTTGAACAGCTACAAAGCTACGATCCTGAGGTTAATCAGGCTGCTCTGGCAGCCTTAAATTGACACTTGTGGTATTCGGCAGAGGAGACAGTACCATTTTCTCTCTTTTCAAAAAAGATTTCTGAAACCGTGAAGAAAAGAAAATCGCCTCTTCACTGTTAAAATTCAAGAATGAATCGATAACATTACCAAAGGACGTTCCTATATTCTCAAATTTAAATTTACAAACAAAATTATATCAGCTAGTAGGGCCAAGTTCATGGCTACTTTTTGAAATATTTAAGCAGAATGGATCCTGTCTGAAAAAAAATTCCATTTTCATGGGAAGAGGATGCTGGACTATAAGGAAATAAAATTATTTGTAAAAAACTTAAAAGTCGCCAACGATATAGCAGAACGTGGAGTCAAGCTAGTGCAGGATTTTTCTCAGAAAATTACGAAGGATGAAGAACAGAGTTAGTGTTTGCTAAAGTCGGTTGAACACTCCAGGAAATCACCACCAACCTTCACTAAATCCTGTTTAAAACATTTGTAAGATTTTAAGTGCTAAGCGCACTTATATAGGAATTTCATTTTACTTTACAATAGATTACTTGATTTTTTACTCAGTTCAAAATTTAGCCGTATTCGTAAAATGTATATTTTGTGTTTTTTTTTTTTTAGTTAGTATTTCGTTACTATGTCAAAGTACATAAGAATGTTCTAATACTTTCAGGGTGAATTATGTTATTATATCAATATACATTTATAATCAGTACGAGAAAAAAGTTCAATAATGTGAAGGGAGTTGATTTTTCCATTTTCATTCTTGAATAAGTAACTTCTGCTGTGATTACAATTTATGTTAATCTTATTCATATGCAGATTCGTACTTCTTTAAGACTTAAATACTAATAAAAACTTAATTCAAATGCAGGGTAATGTTGAAAAAAAAATCAATAAACCCGAAAATGTCGCATTTTCTCAAAAAAAAATTAAATCTTTGTGCCCTTATAGGCAAACTCTAACATTGACCTACAGACTTAAAATTTCGCACATTGTAATTTCAAACCAAAAGGGAAAACCCCGGGGAGTAAACATTTTCAGATATTCGTATTTTCTGAGACACCCTAACCTTAGTAGCACAATTAGTACAAAAGACGTTTAAAACACGTTTTTTAAAGTCAAAAAACGTTTTTTCAACGTAATTTGAACGTTTTTTGAACTAGTTGTGCTACCAGGGAAAGACCGTACGCGCAGCTCTTTGCTCAGACCGTGCTGCGCAGCTCAAGGCTACAATAAAGGAAAGAAGGAGACGTAATTAAAGGCATTCATTGCAAGTGAAAGTGAGTTCTTTCGTCAATTATAGCTTGAAGAAGTCACTTGGATGACTTCACGTGTGAAAGCATGATCGGAAAGCTGGAGTAGGGGCGTAGTGTGACCAGTATAGCTGAAGATTTCAGAATCAAGAAAACTGTCGTCCAGTCGAAAACTGTCGCTTCGAAAGCCTTCCAAATCATAGGTACAACTCTTAGAAAGGTTGGTGGTGGCTGCCATAGGAAAACAACTTCTGTGGATGACCGATATATCATCCTGCAGGAGAAAAGAGCCTGAAACCAACCAACAGCACCATTGCTCAGCAACTGTGTACAGAAACGAGGGGACAAGTATCACGGTTTACTGTGTCTAGACGCCTTCACAAAGGTGGCCTATTCGCCCACCGTCCTGAACGATGCATCCCTTTGAAAGTTGGCCATCGGCGCCACCGTTTAGAGTGGTGCTAGGAGCACATCATTCTCAACGCCAGTTGATTTGGAGAGTGGTCGGGACACGGTTTCATCCCAGTAAAATCACGGAAAGAGACCGTTACGATGGTCCTGGAGTTCTCGTATGGGCAGGCATTATGCTGAACAGGTGGACAGTTCCATGTTTTCGACAGAGGTTCTGTAACAAGAGATCGCTATTGTCAGGAGGCGATCCTTCTCATCTGCGTCTGCTCCGAGAAACCATTGGAGCAGATTTCGTTTTTATGGATGACAATGCACGGACAGATCGGACTCCTGCTGTTCAGGGTCTACTGGAAAGTGAAGATACCACTCGAATGGATTCTCCAGCAAACTTCCCTTATTTAAATCCCATAGAGAATGTGTGGGGTGCTATGGAGAGATGCCTTGCGGCACGATTGCATCCTCCGGGGAACATCCAACAATTGAAACACATGCTGATTGAGGGATAGGGACTTTTACTTCAAGAACTGTAGGACAATCTGGTACTCTGTATGGAGAGACGGTGTGAAGCAACCTCTGCAGTAAGGGGAGGGCATATCCCATACTAAGGAACATCTGCTTGTTGTTCTTGCACAGACAAACATGTGTATGGATACTATGAGTTCAATAAAGCCTTTTTTTGTTTGATTCCATACTGTATGCATTGTACTAATTTTTGCACAACCATGCTTTCGTCATTTTGAATACAAAATGCCGTCTCTCATTTCTGAATTTCAAGTCTCTCAGATGTTTCCCGTGGAGTTATGGCAAAAAGAATACCTGTTACTTAAGTTTTGCACACCGGTATATATTTATATTTAAACTGCTCTTTTTTAAAATTTCAGTTCATGTGAAAATTTGCATTAAAAAAATTAACTACCCTAATCAATAGTATATCTAGCTCTGGGGGGGGGGGTCTCGAACCCCCAGAGCCCCTCCCCCCCTGGATCCGTCACTGCTCGATTGCTAAAATGCATCATAATAAGTTACTAGAGTTATTTCCATTTTCAGACTAATGAATTTGATTCTTATGAAATGCTGAACGTGTCAAATGAAACGTGTAAATGCATCATTCTTTTAACATACGTTTATGGAAAAGGTATAAATTAATTTAAAAAATTTATATAAGAACTTTTTTAAAATGTATCATTGCAAACATACATCAACAGTTTTTATCATATCCTCAAAAAAAAAAGCAATATCTGATAAAAATTGTTTTTCATTAAAGTAGACATATATTTTTAAAGATTTAATTCAATAAAGCTGAAAAATTTACTTAAAAAAATATTTCCAATTTCTACTCTATCCCTTTAAAACTAAAAATTTAACTCCTATTTATCAGTTTTATTACAGTCAGTGTTGGTCATATATATTTTTTTTCTTATTTTTTCTTTAATAAAAAGTAGATTTTCTCTGTCAGCCGTTTAGCTTGAAATTTGAAATTTCCTTTTTTTAAATCCAGGACCAACAAGGCGAAGTTTCGATTTTTACGTCTACTGAGTTTTACTTTCCCCGGATTTATTTGTCCATAAATTTTGTGAGCATGGCACGATTTCAAAAATCAATATAATATTTGATTTTACGTTCTCACTTTATTCTCCGATATTTTTAAACTCCGAAAATAACGACAAATACATTTTGATGCGAAACTTTCAGTATGTATCGTAGTACAGAGATATATGATGCGGAATTTGTTAGTATATGTAATAGAAAATGATTCTTTTAAAGCATTCAGAAAGTTAACTCTCGTAGCTGTGATTGAAAGTTAAATCTTACAAAAATCGGTTGTGTTCGTATATTTAAACGAAGCGAAAGATAATTTTGCATTTGTTAAAATGTAGGTTTGAAATTTCAATAAACACTTGTGATATTCACCGTAGTTCCATTTTAAACTAAGTAAGAAGTTTTTGGAATCCCTCATATAAGTCATAATTTCAAAATGTTTAAATGGAATCAAAACAGAAAATGGTTTCAAATGAATTAGAAGAAGATAAAAATATTTAGAAATGAGCACTTTTTTCAAATAAAAACAATTCGTGTAATAGTTCAAAATATCGCTATCCTTTAACTTCGAGAAACGGAGACGGAAAATTCCGTTCACTGAACTCCAATTTTAACTGCAGCAAACGTTATAATAATAATAATAATAATAATAATAACAATCATGATAATAATAATAATAATAATAATAATAACAATCATGATATTATTATTATTATTATTATTAATAATATTATTATTATTTCAGCTAAATGAAAATGGTTTTATAAATTTATTTTTAATCATGTGTGGTTTTTAAAGAATGAACTTTGTATCTTTTAAAATTGTTTTTTGCCTGAAGTATAAAGTGAAGTAAGGTACTTCAGTAATAGGAATCAGGACAGTCTAGTAGTTTTTGTTGCCGCAGACGAAATCATAAAGCGAGGTTTTCCTCCTTGAAAAAAAAGGGTATTTTACAAGTTTGACCCAAAATGCTCTTCTGCGAAGAATACTTTTTTTCTTAATCAACAGCGAAAAGGTATGAATTGTGAAATAATTGGGAATACTCTTGCTATTCGCAAAATAGCAATATAGCACAAGTATCTATCCTCTTCTCATTACCGTGGCAAAATGGTTTATCTTTCCCCCACTTTTTCAAGAGGTTCTGAATTTCGTCTGATATTACTCTCTGGTCTAGTCGTATAGAAAATGAAGTGAAATAGAATTACATTTAAATATAAACTGGATTAATTTACCAGATAAAAAAAGAAAAAAGAAATTGCATTAGTTTAACGTTACAGTTATCTTTTATGGAATCACATTATGCTTTTAAAAGGGGCTGAGACGTGAAATCCTGTCCACTTCATTCAGTTTTCACTGCAATGCATCTACAATTTAAATTATTTATAACACCAAGGAATCATAATTTTAATTTCGATATTAAAGTTCATATGTATTTTAGGACTTAACTTAATAATTACAAATCCTTTTAATAATTACAAATCAAAGTTTTATTTTTTAAAATAAATTTATAGTTGCATGAAAATTTTAGCGTGAAAACAACTTTACATTATTTGCCCATTTCCGAGACGCTCAGAGGGTTAAGAGATTCACGTAACATAGTAATGAAAATCTATTAGAAAAAATCTTCCATAAAAATACATAAAAGAAATAATTTTTACCTCTTATCATGTAATGAAAAATATTAATTATTTTTCTCTTTGTCATTAAAATTAGACATCATCAGCTTCTATTTATCGCTTATTTTAAGAAATTGCATTAGTGTTAGTATATTTTTAAATCTGTACCTATACTTGAGTTCTTTTGAAGTAGCACGGAAATATTTGTAATTTGTTGCTATAATAGCATTAATAAGAATATGTAAAGACCTCCTCCCCACATAAATTGACAATCAAAGCATATCGTCTAGCATTCTTATTTTTAACTTATTAGACAGTTTCCTTGATCTTCAAAAATCTAAATAATAATAATAATAAGAAGAAGAAATTATATTATTCAAAATTTTTATTTCTGTTTTTATACTTAGGCTCATGTAAAGTAAAAGGCCCATATAAAAGGCAAGCTTGAGAATGGAGCTAGTGGAAAAATTCCCTGTGTACCCATTGGAACTTTACTTCGATTCTAAATTTATCGGAGTAGTAGGATTTAGATTCAATTGTCCAGTCACTCACTGACTAAAGCTTTTAAATCAAGGAAGTTATTAGGATTTAAGGTTATTAGAATCTAAAGTTTTAGTATTAAGTGCTCTCATTGAATAACGGATGAATTTTAGCTTAAAGTTACCCTTTTTCGGTTTTCATGATAGGGGGTGAGGAAATTCTGTAGAAGTTCAATGGACACATGTTAGAATTTATACTGTTTTGGTAAAATCATTTGTTATTAATGGAAGAAAGTATTCTAATTGCTATAATTTGTGAACCGGAATTTAACTTCTCGCTTTAAATATTTTAAACAAGTTGGTTCTGGTTGGTTTTCTAATACTATTAGATTTAATACATTGACTATAGTTCTTGTCAGTTTCATCGGAGCTAATGTGTGCATTTTGCATTAAAGGAAAGCTATTCGAGGACTGTCTGCCTAATGAGGAGTGCCTTGGGTGCAGAACTTTTTAAGGTTTTTTTAACGTATACTCACTTTACATATGCAGAAAATCGCTCCAAACTCCAGACCACTAGATCAATGGCCGCACTATAGGCTCGAACGCGAGACCACACTTCAGCTGTCTACCACGTTCAGCGTCTTTATCCACTCAGCTATGCTGAGGCAGAAAATGATGATGCTTATATGATTATGGAATTGGGATGGCTGATGCTTATATTTATTATTTGAAAAGAAATTTTATATTTGAAATTACAGTAAACACAACATCCAAAGTATCCTTATTCTTTTGTTTTACAGTCCGAACTATTATTTGCAATTTTTTTTTTTAGGTTCAATTTCTAATGTACTAGAGTATAATGGGATTCCTATGCCTGATCTTGAAAGAAAGCTCTGTCCCTTTTAAATACAGTCGTGTACAAAAGTTTAAGACCACGCATATAAAAATCAGATTCAATGGAATTCCGCAACAAAAACAGCTGTTACAAACGAACAAAATAGACTTACAAGGTTACTAAGTATATCGGACCTCCTTTATTTTTTATTACTGCTGCAATCCTTACAGTCATGCTATGAACAAGAGACTGGCAGTAAGCTTGAGAAATCTCTGTACACCACACATGTTTTATTGCTTCAACAAGTTCTGTAGTACTGGATGGTAGCTTCTCTGCGCTATGGGATTCAAATCTAGGTTGTTACTTGGCCAAAATTGAACATCTGTGAACATCCATGTATTTCTACAATTTGTCACGTAACAAATTAAGGTACCGACTGCCGTTTATTGTGGTTTTAGGTGGAAGGAAATACAGAGCAGCAGTACCAGATGCAGACATTGCACCCCATATCATCTGGCTTGGAGGGTGTTTCACTGTTGGAATCGTATATCTCTCATCACATCTTTTTCCAAATGGGACGTGAATATATTTGCACGTGCAGAAAATTGCTGCACACTTGACTCATCGGAAAATAACACTGTACTCCACTGCTGCTCGGTCCAATTCTGATATTATCTGGCGAAAGTCAGTGGTTTCTTTATCATACCTTGAGTAAGCCGAGGTTTCCTTGCAGGTTTATAGGATAATAAACCAAAATGTTTAGTCAAACGTCTTGAAATAGTACTTGAACTGACGTTGGCACCCTTCGAAGCCAGAAAATCTCTAATTTTATTGCAGGAGGTTATTAGAGATAGAGTGGCCGTCCTTCTTATCACATGATCATCACGTGCACTAGTTTTTCTTGGGCGACCGCTTCTCTTAAGATCCGTATAATTTCCCGAAATTTTGAATTTACTGATGCACTGATGCACACCTGTGTTGCTAACATTTATCTCCAAACTTATTTCACGTTCAGAAAAGTCAACTTCATGCAAGGCCACTATTTTTGCCCATCTTTCAACAGTAACTGAAAGCTTCTTACCCATTACAACAACTATACAACAGCGCTATGTACGCAAAATCCAATAACGAACTACTGATTAACGAGACAGACATGTTTATGTCAGTAGACAGCGTCCGATGCAATCAACGTATGACATGACGCAATCATGAGCGAAAATGTTGCAATCTGCTAAAATACAGGAAAACGGCTACTGGTCTTAAACTTTTGTACGTGACTGTAAATCTCTTTCATTCCCTCTTTCATCTAGATAAATTTGAGCTGCTAAACGTTATTATTTGACATACTGTTCATTTAGATGAACGAAAATAAACGTTTCTAAATTGCAATACTTATAACAATTCGTGAACTGGTTCAGTAATAAAGGAATATTTTATGTACATGTTATGTCTATGTTATGAACTTTGGAAAATAATATAAAAACACCAAAACAACAAGATATTCCAAATGTTAATGCTATGTAACCTTTCATTTATTCTTAGTAAAACTAAATGCGAATTGTTTTGACTGATCGCACAATCAAATTCGCGCGTCATATTTTTAATACTACTCGTTGAAACGTATTCTCAGGTAACTTGAAAAGAACTTAAGGTTCCAGTAATTATACCTTTTAAATTTCAGTACATTGTCATAAACTACTTTACTAGAACTGTACCTAGTAACTAACCTTAAAAGCTAACCTAGAAATTAAAATTGTAAATAGAACTTTAACCCAAATTCTGTAAACGGATGCATATTTGAAATAAATCATCTGGTAAAGTACCTGGTAAAGTAAAATACAATAACTTCCCCAGGATGCAGCACTTATTTTCAAATAATTAAGAAACAATAGCAATTTATGCCTCTAGCTTTTCTAAATAGCGAAGTTCGTTACTATCTTTCGCAGCGGTGGAATTAATGTCCACAAACACTAGGGAGATTGTAAATATAGTAAAAGATTTATAACGGTGATGTGTTGCAAAGTTAAAATACATCATGTAACTAGTTCAAACTTAAGGATATTATTCTCAGATTCAATCAATGAAAATTTCCAAGGTTAGTATATTAGAAAATTTAAATAATGGAATATCAACATTTGGTATTGTGCCACTAATTTACATAGAAGAGAATTGCGTGTAAATTTTAAATATTTAAGATACACAGAATGACATATCAGAGTAATCATTTTAATTTAGTAGCTAATGCAATTTCATAAAACTACTCAGTTTAACAGAAGGTACAGATAAATACGAGCTAATAATTAAGTCCGAAGGTAAAGGAATAAAAACACGCCAGATTGCATTTTTGTTTCTATTTACAATTTAGCTCCACTTATGAAACTCAGTTTCAAATAATAAGAATAAGCATCATTAATTTAAATGATGCATTATTAAAACTCTCAGGAAACTTACTAAACTGTATTGAATGTATTAAAACATACAATGCTTCAAAATCATATAAAATCAGCAAATTTAAATAAATATACTTCTTAAATAGCATTTTCATAAATCAGAGGCGTTAGCAGAATTCCATTCATTAATAAAAATGCTTTTACAGCATAAGTTCTAGCTTGCATAGTGTAACAACACATTGCTTACGCAAGATTAAAAATTTTGTAATTTCTTGCATAAATGCATTGCAAAACTTTCCAAGAATTACTTATGCCCCTAAATTAAAATCACTTGATGTAACGTTTAGCTTAAATTAATCCACTATTGAATGAAAACACTTAGTCCAAAGCCTTTGAATCCTAAAGATTCCGACTAAATAACTTTAGCCATTGAATTACTGGACAATTGGATCTTATTTCTACTATTAAAAATATCTCTCCAATTAATTCGGAGCCCTAGTTATGTTCCAGAGTGCATATTTTTACTGTCTGCGTATTTTTACACAAACCGCATTCTACAATGCAAGCTTGGGAACGAAACAGAAAACTGTCCAAAATATGTTACTTTAAACACGAGATATAAAATGTAAATTAATGTTAGTATAATTATGCTGCCGCAACTTCACTCAGAATCACTTGTGTTATAATAATTGAACAATATAACTTATATTCTTAAGCTTTCAACTAGACGTGTGCTATACATTTCGCAGCGGTGGAATTAATGTCTACATAAACTGGGAAGAATGTAAACATATTTGAAGATTTATGGCTGCAATGTGTGGTGCTGTTAAAATGCATCATGTAACTAGTTCAATATCAAAGAAAATATCTCCAGGTTTAATCACTGGAAAGTTCCATGAGTAGCAAGCCCTATTTTATAGAATTTAAATAATGTAATATAAACGTCTTCGTGTTGTACCTATGATATCCAGAGAAGTAGGCGTGTGGTAAATTCAGATACGCAGAATATGCGTGAGATACCATTTTAATTATTATGTGAACAATTTTCATAAATCACCGAGATTAGCAAATATGGATGTGTACTTTCAAACGTTTAAGATTGTTTGACTTAAAAATAAGGATTGCAGAAAAGAGCGATGTTTGTAAATGCACCCTTTTTATGATTACCCATATTTTCAAAATAATAATTGACCATATTTGCTATGAAAACACCTTAATTAGGCTTCTTGGAGAAATACACGGATTGATAATTAATAAATAAAAACTAAGAGTTCTAGACGATATGCTTTCGTAGTGAATGCCTGTGGATATCGTAACTATTCTTACTACTTCTACTATGACAATAAATTACAAAAACATCTGTGTTACTTCAAAAGTGCTGTAAGATGTATATACTGTCCTTAAAGTGTATTAGAGCACTAAATATATTTTTAAAGCCAATGAAAAACATAAGCCGTTGATGTTTAATTGCAATGATCAACACAAAAATAATAAGAGTGATTTCAACAGTATGGCAAGTGAAAAAAATTACTTCGTTTTACGATTTGCATTTATATTTTCTTAAAAGTAGATTTTCAGTCTTGTGTAATATTGAAAATTTCTCTCAGAAAAAGAAAAAAAAAATGATTCCTTAAAAAATAAATTCAGAGAGTTAAACTAAACTATTTTAACTTCGGTATTTCCTTTTCTGGGATACCAATCAAATTCCCATTTCAATGCAATTCGATTTTAGTTCAATTGCTATATGACTGATAATAAGTTATATGAGAAATGAAGGACATACCACACTATAAGTAAAATTGATTAAGGTATCACGTATTATTATTATTGAGGTCGTATAATGTGGTCGTAAGCTGATGATAACTTTGGGTCGAGATTTGTACAACACATTTGCAGCTTTTAGACATGAAATTTAGAAGTGCTAAAAATACCACAAACCAACAAAGGTATGTGAAACAGCTGGATGAGTCGAATAAAATGTCCCGTTTAAGAATATTGTCAAAACACTAACGGAAACTTATGCAGTTTAGTAAATTTATTCAACAGAGGTCTGATTTAGGAGCGAACCCCCACGACATTTTTCCATTCCGCAAAAATTGGGGAATGGTATTTTGGCTGATAAGGTGAGAGAAATACTGATATGTTAAATTCCTAATTAATCCCAGCTTATACTACTCGACTTTTCCTTCCTCTTAAAAAAATTTAGTTCGTTTTCTCCGGGGCGGTTTCAGGGTGGAACTTGTTAAATAGTTTATTGTTACACTGTTAATAAAATAGTTAAATTTTCAATATAAAATGGCGCTGGATTACCTGCTTCTTTTCTATGGAGATACATTGAACCCTGATTTGGTCCTTAAACTGATCAATGGAACCAAATCATGGTGAAGCTTTTTTCCATAGAAAGGATTCAGCTAATTTAGCTCCGTTGTATGACAAAACGTCGAACTACTTTTATTACGGTGTAGCAAAGAGGAACAACACATTTTGAATTATTGTCTAGGGCAGCAGGCTTGCTATAGCTTGTTTTGAATCCTATAATCAAAATGTTTTATTTATCTTGCTTTATATTTATTTACTTATGTTATAATGCTTTACTTATGCTTCAACCAGAAAATAAAAATAAACAAAATTTCATTCTTTTTAAACCACAACATATAAAACAAAATTCATTACCTAAAGTTGAAATAAGTTTATTATATTTCAGCGATTTAATTAAGAAAACATGTTGCAGTTAAAACTAGTTTAGTGAGTATAATTGTTTACGTCTCAATTTTCAAGTATTGAGTGATGACGACTTTTTAAATTGCTATAGGAAAATTTTCGATTGAAACCTATTTCAAATCTCAATAATTTTACTCGCATTAATTGTTTCATTACACTATTTTGCATTCTGCTCAAAAGTTTGCATTTACGAACATTGAAAAATCACTCCATTATATATAACCATTATAAATATGCCATTTTATTAATCCTGTATCCCAGGAAACCGTACGTCTCACTTATGCATTACTGTGAATTTTGCGTACATCAATTCAAATTTTAACTCATCTGTTCGTTTGCCTTCGAAATATTATATTTTGCATACTCATTTTAAAATACGAACAAAATTAATCCATTTTTGTAACATTTATATATATTAATAACATTTATGAAACTAAAATTTTTACATGCATTAAAAAATCATTTTCTGTTACCTAGAGCGATAAAAATCTTTACCGTATCTTTCTCTGCTCCGATACATACTGAAATTGTTGCATCAAAATGTATTTGGTCGTTATTTTCGGAGTTTAAAAATATCGGAGAATAAAAGCGAGAACGTAAAATCAAATATTATATTGATTTTTGAAATCGTGCCATGCTCACAAAATTTATGGACAAATAAATACGGGGAAAGTAAAACTCAGTAGACGTAAAAATCGAAACTTCGCCTTGTTGGTCCTGGATTAAAAAAAAGGAAATTTCAAATTTCAAGCTAAACGGCTACGACAGAGAAAATCTATTTTTTACTAAAGAAAGAAAAATATATATAACCAACACTGTCTGTAATAAAACTGATAAATAGGAGTTACATTTTTAGTTTTAAAAGGATGAAGAAATTGGAAATATTTTTAAAATACATTTTTTCAGTTTTATTGAACTAAAACTTTAAAGAACTACTATTTTTTATGAGATTCTCTAATTTTTGATGATGCTTTCACTGTTGAATGAAATTTTTACATTAATTTTGAGATTAAAAGTAAGTGTAAAAATTGTGATGTATTTAGAGGTTCGCTTGTCATTAATACTTCCTTAATAGTAATTTTCAGCAGTATTACAACATGAAAAGGCTCTTCCAACCACAATTTCACCGTAATACGTAATGCTACTGAAACATTAACTAACATCCTTATTAAAGTAACAAGCTCAAGCGTTTGTTGTTATTAAGTTTTCCTTGTGCAGTTCTAAATTTTGGATTCCTTTAAATTTTAAATGCAATGCATGTACCTCACTTACGTTTCATAAAATGAGTTTAAAAAATTATTAATTTTAGAATTCGTGATCCCATTTAAAATGTAATTTGTGGTATTTGTGAGGGAAAAATTAAAACGTGGTTTGCTGCAATCAATTAGTATGTCTTTAGAACCACTTCTAGCTATTACTGCACATTTTAAGATGAAGATTTTTTCTGAAAAAATTGCCTGTTACATATTTCTTAGAAAATGCATCCCAAGATACTACAATTAAAAGGATTAATATTGAGAGCAGATGAATTTGTGATAAAAAAGCACACATTGGCAACAGGCAAACGAGCTTTTGATCAATGCAAATTTTAACAAAACAGATTGACATTTGTATTTCTATTTTAATTTTAAAAATTAGAAAAGAAACAGCATTTTGACATATCATTTTAATAAGTATAAAAGTGGAAATAAAACGGAAAATACAAATTTTTGTTTCATGGAGCTGCTGGAACTTGTTAATTTCACTGGAAGTCACACCGCGTTATAAAGACCAATTAAGGAGATAACAGCTGAAGGTTACTGTAAAACTCAACACTAACTAAACCTGATGTATCCGTTGTACACAATATACATAAATTTATCGCTGAAAAAAATCGCTCTGGACATTTCTAGAAATAATAAGCTACCATTTTTACAAACCTCAAAGCATTTTTTTTGTGTTATTCCGTGTACAAAATTCATTTTTTTCTGCAAGTATATTTCATATGTTCTATTAAAAGAAAACAAGTATAAGAAAGCACTATCGCCTTAAAATAAATATCTTGATCATTTTTAGACATATTTAAGCTACATAAATTCATAACTTTTATTCATTAAAATATCTTTAACGTAATCGTTTGATTGGTGTATTTTTGTAGTTTACACAACTGAAAGACCTTATTTAAAAATGCTACAGCCTTTTATGAAATTTCGTAGACCTTCTCATATTAAAAAATGTTTCATTGAAAAAAGTTTAAATACTACGACTAGATGGTAGTTAATTTGAAATCCTGCATTAAAAGATCAATATCCTTTCTATGAATCGCACAGAAGCTGTTATAAAACCTGGAAAAATCCTCGGACATCTTATACATTACGTTTGCTTCCAAAATGAGGATGGGTGTGAAATTTTTTTATATACACCATCTAGTGGTGATATTTAAAACTTGCCTAGTACAAAATTTTACGATTTTCTTATGAGTGGATTCATATGTCTCAGCTTCAAGAATAGATAATTATGGATACCCAGTACTGTCCGTTATTCAACAATTTTAGAGTTTTAACTGTATAGAAAACAAATATTATGAAAAAACCTAACTAGCTTTAGCATTAAAAAAAATAATTATTCATGTTTATAAACTTGCACGTAGTATACGTGCTTTGTTTCACATAACCCCCAGTCTTCGACTTGCTATGCAATAATAGTGCAGAATGCACGCATTATCTCCAGATGAAAAGTTTAATATAGACTACATCGAAATGTCTCCTGCTGCGACAGCACGCGAATGTCACATTCTCGGACAACTTTGCGAAGAGAGGCTTTTGAATGTAGGAAAATGCTTTTATTATTTATGGAACGATGAATATCAATGATGATGAATGACTTCGCGTGAAATGTTCGCCTCTCTCTTCATTTAAGTATCGCTAACGTGCTAAATATTGAAATGTGCAGATCGCGCTATTGTTACACGAGGGTGACACCTCCCCATATTCACGCATATAAGTTTTTGATCTGTTGCTTGGACTCATGACATCTGTAATTACGGAAATTAAACTTGATTTTTTGTTTGAGCATTGCATGATCTGCATTTTTTTTTAAATTTCACTGCTGAGCCTGTGATTATAAAACGTGATATTTTAATTAAATAAACTGAGAACAGACGTTTTATAAAATTTTTCATTCAGAAAAAGCAGGGAAATCATTTTTTTACTACAAATAGAAATCTGAATAACCGGCAGTTTTATATTTCTTAATTTTTTTTTTTTAAAAAAAAAGAACGTTTCAAAATAATTGCCTTACTTTCACTCATGTTTTTTTTCCCTTCTATGTTCAGTGGTATTCTCAGTTTAATCAGGGAGAGGTTAGTTTTCATATCTCAAATCGCAAACAAAAAAATCCGATAGCAAAATTTTTAACAGCCATTACCCTTGCATTTTCTTACATGTTTCATATAGTTTTCATACTTTCATTTAGATTTACAAAATATTGAAGAATATTCTCTCCCTCAGAAGAAATAAAAACTCTTGTTATTCTTATTTACTGTATAAATGTTTCTATCCCTGATGTTTGAAATTTTTATATCTGTAAATATCGACTATCTGCATCAAAGGTAAGAATACAATGAAGTATGAAATGTGGCTTTCTCTGCCAAATAATATCATAGAATATTTTTAAACTACACCTCTTCATTTTATTGAAATCAGCAAGACAATTACAGGCCTTTACTTTCAGTTTCAATCAATAACAATACTTTACAATTAATCATTGGATCTGAAATTTTTACAGGGATATCTTTTGAAGACGCTCCATAAAATTTTCTTACCTGAAAAAATAAATATTATGCATAAAATTTATGATGCAGTGAAACATAAATAATATGTATGCCGTGTAAATCAAATATGACCCATTATTCTTTTAAGTTAACTATTTCAAAAAATAACTTAAGATTTTTAATGTAGTGAAATGCACTTATCAGATTTGGACATTTATAAATTTTTGCGTGTGTGTGTGTAGCCTTAATAATAATATATTATTCAATAATCATGTGTATTTCAGAGTTTGTTAATACCTTATTAATGTATAATTATCCTTTGAAATTATGTAATGGACAGCAGCTTTCCCTTGCCTGTAAAACTACTTTTCTTGCAATAAGAGTTATGATGCTGTGAAACGTAATGAAGATTTCTTTCAAGTAAAGTAAAATTGCACAGATGCTGCAATTGCAGCATCTTTGCAATTGTGTTCATCGTGACCAAAGGAGATCAACATTTGTACTCAGCAGTACCACAAAGTTGCTACCTCAATGATGATCTAAAGCTAATAACTGACCTTGGGTGTCCCCGTTATTTTGGGTGTCACGAAAATGTTCTGTTATGCATATTAGACGACGACTGTAAGATAATTCGCAAATTAGCCTTTCGTTGTATTAGGCAAAATTTCACCAACAAACAAGAGTAATTCGTGGATTTGTGGTTCCTGCATTTAATTTTAAGGCTTCTAGCTGCATTCAGCTCATAACATGACTACAATTGAAAGTCACTGAGCCACCTTTGAGGGCCAGTTCGTGTCTTGAGATGTTAAGAGCAACCGTGGACAATGGTTTAAAACTAGGTGAAAAGATTGCTCTTTAACCTTTCACCCCGTTCCCCTCGTTAATACCTCAGTGTTTTACTTGCTAACAAATAACGATCGAAAGATATATTGAATAATGATTTCAGTTACGTACGTTAATATTTAATATACAGAAATACTGAAAATATTCATAAAAAATAGCTTTTTTGGGAAAGTTTCAGGTTTTGGGGTACCTTAAAACCTAAATCTAGATAGCTCAAACTTTGTGAAACTCTTAATTATGTAGCACACCAGTTTTTCTGAAATTAGTGCTTTACCAGAATATTCATCATTATTAGGAAAAGAACGATTCTTACAAAATTTTGAGGCCATTGGGGTACCTCAAAAACCAAATGTAGAAAGCTCAAACTTTGGAAAACTTAATTAGATAGCACACCAGCTTTTGGTAAGTATTACGTTATGAAATTCGGAAAAATGTGTTTTTCCAAAGACGTTTACTCCATATCCTAATACAGGGTGACCCAAAAATGAAGTAACACGCTTTAATTCTTTATCTATTTAAGATAAATGGGCAATGTAAATTAAAGAAATGATAAAAAAATGACTATGTCAAGAAAAATTCCTTTCGTAAATTTTCAAAAAATTGAGCTTCTTAGATTTGTATACCCCCGTAAAAAAATCAGGCTGGTAAAATGTGATCCATACGCTAATGAGGTGATGTGAAAAATTTGAGAATTATGTACTAAAAAACATCAGGGATATGAGGATAAATATACCACTTAGACCAATTTTCGATGGCTCTCGAAGAGGAAAATGGCATCGGATGATCTCGTTTTAGGAGTCGAGCAGAAATTACAAAAAATTTTTTTTTACACTCTAGCTTTAAACGTTCACACTCAAAGCCATGTGTAGCCCACTGATTATATTTGCTTAAAGGTATAACTAAGAGGTTTTAAAATGAAAGGTTAAAATTTTTTACTGCACCATATTAGAATATGGGGCATATTTTACTAACTGGGAATTTTTTCCCAGTTAGTGTAAAATTTTAAAAGTGTAACAAGTGGAAATTAACAAGAAATTAACAAGAGCAAATTTTTCTTAATACAGCTTTTTCTCCTAACTTATTTTGAACACTTTTTCACCCCACTTATCTCTAGTAGGTAACGAATTAAAGAGTGTTACCAACTTTTTGGGACACTCTGGATATAGATTTTTTACTTCAAACAAATGTTTTTACTTCAGACAGAACCATGATTACAATTAGCCTGAAGTCGTTGCATAATATCAACCAAATTTCGCTTACAAAATTATTTTTAACAACCGAGTACAACGGGAATGTTGATTTTAAGAGGTAATAGAAACAAAAATGCCATCACTTCATAGCTACGTCTTTTACATTCACACACCCTGCACTATTCCTTGTGAATCGTTATTCAAAAAGTAAAGAGATCAATTATTTTAAAAACACATGGTTTTACTCAAGTCTGTTATTACAATCGATATATGACAGTCCTAGATACATAAAAACAAGGAAGGTAAATCATTTCAAAGCAGTGTTTATGAAACACTTTACGACACAATTATATTTTATGCACATTTGAAAACAATCTCACTAACGTCCAACCACTGCAATTACAGCAGAATTTGCTTTTACATGCAAGCAGATTGATTGCTTCTATGAGTTTCAATTTAAGCTAAACTTAAAGTAAGAAAACATTCTATTTTGTTAAATGTAAATCAAAGGTTTGATGATTTCATAAAGCATCAAATTCTGCGATATATATCATTTAAAGCTCCCAAACACCACACTGTTATTAGATTTTATAAAATTTTAAATAGTAAGTCCAAAAGCTGCATAAATATTCTTATGGTGTTTTGAAACCCTATTAAAAGGGGGCAAATATTATGTCTTTTTTTGCGATGTAGAATGAACAGCCAAAACGTCTATTATACATACTTATTTTATTCTACTTACATTTTATTATTGGTGTAATAATTCTAAAATTCATAAATAAGCATTGAGAAACATTAATAATAAGAAGAAGACCAGTGTACTACTAAAAATATTCTGCGACAAATACATTTGGTTTGTCTATCCTTAACCAAAATCTAATAGATATGTTTGGATAATTACGGAGTATACATATGCATGTTCTCAACATTGACTAGAACGTATTTCTAATTGAAAGAAGGGAGTGCACTGCTTATAGTATTTCTACAAAGATACTCATAACATGCCAGTATGTTACATTGCAAATGCAGTAATTTAGTAAAATTTGTTTCAATGACGTAGAAATGTAATTAAAAAAATCTGATTTACACATTTTAGTGTATTTAAAACCTGTCACCTGGGTAAAATTTTAGTTTTATCAACTTTTTCTTGTATAGTAATTGAAAACTATTGAATTTTATTTGGCTATCAGCCTCCCTGTATGGCTGCTTATTTAAAAATTTCATGGGGAAAAGGAAACTAATACATAAGTAAAAAAGAATCTACATCCCGTTCTCAAAAATTTTCTCATATTGCTGTGATTGAGATCACATATTTAATTTTAATAATCATTTACTTTGGCTTTCTTTAATGTAATCTATCCAAAATCAGAAATTATAAATCTTTTCCGTTCTCATTTTTCGGTCACTTCGGCTTTTAAATCTGTATATTCGCTTTTCCCGTATGCATTATCCTTAATTGTTTATTTGTCTTTTCAGAGACATGGTGGCGTCGTTGTGCTAAAAATAGATTACATTGCGTCCGTTTGCAAAATCAACGGCTTTTTTGATTCCCCTGTTTGGCATCCTGCTGGTGTAAGTTATTATTTGTTGCCCTGCGACATCTTTAAAATTATTTTCTCGTGATTACGTCATTTTAATTTTATTGGATTAACTTTTAGGGTTGGTCTGGAATTGGCGTTATTTATCTCAGCCAAGTGTTTGTTCTCGCCAATGTGTAATTCTCTGCTGGCGTAATTTTTAATTCATTCCATCTTAATTTCGCTGTCCATATAGGACGTTTTTCTAATTCGCTGAGCCACCACCACCACCATCCGTTGTAATAAGTAGTATATAATAGTTAATAAATAGTTTTAAGCATTCAATGTCTTCTTTTTACTGAAACTAAGCATATCGAACCTGGATTTTTAACCGTCACAATGCAGTTTTAATAATTTAAAATATCGATGCAATTAACATCGTTATAATTGCATTGTTTGTTCTAATTATTTGTTATACGAATAAAATAAGTAACCATTGATATACATTTGTTGGAAATTTTTCATAATCTCTGAGTTAGGCTGTGTTGATCATTCTTGCTATTTAAGAATACATTCTTCAAATACCGAAAGAAACATGCTCCCCGAAGGAGAAGAAATTTCGGTGAAACCTACAACAAATCTTGTCGATAATTATTTCTGACACTTAAATGCTAATTTCTGCTAATTTTGAGCAATACCGATATAAAATGCGTCACAACAAAGTCCTTTCTATAATTCCCTTGTGTTCTGTAGGCATATTGAATCTATAATATATGCCAGCTTAAATTCGCTAAAGAGAATCATAAACAGGCATTGCCAATGAACTGGTAACGCATTTAACCAAATATCTCGAGTAAGAACTTGGCTAGATGTTCGAATAGTTTAACCATGTCGCTATGTGAATAGTTTAAAACTCATTATAGCGTAAGGATTTATCTGGTTGGTCCAAATGTCTCATGATGCTAGATGTTATTCTTCAGTGTAAATCTCTAAAAATCGGATATTTCAGAAAACTTTTCAGAAGTCTGTATTTTCCACTCAGTAGTAGGATATGATTGTTTCCTGTGAGACCAAACAAATTGTTGCTATGCGAAATTTAAGAGCATTTAAAATATGCCTTATGCAAAATGCTTAAAAAATATCTTCTAATCAGAATAAAATTAAATTTTTCATTACTTTATTTTTAATTCAGAACTTATATTGAAGGCTTGTGAGTAAAGATGTTTCCTAAAAACATAATGTTCATTTTAAGTATGAGAGGAAATGTCTTTTAAATAAGTAAATTAATGTTTAAATGTTAAGTATGAAAAACTTAAAAGGAACATAGTCAGTTACTCTAATGAATCAGAAAC
This sequence comes from Cheiracanthium punctorium, assembly GCA_038373885.1. NCBI lineage: Eukaryota > Metazoa > Arthropoda > Arachnida > Araneae > Cheiracanthiidae > Cheiracanthium > Cheiracanthium punctorium. The sequence goes on along the minus strand of JAWZYV010008216.1, from coordinate 1,155,068 downwards.
AAAGAGAGGTGAAGAAATCATTTGCATTACGGTGCAAGAAGAGTATTTACATAAAGTGCATTGTTGGAAAAATTAATTTGATTCAAGCAAAGTGCATTATCATTCACTGTTGACGTTTATAGAAAAATACCCTTTATCCAAAATGGAAAGTGCAATATTTGTAGTTAAATAATACACTTTAAAGGCAATACTTAAACTAATATATTATGGTATGCTTTAATCCCTTTGCTTTTACTGTAGAGGCCGTCGTGAAGATTAAATGGCCGAGAATCCCATTAAGTACTCATGGTTGTTTCCTTGCTTTAGTCTTTGAATGTTTGTTTATACCCAACACTGAGTTTGCGCTTGATTAATCTTTAGCGGAAATATAGGACCGTCTGTGGCACGTGAATTTTATTTTAACACCCTATTTACGATACCATATTAAGATAGTTAAAGGAGTAGAAAATGCAAATCCTAGGCATTATTAAAATCGATTATTATAAAATTTCAAACAGTATATCTTTTATTTCTACTTATGTTTACGTATGTTTTACGTAACGTTAACATTCAGAAGCCTTCTTTATTAGACTTCGGTGTATTTAGTATGGAAGAAGAATTTTGCTTCATATGTTTAAACTGCATTTTGAAACCATGGTAAAAAGTTAATTTATATCAAGTATTATTTACAGGCTATTCAATAAATTTTTCTTTAGTAGTAACTTTAATGAGCAAACAAAACCCTAACGATCTGCTACAATTATTTATACCAACGATACTTTTCGGTGATGGTATATCTTCTTGTTTAATCAACACATTAGGAGAAAGTGTTTTTCCACACCAAATCTATTTTTTGTTTTTGCATTTCTCTTCCCCGTCTGCTCAAGATTAAATGTGTTATCTGACCTACTTTATCGTCCCATAGGTCTTTTTCTCAGGTGCTGCTGCAATTAGGGCTCTTTAAAAGACAGGCAGGGAGGAGTGGAGGGGGAAATCTAATGAAACGAGTGTTGCCATTTAATTAAAAGAAATGTAGTTCCTGTGTATCGACTCCTTTCCTCTAATGCGTTTTTGAGGTAGATCGTTGACTTACAGTTAAGATCTGACATGCCAATCCATTAAAAGAGATAGTATTGGAAACAAAGTTGTCCCATTTCGACTGTAAGATTTGAGACAAAATAGCGACATCGCTAACGAAGTCAGTTTTATGTGATTTCTTTTGTTTTGCGCTACAAGAAAGGAAAGTATAAAAAAACCCGTATTTCGTAAAATTTCCGAAGAAAATGTAGGATTTATTACAAAAAAAAAATGTTTAAAAATTTTATACGTACATGGAAAACCATTATCTATTAGTTATGCGTGAAATACAAAATAGCTTTCGGAAGAAAAATGGAGTTTGTAAAATTTCTCCTTTACATTAGACACTCTACCTTTGTACATTTATCTGTACACTTAGGAAACGGGCCAAGAGAATAATTTTCACGGGAAAGTGTGTGGCACATAGTTAAAAATCCCCGTAGAACAACTCTTACCGGGTTCTCTCTCTTTTTTACCTGTTCAATTTAGATAAATTTACGACGGCATTACTTTACAATGAAGTTGCCTATGCCAATTATTATGCATAGGCTAATAATACATTTTGACGAAGGTAGTGCTATGAATTTGTCACATATCAGAGTATTTATAAAAAATTCTGCTTTAGAAAGAGTATATAATATTCGTCCTTTTCATGAAGAGTATTTCAAATAGAATGATTATTTACAGCTCCCTTTCTTAATGGACTTTTATCACATATTTGTCTATTCGTGCGAAGCCAGGCGGGCAAGCTATTGTTTAATATTGACAGATCCCTTATATACATAGCAAAGTTACAGATATTATGTTTATTTTGTCTATAGAAATCTAAAAATATTACATATTGATCTATAATCAATATAACGAGGTAAAATTTGTTTGTTTTACGGAGGGGCTACTCTTTGGCAGCAATGAACCGATTGTAAAAAAAATTTTCAGTGATAAAATCCTATACTACCCCTGAGTAATATATTCTGTAATTTACTTGATGAAAAAATTCAATTTTGAACCATTATTCTAACTCTTGCATATATGCGCACTCCACTTTTAATATACCACTAACTTTAACTTTGGGACAACAGTTGTTATGCTTTTCACTTATAAATGGACCTCAGGGAGTCTTCTGGCTGCAAAAGTTTCTACATCTATCTTTGCAACCAAACTAGGGATGGACGCGAGACGCGCGAGACGAGAAATAGGACTGTCTCGTCTCGTCTCGCAGTGGTAAGCCTCTGTCTCGTCTCGCGTCTCGTCTCGTCTCTCAACCACTTTGTCTCGCACAGAAATTGCCTGTCTCGTCTCGCGAGTCTCGCAAAATTAAGGACGGCGAATTTTTACCATATTTTTAGTAACATTAATACTAGTTATTGAAAATTAATATTAACAATAGCAATTAGTTGCATATTGCCATATTAGTACATATATTAGTTACCATATTAACTCATATAGTTATTTGAAATGATAAAAATTCGGATTTAATCCGTATATATAATGTGACATGACACCGAAAATTTATTTATTTGCGTAACTGCGTAAATGTAATATTTATGGTTGATGGGAGTTTCATTTGCTTTTGAAAATATATAAAGCTTTGAATTTTCTCAGATATGTTGCAGAACTCAGGGACACATGTTGGGCAAATAAAATTTTGATCTAATTAAACGGCCCCAATGTACGGAATAGTGAATAATTATAGTGAGAGGAATAGTGAATAATTAAAGTGAAGCTTACTTATCCCCCCTCCCGTTTTAGTGTATGAGATATGGGTTTCATATTTAATCGGGGGAACCCGGGTTTAACCTGTTCATTTACACCGGGTACGGGCAACCTTTGGAAGGTTGCGAGCCAAAATTTAGGATGTTAGGGACGTCACGGACCGTATAAGTGGGATTTATATGGGATTTTGATTTGGTTTATATTGATTGTCTATGGCGGTGCTGCCCAACCTTTTTATCGCCGCGACCTGGTCAGCGTTTGATAATAATTTTACCGCGGACTGGTCAGGGGAGGGGGGACGCTGATTGTTTTAATTTAATTGTGCTTAAACATACCTTCAAAATATATACAGTTTCACAAAAAATGAATGTAAAATGATTTAAGATTTTATCTCACTAGGACGCTAAATGAATGAGAACACTGAGCATATTTCTTTGCAACGAGTCGGTTAGATCTGGAGGTAAGAAGCAATAACACCCAAAGTGTGTTGCTTATGTACAATTCATTCCTTTATTCTGTTATTTTGGTTCTTGTCAGTGCAGAAAATCCCGCTTCACACAGTTAGGTTGTTGGAAATGGCAATAGGGATTTAAAAGACTGGAATTTTAATTCATAGTCTCGAAATATTTAATAAGCAGTAAAATAATGTAAAATAGTCATGAGATTTTTTTCTGTTACAAAATCTGTTCTATATAAATTAGCACAAACCCAAAAAACTCGAGACCTCGAGAGAAATGCACGACAGAAAATAAAATGGAAATAATGTAATTTTTCTTGAGCAACCCGGTACCATTTGATCCGCGGACAGGGGGTTGGGGACCACTGGTCTATGGAAATTTGAAATCTTCCACTTGCCGGATAAAATACCCTGGAGGGCCACATCCGGGCCGCGGGCCAGGGTTTGCCGATATGTGATTTACACTATCAAAAAGAAGAGACAACAGAAAGGACTTGTGAGCGTTGGATTTGCGCAATCACTCCAGTAGATCATTCATTTGCGTTCGCATAGCTTGGCTTATGGCGAAAGACAGTGCCGTAAAAATAGGGAGGCATAGCAGGGCGAATGCCCGGGGCCCCCACATGTAGGGGCCTCAAAATCCATACAACTATTTTCTCAACCTCTTGGATTTTTTATCTTTTATAATGTTTTAGATTTGTACATTTCCTGTTCAAAACGGATCACCTAACACTGTTTAAGCAGAAAACAAAAAAGTTTCTTACTGTTTACAAAATAGCTAACAGCTCACCAACAGATCCGCTGTATTACGATACGTACAGCTGATTATGAAAAGTTAAATTTATATGCCAGTATTTCTAGAACCAAAGTTCTTTAACTAATGACCTTGTGTTCCCTTTATTTGTATTCTAGAAAAACACGATGTGGGTCTCAAAAAGCCACTCTGAAACAAGCATCCCTTTCGGGGGGCCCTCTTATTTCTTAAAATTATCATATCACTTAGGTAATTTCAAGCAAATGGCAGTTTTTTCTTTTTGTTGTAATTATTACTTACAAATATTTTATGTACTTACAAATAATGTGCAGATGCATAATCAGTGGTGTACACCGACTTTCTTTAAGAGAAGGGGGGAATTGAAGTAATCTTTTCGTTAAATAAAAGCCATAATCTATATGTTTAAAATTAAAACTGTACGGACTTTATGTTAAAAATGCATGGACAAAGGGGGAGGGACTGAATCCTCACCCCCACACCATTTGTGCACGCCACTGAGCATAGTAAATATATGGAGCTGAACCACACTTTTCTAGAGTAAGTCAATGCTCGGAATTTTTTTTTTCCTTTTAATGAGGATCTAAATTAGGAATGGCATGGCATACAAAGGTCCAAATGCCATTTAACACGCTCTACTTTTTCTCGCATATCGTAAAACTCAAAATTAGCCAACTTAAATTGACACTTTGTCCTTTATCCCCCCCCCCCCTCTCCAAAAACCAAAGACATTAGAATATACTAGAACGAGTATATTCTAATGTCTTTGCCAAAAACCAATGGTTTGAGTCCCTCTTGCAAAATATTTTAATATTTGTTGGTCGTCTTTTTCTTTTACTTGTGCAATAATCAGAGTTCACATTATTTTACATTCATTATACAAATGATTCGATAATTATTTGTATAAAAACCCAAATTAAAAATAAAAATTCCAGCTTGTTATATTCCAGCTGGAATTCATGTAAAATCCATTAAATACTTCAGTATATGAAATTAAAAATACCTTGTTGTTACAAACCAAGTGCTCTATTAATGGCTAAAAACGCTTTTATAAGGAATAATACTACTTACATCATGAACACATAAGAGCTATATTGATGATTTATTAATGTTTCTGTGTTGTTTTGTGTTAAGGTAAAGCTACGAAAGAGCTATCTGCTTAGAAGGGGTGCAATGGGAGGAGGACCTCTAACGCGTATTCACGTTACATCTGGAGAAAACCGCCCAAAACTTCGATAGCCGCACGGCAGGATAGAACCCTGCCTTCAGAACCTTCACAGAGACCTTCACAATTCAGTCATCTTACCATGTTGTATGTTGAGTGTTATTCCCCAATGGTGAGCGGAAAAAACGCCACTTTTAATAGTGACACAGGATGTAACATGGTCGTTATATGCTAGTCGATGAGGCAAGAGCGCAGCCAGAAAATTTTGTCGAGGGGGTTGCATAAGATACAATTTTGTATTGATAAACTTAATTTCTTATTGACGACAAAAATCTGAAAGCTAATTTTGAAAGTTTCGCAGGGAGGTATATCCCGATATCCCACTCCATGGTTACGCTTCTGCAGTTACGCACGAAATGGGGGGCGGCTTTGGGGCTCGAGCCCCCTCCCCATACCTTTGGAGGATGATAGAAAATAACCATATATCGGTGTCTTTTCCAGTGTCCAGAATCCACATACTTTATTTTTTGTCTGGAAACCGATCATTAGCGAAATTCTCGATACATTAATTCCTCACCCTTGTTTTTTTCCGGGAAAAAAAAAAACGGTCACTCAATAGTTGTTTGTGGGTGGAATAGCGAACGGAAGTCTTCATGTCAATTGTGAAAGCAGCAGTCATCTTGCAACTTGTAACCGCTCTGGCGCCTTATCTCGCAATCTGTTCGGAGGTGTCCTATTGTTGAGGGGAAAAAATTCTTCCGGTGATAGGGCGCACCTACTCCCACGTGCTGAGATAGCTCGCCCTCCGTAGGTCCATTCTGTTCTGGAGTGAGAGGTGATCCATCGTGTCGGCAAATCCAAAAGACACCGGGCAATTATGTCCTCGGGACATCTCTCTCCCGACATTTCTGTTTTAACTGGAACTCTGTAGTAGGGACTAGGGACCCTCCGATAACTGATATTCTGCGTAAAAAAAAAAAAAAAAAAAAATGCTTTGGCATCTCAACACAAAGCATGCGTTTCCTTTCGGCCCCAGTCCTGTGTTCAAAGTTTGTCTTATTAAATAACTGGAGGAAGCGTTAAGGATAAAGAGAAATTCTGCGAGGGTTGTTCCTCATCTCATAGCGTGAAGTTTTAAAACAGGAAAAGATCTTATACATATAGTAGTATTTTACAATATTTCTTTATAAGTATAGCGCTTTTGCTCATTTTGAAAGACAATTTTTGTGTTTATTATTACTTTTTTTTTTCTTTCTTGACATGATCAGTGGCATACGCAGACTTCCTTCAAGGGGGGGGGGAGGGGGGGTTATAGACATAACTTTGTGTTAAAATGCGTAATATTTAAGCTAAAAATTGAAAATTTGTGGACATTTTGTTAAAAAAATTTTGACAAGGGGGCGTGAACCCCCAAACCCTCCCCCCCTTGCGTACGCCACTGGACATGATGAATACTGGGTGACTGTTGATAAAAGTACATAGTACAGTTTTTGAAGAACCAGTGAAAAAGCAGTGGAAGGAGAAAAACGCACCTGAAAAAACCGCACAACATTAAACGGGTGTATTTTTTCAAATGAATGTGAGTGTGCGTGCGTGTGTGTGGGGGGGGGGAATAAAAAATGTAAAGGAGTGGGCATCCGAAAGGGCGCAAACAGAGGTACATTCGTGTATTTTGTATTTATCTCTATTGAAAGTTGACATTCCGATAATTTTTCATGATCAGTGGCCTGATTTTTAAGTACACAGTGTGCACAGTAGCCCCATTGCCTCTATAACTTTTGGTGAAGTGATTTTTTTTTTGTATCACTAGGGGCCAAAGCCCCCAGACTCGCTACGCTCGCTTTTCGTATGAGGCATTCGGCCCCTAATCAGGCTTATTCGTAAAAAGGACATAATTTCAACAGACAAAACCCGAAGATTGGATCAGATAGAATGTTACTGAGCTACGCATTGCTTGGTTCTTGCATGTTCATTGGCACATAAAAATTTAAACTTCACACTACAGTAGAACCCCTCCCCCTCATAACACGGAAGATATTTTGTTATAGGAATCCGTGTTGTACGGGTCCTGAGCTATACTACACCTGGAGTGCGGACTCCGCTTATAATCGCAGGAAAAATTATTTGCACTCTTCAGAAACACAATGATTTTCAATGTTGCCATTCAAAAGTTATATTAATTAGGAGCTAAAGCATAATAAAATCAGAACATGTGTTTCAGCTGTATTTTTAATAATGTAAAACCTATTGGACACCCTTCGAATTTGCCACCCATTACGATTTTTCATTATTTGGCGACTTGCGTACATGTAAAGTTAATAAAAGCTACGGAACAGATAGGATAGCTTGCCACCAATGGCGACTTTTCATTATTTGGCGATCTATACATGCTCACAACCTATAATTACTGTTCATGTAAGGTTACCGGAAAACCATTATCCATATTTTCATTTACATAATCGTTTGCAGATTGGCGTACTTAGCACCACGAATTATACCATCTCGTCGCGCTAGCAAATATCCAAAGTATACTGTAACTGCTATAATCGCATAGTTAACGCCGCCAAATATTTCTACTGGCAGCAAATAATCCAGCTTTACCAGAACCGGCTTTAAAATAATATGCATTTTAATTATTTTTCATTTTCAAGATATTAGTTATTCTGTTTTGGAAAAAGGAATAATCGCTAATTCTAAACTCCCGTTGTCTAAGCGAACTTACTATTTGAAAATTGTCAACTTTGTGTAACACATTTTGAGTTACTTATTTCATATAGTTTTTATTTTGGCGTACAATGGGCGTAATTCTAACTCATGTTTGTAAATTTCACGCGATTCTAGATACTTGGAAACGCTTTGTTGCAAAGGAATGAATGATTTTATGCCAAATCTGGCAACCATTCGGTTTATTTTTTCAGTTTTTTATTAATATCTTCTAAAATAATTCGATTTTCGAAATTTAAGTCAGCTTAGCAGGTTCCTCGGAATTTTTCGAATCTGTGGGCACCTTAGTCGAAACTCAAATCCCCACGCTTTAGGAGGAGATACGCTGACAAGCTTTTGACAGCGGCCTTTACTTTTTTTTAGAATAGAGAGATTTTTACACGAAAATGTGTCACACTCTGAAGTTTTACAAGCCGAAGGAAGGGAAAACATTATAATATAATCGAAAAGAGAAATAGTTTAAAAAAATTGCTTGCATTTCTTTCCGTCCGATATTAATATATAAGAATAAAAAATGTCATTTAAATCTCTTTAAAATAGGCCAACGATAGGGATTTAACCGCCCCTAGAAAGTTGTCACCAGGGTGGGCGCCCCCCCCCCTACGCGCGCCGCAACGTGCGGGAAAGTTTGAGGATAATATCGGTACAAGGATATTTCAACCAAGGATATTCAACCATATTTCAACCTACTCAGACTAAGCATCAATGCGAATGCAAGTTGCTCTACTTCTAATCTCCCTCTGATATACCCGAAACCCGATTATCAAAGGGGCAAGGGGGGGGGGCGGTAGTCCGTTGCCCCTGAAGAAAAAGGGGGCCCATATATATCCCGATTATCTAAATTATAAATTCATATGTACTGAAATAGTAATTGTGGGGAAAAAACTGAATTTCCTCTATAATATAGGTATTACCTAATTGTCTATCACTAGATCAATTTAGAGATATTTTTTGGGGATAATAAATGCGATTTGATTAAAGTACAAAAACTACAGTTAACTTAAATACTAAACTACAGTTAATGCAATTTTCGAGTACAACAGCGGTCAAAACTGGGTTAAAATGCTTAAAAAAGGTAGACTCAGTAAAGGGGCTTAATGCGTAAAAAAGGGGACAGTAATGGGGGCCCCAAACTTAATGCCCCGGGCCCCGTCTAAAAGTGGTCAGATTTGAACATACCGTACCGCCTTTCCTATTTACTTATTATTTTTCTTTCAACTCTTCTCTGTTTTCTTTTTTTTCCGCCTCTTTCTTTATCCTCTCCTTTGTGTGTTTTGTATATCTCTCGTCTATTCTAATTTTAAATGTTACGTGTTTGTGCGTATTGTAAAGTGCTGATAGTATACCAGGACCGAAAACGAAGGAGACGCAAGTTAAACGGTAGAGGCTTCAGGCAAATTGTCGCTTTTCAGATCGTATTTATGCGAGACGGAAGAAAATGCGAGAATTCTCGCGAGAAATCTCGCGCGAGACAAGACTCTGTCTCGTCTCGCGTCTCGTCCCGCAAAATATTTTCTTTCTCGTCTCGCGTCTCGTCTCGCGGGACAATGCGAGAACGCGAGACAATGCGAGAATTCTCGCGTCTCGCGTCCATCCCTAAACCAAACTTTCAAAGGTGAAGTCTCTGACTTCCGTCAACACACGGTTGTTATTTTCGCCCTCCCCCCCTCGTCTCCTGTGTTTGTACTTCTCTTGCGTTCTTTTTTTAATGTTAATAAATGTTTTTTGAAAAAGAAAACGTTAAATTGATAAACAAGTGTACAAGACCAACATCGAGATTTCCGTCAATAACCCAAAGAATAATTGTCAAAAACAAAGGAGCACTTTGCTTGTTTGTTTGTGTAACATATATTTCGGATTTGTGGGTTTGGCTCGAAACCGGTTATAAATCCACGTCAGAAGGACAACACAAGGGCAGGGGTGTCCTCCGTGGGGTCTTAACCCGTATTTATGGAAGTTTCGGAGGGAACCACGGAAAACTCCGAACGGTTAGGTCGGCGGACGCGACCTGGTTTATGGAGATTTTTAAAAACTGTTAGGAGGTTGTTGTTTGTTTGTTTGTTTGCTTAACATGTATTTCGGATTTGTGGGCTTGGCCCGAATAATCCGCTTATAAATCCACGTCAATTGGACAACGCAAAGAGAGGGGAATGCCCTCTGTGGGGATCTTTCTAAGGGTCTTTACTCGTATTTATGCTAAGTTATGAAGAAAACCAAGGAAAACTCTGAACAATTAGGTCGGTGGACGCGAACTGGATTTGAACCAGTCACCTTCCGCCTCCCATCTCAGTGCTCTATTCGCTCGGCCGCAGGTTGCTGTAATGCTGTAACTAGAACCTTTATTATCGAATTTGTGTGCTTGGTCTGAAGATTTCATAAATCCTAGTCAAGATTACGAGTTAAATCCGGGCCATCGCGATTCTAACGGGCCTGCTTGTGCACTCCAAAAGAGGCCAACGAACGTTTCCTCATTGGTTAGATTCGGCCGTTAGATGACGTATCTAAGTGCTGGAACCAATAAGTGAGTATCCATAGGCCTCTTTGGATGTCTCATCGAAGTGCACAAGCAGACACGGCAGAATTACGATGGCCCAGGTTAAATCTATACTAATATTTGCCGCAGTGGCCCAGTTGGTTTAGATTCGGTTCCATAAATATTTAAAACGAAATATGCATAAAAATTAAAATTTCAAAGGTGCAGATTTGTACGAGGAGATTTCGGAAAGTCAAGATATATGTGAGAGTAGAATACTCTCACATTCTACACAAATATTCGCCGATAGCAGCAAAGAAAACGTTCCTGTGAGTCCATGGGCAACACGGGCTGTACCATGGAATAGTCCGCTTTTTCAGTTGTTTTCATGTTGTGTATTGCTTGAGCAGCACGCCTTTATCCGTTTAATGCCCGGCAACACAATTGTGTGTGTAATCTACACCCTTCAAGTAAAGTATTCGAGTAAGAGATAAATTTCCTACGTTGGTTTCGTATATTAAAAATTATTTATCATAGAATATGAATTAGGCTATGAATAAATATGACTTTCCATATATCTGTCCAGTTGTGCGTTTTTCAAAAACTCAATTATTACTCGCAAATCTAAAATAGGAAATTAATCTCTTACTCGAACACCTTTTTTGAAGGGTGTGCATACTCTCAAAAAGAACTCGAGTGTGAGTCGTACTTCCTAAGCCGATTTCATATATAAAATACATAAGAAGTGAATCATGTATAAAATAATAAATTCTTAAATTTTTTTAATTTGTGTGTTATTCGAAAAAAGTTAATTAGTCATTTATAAAACTCTAATATTAAATTTATTGCACCCTCAAATACTCAAACGACATAAAAATACAAAACGACTGATTACGATTTTGAAAAAAAAAACTTTCTAATTTTGAAACCGTTATTGAATATTTGAAGGTGTCTCTGAGTCATGTGAAATGTTGCCAGTACTGAGAGGCTGTTCTCTGCTCTTCTGACTAGACAAAATGGAGTTAGACAAAATGGCATAATCTTAAGCATAAATCTTTTTCGAGGCAGATAGCCCTCGAGTAACTTAATATACAATACAATACAATTTATTAGGATACAATTTTAAGGAATAAATATACACAATTTTTGGGATGACTGAGTACATCAAAATTAATCTGTTCCTTATTTTTTTAACCATTGACGCAGTTCAATAGGGGCAAAAAAGTAATTACTTACCCTAACTACATTCAAACGAGTTATTTGTTTGACGATGCATTTCGGACGATGTACTTTGATGTGGGAAATAATTGCAGCAAAAGGCAAATAAACAAAATACTTTATTAAAATATGGAGCTTTTACATTTTTATTTGATAAGTTTCATGTGATTCATTCTATCTTTTATCTTGTATTGTTTCTATTTTCCTTTTGCTTTCGTCTTTATTCTTTAAAAGGAATTACAAATTTAATTTGCATCCATATGAAAATTTCCTTAATTTAAAAAGTATTACTGCTGAGCTCCCTTTTTATGACGCTATAATCTCTAATAATGAAAAACAATATTTTGAATTAAAATCTATGCACCATATATTGAAAAATTGTGATTAATTTGATATTATAAGCGGATTTTCGCTAAAAACGAGTTTAATTGTATATCTTAAATTAAATGAATAACTTCTTTCCTGTGGCCTTCCTGGAATTTTCCTGTTTTTCTACTGAACTTATATTTGAGTTTTTTCACAATCCAGCAATTCTAAATAAAGTATACAGAAAACGTTTAAGTCTCGTGTACAGTGCACAGGCAGATTTTCTGTGCAGGATTTTTCCCCCTTCAGATAACAAATGAAGCTTTCTATTCCATACTCTGCATTAAAATTTTAGTGAGTTTTTTCAAGCAATTCTAAATGAAGCATACAGAATACGTTTAAGTCTCGTGTATAGTGCACAGGCAGATTTTCTGTGCAGGATTTTTTCCCCTTCAGATAACAAATGAAGCTTTCTATTCCATACTCTGCATTAAAATTTTAGTAATAACGCCGTCATTAAGTAATTGTAACTCCAAAGTGAAGCTTTAAGGATTTAAAAGAATTGTACATATAGATATTAGTATGCATACATAGTACAAATACTATTTGTTTATATATATATATATATATATATATATATATATATATATATATATATATATATATATATATATAGCCCATCAAAGCGAACCGTAAGTTTATCACCAATACTACTTAATTAATTAGAAAAAATATGCAGAATACCGAGCTTCATCAAAGGGAGAGTAGTGCAGTAAAATTTTAGGTTTCTAGTTTGGTGGCAGGAGATTGATATTTTAAATTTGTTGTTTTTCTTTTATAAACATAAAAAGTATCAAGTTCAGTATTAAAGCATTAAATTAGCAGTACTATTTTTAAGCAAAAATATTCGTTTATGTATAAACTCAAATGGAATTCAACGAGCACCATTCTCCCTGACCTATCTAATCAAAGAAATATATTTAAAATGCAATTAAAATGTAAAAATACGAAAAAGAAATGGAAAAACTCAACATACAAACTGAAACCACGAACACGTACGAATAAACTGTTAAAAAATAAGTCCTTAAACTCAAAAGCCGAGCCATTATCCTGTCCTGTTGGTGTGCAGAAAAACCTAGCTTCCGTGCATTAATTCCTGAGACCACAAATGCACAGATACCTGGTTTTTAGGCTTTGATGAATGTGCATCATAAGACAACTTGTCTACGAGACACAATTAAAGTAACCAATGTCTAAAAACAGTTGTGTATTTCCAAGGGTTTAGACTATTTTCAAATTTTTCTAAATAAAAAATAATGAAATTCAATGGAAATGAACCACTGTATAACAATTTGGCAGACAAAAGGTATAAATTACTTTAAAAAAATAATTATCGCTGCTTAAAATAAATTACCTAACGAGTTGGCCTATTATTATGGTAGTAAATGTTTTAATGAAAAATAGAAGACCAGTGAGGCAATGCAACTGTACTGAGCACATGGAAATAAACGCCTGTCTTTATACATTGGTTACTTTAGATGAGTTGCCCCATGATGCGCATTCACCAAAGGCTAAAACACAAACGTCTGCGCATTGCTGTCTCAGGAAGTGACTGCATGGAGGCTAGTGGCCGGTTTTCTGCACACCGATTGGACGGAATAATAGCTCTGCTTTTGTTATAAAAAGGCTGGCTTTATAACAGTTTATTAGAAACGTCTTCGTCGTTTGAGTCTGCATGCTAACTATTTTAGTTTCATTCTCGCATTATTTTTCATAGTATAATTGCATTTATTTGCTACTGTAAGTCAGGAAGAATTTGTATCTGTTGAGTTCTATTTGATTTTTATTGATCTATGATTATTTTTTTTACCCTTATAAACAAAATTACTGATTTAGAAGGTTAATACTTGGGTGCTTTTAATGTTTTCAAAATAAAAATTATAAATGCAATATACGAATCTCTTGGCACCAAGACTGCTGTTTTACTGAAGACGTTTTACTGCGCCAATTTTCGTTTGCTAAAGCTTGGTATTTGGCATTCTGTTTTTTTTTTTTTTAATTTTTTTATTAGACTTGTTATAACAGGGTTTATTTCGTCAGTTATTTACAATTATACATTTATTAAATATGTTTCATCATTAAGCGGCTGTTTCACAACGCTTGTGATTTCATGTATTTATTTTATTTTTCTTCGAATAATAAAAATACATATTATTTTTATTGTTAGAAAATAATATGCATATTCTCTGTCCCTCAGTGGTCTGGGTGTTAAGCTTCGTTCCCACTAGAACACGGCAAGTGAAACAGCATCCGGCTTAGCCAGTGCTTGGCAGGGTGTTCTTCTCTCTGGGCTTGACTGCTGTGGGACCATGTACGCTAATGGAAGATGGTGCACGTAAAATCAGTCGTGGCTCCAATGTCCTCCATGATTAACGATACCTCTTGAGGTGTGGATTTCAGGTGGTTGGTCCCTCATCTGAAACTGGTTCAAAAGTAGGGGACCCCCAAGAGAAGTCGGACTTCCTCTCACTGGGGATCATTCAAATGGAAGCCGTCTCCTACTGCCCACCGCCTTCCTATGTGGAGGATTTGGCACAGAAACGACAATAACATATATTATTCTATAGGGCTGCAGCATCTTTACTAACATTACGTCAGGTAGAGCAAGCCTATTGGTTACGTTCTAGTTTTGCCTACCAGACATCCTGTAGAACAAGCCTGCCTATTGGTTAGTCTGCCTTGTTTTGCCTACCAGTGACGTCAGAAGCTACAGCCCTATTATAGAATGCATTCTTAAGTTATCGGAAAACATTTGACCAAACTATCAGTAGAATAATGATTTCTATAGATTTCTAATTAATGATTTCTGCAAATATAGATGTGAAATAAATATGGTCTTGTTAACGCTAATGAAATTCCAAGCAAGATGTATTAGAATCTTCGCAGAGACAGTTACAGAACTCATAGTAATATCTGCCGTTCAAATTTTTTATATAGATTTTTATTAGAAAACATCGATATAAAAAGCGTCTTAGGAAACATAAAATTTAAGGAGTTTTCGAAAGTAACATTAAAGTTTCAGAACTCCATAAATTTATTAACAGTAATTATATTTTACTATAAGAAAATTTCTCTTTTTAATAAAAGTGTAGTCAACTATAAGTTGCTAAATTAAATACAAAATTGTTAAACGTGATGGCATATCCCAATGTGCTATGTAATTAATATTTTAAAAGTATGAAAAAGAACTCATTTATTTAACTATTTGTATTATATGTATTAGAGAAATCGTACTGTTTTTCAAATACACATACACGTACTATTTGCAATGTGTTCCATTTATTTTTTATTCTTTAGTACATTCTATTAACTTAATATTTACACAACCACAAATATAAATCCAATGATTTATTTTTATCCCGGAATTTCAGTAAAAACAAATTGTCACTAAGAAATAAAAACTACCGAGGAATCATAACCTGAAGACTTAATCTAAATAAAACTGTCTCTCTACATGTAATAAAGTGTTTTCCAAGATTACAGGTGAAACAAGTATAATCCTTTCTTTGATATCTGAAAGACCAAGAATAGCAACATTGTGGCATTTTCTTTTACGAAGCAAATAATGGGCTTTATTTTCTATTCTCAGCATCGTATTTTATGCTTTCGTGCATCCATTATTTCTAGTTTAGGTTTGTTTACTATAAACGAAATCGCGTATTTCTGTACACGACGGATGATTTACTTAAACTATAAAAAGCCCATAAATGCCGAATGAAAGAATTCAATAAATTTCTTATTCTATAGAGCAGCGGCGTCCAACTTCTAACGTTGCGCCCTTCACCCCAACTAATCCTAACTTATGGTGACCCCACCCCTTTCATTTTGCAACATACATTCAGTTTCTTATTCTTCCATGATGGAGATTTAGTCACCTGTTTTACAAAATAATGCTATTAGTAAAATTTAAATAAACATTTTAAGTGAAAAGGGGTATATTTTGGAGTAAAAATATGAATAAATAAGATGATATTTTAGAACACGCACTATCACTTTTCTTTGCTTGTTTTTAATTGCTCTCCCCTTGCAAACGTTGCGCGCCCCCCACTGGCGGTCGCACCCCACCGATTGGGAAAAGCTGTAGAGGATCGAGTTATCAAAATGTAGACTATAAATAAGTGTCCATCAAAACAAGCTAAATAGTAAATAAAATGATGTTTATACTTTACTTTCTTGTGTAGCTCACTTGTACAGTTTAAACACTTACTACAAAAAAAAAAGTTTATTGCATAAGTTATTATGGATTTTTTTTCCCCAAATGATATCAATAGTAGCAGAACTTCTATCTGTAAGAAAGTGATCGCCTTAAAGCAACAGTAAACTTGTTTGCTTGAACTGTTCTCTTGAAAGTAACTACTATATTATCACATTTAACAATTTGTACTTCAATGATTTAAATAAAATATTTTTAACTAAATTCATAAGTTCCCTTTAAAAATGCAGATATTAATCATAATGAACGATTCGATTATAAAATACTTTTCGGCACAAACTAATTTGAGTAAAATGAAAAGCTGATATGACTGCTCTCTTCGTCGTGTATGTGGGACGACGAAAAAAAAAAAGTGAAAGGCAATCGTAATTATTTTTTATCAGTATTATGAAAATTCATTATGATATTCGGTCTAGTCTTTCACTTAAGCCAATTAACAGGGATACAATTTTTTATAAAGTTTATGTATCATAGAAAAATATATTTACTTCTTCATACTTTGACGTGTTAACGCGAGTATCACCATGAACAAACTGGTTTGACTCTTGTTTCGGAGGTACAGGGCTCCTATGGTGTTATGAGCTTACTGTTTCTTAAACATTATTAATAAAATACGAGGGTGATTCAAAAAGTAAGGTAACAAGTCCTTTAATAAAGAGGCTCTTGCCAAATCCTAGTGATACACGAACATAGGCTTTTGGTACAGATTATTTTTCATCAGAACCTCTATGGTCTTAGTGCCAGGTTCTTCTTGAACGGTCTTAAGAGATTAAGTTACTGAGTGCTAAATCCGGGTGGTAGAGAGGATGTTGCAGTACATTTCATTGGAAGAGCTGTATTAATTAATCACCTGACATCTAGTGGCCACCTGGTGGAATTTTATTGCTGTAATCGCCTGCTGTACTTAGACAAGGAATTTCATTCGCTGGAGGAATCTGTGCGGTGTGCACCGTGAGAGCTTTTGTTACCTTATTTTTTGAACCCACCACTGTATTTTACCATACCACTAATGCATTATAATGAGTAGTTATTATGCATTATGATGAGTAATATTTTATTTGAAGTGTTGCCAATCATATATGAAATAATAAAACACACAATAAAATAAATATTTCGAAAATAGAGAATGAAGAATGTCAATGAATTAAAAAAAGAGTATTGTATGGGAAATGCATGAAATTGTTTTCAAAGTTTTTCGTATCTATTATTTGTTAGTCGCACTATACTTAAAGATACTGATACAGTTCCTTTCAGCAGCTCCTCCTACATTGATTTAGCTAGATACAAAGCATATGAGTGGAGTATCTGTGCGGACATGAAAGTAAGCGTCCCATTTAAAGGGTCTTCGTTAGGGATTTAGAACAATTTTCTTCTTCCGTTGTGAACAGAGCACTCGTGATACAAATTTAGACTATATCCAAGAATACTTGCCTCCAATGATGTGTTTGATACTGAGAAGAAGTGAATGTCAGTAACGCACGTCTTGTTTCTTCAGAAATAGCATCTTACCTGTTCTGCATATGAAATTGAATATAATGAAACAGTTCGCTAAAGGTATAGATATGAATAAACCAGCTTTCACTCACTTGCGTGAAAAATTTCTAAGACTGATTAAGAAAAAAATTATCCATTTGTGCTTAGTGTCCCTTTTTTTGGACAGGATTTTCGCTATCAGTCGAAAACATTATTTATTTTTCCTAGCCTTTATTCACGAGTATTGAACCTCTACTCCACAAAATATTTTAACATGACCAAGTATATGTGGACATTTCAATTTTTATAATAATGATTTTAAAAGATATCATCCCTTGTTCAAGAAGTTGACATCAGAAATTTATCTATTATTGCTGGTATTAGCAAAAATCAAAGAAAGTCGCAAAAATACCTAGGCACAAATGGATTAAAGAGTGAATTTAAGTTTCTCTTCAAAATAGAGATATTTTCAAAGATCTTAAATTTTAGAACCTGTTGGACTACGATGAAAAACAAATATGGGATACTGTCAATGAAGATTGTACTTTCAGTGGAATGTCAGATCAAAATATAACGAATATCTGCTTTGAATATATCAGAAATTTGAATATTGGATGTCTTCAAAGTGGTATTTAAGGGACCGGCGTCTTGGAGGTTAAAGGCCTGTCCTACTTCAAGCCAATCGCCTAAGCGTATGGTCGTGAGTTCCATCACGTTCCCCACTCGTTCCCTAAGTTGTTTAAATTTCCTTTCTCCATGCTATCGAAGACTGTCATGGTGTTGTCCACTTTACTCGAAGAGGATTTTTGAGCGGAAAGTTTTGATACTCGTGCCAGGAGCTTGAAAGAAAAAAGAAAATAATGAGTATTTTTCTCTCTCTCTTGATGTGCTAGTTCTTTTCGTTTCCTCGAAAATCCTGATTTGTCTTCCCAAATCATTAGAGGTTATGCCGGCTGGCCTTGCTGCAGCACACACCTCAACCACCACAAACAAACAAACAAACAAACTTGAGCGGAATAAGGAAATCAAGTAATCAAGTGTGAAAGTAAATGTTCCATATACAGTAACAAAGAGACTTTTAATCCCAATTATATTTCCTCCTGTGGTGAGCATTAGGAGCATTATTCGGCTTTCAACGACACAGGTAGGCCATACATTACACACACGGGTTTTGGTGTAATGTATCCTGTCCTATATTTTCTCTCGCTGTTTTTTCTGTGGAAAGAGCAGCAATGAACATGGTGAACATTTCCCTCAGCTACGCCTGCGATTGTTTGTTTGTGAACATGTATTTTGGATTTGTGTGCTTGGCCCGAAACCGCTTATAAATCCACGTCAGAAGGACAACACAAGGGGGGTGCCCTCCGTGGGGATCTTTCTGAGGTGTCCTAACCAGTATTTAAGCTAGTTTCAGAGAAAACCACAGAAAACTCCGAACGGTTGGGCGACAGCCGCGCGATGGGACCCGAACCCGGGACCTTCACACTTCGTCCGTCTACCATTTTCAGTGACATAACCACTGTGCCATGGTTAGGCAACCTGCGATTGAGCAACATTATCAGAGAATGTGGTCTGCGTCTGTTCTTGTAGATTGCTTCTGGATGGTTCCCAAAGGCAATGGAGTGGAATAAAACCGAAAGAGTACGCGAAAATGTCATTCCTAAATTGATAAAACTGTAGTCCATGTTTCATATATTACTTCTTTGTACACCGGAAAAAGACAAATAATATGTCCATTAATGCGTTTTTAATCCTTTTCATACAAAGTAATATGTCAATACAACCAAAAGACTCGAGACAATTTATCTCTTTTATTGCCATATTCCTATTTAGAACGTTGAACGAAAAAGATTTCTACACTTTCATCAAAGATACAATTTCATTGTTATTCAGTGATTCTACTGAGTATTCTTACAGATCGTCAGTCAAACACAGTAGTTCATGAAAATGGAATAACTAGTACATAACAATTAAAATAGTTACTAAGATTTGTGTATCTTGTGTATATTATGATCTGCGAATCTTCAATACTTAAAATTTCCATACGCTTAGCTGCAATGCGTAAATTATAGGCGCAATACCTGATGTTATATTCCATTATTTAAATTTTCTGATGTAGTGCGGATGGAAACTTTTCGTGATTAAATCTGCGGATAATCTGCTTGAGATTCAACTAGTTGCGTAATGTATTTTAACAGCGTATGGCATCACAGTTATAAATCCTTAACTATATTTACCGTCTTCCTAGTACACGAAGGCATTAATTACACCACTGCGAGAGATGAAGCACATTTCGCTATTTAGAAAGCTCAGTCTTATTACTTACTATTCTTGTTCAGTTATTTAAAGATGAGACAGGTTGCTATAGTGTATTTACGTCAAGAAGAATTGTTTTAATATGCACTGTTTTACAATAGAAGATACAGCCTGTTGTGGAGGAAATTACAACGGGCGCTAGAAAAAAACATTTGTCGAAAATATGCCTACACTCAATATATTTTATCTTCGTCTATTTAAAATAAATAACTTTAATTTTTATTATATACCGAAATCCCCACTTTCTGATGAGGTTCCAAATTGTGGCGGGAAATTTCGGGAAGGGCGTATATGTTGCTTTAAGCGACACATTCAGTGACGCGAGCTGTCCTCTCCTGGCAAATAAATAAATTTATACCGAAATCGAATTTCATGCTCTTCTGGAAACTTGCGGAAACTTTTCGCATTCGAATGATTTCGTTTTATGAGAAGAGCCCCTCTTATATCAATGCTACATGCAGACGATATCATTTTATTTGTTTAAAAAATTAAACTAAGTAATCTGGAGAAAATATTTTAAACGAATTGAAATCGCAACTTTCCTTTCAAAGCCTGATGACCGTGACTTCAATATAACGTCAAGACAACTGCAATAGTATATTTTACTTTTTTTTACTCTCGGAAATAAAACAGAGCTCAAAATAGTGAAAAATCTCTTAAAAGTTAGGGAACGGTTGGATTTTCAAATTTTTGAAGTAGCGCAGATTGTTTTCTATATATTTATGCATAATTATGAAAATTTTCGAGCGGATCGTACAAACGATATAGATATTATCACACTTTTTGTGTTTGACATTTTATTTTTCTTTTGAATAATGGTGGTAAAAGTTTTATCTTGGAGTGGTTAGCCGGAATTGTTGCAGAATCAGCGAGTCAATAAATCCATGACTTAGTGAGTTGGGATCAGTGTAACTATAAAGTGGGACTTGTGTCAACGTTTTGTTGATAGTTTTAATTTCTAGGTTACCTTGAAAGCAATTTATGGGAATGCACTCAAAATTTAAAAGTACGGTCACTGGAGCATTATATTGTTTTCAAATATCTGCAACTATATTTCAAGGAGTAATATTAATATGCTGATGTAAAATCGATCGAGTGAATTTGCAATCAGTTTTACTGGTGATAAAATAAACGCAAACAGATCATTGCAAAACATTTCTAAAATTTTCATGTTCTA
Organism: Cheiracanthium punctorium; assembly: GCA_038373885.1. Taxonomy (NCBI): domain Eukaryota; kingdom Metazoa; phylum Arthropoda; class Arachnida; order Araneae; family Cheiracanthiidae; genus Cheiracanthium; species Cheiracanthium punctorium. The sequence continues at coordinate 1,133,945 of JAWZYV010008216.1, read as the reverse complement.
GCGTTCTGCACATTATTTTTTAATCTTTTAAAATATATTACATAGATAAAAAAATATTATTTTATTACAAAATCGGTTAATGAAGTGCTTTATGTGTTAAAATTTAGGAATGTTTATTTCCGATGGTAACACATATACACTCATGTCCATAAATTAAGGATAATTCAGAATCACACAGAAATTAATCTCTAAAATGAAAATTTCACCTGTGGAATGATCACACACATCTTGAAGAAGAATATGCAAACTACAGGAAACCACCAGATGGCGTGGATGGTACGTCACAATGACGAGAGTGTAAGAGAGGGGTATATAAGGAATGGTGGAAAAGAAGTAAAATTGTTCACAAGCGCTGTGAAAGCCTTTCAGTGAAAAAACTGCATAGTTATGGCACAAAGGAGGCATTTGGAATAAGTTTTACGTGGCAGAATTATCGGACGACTGGAATGTGGACGAACCCAGCTGGAAGTATCCGAGGAACTTGGAATCGCCCAGAGTGTCATCTCCAGGCTTTGGCAACGATTCCAAGATGATGGTAATGTGAGTAGACGTTACAGCACAGGTCGCCCCCGAGTTACAACGCCGAATGAGGACCGCTATTTGGCAGTTACTGCCAAAAGAAACAGACGGAGTACAGCATCAGACCTGTCTCGTCAGCTCTCTTCAGCTACCGGTACGACAGTTTCAAGGCAGACCGTGTACAGACGCTTAGGGCACATTGGTCTATATGCTCGTAGGCCTGTCAGATGTGTTCCACTTACCGCAACTCACTGTCGCCTGCGATTAACCTGGAGTAGAGAGCATGCATTGTGGACACCGCAACAGTGGTCTGGTGTGATGTTTTCCGACGAGTCCAGGTTTAGTTTGGAGTCTGATTCTCGCCGGACATTCATCTGGAGAGCGCCAGGTACCCGTTACCACCAAGAGAACACCATTGAAAGACACCGTTACGGTGGTGCAGGATGGCTCGTTTGGGGAGGAATTATTCTTGGTTCCAGAACTGACCTGCATGTTCAGAGTGTAACGATGACAGGCCACATCCATCGGGATGTCATTCTGGAACAACATGTACGTTTGTTTCGGGGCGCCATGGGTGCTGAATTTGTGTTTATGGATGACAACGCCCGTCCTCACCGTATAAACATTGTAGACGAATGCCTTCAATCGGAGGATATCACCCGTATGCATTGGCTAGCATACTCACCGGACTTGAATCCAATAGCGCATGTGTGGGATATGCTTGGCCGACGAATTGCAGCCCGTCAACCCCCTCCCACCTGTCTACCGGAACTTCGGAGTGCATTGCTTGATGAGTGGTGTAATATTCCCCAAGATCAGATTGATCATTTGATACTCAGCATGCCTAGGCGTTGTCAGGCCTGTATTGCATCGTCCGGGAGACATACTCCGTATTAACCATCGTACTAACCATGTTATACTGTTTTTTGTAAATAGGTTCTTTTTTGAAATTTGGTCAAGGGAGTAAAACTTGCAATTTTTATTAATTATGTCAAACATATAGCATCTTTTTTGCTCTTTACTTTTTGTTTAATAAATAGACTTTACAAATAAGTCAAATTTGTTTTGCTTCTTTCTCTTTCTTTGCCTGAACTTCATTATCCTTAATTTATGGACATGAGTGTAGATTGAAGTGATACCAAATAAATACATGTAGTGTCTCAAATTTAGATTTATGGAAGAGGCATTACAGTATATTTTTAGTTAATAACCCTTTTCAATGTAAAGTTGTGAAGCTCTTATAGGAATTCTTCCGTCTGTCTTGTCTGTATGTACTCTACTACAGTAACTTATGTAGTATTATATATATTATGATGTATGCAGTGTAATGTGTACTGAAAATGGTTTCAAAACTTCTAGGAATAGTGAGGTAATCTAGACGACTCTGAATTGCGTAAGTGTAGGATCTCTCTCCACATTCCTATGCGATTCTGAGTTGTCTAGGTGTATCCTACCGGTCCTAGAAGTCTTAAAAGATTGTGCTGAGACACCCTGTATATAGTTCGAATAGTTTAAGTCTAAAGTGGGGTGTCTATCTTCATCCATTGTTTAAATTGCATTTTAGACTTTAATATTTTCAAAGAAAGCAAAATTATAACCCATTGTTAATATTTACAGTGTAATGACGGTCGTCAGTTAGCATTATTTTTACTAGAACATATGTAAGAATTCCAATACATTATGGTCTATTGGCAATGATAAATAAATATTCTTTGATTCCTCTTTCGCTCAAATTGGTTTGATTTCTCCGTCATAAATACAAGAGAACAAGCAAGTTAGCTTTTTATTTTGCTTCAAATAAGGCTGCGTAGGAAATTGTATTATATCGATATGTTCATTATGATTTTTCTTTCGCTTTGTACTTTGTGTGGAGTTTGTGACTTTAGTAAAAGAATACCAAAATATTTGTAGAGTTTTAATAAAAGTATAAAACTTATAATACGTACAAAAAGTAGTTTGGAGCAATCAAGTCTTGATTTTGTTTTACGACGATCAAGTTCCTAATCATAAAATTTTGTAAATATTGGTATTATGTGGAAAAACATAATAGCATATTCAACAAATGATCAATAAAAAATATTTTTTGATATTAAGAGTTCAAAATTGTCCGGTATGTTGCAGAAGAAAGTAAAGTAAACACCATTTTACTTACTATTTAATTTATTTTGACGGACACTTATTTATATTCAACATTTTGATATTGCAGCCCTCTGCAGAATAATAAATTTACTGAATTTTTCATTGGCCATTTAAGGGCTTTTTATAGTTTAAGTAAATCAGCCATTGTGCACAGAAATACCCGATTTCACTAGTAGTAAACAAACCTAAACTAGAAATAATGGATACACAGAACCATAAAATGCGATGCTGAGAATAGAAAATAAAGCCCATTATTTATATCGTAAAAGAAAATGCCACAATGTTGCTATTCTTGGTCTTTCAGATATCAAAGAAAGGATTATACTTGTTTCACCTGTAATCTTGGAAAACACTTTATTACATGTAGAGAGACAGTTGTGTTTATATTAAGTCTTCAGGTTATGATTCTTCGGTAGTTTTAATTTCTCGATGACAATTTGTTTTTACTGGAATTTTGGGATAAAAAATAAATCATGGGATTTTATATTTGTGCTTGTCTAAATACTAAGCTAGTAGTAAGTACTTAAGAATAAAAAAATACATGAAACCGATTGCAAATAGTATATATATATATGTGTGTGTGTGTGTGTGAACAAAGATTACGATGGCTCTGATGCATATAATACGTAAGTTAAGCAAAAGAGATTTTTGACTGTTTACAAAATATGTATTATAATCCATAAAACGGGAGATTTTTACCATCAAGTTTTAAAATTTTGTAATTAATTTAGATACTTCAACAAATTTTTAATTAAAAGAGTGAGTTTTTATATGCCAAAGGTTTATCAAACTGACATTATTGTTAATAAATTTACGAAAATTGAAAAAATTGATATTCACCTGCGAAAACTTAATTAATTTGAGACCGGGTTCCCGATTAAAAAACAAAAAACAAAACTAAGGTAAGATTTCGTTGCGGGTGAAGCCCAGTTGTGTTAAATTTTTCCACATTGTTGCATTCCACAGGTCCAAGGTTCGATCTCCGGGCTGGGCAAGGTTGACTCAGCTTTTCGTTCCTTAAGCGGGTCAATAAAACGACGATGAAGCGTGCTTGGGGATTAAACTTTGTGGACTACACTTCAGGCTGACTATCTGGCCGGGGCATAAGTACCGCTTCCAAGAACCCCACGGTAGCTAAGGCGTGGATGGACAGGCCTTGGCCTCACGTGAGCTGTTGCGCCACTGAGTCTGGTTTGTTATTGTGATTACTGTAAATATCTTCGCTAGGATCACAACTGTATGATTATATTTGGTGAATAATTATCCGTGCTAACAAGACCGTATTTATGTCATATTTGTATTTAAAGAAGTGAGAAATCTAAAGAAATTATTAATCTTCAGATAGCGCTAAATCAAATATTTCCTGATAACTTAAAAGTATATGGTACATAGACATATATATATACAAGCACACAAACACACACGCCCACAGACACACATATATATCCTATTAACGATTAAGACAAATTTAAAGGGAAGTAAAGCACATAATAAGGAATCAGAATCATCAGCAATGAGGGCTTAAAAACGCCGTTTCACTTTGACTGTTAATAATCACGTTGGGAAAAGAGTTAAAGTGGTTGTCTAATTTATTAACCAAGTTTCACAGACAATGGACTTGTCCCCAAAAAATTCATCGCTGAAATGAAATGCAATTTGGAAACTATTAATTTTAGTCACACGTTTTTTGTAAAAGATACATAAGTTTTTGACGAAATATGGCCAAAAAATTCACTATTATTTCTCACTTGTTCGAAAGTGATTATTACAAGTCACGGGAAAACAACGTTTCCGACACCATACTGCTATATGTAATTCTGAATTCTTATTACGTGCCCTACCTCCCCTTAAAGTTTACCCCAATCAATTATCGGACACCTATGTGTGCATTCATATATATATATATATATATATATATATATATATATACTTTTTATAACTGTGACGGCGTTGTTTCTAAAATATATTTCAGAATATAGGACTGAAGTTTTAATTTGTATTCTGAAATAAAAACTGCATAGAAGATTTACTTAAATTGTATCGTAAATTTTAAGGGTTTGAAGTACTTATTTATCCTATCGAAAAAATTCAAATATCAGTTATAAAAAAAATGAAAAGTCCATACATGTCATGTGGAAGCACTGTGTGTACATAGTTAAAGTTTTACTATTTAGAGCGGGTACAGTGAAAATTAATACTTAGCATGCTACCAAAGTAGGAATGTTTATTTCCAGGAAAGTGTATTGAGACTACAAGAGAGATCTGCTTGAAAATAAACAAGTTCAAAAAGTTACCATCAGGTAGATTTTTAAAAAGTTTTAGTGTGAATAAAACACAGAGATAAACATCCTCAAGTGAGGAAAACAATGAAAAGGTTGTGAAACAGATGTTTTACACTGTGTGCTGTGATAAAGTTTGCACATCAGCAAGTATAATATTGTAATAATCACCTAGTGGCAATTTTTTAAACTATTTTTTGTCCATATAAATCTTTCTCCTGTGGTCTCTTCAAAATTTTGAACAAATTTGGTAACATTCTGATCAGTACTTTATACTGTACACACCGTTTTGAAAAGGAAAACTTCTATTATAAACACTTCGTACTTTAAAGTATTTTAACACATGCGTTTAACTGTACAGCTAAACTCGTTTTCAGTGGTGGTTATAACATCGAACCAATCAGTATTGCTCAAGCTCCCGTCTATTGTAATGCTACAGAATTTCGTTTATTAACCTTTGAGAGCGCAGCTTTGCGCATACGCAAAAGTGCATTTCCACACAACCTTTCAAAAAGTGTTCGAATGCAAGAGAATTTTCTTACGTCGGTTTCATTAAAACGTGTAGTTCTTTATAAAATGTAGATTATGTATTCTGTAAAAACAACTTCTAATTTTTATTATAATTTGCATGATTTTTCAAAAATTAATCATTTATTCACAAAATTAATATAAGAAATTTCTCTCATACTCGAATACATTTTTGAGTAGATGTGCTAAATATTCCTATTTATAGAAAAATACGTGCGTTAAAGGGTTAAGTATTTCGATTATAACGTCATAAATTATCTTAACTCGTGTCATAAGAGAATTCAGTATTAGTTTTCATTACTTTAATTAAGATACATTTCAAATTGAAAAAAAAATGCATCCTTTGTTTCTCCTAAAGAATGAGCTCAAAGGTGAAAAGAAGGTGTCTAGAAACAATTCAAAATAAAAGACAATGAATCACATGAAGCTGCGCAAGAAAAAAAAAGTTCCATACTTTAATAAACGGTTTTGTTTATTTGCATTTTGCTACAATTATTTCCCACATCAAAGTACATCCACGGAGACGCATCGTCAAACAAATAACTCGTTTGAATGTAATTAGAGTAATTACTTTTTTTACCCCCCGTTCAACTTCGCCAATGGTTAAAAAAATAAGGATCGGATTCCTCTTTGATGGACTCAGTCATCCCAAAAATAGTGTATATTTATTCCTTATTGCTCTCTTTTATAATTAGCCGAGAATATAAGCTTTTTATTCACATTTCTGGTTCTTTTTGAGGAGATTGTGAAATGAAGCGAGTGAAGCCTCCACCGTATAGCTGAAACTTCAGTTAAATTGCTTTTCTTAGAATGGTAAAGTTGCAATGAAATATTCCATTAGACTAATGGTAGGAATATTATTTGGTACTTTTTATTTTCTCAGCCTGAAAATGAATACATAAGTACATTAACACCTCTTGTTCATGCCCTTATTATTATTATTATTTTCAAAATTTTAACGTTGAATAACTAAAATTTTGTTTGCATCGATTAGAAATCGTAATTTTGCGGTTGGAGAAGGAATTGTTTACCGAAATCTGGAACTGAGTTACAGTGTGGATAATTTAAGATTAAAAAAGTAATACAATATGTTATTACACTTTGATACGTATTGCCCTTGAAGAATTTAAAAATAAGTTTAAATTATTTTATAGAAAATTTTAAATAAGACGCTGAAAAATGTCGTAAAATTGTAACTCATACTGTGATTCAAGTATAATGCACTTATTTAAGGATTCCGCAATTGCATTAAAAATAATAAAGTATAATGTTAAAAAAATATGAGACCATCTCAACTTTGATTTAAATCATTTAAAAGTCCTAGAGGTTTTTTTCTCGTTTGGATGCATCGGATTCACAAGTTACTTTGATACTCTTATAAATGTCTTGCATGTGACATGCATGGTTGTGATTACTGTAATTATAATGAAGATGGGCTTGCTTCACTAGTGATGCAGCTTGGCTGAATAGTAGTTTACATTGTAATTCTGAAGCCCGCGTATAATAGTTTTGGGGTGAAGTAATAGTTTTAGTTACTGACTAATTATTATTGTTTGTGGTATAGGGTAGGCTAAAAGTGTTTGATAAATTTTAAAATGTAAATTAATTGATGTACGAGAGTTTAGTTTGCGCTGATGTGCTTCTTAAAAAAATTAGTTTAAACGAAGAAAAAAGCTCGTGATTTTGCTCATAGGTGGCGTTGTATTTTAAAAACACCGAGAAAAGTTCTGAAAATTCAAGGTATTTGAGGTGATTAAATTGGAATAAAATTGCGAATCACTACTGCATTTCAATACATTAGATTTTTAAAGTGGCTCAAACAATATTCAAACGGTAATTCAGTTTAGATTACTTGTAACCATTCATTGTGGAAAAGATTTGGTAATGTGCGCTATACGTGAATTCAGTACTTTAATATCATCCGCTGATTAAGCGTAACTTTACCTTCATGTAGCTCCATTACAAAAAGTTAAGTGTGGGGTTTGAAGTAACTGTAGTAATCTGATCTAGTTTAATTTTTCGTGCATTGATCTTTTTTTTTTCTTGGCACGAAACTTTATTTGAACAATAATGATAAATTTTGCTTTAATGTGCAAACCTATGCAAATTTTCAATAACTGTTCCAATCTGAGTGAGGACTGACTGCCGATCAGTTCATTCACCGTTAAAAAAATCAAACTTCCAAAATAATTTTGTTAAATAGGGTGTCCAACACGTTTCAGTTATTTATCCATTACGGATAAGTGGACGATGCCAAATGAAAAAAATGTTCAAAATAAGGTAGGAAAAAAATCTGCGTTAAGAAAAAAACCCGTCTCGTTACTTTTTAAAATATACACTTTTTAAATTTTTATATAACCCCCGCGCAAACACATTCTAAGTTTGTGAAATATGCCTACCATATGTATGCGTTGGATATTTGTGTTGGAAGTTGTTTAGTAATTTATAGCGTTCAATATGATTATCTTCCTTGTTTCTATATTTCTCCAAAAATTGAATTAAATAATATCTAAATAAGAAATTTGCGGTATGGTGATGATAAGGAGAGACACGAGGAAGCATTATTTTAGTATGTTTAATCACTGTAACTCACCAAATAAATTTGTAGTGATTATTTACTTACTACGTAATCACCAATCTAAAGCAAATACTTAGCTAGGAGCGATATAAATAAGAAATGTTATGATGCTTTTCGTCAGCAAAAAACAAAAAAATGTTTTCTACTTCGGATTAGACTAATATATTTATCTTTTTGGTCGCAGCGTAAAGAAAAAAAAACAGAAATCAAATATTGGCCATGTCTCATTAATCTTTAGTTATTTCGGTATAGTCAGAATAAAGAAAAGGAATTTATTGATGCAGTTCACATTATTGATGGGGAAGGGAATTTCTTTGGAAGATAGATCAGTCTCGGGATAACTTTTCCCGGCAAGAAATATGCTTTTTTGCGTAGTATCATTTGCATTTTAGGAAAAAAATTAAAAAAAACACCACTAAGAATGAAAATGCTTGCAATTTTAAAGAATTTAGAGGAAGCTTGAAATTGTCTAATTAAATGTACTCTTCTGTATAAGTCTAAAAATTCAGCAAAATTATAATTTTCAACATTTTCCTGTTTCTTTCCATGAAGAGGGTCCCACCGTGGCTGAGTGGAAAAGGCATTGAACACATGGTAGATGGGTGAAGCGTGAAAGTCCCGGGATCGGACCTATCACGCGGCTGCCGATCTAGTAGAGTTTTGATCGGTTTTCTCCAGATGTATCGTGAATACACGTTAGAACTCCTGAAAAAGTCCTCTGATCAAGGCAGCACCCTAGACAGATGACCTTTATGTAGGCTTGCTATAACACAAAAACAGTAAACACTAACAATTTACATAAAGGATTTTGAATGTTTTTTGTAAAAACTGTCAATAAAAACATAGAAGCTGTAAGGATAACTGTATCTAACACTTTTTTTATGATTTGAATTTAGACTATGAAATGTTTTAATTAAAGATTTGCATTACTCTCTTAATATGGCAGTATATTTGACATGAATGTACATATGTGGTATTTATTTAATGTCACCAAGGAGTAATTTTAGAGTGAATTCAAGTTATAGGGAAAACTGGACAACGAAACAAAAAATATATATCTGATTCATTTCGAATATAATCTTTTACTTGTTATAAGAAATATAATTAGGCAAAATTCAAAAGAAAATTATTTTCTATCTTCTCGAAATATACAGTTGCATATTTTATTTTGTTTTCTTTAACAAGAAAGGCAAACATTTTGTTTTATACAGCTTTAACGTTTTTTGTCTGTTTGTTTTACTTATTTTGAGTAAAAGGTTCGTTAATGGCAATATTTTATTATTTTTTATAAAATTACTTTTGTATTTTTAGGAATAACCCTTTTCATACTTTGCCTAAGGAGCATTTTTCATTATTCTATAAAATATGCATAGATATTACATACAATGACTTTATAGTACATGATAATTATCATATTTCATGCTTTTTCAAAGAAAAAAAAACCCGCCAGGTATTTCTATAAAATACTAGGAATTCTCTAGATGCTTAGGTATTCTCCGGGTTTCATATACTGTAACTAACATATATATCTCAATTTAAGAAAAAAATATCAAAACCAAATGATTGAGTACAAAACATCAATAATTTGAAAACTGTTTTGCATAGAAATTAATAAAATTCTGCTAAAGGAGGTGAACTAATGCATTCTTAATTTTATCTGACTTGCAGATATGCTTAGATGCTTAGCCCACGAATAAAATTTCTGACATTAACCATTTCTACACCAAATAGATAATTAAAAGATAAACTTTCCTTACTGCACGGTTCCAACGCCGAAGCCTGCTTGCTCAAGTTGAGAAATTCAAACTCACTTTTCCCTTCAACGAATGCGCAAACATTGTTAAAAAGATTTATTGTTGCAGTACCACCTAGTAGAATATGGGATGCGGCAAATTCTCGAGACATGTTTAAGTTACTTAATTGCAGTAAATTTTGAAGAGAAGCGCATTAGAAGGGTTAAATTATTACTGTTAAAGCCCTTTGCTAGAAATTTATCAGCTGTATCAGAAGAAGGTAGTAGATTTATTCGCTCTAAAATTAAAAATAAATTAAAGTACAACCTATTTAGAAATACTCTAAGTAGATATAACATGATCCATTGCAGTATTTAAAAATACAATGAATGTATAGAGTAAAATGCAGGTTATCAGTAATTTTGTTTATTTATATAAAATATATTGGTTAATTTAGCACTACATATGCAAATTTCTCTGACACCTGTGTTATTTAAAGATAAATGATAAATCGGAACTACAGATCCATTTGGGGTCCAAAATGTTCCCTGATAGCACAGATGGCCACAAAGAGTCGCTGTGACGTCACAGAGGGTCACAATTTTCACAGGACTGTCACATACTAGTCACATTGTGACCTTTTAGTGATGTGACTCTACTGTGTGGTCACTGTGAAGTTTATTTGTGACCAGTCACCAGGTGACGTCGCCTTGAAGTCACCAAGTGACTAGTATGTGATCGGTCGCTAAGTGACTCCACTGTGAAGTCACTATGTGACTGTTTTGTGACTACTGATTTTTAAGACTACAAAATGACGTCGCACTCGCCGTTTGTTGCGGCTTTGGAAAAAGACTCATTTTTCTAACATTTCGTAGCAATTTCTTTCGTGAAACATTTAATAAATAAATCCGAAAATGATAACGAGTAATTGGATAAAATTTCGCAGTAATGGAATTTAGTTTTAATTATAAAAACAAATTATTTCGTTTAAACAAGACAATATTTTTTATAAACAATATTGTTCTGAAAAATATTAGAGTTTTAATCACAATGGAGAAAACTAAGTATCTGTCAGTAAAATTAAAAATTTCTTTCATATCCCCATGGAATTTATGTATACCGAATGTAAACGTTATTCCTAGAGTGGAAAAAAGATTTTATTTCGTAATTTCTGTACGACCATTGAAATGCGATTATCCGACGAAATTTTTTCCCTTCCAAAGCCATAGAAAAGTGGTTTAAGTCTGCATTTTATTTATCTTCGTATCTCTGACGCTTTTTAAGGTATAGTTCTAAAATTTTATATTTCACCTCATCATAGTACGGTGCAAATTTTACTAATTGGGAATTATTTTCCACGGGGGTCGTATAAAAATTTAGAAAGTGCAACTTTTTTAAAATTAACGAGAGGAATTTTCTATTAACGGATATTATTTCCGACCTTATTTTGAACATATTTTCAACTTACACTGCCCACTTATCTCTAATAGATAAAGAATTAAAGCCCGTAATCAAATTTTTGGGACACCCTGTATTTATATATATATATATATATATATATATATATATATATATATATATACCACGTAAACATGCTGCACTTTACAAATTTATTTTATAACCAAAGAAAAAATGTTCAATAAATCATTAGCTTTGCGAACAAATATTTGAATAAAACATCACATTATCTCCTGAAAATAATTTATGTAAAAAAAAAGGTTTCCAAGATTTTTAATTTATATTTGTTAATTATGGTATTTTCCCTCCATTTATAAAATACTCCAGAAAATTTTTAAGTTTCCAAAACAAGCCATGCTAAAACTAACTTTAACAAGAAGTTTACTATTTGAAGCTGCCTGAATAAGATGATCATGGCGCAGAGGCAGGGCTCTGGCATATGAACATGTACCGCGAGAGTTCGATGCCGGTAGGTTTCCTTCCATTGCAGGTTTGGTGCTGCTATCTGGTGTATGTTCTCAGTACGTCTTTTACCCCGAATTTTTTTTCACTATCACAAAACGGTCACAATGGGACTTCACTGTAGTCACCGCGGGCGGATATAAAGACGGTAGGGTGACCCGACGATGATGTCGCAACAACTACGCGTGACCCGGATATGACTGTTTTGCGAAGTCACTTTTTGGTCACAAGTGGTCACGGTGCTATTAGGGTTAATTTCATGTAACCGTTTAATGTTTTAAAACAGTTTATGAATTAATATTCCATATTATAGACAACAATTTCCTAATGATCAACGAACCTCCAGTAAAAAACATTCAGCTAAAATTGAGAATTAACTCCTTGCGCACCAGGAACGTACGTGCGTACTTTTTTATAACATTGAACATAAATACCATATGCGTACCTGCATACGTTCGTGGTATTATTGCATAGACTTAACTTTCCAGAACAGAGAATTCTAGACAGATGTGTACTGGCTGCCAGGAAATCTTGCATTTTGAAGCATTGGCGATTTCTCTGAAAACCATAAATGAAGACGTAATTACTTTAATCGACTAATTATATTGCATAGTTCAGCCTTCTACTGTATTAAATAGCTATAACATATGAACAAATTTAACAGAATTTAATAGTCTGGTATTACGGTCCCTTTATACATAAACTGGCCTGGTGCTCAACGGGTTAAAGATTATAGGGGAAGATGGCCCAAAATGATCCTCTTAAGGTTAAAACTTGTATAAAATTACATAAATGTTAAAATAAAACTTTGTCTCATTGCTGTCTTATTTTACACTATATTTTGAATCATAAATATATATTAATAATATTTTAAAAGCAGAATGAGTAATGCAAAAAATAAATTTTAAGAAAGTGTCTAAAGGATCATTTTATCCTCAAAACAAGGGCAAAATGATCCTTCATTTGAAGATTATTTTAAATTGTTTTTTAGGCAAAATAAAAGAAACAAAAATAATTATGACCACACATAATGAAATAAAATAAATCTTACAATCATATAGTAAGCATGATTTATTTTATGAAAATTTATAAAAAAAGTCACAAACAATAGAATGAAATATTTAAAAATTATAATTAAAAACTTCTACAATAAACGCAGAAATAAATTAAATAATGTAAGGGGAGTCACGCCTTTTGAGAACGGTTGAAGGGCTGCCAACTGCCATGACGCTTAGGACACGGTATTGGAGTTCAGTCAAGGGATCATACCCGGCAATATGGCTTCCCACTTTAGGTCTTATTTCTGAAACACGCCGAGAAACATAATAAACTTAGCAAGAGTAATTCACACCTAAAAACGTACTCTATTCAGTGAACCAAGTCATATTTCTGCACATAAATGATGTATTTCTAAATAAATAGGAATGTTAGTGCTTACCTTATAAGAGATATGATAAAATCCAGTTTTTTTTAAATTCTACAACAGACATTACACCGATTAGCTTAAATACTGCCATTGCTTCTTCTTGACTTGGCACAACTAGTTTATACGTTACCTAGTAGATAGCACTGTCTGTCTGGAAGAAAACATGAGTGGATCATTTTGCCCGCTAGGATCATTTTGGGCCACCTTCCCCTATATTATTTTCAATGATGTAATTTTGGAAGAACACATTCTTTTTAAAACTAGGTTCAAGAGTTGACTCTCTTCAACGCTTTTTATGAAAGGATTATTTTTGGTGCGTGCATTTTGACTTTGCGACCCTGCATCGCTGCAAAACTTAAGGTTTCTTTTACTATACTATTAGGGAGAAAGCATTAGATCGTTTAATGCACTCTTAAACCCATGTTTAGCCTATTCATTATTACCTTACGAGACTGAATCGTCGGAGGCTACATCTTATATAATAAAATCCGAGAGTAAACAATGTATGTAGGTAGGTTTGTGACCACCGATCTTCTTGCGCGCGTCTCTCGATCGCATTGCGCCGAGACGGTGGGTCGCAGACCTACTAAATTTTGCATACGGATTCACTAGGACAGATCCTAACACGCCTCGGAGCGATTTTTTCGAAATTCGAATTAGAAAATGTTTTATTTTATGTTTTGTCCGATTTTTAGCGAATTTTTTCGCATAATACGTAATAACGCCGGTCATTGCACTCGCAGTAAAACAATGTTTGCATCATCGGATAGAGGAAAAATTTTCTTTCGAAAGCAGTTTGTTTTGACTATATAACATATTTTGCCGAATTTTTGGAATTTAAAAAAAAAATTCATCTTTTGACGACGTTTGCGGGAAATAATTTTAAAACTGTAGCATCTTTCATTCCATCTGTCATACCATCTGTCATAACTTTTTCATATTTCGGCAAAAGACGGAGCATACAATTCGCTCACTTTTAAAAGAAGAACGGAGGAAAAATATAAATTAAGAGATTTTTTTACAAATCTTTAAGTAAAGAAGGCTTTTCAATTCAGTAGAAGCTGCCTAAAAATTTCGGAAACATATCTTGTGGTTTGGTTGTCAGGGAAACAGTAAAACAGAATAAAATTGCCAGTTGAAAAAAATAAATTAAATTACTTTAAAATAACCGAGTTTCCGCATGTGAAATCTTTGTCATTTTATGTAACGAGTTTAAAATCGCTTTCGGAACTCAATCAGAATAACGGACTCACAAGCAAAACATACGCCACGCACGAAATAATTCCATATTTTATATTACGTTGCCAGAAAAAGAATTGAAAGCTGTTTTTTCAACAATGAATTATCCAGCATTATTTTTGATTAAATTTTTAAACTGGACACGTTTTCGAATCGCAGGAAGTATTTTGCGGTGCTAAATATACCAATCTGACAAGAATTATGCATAAAAATGTATGGAGAACTATTTTAGTAGCAGCCATAAAGTGAAATGATTATCGTTTATGCTAATGCGTAAATTGCAAAGAGTCACCAAAGAATAAAAGACTACATTCGTGGCAAATATCTAAACCGTTTCTTTAAATTAAGCATTAACGATTGAAAAACGAAAATATATTGGTATCAGTAAAAGATACTATAAGTAATAGTTATTAGATATGCTAGGGCAATATTGATCAAAGCACAATATACCGCGTTAATAAATATTTCGTGAAACTAGTATCTAATAAACAGTCTTGGCCAAATTATTGGACTCCTGGTGCTGAATTATGAAAAACTAAATATGGTGTTTCGACTTGGTTGTGAAATTTACAAAAAGTAAAGGTAATAATAATAAGTAAAATAAAAAATAAAAGTAAAGATAAATAATGCCAAGCGCTCAGAGTATAAAATACAGTCACTTGCAAAAGTTAAGCACGGAGAGGAAAATACTAATTTCCGGAAGCCAATCAGAACTGAAGAGGCTGAAATTCACTGCAGAGGTAGATGGAAGCATGCAAATATGTTAGGTATAGCCAATCGCGCTTTCGTCGTGTTTCTATGACTTCCAGAACACGAATGGAAGATTCTGAGCGCTGGTGTGCTGTGGGGCGCATTGAGGCAGGACAGTCGATCACAGATGTTGCTCTTTTCTTCGGCGTTCATCATTCTGTAATTTCACGTTTATGGAAACAATTTCAAACCGCACAGACAGTTGTCCGAAGGCCCGTAGCCGGTCGCTCAAGGGTTACAACCCCCGCGGAAGATCGATATATTGCTATTTTAGCCAAGCGGAATAGCAGAGCGACCTCCACACGTGTGACATCTACGGTTACAGCGTCCTTTTGGTAAGGTGATATCTGCAGCTACTATACGCCGAAGATAACATATGAGTGGAATGTACGCCCGGGTACTTCGAGTTTGTGTTTTTCTATCCATCCAATCAAGAGGGGCACGATTAAAATGATGCCAGGAACATGTCAATTGCACTGTGTCTGACTGGGGCAATGTCATGTTTACTGATGAGTCAAGATTTGCTCTGGAACCAGATGACAAGCGTATAAGGATATGGCGTGAACAAGGAACACGCAATTAGCCCTAAAACATCACCGAACATCACGCATTCCGAGGCGGAAGCATTATGGTGTGGGCAGGAATTTCATTAGGATACCGCATTGACCTGCACATCTTTGAACGGGTTTCTGTGACGGCTGTCCAGTATTGAGATGAAGTCCTAGAACCCATTGTGAGATTGCACGCTGTAGCAGTTGACCCTACTTTTGTTTTAATGGACGATAACGCACGTCCCCATAGAGATGACATCGTCGATGACTACCTGGGGAGTGAAGGGATTGCGCGTATGGCGTGGCCAGCATATTCGCCCGACCTTAATCCCATTGAAAATCTTTGGGATGCTCTCGGTCGTGCTGTATCTTCACGTTTCCCACCTGCAGCCACTCTTATTGAGCTAGAAACCGCTCTACAAGAAGAATGACGATTGCTTTATTCTGCGGTGGTTGACCACCTAATTGAAAGCACGGTCACAAGCTGCAAACTTTGTATACAGATGAGGCGGGATCACATACCCTATTAATGTCCTTTTTTTATCTTAAGCTGTTTATTTCATTTTATACATAATTCTGTTAAGTCTCCAGTATGTCATTATCTTAATACTTACAAAAATTTAATATTGTTTTCATTTCTGGATATAATTATTCATTTTGTCTTATGCATAAATATGTATGCTACTTTCCTGCCGAATTTTGTGTCAATCAAAGCAGCATTTGTTGATTTTTTTGCATTTTACATCTTCGTGCTCAACTTTTGGAAGTGAGTGTATTTTCCAACACGACAGTCCTTTATTAGTCCAAATTTAGTGATGCATCGTCTTCAAACATTGCGAGATGTATTGGGAATATTTTGAGTGTTCCTGTACAAGAACTATTAACGCTATACGCACGCTATTTTGGATCGAGATCATTACGTGTTTTGCATAAAAAACAACCTCCATATTACACAGTAAACCCTTGTTACTTTGAGACTAGTAGGGTAACTTTGGGTCGAGGTAGGGCGTGAGTTTGCGGCAACTTTTAACGCTAATTATTAAAAAAATAGTTGAAGCAACGACATTTATCTGTATACAGTGTTATAGAGGAAGGATGAGGGTGAACCATATCACCAGCTATAAATTGGGGGAAAACGAAAACAATTAATGTTACGGCACATAAACCTCAAATTCTAACACGGCATTTGTTTTTAAATCGACCATAATATTTTCTGTTATAAATTTTTGTATATACCTATTTGTCACATTTTGTTACATTTAATATATGTATGTAAAAAGGAGAATTTTATAAATTATAAGTGGGCTTTTTCGAAGTTTTTCAGTCAAATAATTATTCAAGAATTCAGTAAATGGACAGATATTGAGATTGTGATGTTCATTTACTGAAATTGCATATTTTCAGCAATGGGATTTCAGAAAGGGAAACTGTTTATTCGCTGCGCTTGCTCACTCACTGATCGGTCTACCTTAAATTTATTATATTCAGATAATTATGCAACCAATCGTATGCAAAGTGTTTAGAATGTATCCTATAAAGTTTAAGAAAAGCATTGGAAGTTGAATTTAGACTCCTCCGCATACAGCATTAAAATCATTTGAGGAGGCATAAGGAACATTAGAGAATCTTGAGAAAACACCGACCAGTTTCGTGAATTTAACAATTCTAAGTAAATAGTGAGAATATGAAATTCAAACTGAAATTTGATCTCTAAATAAGGGTGAGTTCTTGTTATTGCATTCGTCTGTGACAGTAAAAATTCTAAATGTGATAAATAAAATCAAGAGAACATGCAAATGCAAGCAAAAGCTTAAAAATGGAAAAATACACATCTTTAACACAGTACTGATTTATAATATCTAAAATATGCTTTTAATATGAGAAAAAAGTTTGAAATAATTACGTAATGTTGTGTAAGTAACACATAAAAGCGTACGTGAAAAAGGTACGTCTGGGACATAGATGAAATATTTTACGATGCTAAATACGCCAATCTCATGAGGATTATGCATAAAAATATGTGGAAAGTTGTTTTTAATGGCAACCATACTGGGAAAAGATTATCGACTATCCACACGAGCAAATCGCGGTGAAAATGTGCTTTAGCCCACCACTTGGCGATTGTCAACAAACTGGCGAATTGGCGCTTTTCTGTAGAACTTCTCTGGGATTGCAACCTCTTCTGCTGTGTTCGGGTCATAATCTCTGGGTTCCGTTATTTTGGTTTTTCTCGTTCGGCAATGTCCGTGTGACGCAAAAGGCTGCGAGATTCAGCCATAGAGGAAGCGCACTTGATTTTTACGGCCATTTACACAAGATGCAGAAACGTGAACAAATGTCGATTTAGCCAAACCAAATATTTCTAAAAATGGTAGTATTTAAAGTAAAAATTACAAACTATTAAAAACAAAAGAGGAAATGCCCCTCGAAAATATGCTAACACTGGCATTTTGCGAGACCCAAAAATAAACAACAGTGGGCCCGGCCATCACTTTAAGGGGGCTCCTCGAAAATATGCTAACGCTGGCCCTTTGCGAGACCCCCCAAAAAACATCAGTGGGCCCGGCAATCACTTTAAGGGGGCTCCTCGAAAATATGCTAACGCTGGCCCTTTGCGAGACCCCCCAAAAAACATCAGTGGGTCCAGCCATCGCTTTAAGGGCCCCCTCGAAAATATGCTAACGCTGGCGTTTTGCGAGACACAAAAAAATATTAGTGGGTCCGATCATCGCTTTAGGGGGCCCCCTCGAAAATATGCTAATGATAGCCATTTGCGAGACCCCAAAAAACATCAATGGATCCGGCCATCGCTTTAGGGGGCCCCCTCGAAAATATGCCAACGCTGGCCCTTTGCGAGACCCCAAAAAAACATCAGTGGGTCCGGCCATTTCTGTAGGGGGCCGCACGAAAATATGAAACCGCTGGCCCTTTGCTAAACTAAAAACATCAGACTATCATGTAGACCCTCAAATATATAATATATATATATATATTCGAGAACGCACAATCAAACAGAAACTTGAAAAGTTATAATTATATCTAACATGTAACCTAATTTTCATAATACATAATTTTCAGTGTATGAAACAAACGTAAGAAGTTTCACATTTACTTTAATATTTTTTGATAGGGTGTAGTTATCGTAAACTGCACTAGTTGCAGTAAATTAGAATAGATAGATTACGAAATGAGGAAAAATAACAAAAACGCATGCGCACAAACGCAAATTAACAGCTTGGTGACGTCATATTGAGCAAGAGAATTCGTTACATTCATCTGTTCACGTCACACAGTAGCTAGAATAACAAATTACAATTACGTATGCGCGAAAATGCAAGATATTTCGGATCTTTCCAGAGTAATAATATCAAATTTGCAATATTTGGCGCAGTATTGTCCCTCCAAAAAAAACTTTGTCAAGCGGTGAGCTAAAGCACATTTTAGCTCAAATCGCTAAGCAACCACCACTGAATAGTGGCGAATAACACAGCTTTTCACTGAAAAGTTCTCAATAACGCATCATCCTGATAGAAGAGTAGTGTTCTAACTCAAAAATGCCTTTTCGTGCCAAGGAATAAAGAAAAATATCTATCACATAATTTATCTTAAACAAAGAGACCAAACTTCAAAAAATATGATATTATAATGTCCAATAAAATACACATTTTAATAAAATTCGGGAACAGTTTTATGCTCTTTCTGCAAAAACCATAGATATAGGAATCTCTAGATTGAGCATAACGAGAGAAAACTTGTTGCCTCCAAATGGTAGCCATGATAGTGACATGCGCATGCGCAGAAATGCAATTACTTAAATTATAATGGTATTTTCAATCATTTTAGAACGATCTGTATTTTAAAAAGTACTCGTACGAAATATTTTCCCTCGAACTTATTTATTTTTCTGAAGTATTGCAACGTATGTTCTATTTTACATCGACGGCAGCCATGATAGTGGCAGAAATGGGGTGCGTTTTTAGCAACCAAAAGCACACGATTATGAATATTGGATGAGCAATCTAGGACCTCCTAATCTATGGCTAAAACCACTTTTTTAGTTATTAAAGCATTGTTGGAAGGATGAAGCATGCGGTTACGTACCGAGGTCTCAATAATGCATTTTAAAGTATTTTCACCCGGATAACAATGGAAAAAAAAACCGAAACAGCAACAATAGATCGAACCGAGTTCTTTCATGCTGAAAACACTCATTGTTGACAATTCACTTTTGTTGAAAATATCCCTCCTATTTGCGTGGCTTTGAAGTGGTCTAAAGTATGTCTCTTCCTTGATCTTTAACTGTTTCTATGATGTGAATCTTTTTACTCCGTTCTTCATCGATATTCCAAGAGTAGATACTACATTTTCCACTTGCCAATATGGGTAACTACTTGCCACTGTGTAGAAAAAAGAGACCTCGTCTCCCTTTCAAGAAAATAAAGAATCACGAAAATGAAAAGTACGTAGCCGTGTCAAAACTCGGCCGGGGAACATTGGGAAAAGTCCTTAAAGTAACGGACGCCGAAGGAAATAAACGTGCTTGCAAAGTCGTCCGTCGAAAAGAAACGACGTCTACTGAGCTATGTATGTGGTCAGATTTCCACCACCCCAACCTCGTACCACTTCTTGACATGTTCGACTTCAGAGGATTCAACATGTTTGTGACGCCTCTGTATGAAAGTAACCTTCGGGACTTGTTTTCATCTACCAGTTTCTTGGCAAAGCAGGACAGTTTCTTAACTGCCAAAAACACTGACGTACGAAGTGGCCAGCGGACTGAATTACTTACACAGCTCTAAAATTTGCCACATGGATCTCCAACCTTGAAACGTGTGGGTTTCAAAAGATATGAAAGCCGTCCTTGCAGATTTTGGTTGTGCGGCAACCACTGAGGATCCAGTAAAAAGGTAAGAGGCATTCCACGAAAAAACTATATGGTCCATTTCGGAGAGAAAACACAGATTTTGTCATTTTTCAGATGCCCTCTTTTCGTCCTTCAAGGACATTTAATACCATCGATATCATTTCGTTAACATATTACATTCTATAATAGTAGAAGTTTGACAGTTAACCATAAAATGGTAATAGATTAGCTGCAACTTTTCTATGTATAAACGTTACACCATCTTTTGGTGCTTAAAATTATTAATAGAATTGTGCATCGATAAAAGATCTTTTATGTAGGAAGAGCACTTGTGAAAAAATTCTGAAGGAATTATAAAATAAGTGAAAGTTGAAAAAAAGTCAAACACCGAATCATAAAGACAGTCAGGCCCGTAGGTCGGGGAGTCGGAGATCTGACGGGCCATATCTCATAATGATCAAGTTGTTCTCATCGTAAAATAGAAAGCAAGTGCTTTTGCTTCACACTGATACTTTCACTTTTCTAGCTTTCATTAAAAAAAAATTAATGTTGGTATTATATACAAATAATTGTTTTTTTTTTTTTACAAAAACAAAAGCACTTGCTGTTAAAAATGAGCTTTTCTTCAGGGCCTGATTACCGAAAAGGATCAGAGCCAGAGCCAGTTTCGATTAGACTGATCAATGACGACTCGTTTCGCTGAAATCGTTTCCACCATCGCGTCGTGAAACTACTTAACTAGAGCCAGATTACCGCGCAGGCTAACTAAGCCTGAGTTTAGTTTTAGGTAGTTTAACTCTTTGAGGCGCAACCCTTTCCCAATGCTGAAAAAAGGGCAGTCGTTGCCATCGCTCGACTTAACTACCAGCAAGATGGTGGACGATCGAATCGTTCATCGAGTGCCACAGACCTAGAGACTCTTTTTTTGACGACAGCTGGCTGTGCCGCACAGCCAGCTGTCGTCAAAAAAGGGTCTCTGTGGAACGCGATGAACGTTTCAATCGTCCGCCATCTTGCTGGTAGTTAAGTTGAGTGATGGCAACGACTGCCCTTTTTTCAGCATTGGGAAATTGTTGCGCCTCAAAGGGTTAGCATATTGTATTTTTAGCACTGCGGCCCCAAAACTGCCAAATAAGTCTCAGCCCTCTCAAAACGGTTTGCGTGTGAAACGGGTAAGTATAGAACCCCTTCTAGGTAAGTATGACCACTGTATGTGACGTTAGCAATATAGTGTTTAGGGCATCAGCTTTACTTATTCGAGTCGGTGCTGAATTTCACATATTTTTATTTCTATCTATACAAAAGAAAGTTTTAAGAAATTTATAATCACGAGCCCCAAGAAAACCCGGGCACGGAGAAAATTCCCCCTCTCGTCAGGCCTGAAGACAGTTCAAAGAATTATCTTTTGTATTATTTAAGACTCACACACAAGTAAGGACTTACGATCCATAATACTTTCTGTTTTTATCTACACAGCTCTCGATAGAGAATAGCAGTAGCATTTCACCGACATGCAATGGGCATGTCGGTGAATCATAATGTCGCATTTCACCGACATTATGATTTTTGTTCATTCACATCTGCAAAATAGTAATCCGCGCAAGATTTTTAAAAAATAGATAGATTAATAGATTATTAGAATTTCAAATTCTTTTCTTCACACCCAGTTTTTAAAATCAAGAGCTTTACATTAAAAAAAAACCCGAATTCACAGAGTTTGTTTGCAGGTACGGACTACGACTGACGTCATGCCCTCCAGAATGTTGGGATCCAGAATTCAGACCTATCGACCCTACAGTAGCGCCCTCTTTACAAATGTTCGACTTAAAACACAAACAGTGTAATAGGCCTAAAGTCGACGGCATCTCCTTTGACGTCTGGACTTACGGAATGACCGTACTAAGTTGTTTCACAGGATTTGAACCTGCCACACTCAAGCTCAGAAAAAAAATGGACTGGTGGAAAGAACAAAGGCCACTGCTATTAAAGTTATTTGAAGTAAGTAAACACGTTATAAAATAAACTGTTCTTTATACATATTCAGTAATACAATAAAGTTGTTCCTAATCTGACTTTAAAACTTTAACCCTATAACGCGCAGTGTTCCCGCTTTGGGAACACCAAACTATGACGTTTTGACTGTTGCCAGTCACGAAGAATAGCTTTAATTTCTATAAAAATAGTTGCGGGTGACATAGATCCACGAGAATCCTTTACTTTTTAGCACGTCATTTCCCGTAAAAAAATTGTCACGATTCTTTTTAACAGAATTTACAAGGGCAGTCGTTGCCATCGCTCGACTTAACTACCAGCAAGATAGCGGACGATCGAAACGTTCAGCTGGCTGTGCACAGCCAGCTGTCGTCAAAAAAGGGTCTCTAGATCTGTGGCACGCGATGAACGTTTCGATCGTCCGTCATCTTTCTGGTAGTTATGACGAGCGATGGCAACGATTGCCCTTTTGTCAGCATTGGTAAAAGATTGCGCCTCAAAGGGTTAACAAGAATGCAAAAAGAATTTAGCCTGAAGGAAATGCAGCACCTCTCCATTTAAAAAAAAAAAAAAAAAAAAAAAAAAAAGCCTCATTTTTCTTTCCGGAATTTTAGAATGGGCTTTAATTCCTTAGTGGTGAGAAAACAAGAGCAAACCTAGAGTTTTAGTATGCAAGATAATGAGCTCTTGTTTGCCACAATAACAGTTTATTTTCATGACTATTTCATAACCTTAAAATAGACTATCTTTGCAAATTCTTAAAGTTGGGCTGTATGTGTATATTGAAAAAGTTTTTAATTGTGGTTGTGAAAGGTATGTCTGGAAACATTCTACAAATAATCATTTAAGTAAACGTAAAATTATCATAAATATTCGAAGTAAGCTGCTAAGTACAATCCGGATAATCACACAAACTAAGTGTTAATAAATAGTTAATACGAGAGACGAACGGCTTTACCCAAAATTGTGGAGAGCGGAGCTTAAGATTCACCATTTAAAAAGACAGTTATCTGGATAGCTACTAACTCGCTGACTTCAAAACACATAAACTGTAGCTCAGAATATCATAACCAATAGATAAAAAGCACTCAAAACTGGCTATATTGCTTTTAATTACAGTTTAATCACTAGTATAACTATTTGTATACAGCAATGCAAAGAAATTACTGAAATAACACATTTATTGTAATTTTTTATAGGGCTCGGCAATTGAGAATATTCTGCAAGCAAGGTTTCCCTATTCTGAAATACAGAAATCTGAATGCTGTCACGTTTTAAACTTTCTGACTGGCGTTCTAAGGGTGGACCCATATAGAAGACCTACCACTCAACAAATATTGGAACACGAAATGATGCCATACAACAAGAGCTCTAGAAGTTTTGCTTGCGATGATGCTTGGACACAAGAAATAGCAGCAGCTCAACCGAAACCAACAGAACAGAACAGGAATTACAAATTGAAACAAAAAATACGTTATCTTATAAATAATGCTATTTTCATCGCTGAAGCCATGAAGAGCGATTCTGCACCGGGAACTGTAGCTCATGAACTCCCGAAATCAAAAGAAAAGGTGAATATTTACGAATTGAGAAAAGAAATACGTGACCTAATAACCAGTGCAATTATCATTGCTGAAGACATAAGGAGATATCGAGAAGCTGTATGAAGTGAGAAGACTCATGTCGAACATGGATGGGAGGCTGGGACGGGCATGGGACGGAGATCGCTGTGCTGCCACTCTTTCTTTGTGATGTTTAGAGTCTTTCTCGATACTGTATACTTAATTGGAAAATCTCAAGAGTCAAATATGAACTCTATGATCTCAATGACTGAACCTGAAACAGTACAATGTTATGGACGTCGGGTTTAGCATGAGTTATGAGTCTGCTTTGAACTCTATTTTATGTACATTTCATGATACTGTATACTTAATTGGAAAATCTCAAGAGTCAAGTATGAACTCTATGATCTCAATGACTGAACCTGAAATAGTACAATGTTATGGACGTCGGGTTTAGCATGAGTTATGAGTCTGCTTTGAACTCTATTTTATGTACATTTCATGATACTGTATACTTAATTCGAAAATCTTTCGGAAATAAAACAAAATTTTTAACAGATAAAATGTCTCGTGTATTTATTTTTCAAATTTCTCATTTAATTGTGTCAATATTAGTTTTTAAGTAAAAAAATCTCATGTTGGCATCACGAGACTTTCTGGTACGTCTATCATATTACACACTTTTTACTGAAGTTTGGAGATTTCTCGCCAAATTTAAAGAATATCCCCAAGCTGGGTTCAGTTTTATTCTGAATAGCAACATTTTTGAGATTTGCTCTTTCCACTTTCTGCTTTATCAGCCTTCACTCTACTGTGTTTGTAGTTGGTAAAACCCTTTTTTTTCCCTTTTTAGCACTAGGGTCTATTTCGTTCAGTACCAAATTTTTGTCTACGCGACTTTGACGACATGATTTGTTGACAGGTTTTGTAGACATGAACTGTCACGGTGAAGATCTTTTCAAATGTGTTTGCCAAATAACGCGGAGGCGGGGGGTAGATTAAAATCTTGAAAGTCGCACAAGGTTTGCAATTTTTTATAATTGATCTTCCCTTTTGCTGCCAAAAACAAAACTACAAAACCAAACTGAGCTTGGTGATATCTTCCGAATAAATTATAGTTAGAATATGCCAGGCGAAGATTGTAAAACAGTTTTAGTAGGCGATTTTAAGATAGATTTCAATTCCAAACATGTGTTTCATAGAAGAAGGGAGAAGTATACGGCACACTAATGAATAATGATACACATTCCAACTAAATAGAATAAGGAAAGAAAATAGGGAAGACGCATGGATTATGATACGCTTTTCATGAATAGTTCTTTAGTGCGTATTTAAAATCTGAAAGCGTTTCGGATTTTCCTACTTTTTTTTTCTTTTAGCTGACGAAGGTGAATATTTTTAACCTGAAACGCGAGAATTGAAATAAGTACATATTTATTTTTGTTATTTTACAAAATTTTGATTCTTACGTAATGAATGAAATATTCCCTGTATTCAAAATTACCAACATATACCAGACTATAACATATCTCATCATTTGAGCTATTGTCGAATTTTCTGCATTTCTCAATTCATACTTTTTTTATA
This sequence comes from Cheiracanthium punctorium, assembly GCA_038373885.1. Classification (NCBI taxonomy): domain Eukaryota; kingdom Metazoa; phylum Arthropoda; class Arachnida; order Araneae; family Cheiracanthiidae; genus Cheiracanthium; species Cheiracanthium punctorium. The sequence goes on along the minus strand of JAWZYV010008216.1, from coordinate 1,108,278 downwards.
GGTGGAAACTAACGTTTCTTTATTATTGATTTCACCTTGGTTTGTTTTCTATTTTTAATGTTGTAAAAATAATGTCCATTTATAAGAGCGTTTTCTTTGCTATACTTAACATATCTGCAAATTACCATACAAATGAGCTTGCAGACTGTGGTAGTTTGAAACATTTCAAAATGTGGAATGACCTTTTTATTACCTTTTACATTTGCTGATGAAGTTTACTCTGGTGTAAGGAACATATTGGTTGGGATCACAAATTGGTCTAGATTAATGTTCTCAGACAAAACTCGTTTCAATGAAGAAAGTGATTCTGGCCACCAGTTACAGTGGAGAGACCGTGGAACACGTTATGCACACCAGTTTGCTTATGAACGTGGTTGGTACGTCCAGGCATGATGGTGTGGGCCGGCATCATGCACAATGGTGGAACACCGCTTCACATGGAGGAAGCGTTACATCGCAAAGGTATTGCAAAGTGATTATTCTGGATCGCGTTCGTCTTTTTAGGGTACTATAGGTCCAGACTTTCTGTTTATGGTCAATAATGCGCCGCCACACGCAAGCGTTAAGGTATCGGACGTTTCACTTAGCAAAGTGAAAATATTCTCTATGCAATGGCCTGCTTACTCTCCCAACTTAAATCCTATGGAACATGCATGGGACGCTCTTGGCAGATGTGTTGCACAAAGGACCGTCCCTCCCCGAACAGTGCAAGAGCTCAAAACCGCCTTGAGAGAGGAGTGGGACAATATGTACACATGTCTGCATCATTCTGACCTGAAGATCAATTTTTTGGGACTATTCCACCATATCCGATTGGAACCATCCAAAGGAAGTTTTTAATTCTTCGATGTAGCGATATCTGTGCCATTTTGCTCTATAATAAATGCATATCGTTCGTACTGAATATGTACTTAGTTTCATTTCTTCAATCATTGTCTATTCTTAATTATTTCGAAAAACGTAACTGTTCCGTAGTAATTGTCAATCAGTGTAGTCCCGGTCTCCCTAACAATTACCAAGGAAATGTTTGATCGGAAACATTTCTTTCATTAAATCAATGCTAGCACAAGAGCGGCTCCAGCGAGGGGTACATGTGCCCCTCGGAACCTTTAACTTTGGAACTTTAGATTCGTACACTTCACGGATCCACACATTTAATTTGCATTTTGAACAGTGGAACCGACATAGTAAAATTGCCTTGCACTCGAAAACTTTTTGAATGTTCTATGGATACCTAGCTTTACATATATACAAAACAGCGCACTAAAAGGTTAAAGATAAAACGTACAAAGTATTTTTTTTTTCAGTTGCAAATTCAACTCGTGACCCTTTTATTACACCACAAACATAGAATTAAGATCAATCCATACACAAAAATTTTAAAGCACATTTGTGCAGCATTAAAAACCACTGATAGCGTCATACTGCAAAATGTGTCGAGTGAACCTGATTGTCATTTTGAAGATTAGATCTTTGTACTGCAACATATAAGGAAACATCGAACACTTGATAGGAAAAATCTTTATGCATTTTTTTTTGCGCATTAGATATTATGTGTTATGGCTTTGAAAATATGAATACTTGAAATTCAGTCGTTCGTTTGTGCTTATTTGATATCAGCTCTTAGTAATGAATCTTTGAATTCTCTTCCAATTCCTAAAGTTTTGAGTTTTGACGCTCTTTCGTAAATGCGCCTATACAAAGATCCGAAATTTTCTCACCTTTACAATTCATACTTTTATACCGTCCCCCCTTTTTTTTCCTTAAAAAGTGAAGAGCGGGCGTGATTGTACGAAAATGACCGGAAAAGCAATATTTCTTTTTTTCCGTTATAACTCTATATTTTTGTAATAGAAATTTCGGGAGCTGGAGAGAGAGTGCTGCAGCAGTGTCAGATGGCCTCTCATTTTTCCAAAGGCCCCGAGGCGAAATCTTGTCTTATATAATAAAATCCGAGAGTAAACATTGTTTGTAGCTATGTATGTAAGTATGTAGGTAGGTAGGTAAGTTTGTGACCACCGACCTTCTTGCACGCGTCTCTCGATCGCATTGCGCCGAGACGGTTGGTCGCAGACCCACCGAATTTTGCATACGGCTTCACTAGGACAGATCCTAACACGCCTCGGAGCATTTTTTTTTTCGAAATTCGAATTAGAAAATGTTTTATTTTATGTTTTGTCCGATTTTTAGCGATTTTTCTCGCTTAATACGGAATAACGCCGGTAATTTCACTCGCAGTAAAACGAAATTTACATCATCGGATAGAGGAGAAAATTTTCTTTTAAAAATTGTTTGTTCGGACTGTGTAACATAATTTGCAGATTTTTGGGAATTTTTCAAATAAAATTAAATTTGACGCTGACTTTCGCAATATTTTTAAAACTGCTGCATCTTGAATTCTATCTGTCATAGCTTTTTTATATTTCGACAAAAGACGGAGCATACAATTCGCCCGCTTTTAAAAGAATAACGGAGGAAAAATATAAATTAGGAGTTTTTTTTACGAATTTTTAAGTAAAGAAGGATTTTCATTTCAATCGCAGCTGCTTAAAAATTTCGGTATGATATCTTGCGGTTTGGTTGTCTTGGAGACAGTAACAATGATTAAAATTGTCAGTTGAAAAAAATAAATAATATTACTTTAAAATAACTGAGTTTTCACATGTGAAATGTGCGCCAATCTTATGCCACGAGTTTAAAACCCCTTTCGAAACTCAATCAGAATAACGGACTCGCACGCAAAACATACGCCACGCATGAAATAATTCCATATTTTATTTTACGTTGCCAGAAAAAGAATTGAATGCTGTTTTTTCACCAGTGAATTATCTAGCATTATTTTCAATTGAGATTTTAAACGGGACACGTTTTCGAATCGCAAGAAATATTTTGCGGTGCTAAACAGGGTCTGATTATGGCAAACAGGGACCCCCGGGCATTAATGAATTTGGCCTCCATCTATGAAATTTGTTTTATTTTTCATAAAATATGTTTATGAAAAAGAATATTTCAGAACAACATTTGAAATTGTGGCCATTTGGAGCCGGAGGCACTGGGCAAAGTCCCGATTTGCCCGTGAGATACCGCCAATCTGACAATAATTAAGCATACAAATGTATGGAGAGCTGTTTTAGTGGCAACCATAAAGTGAAATGATTATCGTTTATGCTAATGCATAAATTGCAAAGAATCACCAAAGAGTAAAGGACTACATTTGTGGCAAATATCTAAACCGTTTCTTTAAATTAAGCATTAACGGTTGCAAAACGAAAATATATTGTATTGGTATCAGTAAAAGATAGTTTAAGTATTAGTAAGTAGATATTCTAAGGCAATATTGAACAAAGCGCAATATACCGCATTAATAAGTATTTCGTGAAACTAAGTCTTCTATTCATTTTTCAACAGCCGTATTACATCACAGTTAATTAAACATTAAGTAATTCTACGTCGCGTTAATATATCCCGCGGTAGTTTCAACAGAAAAGACTGTAACAGAACTATATTTTTTTCGTGCAGATTCTGTTTTGTCACAAGTAGTTATGATTACATTTTAGGAAAATGTTCTTTTCTTGCCTTGCAAAGAGTGGGTACACAACTATTAAACTATAAAATAAAACGGTTCTCCACATCATGTAGTATCTAAGGTATTAATTGCATAACTTAAATCTAAAAAAGAGTATGATGCAGAAATGAGACATTTTGAATAGTGGGAATTTTCACTGCGAGCCGTCACGCTTTTCTTTTCTAATTGCGAATGACACCGACATAGTTTTTTGCGTCATAATATTAACAATGCTCTCAGGTCAGTACTTATACTAACTTTACAAATAACTATGAGTAACTTTACGCTTAGAGTCAAATCATTTTGCTTATTTTTAGATTCCAAATCGCTGGAATCAATTCGAACTATACATGTAAGAAAAAGTTTCGTTCCCTACTGTGCGGAGAACGGGTACGCAGCTAGTAGGTATATAAAACCAGTGCGAGGAACGAGCACGTAAGAGCAGATGGTAGTATTCGTGCTTGCGTTGCGTCATTCTAACGGTACAAGAAAACCGATTCAATAGTGATTCAAGATTAAATCGGTATTTTCACTGGATCGCATGCATATTCAAAGTGATAAGTGAATCACTCAGAGTGAAGTCATTCAGATTGACCATCTTTATTTAAAGTACAGGTTGATTAAAATTAAAGTTCCACTTTAAAACAATCAGAAAAGGAAAACTACTGGACCAAATGTTATCAAACTTGGTAATTGTGTAAAGGTGGTCAGGGGATTTATTATTCGCGGAAAAAAGCTCAAAAATCCAACACCAGGGACAAGGAAGCATTTAAGGGGGGATTCAGGGGTCCACTCCCCACCCCTGAAGAACATTTCGGAGAGGGTCCAAACGGTAAAAAAGCCAGCATTTTTCTGAAAAGGTTACTATATCATTTTCATTTTAGTAACAAAAATCAAAATTTCGTGGGAGAGGAGGTTCTGACCCATCCCCCCCCCCCCCCCCCCGTTGGCCCCGGTGTTGAAGTTTTTGAACTTTCTTTTTCGACGATAATAAATCCCCTGACCACCCTTACACAATTACCAAGTTTGATAACATTTGGTCCAGTAATTTTCGTTTTCAGATCGTCTTAAAATGGAACTTTAATTATAATCACCCTGTATATTCTTTATTGTGCACTTTCGGTAAAGCAAAAATGAAAGGCAATCTATACTTATAACTTTAGATTGTTCTTACCAGGTGAACATTCAAGGCGGTAAGAGTAAATGAGCCACAAGAAAAGAAAGGCTTACTTCCTCCACAGAAAAATTCTGCGTACGTCTCTGAGTTTAGGCAACCTTTACAACATTGAATGTAATAAATTGCTGCCGTGACAATTAAAATAAGACAAAATTTAAATATCAATTACAATATTTAAAACATGAAAATTTTTTCAGATGCATGCTTGAAGTTAGAAAAAATGTAGATGCATCATTGGGCAAACTAAATTTGACAGAATCTATTGTTTAAAATCGGTTTAAAGAGTTCTGTATAAATCAAACCAGTGCTATCAATACAAAATTTTATGTTCAATAAATTTGAATTCTGAATTTATGGAGTAAATTTGTCATTTGAAATTCTTAATATCATCTTAAATAAATAAACGAATACTTACGAATACAGAAACTTATTAAAATACAGAATCTGTGTTGAATTGTTTGACAGTTTTTTTAACGGATATTTAAAAAAAATATATATACTTATTTAAAATAAGTCTCAAGTTGAGTTTGAATTTTATTTTAAAACATAAATACTCATTTCTGGAAAAATGTTACCTACTTTCTTGAAAAACATATTCAAGTAACATTAAAAATGATTTATCAAATATTAAATATGTATACCATGCGATATTTCAATCACGTAAATATTGAAACAAATTTTACCTCTGCTGAAAATAGCAAATTTTTGTAAAATAAGATTTCATATTTGCATTCAGAAAAGCGATAATTTTCCATAAATAATTAAAGAACTAGCAAATGTTTTTACTATTTTGTGTATTTAGCAGGCTTAGAATAAATCTGAATTTAAACGAGCATTAATCAGAACTCTGAAAATATACCTAATGAATAAACATGTTTAGCTTGAAATTGTTACCACATTTTTTTTAATCTCAAAATGCACCAATTAAATCGGCATATTATTAAAAAGTTGTAAACATATTTGAGATTTCTCGATGAAATGAATAAATGTATTTCATTAAAACATGGATTTGTTTTGCAGTATTTTCGAGGAATCATTTGCAAAAGATGTTTTGATTACACTGCACAGTTTTGATTTTAATTATTTTCATAGGACGATGTCGTTAAAATGCTTTCTTTTACTTAAAATGTTACTCGAAATAATTTTAATGCACAGTACTTTACTATTTAAAATTTAATTATTTAAATGCCAATTAATACGTTGAAGTCATTGAAAAGGGGATACACATTCGGGCCTATTCTATAAATATTGAAATTTCTTTAATAATAAATGTATAAAATATTGCACTACATGACAACAGCGCTATCTGTGTGTGTTAGTTGTTTCAAGCCGTTCACTCAATTATTTCGTTTACAAAGCATAAAAAATGATATAAAAAGCTTTTTCTCTCTAATAACTAAATGTAAGTAATTTTTTATGAAAAAAAAAACAATCTAAACAAGTAATTTGCATTTTCAAACATGGAATATTTTGCAACCCCTCCTCAGCCCCCCCCCGCCCCCTCCCTGGTTCGAACTATTCAATATTTAAAAATTAAGGCGATGCACTCCTTTTCAACAAGGGCTTGTTAAAAATACTCCAATACAAATAAAGAATAGACGTTTTTATAAATTTTAAAACAAAAACACTTAATAGTTTTCTCTGATAAAATAAACAAACTTGTAAAATACAAGCAACTATTTAGTCATAATCCTGTTTATAGATTTTAGAAATTGTAGAAATCAGCAAATAAATATTGAAATGAATTCATTAACTTTTTATTATCATCGGTTCCCACCAGAGTACCCAAAGTAAAGCAGCGCTGGCTTTGGTCAGGACTGGGGTGGCTGAATACCTCTCTCGTGTGAGTCTGCTGGAAGACTATACGGTAAAGGAGCTGGTGCAAGTAAAACCTGACGTGGGTAATATCCTCCTAGTTAAAACGATACCTTTTACAGGAGCCAAACCAGGTGATAGGCTCTCTCATCTGAAATTGATTCAAAATTAGGAGAACACTCATATGGGCAGCGTTGGCCAAGAATTATAACAATGACTGTATTGGACAATGTTGTCCAAGAGCCCAGTAACAATAACATTGCCAACATCCCCGCTCTCTTAGCGATCAGGTCTATAGTCAGACGAGAGGCTGGGCAGGCCGGATTAAAGTGCTCTCTGGCGATTTGGCGTGCATCCTTTGGCAAGAGTCGTTTCTCCCGCCGTTACACACTGCACGCTAGGGGTTGCCGCCCGCATGAAATTTTATCTCGCAGCTATGACAATGTTTTGACTGGTGTTGATAAGTGATTTTTAAGAGATATTAAACTTTAAAATTGGAACACATTTTAAGAAAGGCTGATCTATGCAAACGAAATAGTTTTTCTGCTCTTTTCGATTTATAAATAGAGCGCTCAACGTTGCCTTACGCTGAGGCCTGTGGGGTGATTATGGATTGATGCAATTTATGGGATCTGCATCAGTTATGTTTCATCAATTTTTCATTTCAAATAATTGCATTGCTTCCGCACTTTAGCATTGAAAGACTAAAGTTAGGAAGCAACGCTGGACGCATAAGGGGACTAGTCAATTTAAACATCCTAACTATCCTAATTTAAACATTGTAAAGTAGAGAGCCTGCAGGTCATGACTTGTAAAGTTCATTTGCATGTAAACTATATCTCTTTTTTCATTTGTGTATTACATGAAGTGTGCTTTTAAAAAAATTACAAGCAAAAAATATTCATTAGAAAAGTGTGTTTAAAATATCGGTTCTCCATCCTCTAAACCTAGCTGTGGGAATTTTCGATTAGAATAGAACGACCTCAGAATTACTAACATTAAGATACTGTATAGGATAATTTAGGATTTTGTTTGTTTAAAAAGAAACATACAAAATATAGCAATTTTAAAAGCCAAAGTAAGGGGGAAATAAGAACGAATGAATTTTAAAAGAACAGATAATTAAGACAAAAAAATTATAATGCAATATATGGGATCTGCATCAATTATATTTCATCAATTCATTTCAAATGATGCTTTTAAGCTGTCCACTGTTTCTTTTTTATTTCCGTAACATATTACCTTCAAATCTAAAATTGTAATTTTAGACTGCAATTTTAAATGCATTAAAAATATATTTAGAACAATTAATCAACAAATAAAAAAAAAAATATTGCTGTTTTTCGCGGATCAACTTGCGGTGCGGGCGGCAACCCCTAGCGGGGAGTGTATAACAGCGGGAGAAACGACTCTTGCCAAAGGATGCACGCCAAATCGCCAGAGAGCACTTTAATCCGGCCTGCCCAGCCTCTCGTTATAGTCAGCAGTTGATAAGCCCATTGAAAAAATAAAGCAAAACCTTTTAATTGGCGATGTTAATAAGTTTTAGTTGCAAAACATTTCAAGTAAATTTATCAGTTTTATATTGAACTCTCATAGAAATAAGTATTGCAGAAAATAGTTATTATAATTCTTCCAAAAACATAAAATTATTTAAATTTCATCCTTTCGAAACTTTATACTCTCCATGCAAAACTTAAAATAATAGAGATAAATTGTGCACTTTACCCCATTTTGCAGATTTTTGTGAAATTGGATTATTGCCATGTAAACCGATTCCAAAGAGAATCTTGTTCGGGGTGGTGTACAGAGAAAAATACAAGCCAGAATGCTTCGAAATTTCCAGGTAACCTTAATAAGACTACGGAAAAAAAGTTTTCGATTAGACAAATTAGTTCAAAAATCACCACCAGATGACGTTTCACAATGTTACTGTTGCTGATGCGAAACTTCTCTCCTATTCACAGATATGCTTCATAACCTGTTCACTGTTCTTCCAGCTTGAAAATAGTTTTTATAGTTACTTCCTATTTAAAATTTGATTATATTTTGGAGGGGGGGGGGTTGCTTTTGCCAAATAATTGTATTTTGATACGTACTTCCATATGTCGTAAATTTAATAATATCTCCATGCAGCATGTAAGATAAAGAAGACAATAATTGCTTACCTAAAATCATCATTCGTTATCTCAGGCAGTCGGACAAGAAGCATCTTAATCACTGTTAAACATATATTATGTGTCTTGATTATACAAGAATCAACTAAAGATGAAAAAAATCAAGCATTGCAACATTGATTACAAATAAAGAAAACGCACAGCATAAAAAAATAAAATAAAATAAATACGTCATTGCGCATTGAAGGTTCTTTCAAGGAGTGAGAATGTTGGTGAAAAAACCAAAACAAACTCCCAGCACCACCTTCCGGTGAAAAGGCCAAAGAACACGGCATAGACAGCTGGATTATTATGGAAAGTTTCACAGTATATATATATATATATATATAAATTGAAATGTGTGTGCCCTAGTAGCAATAACCCATCGGTCGATGAGAGGCGGGTGAGTTAAATCCGAGGAGAAGGAGCAATGGCCGATCACGGCTTTTCATCCAAAAAAGGGGAAATTTCATCGGCAACTGGTACAAAATGTCCGCTCGGGGGACCATAAAGCCGATCATCGTTTCCCGACGACTCCGATGAAATAATGAAAAGAAACCGATAAACTGTTTAAAATATATTTGTTAATAAAAAATAAACGACTGGCAGCAAAATTTTCAAAAAATGTCCGTTCTGTTTATTATGTTTTCGTTTTTTGTATGCTAAATTTCCGTTTTTCTGAAAAAAAAAATCTTTCAGCTTCCTCCCCCGGGCCCGAACCTTGAGCGTACTGATTACGAGACAAGCGCGATACCCCTAGACCATCGAATCTTATCGTGCGTAAGGCAAAGTGTGAAGTACCAGTTATTTTAGTCTCAGATTGGGAGTTTGGGTGAAATTTTGACAAAGTGTTGTTCAGCTATTATTAATAATAGTCAAATTATTCGATTGGTAAGAAATTAATTTCACTTTTTACCAATGTATGTAAGTAGCAACAACATTCATAATTAATAATTAAAAAACAATATTGCCAATTGTATAGGAATTTTAGTGTGATTTTAACTTTCATATTTCTTCGATAACTTTTAAAAATTAACTGATTTCTCTTCTTGCTGTTTACATTAAAGAGGTTACAAAAGAGTTGCTCATTGTAATGAAGTTTCCGTTTTTCTTATAATGCAGCTGACGCTCAAAGATTTTCTTTTCTTTTTTTTAAACACATTTTTTAAAAATTATTTAAATATTACAAACGATTTTTATATAATAAATACTTACATTTTTTGTAAATATATTTTTTCAAATTTAAATTTTGTGGGAGGGGGCAAGGGGGGGGATACCACCCCCCTGCCCCCTCCCAACCCCAATACAAGAAATTTGAAGTAAATTATGCGATTAATTCAAGAATTGTTCAAAATTTCCCTTAGATTATGCAAAGGCACATCTAAATTACTCAAATATTTATAGGAATTTGGGTAAAATGTAAACCACTGGGGACACCTGCAAGGCCCGTTTACTATAGAGCTGCAGTTTCGGACAAGATATTGTTTATCGGTTTCCCATCGGCAAAACTGCTCGTCTAGATCACTTCTATCCATGAATAAAAATTCATCTATTACAGATAAACTAAAGTGCACTTGCCGATGACTGAAGTCGGCGAGTCGATGAGTTAACGATGAGTCGATGAACGACCGAGCAGAAAACAAGCAGTCATTGCTACTAGGGTGCGGTGGCGCCTGACGATAGAGCACACCATTTCAATTTTCTATTCCATATCCGAATCATGTGGATACATGTGGTTAGGCTTAAAGTCCACCTGGTCTCATTTGGGGCATTATATCCAAATTATCCACTCTTTCATTGGCTTTGAAGGCTATATTTATACACTTTTTTCGGTATAAGCTCGTTTGGCAACATGTGCTATCTGCTTTTCTTATTTTTATATATTTTTTTCACTTTATCAATGGATTATCTTGGGATTCGACATTACGTAAGTTAGCTATTCTATATTATATATATATATATATATATATATATATATCATACTTTATTACTGTGGGTGGAGTCTTGGAGTCTGGTTGCATATAGATTCCCCTGGGAGCAATAGTAGCTCTAAGCCAAGAAAACAAGCTGCTCTCAAGAGATTGTATCTTTTATCTTGTGAAAATTACTACTTACCAAGATCGTGTGTTACCCCTGAAACTTTACAAAATGTCAATTCTGCACCTGCGGCTTCGTGCCAATATCGGACTTTAAAAGTAGTTCGGAAAGGTAAATTGGCAGTTATGGGCTACTGAAAATTGTGGCAAAACTCGAAGCACCAGAATCGTTGAGTGTGATTTTCTGAGTTAAAACTGTATGGAGCGTGTCATCAGTGGTGACATTCTGAATTAATTTTCTTTCGCGCACATGTCCTTCCCCATGGTCGGATTCCGGAAAATTTCGTAGCCTCCTTGTCGGTAGTTTTTTGCTGTACACCACTTTGTGTAGTGAAACATTAACTATGAACACTCTATACATTGCTTTTTCTCACAAAATCAGATTAAAGAAAGTTTCACGTTACCAAGAGTCGTTAACTTAATGTATTTGAAGGATTCACTAATTGTTAACCAATAGATAATTTTCAAGGAGCCTGAACTGTGTAACATTAAATTATCTGTAGAACTATTGTAATTTTAAAAGGTTCTGTTGGTGAGGTGAGATCGAATTTATCTCAGTGAACTTTGTGCACATATTATGATATGCTTTAAAATTACTAAATGACGTTTGAAGTTTTGCGATGCTGAGTTGAAGTCACTTGTCGTTATAAAAATCTGAAGCAGGTATGAAAATTCGCTAGCTAATATTTAAGATGATGCAAAGAGACCTTTGAAAGGTTACAAAACGATGAAATCACTGATGAATCATTCTTCTAAAAAGAAAAATATATTCCGTAGCAATAACTGCAGAGCGACGCATATGCAACATAGAATAATTTAAACGTTAACTGTAGAAACGCATCTTCCTGGTCAAATCTTAGCGCACAGAAGTCGAAGAAAACACATAAACACACAGCACTGAAGAAAAATATCTCGTATTAACCATCATATTAGATCACAACAAGGATATCGGAAAAACCACCAAAAAAGAGCGTTGTTGAACTTCAAGTAGAACTGAAGTTAAAGAAGTACGTAACTTTTTTAAAGGTTGGCAAACCATTCCATAACACCGCACAAAATAATGGCATTCTTGAGTTAAAATTCCAAACTTATCATTATTTTATCAATTAAACAAAATGGGTTCCTGATTGATAATCAACATTGACATAAATAACTGTTGACAGAATCGTATAGGAGAGATACCTCCCACGACGGGAAAGACCGCTCTCAAACGCTTCCAACCGTTACCTAACTGCTTGTGAATGTCTTTTTTTAAGATGCATTGATATGTCACAAGATCAAAGATGGTCGTCATGGGCTTTGCTCTTTGAAATTATTACAAAGAGCAAATAATCATCAACGAAAATATTATTCTTCTTACAGATACTCTTTATTAATCATTCTACGTCATTATCTCATTCGTCAATAACCAAGGCACTGCCAAACTAGCAATACTTCCTCTTCGAAAATTAAGGCAATACGAAATTCTTAAAATTTCCTATCTTCACTAAATCAATTCTCGTATTAGTGTAATTAACTACCCATTCGGTGAATTTAACCAGCTTAGAGTGCCCCTGGTTTTCTCCCCGTGTCATAAGATTTGTTAGTCATCTTCAAAATGAAGACTGCTGCGCGCTCTTGCTGCGTTGCGTCTTCAGAACTTTCCCCCCGTTCATTGTCTTCAATGGGAAAAGACTCACCTGTATTCGCGGTCTTCAAAAATATAAATCAGCTGTGTGGAACACGTAACAGTTTTACGACCGACACGCAAGGATCGTAAATTTTGAGATGGTATTCACAGAATAAATATGTCTTGTTCTTCAGTTGTTGGGAGGGAAGGAGAAAAATTTTATAGGCGGTCTGCATTAAATTAATCGATCATGCTTAAGCTTGGACAATACTGTGGTTTTTTTTATGGAGATAAGGTGTCTTGATGCACGGATATGTGTTTTTACGTTAGTTCATGAATCTATGTACGTTAGGGTGTTTCGAAATCCAAAATGTGTGTTACTTAGTGCAAGCTGGTGGTTCTTTGGCTATACCTTACGAGAAAAATTAAAAAAAAAATTGTGCCAATGAAATGGGATAATATGTAGTCGCTCATCTTCGTGAGAGCTAAAAAAATATATGATTTTGTGGCTCTTTAAACTTTTGTCTAAACTAAAATGTTTGCTTTTAATGCAGGTGGGTTGTTTCTAGGTGTCATTGAACAAGAAAAAAAAATTGTGTTAGGAAAATCGAATAATATCAAGAGAGCATTCATCTCCGGAAAAATTTTAAGAAAAGTAATCGAAGAGCAGAATTCAGAAAAATCATTTTGTAATCTTGATTACGTTAATAAAATATTTTTAAAGAACAATAATTAAAAAATTTAAGATTAGTTTTTAAAATTTACTTGAAATTACAATAAAAAATAAGCTTTCTTTTCTTCAGAAAAATGTCTATGAACCTAATCATTTTCATTAAGTAAATTCAAAAACTTTGTCAAATACTTTCAAAATAAAAAATTGAAATAAAGATGGATTAAAAAGAAGTTTTCAATGCTGTCATTCATAAGAAATAAAGTGAATCAGATAAAGGGGATGGTATTTAAACACTAGGCAAACACCTCGCTTTTAAAAAAATTTCCGTACTGTGTGTCTTGTAATATGTTTACATCATTTTCGTAAGGGGTTAACTGATAAATCAAGAACCTATTAAAGTATCTATATAAACATTTTTCTATAACCATTATTAACAGAAACGAAAAATTAAATTTCAGCGTTATTGCACACATTAATTTAGTGAGCGAGCATTCACGAAGTACTGGTGACAAACGTGAATTAATATAACCACAGGATGATAAAAAACAATTGAAAACATCTTACAAAGCTAAAATAAATTATTTGTGGCACGACCCTTTAATCGATACTATATGAATTTTTCTTTAAAGCAATATGCATTCCTGACAAACTCTTCCATTTAATTGCGATTCATGAAAAAGCATCCACCCCTATTGACTGTTTTTTCTTTTCTTCTGTACGACTGTGGTGGGCAAAAATGGCTTTGCTTACTTTTTTGGATGCTTTTTTCTTTCTCAATCGATTCCGCTTTTGCAGTTGTGTTTTACAAGTAATTCAAAAACGCATTAATTTGTCATTAGGCTAACATCAGAGGCTTCCCTTTGTCATTCTCACTGTGGAGACTAATTTTAAATATGATTAATGAGGTACAGATATGCATAAATTTCGCAGAAGTATTGATCCGTATTGAAATTTTCCTGAAAAAGAATATTGGTCTTGACTGCCCGTTGAAAAAAAAAATTATGCAGAAAAAAATGCCACATCCGACAGGAGGACAGGACAAAAATGTTTTATATATAATACTGCAATATCAGCAGTTAATTTCAAAATCTTTAAAACGATTGTTTCGTTCGCTTAAAGGAAAACTATATAAAATGAGAATAGGAAACGGAATTTAGGTATAAGCATTTGTTTTCATACAAATAAAGAAGAAATAGTTGCTTACACGATACCACTTTTTAATGCAAGAAATTAATTAAACTTCATGATAAATTTCGATGCGTTTTAAAGGTACTTTGAAACAGATGCTCAAAAGGAGTAGTTGCATAAATAACAATTTACTTCTTTTTAAAAAACTATTTATTTTGATGCAAGTTAAATTGAACATGTTAACCATCGATCTCGTGGTGACCAGCTTGACGAAACGTCTTAATTCACAATTAAAAAGCGGTAAAGTGGAGAAAATTGTGATGTTAAAAGGACCTGACCCTGGCAGAAACAAACACTTGGCCGAGATAACCAACGACAATTACAGAGTTATAAAAACTTTAGCCCAATGGAATTAAAGTAAGCAAGCAGAGATTGGATAATTTTGAAAGCTTGTGCATGGTATCAAAAATAATTGAAATAACGTACGCCAAAATAATATCCAAATACAGGGGGGGGGCGAAGGGAATGAAAAGAAAACTTTGCTATTGTTAATCGGCATAGGAAAAAACGGTTTTAGCCTAGGAGTCGTCGCACAGGCGGAAATAGTTAGTCAAAGGCTATTGTTTGCTGTAAAAATATAAATTTCGAAAGCCGAAGAAAAAAATAATGAGAACAGAAAATAAAAGTTAAAATGCTTGATTTTAAACAGAATGAATTTTGGAAACTGAAAACAAATGATAGTGAATACGAAATATGTAATCTACATCACAATACCAGATATATTTCTAGTCAAAGGAGAAAAACTATCAAGGCAATTTAGCCCCTATTATATGGAGGACAATGTATATTTATTTGATCTTTTCGTTTCGGAGAACATAAAAGATAACCTATGTGTTACCCTTGAAAAGATACTATAAAACACTTTTGTTTATTAGAAATTGAATATGCATACATACTTGTAACTTAAGCTTACTTTGCATATTAGATCGCAATTGGTCGGGTTGGTTAAGTCTATTCCAGAAAGATTTTTCGATCCTTTTAGAGTAATTAGATTTCCTAATCTAAGGAGATGAAGTCTTTTAAAGGGATTGGTTCCCCCTTAGAAACTTTAATAATCTTCATCAGTTTACCCTAATCTAGGGAGATGCTTAGGAAATATATTCCAAATACTTTTAATAGAACCAAAAATGCGTCAAGAAATTTTTAAGAAATTACGTTGCATTACCCGGGCCTACCAAAAACAATTCTATAATATGGCTCATTGGCCATTCATCATCATATACTTCTTGTATTCCATAAAAAGGGTTAGATTATTAGAGCTGTTAACGACATTTTTGAGTTTATCTGTTGGCATATTCCTGCTATGCATGTCTTAAAAAAACGACAGCTAGTTGCAGATTTATTGGTCAGTCTGCAAGGACTTGAAACTTTATTTTTATAGGGACAGTTAATTGCGCTTTAAACAAAGTTTAAAAATTCTCAAGTATAAAAAAACAATTAAATACTCATGTGAAAACCATGAAATTGAAATCAAAATTTTTCTCAATTTCTCCTCTAAATTGCAATCAATTTAGTACTCTATTTCTTTCTATTAAAAAAAAAAACATGAAAAAAAAGAGAAAGAAACCAATAAAATTAGAGAAAATAAACTTATTATGTTTGAAGGAATATTAAAAACCTTTTTCAAACCTGATCACTTTTCCAAACTTTTATAATGTTCAATAAAGTGTGATGTATTTTAATTTGTTGTACCCGTTGTTTCAGTTCCTTAGGAAACAACATCAATGTTCTTGTTGGTTAGACGAAAATAGTAAACAAATTACCATTTCTTTTAGGCAGTGCTTATACACTTTATACAAGAAAACCAGCTTCTAAGTGACCATTATTTCTTCAACTTGATGCAATATTCTTGTAGCTTTTATCTTACTTAAAATGTAGGTAAACGACTTTCGAAAGAGATCGTCTCCAGGGAAGCGAAGCAGGATAAAGAAAACCCAATAATGGGTATGGTGAACAAGAGTAACAATAAAAAATTTGGTTATTGATATAGATATCAATCTGTCTTAGAATGTTTGAGGTATAATATGTTAAAGGCGTTTATATCAGTAATGTTTGATGGACATACGCGTTACTTTTTATAGCACGCGTAATAATAGTAAGAGAAAAAGCCTTCTTTTCGGAAAACCTATATTTTTTAGACTAATCTATGTTATAACTAAACTTTTGTGGCATTTGCATGTATGCATGTATGTATATATGTTACTCAAATAAGAAAAAGCAATGCATATATATTACTTACAAATAAGAAAAAGCAATATATATATATATGTATGTATTTATGTATATTTATTACTCATATAATAAAAGCAATGTATATATATATATATACGTATGTATGCATATATATTACTCAAATACGAAAAAGCAATATATATATATAAATACATGAAATCACAAGGGCTGTTAACCCATATCGTACCAAGCATTAAAAAATATTTCTTTTTTATGAAATCTTAAATATATTTTTCTTTACAAACTATATATACACATAAAAAAAACTTACCAAACTTTTGTTAGCTTTATCGGCACATACTGTCCTAAAAGTAGGATAATGGTTTAATTCACTACTATCGTTCTTAGATAAGTAGAATGGGAGAAAACATCGTAAGCATAGTCCACCGTTATATATTTTACATATTGTGGTTTGTTTTCCAGTACAAGGTTTTAGTTAGCCTCTTCTTTCTTCTGCGCTTTTTTACGATAACATGCTCATTTCAAAGTTTAAAAAAATCTGCATTGCCCTGTTGAAGACCTAATTTTTTTGCAAGATGATGTTTTCTTGGAATAGTAATTCCCAGATAAGCAACTGTTATGTGTCTAAAATCAAGTAAGCTCAGACTAGAATCGTCAAGTAACTGATTGGACTACTCTGAAGCAACAAGTGCTGTTTCAAATGCATTAACAAATAATGGCCAGTACTATTCCTTGTTTCGAATCGAAGTAAAATAAGATGCAGCATGATTATCAAACATGCCAACTTCGTTTTTGTATTTATTGTAGGATGTAACACAAACCGGTATCTTCACCTGTTTTCTTCCATCCTTGTACTCTTTTTTCTACTGTAAATATAATTTTTATTTTTCTGAAATTGTTCTTTACTGAAACAACCCGAATGTTATCCCATCGGACTTCTGCTATTTTTTTCTTTGTATCCAAATTGCTGTCAGAAAAGCATCACTCCAATTTCGACTTCTGATGACGAAATTGGAGACTTAGATATTCTATGTTCTCTAACAGTACCTGCAACAATAATGCTGTAATTTGCAAGAATGGGTGATAATTCGTGAGAAAAAAAGAAACTATCCATATAAATTTTATTATCTCATGATTTGTAATAATTTACCACAGCTTCTAGACAACTGTTTGAGATAATGGTTCCTTCACGGTTTTCTTACATGACTGATTCTTTTTCACCTTTGGATATTTTTCTTTTATCTTTCTTGAGTTTTAATAGCTTGGATTTTGGATGTTGATGGCAAACTGTCGATAAACGTAGGCTCTGTTTTATTCTGCTTTGCATTTTGGTGTGGTATAATGTAATGCTGTAGCCCGTCGTACGAAGTTAGCATCCATAATTTATTACCAAATTGTACTGGTTTTCCTTTTATATAAATCTTACGGTTATGCTTTCCAAAGTACTTAGCAAAAAAGGTAGCAGTGGATTATACCTTCATCCTATCTTTAGGACAGTCGAAAATGTAAGGAAAATAGACCATCTAGATACTTTTTCATGTATAATGTTTCTCCGGTGTTTAAAACGGTAAAAAATAAACTAACTAGACTATTACCTCAATAAATTTATATATTATTCTTCAAAGGAAAAGCTTTTTAAATAATCATGTGTTGAAAATGTAAAAAATAAATTTTCAAGTATAGTTATTTTAAAAATAAAAATATACCAAACATTTATTTAAATGAACAATAAAGACACGTGTATATATATTGAATTTTTAAAAATACATTATCTTTAGCTTGAATTAAATTATTTGAAAGGATTTATATAGAAGTAGCACTTATGCATGGTGTCCTATTTTTAGGACGATGTTGAAATATGAGTTAAACAGCCGCTTAATTATGAAACATGAGAGTAAAATAAGAAATTACTTATAACTAGACCGCGGATTATATGCACTTAAAAAGTGACAAAATATGCATGCAAATATGCATCAAAAAATCTAAAAATATGCACTAAAAATCTAAAAATATGCACTAAAAATCTAAAAATAAGCACCAAATAACTGAAAATATACTCACATATTAACAGAAAATAAAAACGTATTTACTTCTAAAAGTATTTTCTATCGTTTACCTTGAAATTATGACACCTTTTTTCTCTCTTTGAAACTTCAAAACATCATGAAAGACAGAATGAGAAATTTTTATCCACAATCTTAGTGATATGAAATATGAATTAAAACTGCTTTCAGTAATTTTTGTTGCAATACACAGCTAAGTGTTTTTCTAAATTTTCAATAGTAAGGCTTTGTCTTTTATCATCTAAAATTGTTTTATATGCTGAAAATGCTCTTTCAACATCAACGGATGTCACTGGACAGTACTTGGAGTATTTCGCTTTGGATGGTTCTAATTTTTCCGGAAATTCACTCCCCTCACCATTAATAAAATTATTTATTTTATTCACCGCCAAAAATCCTGAATTTTTATTTAAAATAAAATTCAGTTTCTCACTGATTTCTTCTTCTAATGACTCTGGAATCTTACCAACGCATTCCTGTACTTTTACAACTTGACTCATTACATCACTCAGAAGCAGATTTTGATATTCTAATTTTGTGATGTTTGATGTTAAGAAGGAAAAATGTCTTTCGATTATAGATAGAGCTTTTCGGATAGACATATCGCTAAGCATTTCTTCGGATATGAAAAAAGAAGAAGAATCGGCGCTGTCCAAAGTATTAACTACATCTTTTATTGAGATAGGTCTTGTCCATAATCCGAAATCCCCGTCTTCATCAGGGTGGACATGCTTGCTTTCAGTCTAGCCATTTTTGAAATTTTAATATATAGGCTGACTTCGAATTTAAATTGTTAGAAATACACACGAAAGAAACTGAAAGCGTATATGCTATTTTGCTGGGAAACTGCGGTTGTATAAATTTTTCAAAGCATGGAACTTAAAGAGTTAAAGAAAAAAAAATACTGAAAGGAAGGTTGAAAAAAAAGCTACAAATTCAAAGCGAAAGAGATTAAAATATGCATCCAACAGAGAAAATGCGTCATTTTATGCAAAATCATCAAAAACACCTGAAATATGCAATTGCATATGCAAATATGCAATTGCATATAATCCGCGGTCTGCTTATAACTAACGAAAATGACCAAAAGAGTCTATGCCAAAATACAAACAACAAAATAAATATATAAATTGGCAAGCTTCATCGGAAGAAGATTGACTTAATCAGTCTATATATATAGATTTTGAGCTTGATGCATGGAAATTCATATGTTAAGTTTACAAAGTAAATTCTTTTGAAACTTATTTTAAAATCTGCAAAAGCAGCTAATTTTAAATCCTTGTCCAAGCAGTTTACAATAGCCTTGCTCGTGTGTTAGAGTGTGATATAATGTAGTTAGATTAGAGGTACCTGCTTTTCCTGCTTTTGCAACAAATGCAATGCATATTGCAAAATTTTAGAATTATGTTCTAAAAAGTGTCAGAGATAGGAAGATAAACATTGGCGCCCTTAAACCAGTTTTCAAAAGCTCTTGACAGGAAAAAAAAAATTACACCGAATGTCTGCGCGTTTCAGGGGTTGTGCAGAAACCACAAAAACAGTAAATAATAATAATAATAATAATTTTTCTGCATTCCAGCATTAAACTTTTAGATTCAAATTCCTTTATCCCTAAACATCTTTGTTTAAAGATATGTATGATATATTTTATGATGAAAGGCAGATTTTATACATCATCTCAGTAATGTATAGGACACATTTTACTAAAAGAGATTTTCTTTTCGTATGGGGTATGTTCCTGCAGAAATGACTATTTACTTGTAGAAGGTTTTGTTCTACTTATAATATACGCCTCAAGGAAGAAAGTTTTTGTTAAGGGAAATGGCAACTCTGTTTCTTTCCCAGAATCCTACTCAATGAGTTTTTTTAGTTCTGATTTGATTTGAAAGGTTGCATTCGTACTGTTCATTCGCTAATGCAATTTGTAATATTTATTATTCAATTCGGTGGTGCTAAATCGTACATATTCGAAATCTATTAATTTCAAAATAAATGTAAACAGTGCTAATGTTATTCTAGAGTGGTTTGTTTTATTGTGTGGCCAGTTCTTGTTTTTAATTTTGCAGTCTGTAAGCGTATGGGATTGGGGTGAGCATCGTCCTAAATTCCATATTCAATTTTAAGTCAATATATTATTCGTGGATTTTCTTAGATAGCAATTCATTTCAGTCGCCCTCATTTATGTTGGCAATATTTGTTAACAGGGTCCGTATAGAAATTATTTTAAAAGTATAACTTTTTAAAAATTAGCGAGAAGAATTTTTTCTTAACGCAGTCTTTTTTTCCTAGCTTATTTAGAACATTTTTTTCAATTTACATTGACCACTTGTCCCTAATAGATAAAGAATTAAAGCATGTTACCACCATTTTGGGGAGCCCAGTATATATATACACATAGTACGATGTATGCCTCTAGTTAAATACTATTGTGAGATTGCAGTAAACAAGTTTATGATTCAAATGCTTAACTGTTGCCACGCTTATTGCTAAATACTAAATCCCAAGCTTAAAAAAAGTAACATTAGATTCTTGTTGATCAAATCTGCATGAATATATTCCATGAGACATACATTCAAACTTGGGACTGATGAGTAAAGGAGTACGAAGTACAAGACCTTGAGCTGCTTTTGGATAGTACAAATGATTCCAAAATTGAAAGGAGAGTTAGGAAAGCAGAAACTCAGCGCAGTGTCAGATGCTTAATGACTAACATAGAATATCTTAAAATTGTGCGATCACTTTGAATGATAATTTTTCTTAGTAATTGATATCCTGAAAATCATTTTCTAAAATTAAACGGAACTGTATAGATACTGATTTTTGTATCTTATTCTTCTATTTTAAAACTAATGATCACACAAACATCACGTATAACACACTAAAACGTTGGATAACAAGTATATACGATCAGTTTTTTGTGTGCATTTAAATAACTTTTTTCTAAATAGCTTCGTTTGCTCCATCTTGTTAGTCTTTCATATAAATGTGATAGTCCATTTCCAATTTAACTATTAACACTCCCGTCTTTGTAGGACTATGAAACCTTAAGAGTGGAAATTTAAGTCCTAACCTAAGAATGTTCTTTTGGGGAAATGCATGTACATCATTCGAACACAATGTTAGTGGGATTCACATGTACGAAAAAATTATGAATTTGAATACTGCTAGAAGATAACGAGAATGATACTTAAAAGACAAGATTCTAAGAAAGGGATTATTTATTGTATGTGCGTAATAGGAAAATAAAAAAGATATTGATAGAAGTTTCGAAAGACAATGCTAGGAAATATACAAGACATGAATTTCGAAGTAAAATTAATCTTTTAGATTTCATTAAAACTTTTTAAGAAGAAAATGATGTAAAATTATTTGACCTGCATCATATGAACGTTTCAGGCTCAAATTATAACTATTTGAAAAATCGATTGTTCTATAGCTAGTTATTAATAATTTCAACTTTCATTGTTAAATCAAACTTTATTTGATAGTGTGCGATTTTTTATGAAAATTTCAAAAGCCTATAATGATGGAAAGTCTGCAATGCATCAGCTGGTATGTCACTTTCAAGTATAATACACAACTTTTAGTATTTATTATTTCTCATTTAAATAAAATAAAAATTTAAGTTTTTATGCAACAACAACAAAAAAAAAAAAAGAAACAAGAAAGAGTATTTTATGTTTATCTGTAATGTCATCTATTGTTTTTCTGTTCTAAAACAAAGTCCCATGAACCAATAAATAAAGTTAATGCACCCCAAGACGATCATCAAAAGTTAAAAAAAAAGATAGGCATTTTATTTACAGGCAAAGAACTACGGTTTTTTTGCATAAACTGTTTATCTGTAATGATTTAACCCCATTTCAGTCAATTTAAAATGTTGGAAAGTGTTCATGTTATTTATTTCAGTTCTAAAATGTTTCATAGGTTTGAAAATATTATCGGGTATTAATGTAAAATTACTCATATAAATTTGTATCTTGAAATTATAGTGGATATTAAATGTATGTATATATACATACACATTTAACATCCACTTTCATGTAGGTTTCCCTGATTAATTATTTAAAATTTGAAAAGTCGATAATGGAATTCTTATAGATGTTTCGTAGCTTTGCTGGAAAATGAGATAAAAGGGATCGTAAGGATTTATAAGGAATTGATAATTTTAAAAATGAATTTTGGATTTGCAGATATATGATTTAAAGTTTTTTATTTCTTATAAATTTGACGGCATACTTTAAAAAATGAAGCATAAGTTATTTGAAAAATTTTAATTACTTAGTTTTAAAAGTGCAGTATATAAATAATGCTTGACTCTTTTACAATATTGTTTACGATAACTGTCTGTTGTCATATCTTATATATATATATTGCTTGATCAAGATTTACAATTTAGCACCATAACTCGATGACACTTGAATTCAAAAACACGACGCAAAATATTTAAAACTCTGTAAATTGATAAACTCTGCCACAAATGTCATATATGAAAGTAAATTTGCAATTTGTGTGAGTCTAAATAATTCCTGAGGTTACACAGTTTGCCATTTTCCTCGAGATTAAAATAAATAAACCATTTTCTACTGCCAAACTATGGAAGTTTTCAATGAGAAACGCTTTATCAGAATTTTTTACAATACTATGCATTAAAGCACAAAATGCATGTAATATAGCACAGGAAACATTTAGTAATATGCCATATTAATGTCTCGTGTATGTTAAATTAAATATTTTTGTTGCATTCATAATTTAAGGTCGATAAGTAATATTATGTTGATATATATCCTGACTGCAAAAAGACTATCTGAATTTTTCTTTGTAACTTATTTGCTTAACACTTTTTAGTTTTTTTTCGCTTCTATTTTTCAAAGAATAAATTACTAATAAAAATAAAATTCTTGCTTTATGAAATTAGATGTGACAGTTCACATTTTTGATTTAAAATATTTGTAAATCTTAAACATACTGCAATAATGATGAACAAAGATCCTTTATTACAGTAAATATTAAAACATGATGTCCCAAAAAGTGGTTAGCGATTAAAAAGGTGGTGCATTCGAATTGAGTAACACAATTATTTAAAAAAATAAACATTAATAGAAAAAAATTATTAATCCTCTAAAAAAATAAGTTATGCAATTTTAGTTATACTGGAACAAAAAATTGCCAAATTTAAATCATTTTTTTTAAAGCAACACATAAAAATGTATCCATTCCATAGGACTTGTTCTATCAAGGAAAGAACTTACAACGTTGCTAAATTTTGTATAATTTTATTAAATTACCAACAAGACCTTGTAGCCGTTAAGGTCGATCTTATTGATGCAAACCCTGCTAGCAATTTTGCTCGGATTACCACCGGCTACGTAGCCAGCTAATGAAGTCCCGAGCAAAATTGCTAGTAGGGAAGATCTGATGATGCTTTTATTCATTGCAAAGGTATAAGTAACATATTTGAAATAAATATATGGATTGTAAGCACGGCTTCTCATACTCGTCAACATAATTTTCTTTTTTTTTTTAGATTTTTATGGGAGTTTCTCGCCAGTTACAAAATTGTTGGTGTTGTATGACTTGGCCTGGGTTGCGAGTTCTTCTGCCGCATGCATAATTAGAAGAATTCCAAGTATGAAGTCACTAAAGTAAAATTTTGCAATTTCGTGAAAAGAGTGTTCTTGGAGAAAATATTAAAAAGTGCATGCAGTATATGTAAACGTGATGTTTTATTTGAAGTATTGGCTATCAGGCTGTCATATGACCAAAGACCTGAGCATTGCAGACTTGTTGGTGTGACAGTCCTATAGTTTCAATGGATATTGATCCTTAATCGCGCGGCAGTTGCCCCATGTATGTCCAGTGCTATTCTCTTCTCCCCAAAAAAATAAGTAGTTAAATGACCCCAACGATAAAAAGTACATCCTTTGTCATCGTTTGATTTAACTACAAGCAACATTGCGGTCAATCGAATCGCCATGTTCCCCACAGTTAAATCAACTAATGGCAGCGGCTGCACTTTTTTAGTGTTAGGCAGTTTATCCAGTATCGATGTAAAAATGTTTGCGCGTTAAAAGGCATTTCGATTGTGGGATTATACTCCAATCAAGTTCAGCTGTAATGATTTTCTAAATAAAAAGAATGATACTCATACTTTTCTTCTTCATACGCACTGGACAAGCCCGACCCCTTCGGGTTTACGGTTTCGCTTCCTTCCAGGAGAAACGCTCTTGCCAAGAGACTGATTTTATGTAAATTATTGTAGCGATGAATGGTGGGCTTTAAACGTTGCGCATACTAATATACAGATGATAGTATTCAGAGTAGCATTATTTACAAAATTGAACAGTTAAATTATTATTATTAAAATTCATTCTTGATATTTTGAAGCAAAAAGTCGTACGCAAATTTAAAGAATTCATCACATTACGACTTTTTTATATCATCTGCGAAACAAGAGTGAAACGTTTTATTGGCTCAGATATAGAATTCACCTTTTCAAGAAACGGATTACACATGGAAACAGATCTTCCTCGCTACAAATAAAAGATCATTTTTACAATTTCTCCACCCCCGTCCTTCCCACAAATAAAACATATATCGAAATAAATCCGCAGTTAAACTCTTTCATCACAAAATGTCACGATAAGACCTCTAGTGTCGATATAAACATAAAGGTATAAAAATCTTCCCGTAAAATACAACTCCTCTTATCCGCAGAGTAAAAGAGAACCAATTTCTGCTCTTCCAAGAACAGAAAGCAATACCAGGTTTCACATAAACCTTAATGCGTCCCCCGGCGAACGTCTGAGGTTTACAGTTAGACAATCGTTTCGTATCCGCAGTTTAAAAGCGAGATGTTCTTTTTTTTCTGGGATTTCTTCCCAGGAATTTACATGTTTTGCCACTTCGGGGGATAGTATCGATTCAGTCAGGTTTATCATCAGTAACGTGCAGCAGGCTAGAGTTTGGCTTTTCGCCTAAGT
This sequence comes from Cheiracanthium punctorium, assembly GCA_038373885.1. NCBI lineage: Eukaryota > Metazoa > Arthropoda > Arachnida > Araneae > Cheiracanthiidae > Cheiracanthium > Cheiracanthium punctorium. Next base: position 1,082,760 of record JAWZYV010008216.1, on the reverse strand, counting down.
AAATGGTTTTAACTTTTTATACACGATGCGGATATTTTGGGCGGAAGCATTACGTATTTAGGGTTGCTCCTAGGCAAACAATTATTCAATGTGAGGGATCGTAGTGAGAAGTGCTGAGTTCTTCTGATTTAAAAATAAACGAATCTTGTCGAATGAATCAATAAAAAAATCGTATCAAAGACAAAAGTACCATCTTTGAATATATTACTACATAATAAGTAATGAAAAGTAGACTGAAACTCTCCATTGAGCTACTGCGGGATCCACAATAATTCTTTGGCCCTAAAATCAAAGAAAAATCTTAAAGTGTTCCACTCATCAGAACTTTATACATTAATTGTCAATAATGCATTTGAAATTTGTGGAAATCAATGTATATTTACATGATTTAAAGCATAGACAGGCAGTATCGATGTATGTAAAATGAAATCAGATTTTACTTAATTACCTTGAAACATTACAGTATCTGGATATTATTATAGATTGATATATATATTTAAATTTGAAATGGTGCTAAATCATTGAAACTTTAAAGTGTAACCGTCATTATAACATCTGGTATGATACATCTGATTTTAAGGGACAGCTGATAGCATTTCTTAATAAAGCATTCATCAAGAAGTAAAGATAAGAAATATACTAATGATTTTTTTTTGCCGCACTATGAATAAACACTGAAGGACTGTTGCCCAAGGACTGCAATGCGATGTAAGTGTGCGTTCTAAATAAATTAATTAATTAATGAACTAGTTTGATAGTAAGGTTGTGCATTGATATATGTTATACGTACATCTAACTATCTGTGCATTCTTTGTTAAAAGTGAAATCAATCTAAAGATAGCTTTAAAACAGTATTTTATTTTGGCAGTTTAGAGAACACTGCTGACTGGCAATTGTTCTTAATAAATCCAAAGCTATTATTTTGAAATGCCTGAAATTTTATTAAAAGCCATTTATGTGCTTTGTATTTATAGTGCAGTAGGAATAGGTACTTTTGTATGCAAAATATGAGGACTGAAATCTGACTGGTGGAATGTTTACTTAAGACCTTGGTTATCATAAAATAACATACTACTGCACATTCTTTTGGTGCATTTTTGCATCAAGTCCCCCTACACTGCTTACGATACTTGCATTGGCTCCTGCTCCAGTTAAAAGTTGTTATTCGAAAAAACAAAATTTCGCTTGCGGACTTCAGGCACAAAGGAAAATGAATTAATTACGCCAGGGACTCAAAAACAAAAGCAAAAAAAATTCAGGATGATTCTTCATAAGCTGCAATATACACTATAGATGAAACAGCAGTGGCCTTTATGAAACCTTCTAAAAAAACTCTTCAACATTGAACTGTACACCAAAAATTTTTGAAAAGTGACACATCCTGCTAAATTTTCGATTTTTAAGAATTTTTTCTAAACGTTTCGTACCTGATAGAAATTTATCATCTATTGTCAATATAATACAGCATGCAATGACGTATTTAAAAAATTCTGAAGGGGCTGACATAATTAGTTCATATGTATTTATGCACCAAAATTACACGATTTTATTTTTTCGAAATACACCGTTAAAAACAGTTTCGACACAAAGTATGCGTACTGGAAGGTCATTCGCAGAATGCTTACTTGAGACCCAGCACAAAAGGAGTCCTCTGGAGTCTGATTGCTTGATATCTTGTCTGATCGTTTGTTACATATTGTGTTACACATTCTTGCTTAGTGATCCATTAGTTCTAATCACGTGATGAACACTTTTGATGACGCAAAGATGGATACTTTTGCATTCTTGCAAGAATTCCATTTACTCTACATTGCTGTCACATCTTGGAATGCAGACAGACGTTGTATGTGATATTGATTCTAAGACCCATAGTGAATGGAATGAATCATGGATCGCTAAAGACGTAAAGGATATTCAAAATTCGATTTCCACTTTGCACGACTACAACCCATTTAAGATAGATGATGAAAATAACGTACTTTACAATATTTACACTGGCTCATTAGCTGAAAAAGTAATGGCAGAATGTCTTTTCAATGTAAAAAAATCTGGAAAATCTTTAATAAACCACTTTGAAAAAGAAAATTTTGGAATTAAAGGAGAAAAGTGTATTCGATACTATAAAGAAAACGCCCTTTTGTAATTTCAGTTATAGACCAGAACAATCTCAAAGTTCCGATAAACAATTGCAAGACACAAAAGACATGACAAAAGTGCAACAAACATTCGTATCAGCTTTACAGAGCGATTTTGATCTTAGGATCACATGAAACATTGGATTATCTAAAGTACTTTTGATAAATATGTTTTTGTAGAAAATCGCCGAAATCAACTTTGATTCTTGAGATAGAAAATACACATAGGTGTGGAAGACAAACTTTAAAATACATTACGAGCTCTGATAACTCAAAAATTTATATTGTAGATGGTAAGTCCATACATCAAATACAACTGAAAAGTTCAGTACATTTCGTGAATTTTGTTGAAGCATTTTATAAAACAATTATGATGCGTTTGTCTCAGGCTTCCGTTGAACAAGTTGATATAGTATTCGTTCGCTATGATGGCATCTCTATTAAGTTTTTAGAGTTAAAATTAAGATCTAGAGAACAAATACCATTAATCAAATCATTATATCAAGTCCTTGAACGAAAAAACGTGCAGCCGGAAAAGCTTTTATTGTGAGTAGAGAAAATAAATTAACGTTAATGAAATTCATCTGCAGATATGCTTCCGCACATGCAAAAGTTTACGAAAATCGTGAACTGTTCATTTGTGGGGGATTTGATGATCCCACGAAATGTCTTTAACTGCAGGGGTTAATATTTACCGAGATTATAGATCTGAAAACTAACCACTTAGAAGCTGACTCAAGAATGTCCTGCCATACATTCCATGCTGTCCAATCGATTCACAGATCGGAGATCCTCATTCTGAGTTCTGTAGATGTTTTTTTGCTAAGCATTTATTTCTGAAATACGCTTCAATTAAATTGTCGGGGGTTGTGGTTTGAAGGATCACCAAGCAAGAATTGTGTGTTGCCATGGCATTTGATTGCAGAATCGCTTGGTCAAAATATATGTTGTGTCTTACCTGCGTTGTAGTCTTTAACTGGATTACAACTTGTCGCATATGAAATAAAAAAACAATTTTTCAGGCTGCATCCCAGTATTTTGTTCTAAATGCTCTCTTAGTTTTGCAAATAATACGACTTTAACTATGCAACAGTTTCTAGAGCTGGAAAACGTTTGCCTTTTTCTGATCTCCAAGAAAAAAACAGCAGGTGAACTTACTATATGAATGAAACTATATAAAATGATATAAAATATATAAAATAATATAAAATGATATGTCAAGCCATAAGTTTTAGTTAAAGTTTCCAAGAGCAATGTGCACTTCAGATATATTTTACATACACTGTTTAAGGGCATCAACGCAAACGTATGTATGAAAATGATCGTCTGAGCTAATATTTGAGCCCATTGATTTACATCAATTTGTCTTATACTGTCATAATTAAATTTTTGTAAGTTTTTAAAACAAGAATAAATGATGACTTTTGTCATTTTTTATCAGACTAATATTAAAAATGAATTAACAGATGAGTTTAAATTCGACCATTTATGGACCATTACCAAGAACATAAATCTCTTAGGAGGCTGCATCATATAAATTATCACGCTCTTGATCGATGCTACGAGATGCAGCAGGCAATCAATTGGGGAGGCTTTGCAGAGTGTACACGTGCATTTCAGGTAATTTAAATGACTTACTAACCAGGCAAGTAATAAACAGAATGAACAGGTTAAGGTATTTTGAAAGACATGCTAGCCATAGAAGTAATAAAAAGCAAAAAATGTGCTAAACGATCATAAAACATTCATAGTCATTGCCAACTCTCGTTTGCCAAAACTAGAGAGTTTTAATATCTCCTTACTCCAGTCATTTTACCAAGAACTGTAAATGGTGAACTACCAGTAAAAGAGTATTTATAATCCAGCACAATAGCACAAACAAAATGATTCATTTGAAAATATTAGGTACAGGTTCAACAACAGTGTCAAAAAAAGACTTTTTGATTTGGCATTAACAGCGTTGACTGTTAAACTGTGTCCCACAAAAATAGTTAAAATCAATAAACTGCACAGTTAAGTAATTCCGTGTATTGCAATGCAACGTTAGAGATGTGAAGTATGTCAAGTAATGCACAATTAATGAAGAGATTTTAAGACAAATTTCGTTTGAACTATTAAAGCAGACACTGTGCCCTATCAATTTCAGACTACTTTTTTCTATCATTTTAGTTAAAATTTTAGGTCGTTTATTTGAAAACAATGGCTGTTATTCATTATGGAATAGTGGAAATGAAACGTAACAACACTACACTCTTTAGGAATTATGCAGTTTATATTCTCCTCAAAAGAGGGCAGACTTTTCAGCTGATATCAGATATTTTTCTGGTCATTTTTTTAAAAGTTTAATCGGAAGAGGGCAATTTTAATGCTTTTTAGAAATTTTTATTGGATAAATAAATTCGGGAAGAATCTAAGCTCTTTTCATAGTCAAATGTAGCTTTTTCAGCTTTCGTATAGTCCATATATAAACCTTCGCTGTATTCTGACTAAAAATATTACTGTTTGGGTGTCATTTCAGTGATGTTAGGCAGTCACGGGATTCTTCAATAACTTGGGAAGTTTTCCTTCTACCTTTGCGGGAGAATTATAAAAGGTGAGAGGCAAGGGGTGGTATGGGAAGAGAAAGGGATTTATCGACTTGTTAATGCTGAACACACATTCTCTTTACTGACATTTATCTGAATTGATGATAGAAACAAGGATGTTCAATCCTAGCCGTTCATTGCTGTCTAATAAATTGATTTGCAAAACTCATTAATCATCTTTAGTGAAAATCGCTTTTATGGAAGGGAGGCTAAGCAAAAGAACTTTTTTCCTCCGTACACAAACAAGTCCGCAGTTTAATGGTGAAATTTAAAATATCCCTTTTTGTAGATGAATTAGAAGCTGTTATGAAAAATATATTTACAGAATATCAATCGTATTTAGCATTGATTCAATAAAGAGTTATTTGAAGGGTGAAATGTACTTTTTAAGTTTTTCGATGCACAAAAGAAACGTATCTGCATTAAAAAAATATCTTTCTTTCCATGATATAACAGTATTATGCGAGTTTTACAATCATGTACTGTAAAGTGCAACACTATGTACACACACTTCTACGTTTATTACATATTTTAAAAAAAGTTTTATTAAAACAGAAAAATATCTTTTTCACTCAATTGCAACGTAATACTTTGTTTGATCTTTCAAAGCTTATTCTAAGTCAGAAAAATAATTCGTTTTTATCCGAAAGCGTATGCCAGTGATCCAATATAGTAAGCAAGTTAAATATCGTAAGTGAGATTGACGTCATTTTGATGTCACGGGTTTAAAAATGCATTACAAATCTAATTATGATGGCAAACTGCGACACAAAAATTATGCCACTAGTGAAATAATTCTGCATAATCTCATTTTAAATTCGTCTTCATTTTTCGCTGCGAAAGAAGGACTCAAAAATAGCTATTCGCTCCGCAGTTCAAAATATCGTCTGAAGGAAATCAAATGTTGAGAATTTCGAGTTTTATTTTACTTTTGTTTGAGACTGTTTTCTCGGGAATCCGGCACCTATAAAATAGTTTCTTTCTCTTAGCGTGAAGGCTACAAGTAGATCAAGAAGGTGACTACCACAAATTTCCACAAAGCCAAGGGAAGTTTACCCTTTTAATGGTAGAATAGCCATTTTGATGCAAATGTCATCGCATGGAATGAAACAATGTGCCATTTTCCAATGTGGCGAAAAACCTTAATCACAAACGTTAAGAAAATGCCTCTTGCATCCAAGAGAATCATAGATTCTTCATTTAATACTCTGATAAACTGACCCTTAGCAAAAGCGCATAATAGATATTGCAAAAATACACAAAAATACGTTACACAACTAATGCATTATGAAAATGAATTGTTAAATAAAAAAGAAAACTGAGCTTCTAAAATTCAAAATTTCATTATAATTTGCAGATTTTTGTTCCAATATTAAAACACTTGAAATCGTAAATTAAAAGTAAGGATATAACAAATATTCGGCCATTGATCGGAAATCGGCCAATTTGGCTGTTTTGTCGAATATTCGGGAGGCTGAATATTCAGTTGGCCAAATATTCGGCCGAATAGTTGCGGCCGAATTCTTTTACATATTCGGCTGAATAATTTCAGAACAAAGAGTAAAAAAGTATTTTTAGCAGGTATTTTTAAATGCATTTACAAATAATATTGCTTAATTATACTTCAATACGTTAATTTCATATTACAAAATACCTTAAGTCTTTGAATTTTAAGCTGAATAAAAAATAATCTAATGTATTTTAATAATATGACAGAAATGCAGACTTTTCTACTTGGAGACACTACTTGACTTGGTTTTCTGCTTTACTTTATGGAGTGGGAATAAAAGGAATCGTTTCGGATCCTCAATTACAAACATAAATTTTGAAAAGCTGCTAAATATGTTTTGTCCAGAGGCTGCAAAACTCAAAGCATGACATGATAAACCATAATTGCCTGCTTAATTAGATTTAACACAGCATATTTATTAAATTATCAATATTGCAAAATATAAGTATGCTGCTATTAGAGTTTAACTCAGTAAAAGGTATTTTTTTCATGACGAAGATTTTTTAGTTTTACAGATAATATACGGTTGCATGCTTTTAAATACATACAAATAATATAAAATAAAATTTAATTAATATTTATTTAGTATTTAATTACAAATTTGAAAGTGATATTTTATATACAATTAAACTGAAATTTTTATAAAATTAATATTTGGCCTAAACTATACACCGAATATTTGGTATTCGGCCTGAGCTATTGGCCGAATATTCGGTATTCGGCTATTCCGCCAAATCACTATTCGTTACATCGCTAATTAAAAGAACTGCAATATTGAAATGCTATTTTATTACGCACATTTTGGAGGAATTATTAAAATTCTAGATGCACACAGGAATGTTTAATAAAGTATCTTTCTATTTGTTTTTTGTAGAGTTCGATATAATTTTACTGTTAATCGTATTAGAATTTTTATTTAATGTGATGTTGTTTCGAATTATATTTTGGTTTTATAATCCTAAGTTCAGAAAAACTTTTTTTTATCAGTTATGTACACCTTTACAGGACTTAATGCTACAGCGTATTTACTATTTTTCACAAAATTTTATACTAGTATATGTAATATCTAATATTTATTGCATAAATATTAGATATTACAGCTCTTTTTCGAGCACAAAATAAATGAAATGAAATAAAATAAAAACAGAAGTTTTTGTACATTAATTTTCATTGCTTGTCAAATACATGTTCTAAAAAAAAAATATCACTTTGAAAACAGCTTAAAACAATACAAAACAATGAACAAGTACTGAACATAAAAAAGAAACCCGAAATCCCTTAAATTGTTTTGGCGTGAAATTGAATAAATTTAACATTCTGATTTTTAAATGTTCTTGGAGCTCATGTTTATATATGAAATTTAACACATTCTTGAATGTTAATATTGTTCAAGCTGATCTGTATTTGACAGCTTAAAACGTACTTGTTTTGAAAAGTGCAGCTGGATGAGACAGCTTTCTGACATAAAGACATTTCAACATAACGCGTAAAATGTTTCCGTGCGTGTTACAAAAGGTTGTTTTTTTAAAGTCTTCTGAGAGAAAGAGAAGCGAAATGCTAGATTAAGACATTTGAAATAATAATCCGCTCTTGCATAAACTTATTTGCGGATTGTGGAGGGAAAAAATGTTCTACACCTTATAATTTATGTAAGACCGGCTCAAATCTGAATGAAATAATGTCAAGCAACGGCTGAGAGGATAATACCCTGAACATCGGTAGAAGACTGAAGTGTGAAAGTCAAGGGTTCTGGCCGGCCTCGCGGCTGTCGATCTAACAGTCTGAAGTTTTGGACTGTTGTAACATGAATACGCGTTAAAAAATCCCTTAAAAAAGTAGTCCAAACAAGGCAGCCCCCCCCCCCCCACCAAGGCAGATAGCCATAGTATGTCTTTGCCTTAATCGCATAGCAAACAAAACTAAACATGATTCAAGAAAGTTCTTCTTTTTTATTTTTCAATATCCGGCACTTGTCGGTAGGTATTTAACGTAACTAAGGCCCCAACAGGTAGGGTCACGTCGTTTCCTATATGGTCGCCTAATTTTGTACGATTTCCAGTTGAGAGAGTCTGCACCTAGAATGGCACTCCGAGAGGTATCTTTTCAATTGGGAAGACATTGGACCCATGCTACATGCATGAATTCCGCGTACACGGTCCCATAGCCGTCCAGTCTAGAGAGATTGTCACCCTCCCAAACACTGACTGATCTCGACGCTGTTTGACTTATGGTGCTCCAATTGGAATCGAGCTTCAACCGACTGGCTGCAGCGGATGCTGATAGATGAAAGCCTGCTTAAAAGTCCTCCTTTCAGAATACTTAACTAACTTCATAATCTTTTTCCCTTTAATGAAGTAGAATATGTGCGCTATATTGAAGTAGAAAGATGTACTTATACTGTCAATCTGACCATTTGTGTTCGAACTGCTGTAAAAATCCACAGATTATCACAAAAATAACAATGATTGGCCAGCCAGTGGGATGCCATGTTATGAGAAAAGTTTATTCCTATATATTATACTTTATAGGATAAAGTATAATATAAAAGTAAGGGCACCAATAGCTGGCACCTTGTCACATAATATTATAATAAACTTATTATAATAAACTTTTCTTTCTGAACTTTCATCAAATGGTGCTATTAGTACCAATTTAGTCGTTTATCGTCAACTTCATGGAGTTCTTTTAACCTCCAGTAAGCTCTAGATATTAAAAATGGAGATTTCAAATTCTGTGTGTTACAGGCGCAGCAACCACATGATTTCATTATTTAAGGGACATTTTAGAGAGAAAAATCTGTTTAATACAAAGGAATTTAGTATGTTCTGTGGACGTTTATGTCTGACAAAGGGAACCTTTCTGTAAATTACTCAAAAAAGTAAGGATTTTAATTCAGTCTCAAGTACATACTTAAAGGAAACATAAAAATTAGCAGTTATATCTTTATAAAAATTGGAAAAATTAAAGTTAAAAAGGAGTTAAAACCGCGTCAATTGCAACCCATTGGCTTGCATTTGACGAAAGAGCTAGTTAATCCAAAAAGTTGAAAAGCTCACGTGAGTAAGTACTCGGAATATTTGTATCCAGTGTGTGCTTTAACGTGTTAGATTTCAACATATTTGACTTTGAAGTAGCTGCCAAGTCCTTTGTTTTTCTATAGGTTGAACTGAAGTTCTATTGTCTTTTAATTTCATTTCTTAAAATCACAATAGAAACCTGTTACATTTCATTTGTATAATCACATTGAAAGCTGTAAATTGAGTTTACGCATAAGAGAGGCATTTATTTTTATTTTGTAATTTTCATTCTATTTATACGAGTGGGGATACAATGGAGCAAACAATAAATATATTTATTTTTACTTATTTTTGTTTACGCAGAATTTTGTTTGAAAAATATTACATTGTTTCCATACACAGAAGAAAAAATACGTCCCAAAAATCAAATTGTCGAAGTTTTACAAAATGATGGGAAAGTAAATGCAACAAATTTTGTAGCAAATGAAGTATGATAATTAAAATCATCTTTTTAAAAAGTATTTATGAAAGAAATTGGAAAGCACGAAATGCGAATAAAAGTCCCTCTTCTATCAACCCAAACTCATTTTTAATTAATATATATTTGCGTTAATCTGAGGAAATAGATACTGAATTTCACACATTAGGTTTCTTTTAGTGTGTACTTCTTACTGAATAAAATTCGATACATTTTGTGAAGGAGTTCCGAGGAGGTTTTCTTATGAGTGAAATACAAAAAACAAAAACAAAAAACAGATAGATCGTTAAAATTTTTTACAGGGGCGGAGTGCCTCTCATAATGCCTCTAACAGATTTTATTCATCCAATGTAATGTACTGAAAGATATATTTAATTACTTTACTTTATTTGCTGGTACATGAAACAGAAAAATCACATCCACAAAGAATGCTCCATGAGATCAATGAATCGATGAGAGCGAGCAGATTGACTTCCGTTTTACAATAGTTGTATTTGCAAATACAACCAGAAAAATGTGTCGGAAAAGTCGTATTGAATGTTCAGCTCACATTGCAGGACTTATTTGATTTATTTGAAAAATGACTTATAGATACGTTTTTAATAACTTATTTTCAATTCATTAAATTATTTAAAGATAAAATATTATATGTCGACTCATAGTCAAATTTTTGTTGTTGTTGTTGAATAAAAAAAAAGTAAATAAATAAACATTTTGGGTGAATCCATTTTAATTTAGTTGAGGGAATAAAAAATTTTGTTTTATTAACCAGAACTTTTGTTGAATTAACAAAAGACTTTACAAACCAATACTTTATTGATTAAACACAATATTTAAATTAAAATAGAAATCAAATTTTCTGAATTCAACAAAACTTTTGTTTCTCTTTCCTGGAGTGTAGCCTTTACTTTTTCAAAAACATAGAATATGCAAAATTGTACAAAAAATGCGTATGCTTTTTCAGTTGAATATATTTAAAAAAAGTCAAAAAGAAATCAGTCTATTTTTTGCAGAAATCAGACACTCTTGTGCAACGTTTAAATTCCATCGAAATAAGCATAATTTAATTGGAAGTAGTAACTTTGGCAAAGATGACGTACAAGTCGTAAATAGAACGTTTTTTAGAACAAACTGAGGAAAACATTCCGTTTTCTTAATGTGAAGATGAAAGATAAGCAAGGTTATATGGTTCTGTTGGCCAACCAAGGACTTTTTGTTTATTGGATTTTAATTAGAATGGTAGTTGTAACTTATATGTTGCTTTTGTGTCACTTATTGTGTGGTAATTAAAATATTAAACGTATTTTTTACAAACCACTTCAATTATTTAAATGAAATACTACAAAATTTAATTGATTCCCTTTCAGAACTTGTTAAGGAAAACGTTTAAGTATGAATTTAAGCTAATAAATTCTACGAGGTACTTTTTGTATAAAAGCTTAAAAGTACATAAATTTATTCCTAATTCGTTTCTAAAAGCAATATTTATTAAAACATCTACAGTTCTTCTTCTCTTTCATGTTTTACAGTATTTTTATAAGCAATTTATGAGTTATAGTTTGTTGGTCGTGTAGAGATTGAGAGAGATAATTCGTTTATTTTTCTTAGACATCTTATGAAATGCCAGAACGTTTATTCAACATATTTTTCAACGTTTGTATAAAGCCCAAACACAAAAATTTACGGATATCTTCAAAGATTTAAAATATTCACAAACTCTTCAAAATTTTTATTATATATTCCGTTCAATATCGAGAAAAACAAAAGCGTATTTCCATTGTGAACACAAGATTGTAGCATCGAGCGTTCGAAGAAATGATATTACTCTAGAAGCTTTTACCAATGAAACAGCTATTTGTTTAAGCAAAATATTTCAGTACGTGAGAAAATTTCTTTCAAAAATAAAGCTTTCTTCTTATCCATCCGCTCCGCTTATTCGCTTTTGTCAGCTTTTCTTGTCTTTTATACGACACATTTCAGATTTTTAACAGGTGCTCCAAACATTAAGTATTTTTGCGAAAGTGACGGGAATGAAATGTTTAAGCATGATTTTGAGCCTTTTTTTTATGCATGAAAAAAAATATAAACAGCTACTTTTAGTTTTCTTTAATTACGAAACTTCCACAATGACGATTTAAAAAGCGAACCATTGTCAAATACATTTATTTTAAAAGCATAAAAGAAATTTTTGTATGTGTGTACTTTTTCATGCTTATTTTGATTAGTTTATAGAGATAGAACTATAACTATTCAGCTTCTATAATGCTATTCAGAATCACTGACCAATCATTTTTATTCCTTGCGTGTATTTTGAATACATTAATATTCAAATACCGGCCGCACACGTTTAATCACTAAGCTTAAAAAATTTCATTGCCTTTCATCATTTCAACCTTCATAATCTGTGGCAGAAATCACCACAGAGGTTGATGATTTCTGCCCTATTACTTGTTACAAATAAAGTTTCATCACGTCAATGTATATGAGATATAACCAGAAAGAAGAACTTGAAATTTTAGACAACAGCAAAAGAGTTAAGGGGCAATATAGATTTTTTTACTCCTAAAATGCCTATTTTTTAATCATATGGCATATTAACAGTGTGGTGAAGTGAAACAGCAGTAAAATATAATTTTGAGACGGTTCCCATGGGAAGACCACACAAGTGGACCGTAAATTAGAAGAGGCGCCAGGCAATGGACAGTCTGGACACTATAGCACAATGAACTGTCAACGTTAAAATATTTATGGCCGAAAATATTTATGGCCGAAAATGATATGCAAATTTGGCGGGGTATATTCCCGAATGATCCACCTACATGTCTGGGATTCGACGAGAGGATGCATTAATTCCCCGATACGAACAAATCAGAAACTCCAGCCAATGATGTAAGAGGGGGTAAGAAAAGAGGAAACAACCCCGTGGGAGAAGAAAAAAAGACGACAGAACGAGTGTGCAAGAGAAAAGAAGCAGAAGAGAGTTTGGAAAAGGTGTGAACGGACTTAAAAAATCAGTGTGTGCTTCGAATCAATATGATCAAGTTGTGTTCAAAAGAAACATGGAATCAGAGGCTAGATGATGGCTTAAGAGAAAGAAAGCGGTTCCAATAGGGCACGCGTCGATCGAGTCTTGTGTAAAGATGGCTACCTCATCATAATGGTGAATATTCCCAGTAATCTATTTATTATTTGTGTTTCAAACCTTTTGTGGATACCCCTTATCCTCCAAAACCACATCTCCCCCAGACATGTTTAAGTTTAAAATTATGTCAATATCGTCTGTTAATTAATATTAGTGGAATGACTAAGAATAAATGGTATTTAGTTGCAATTCATAGAGTCTTTAGTTTTTTTTTAGTGTTTTGGTGTATGTCAATCATTTTTCAATTTTTTCAGCGTAATACTAGGAGTACTTGCCAGGCAGGTTATGCGCGGCATAATACCACTGTACGATCATCTTAGGCTTTAGTTTTCATCAAATTTTAACCATAACCAAAAAAAAACCACCACAAACAGTTCGTTGTTTTAAGCAGTTTTATAGCCCTCTTTTTTAATGTAGAAACTCGCAAAAATGTTTAAAAAATCTCGTAAGATTATGCAATCAAATGAAAAGTTCCACCAGCTGACCAAAAAAATACACGAGTGAGCATCTGGCACACTAAAAGGGATTTCATCAACCAAGAAGTCTATAAAAGTGCTGTGGAAGGAAAAATATTATCATTTGTAGATTTCGGGTGATGGCTCCTCCTATGCAGCTAATTCCGCGTAAGAAAAACGTTGCGCTGTCTGTGTCCGAAATTGTCTACGAACGCTCTAGAGCCGAGGGATTGGTAGATTCGAATTAGTCCTAGGGACTTTGAATGGTCGGGGAGATGAAAAATATTTTGCATCGGGAAATATTCCATCAATGTGGTTTTATATCTGAGTGCGTGTTCCAGGATAATTCAGCGTGATATCGTAGAGCCAGTGTGGTAAGTTCACATGCATAAACAATTCACATCAGTTACATTGCACATTTTGTTTCTTATCTATATGTCCATTTCTCATATTCATTTGTAAAAAACATGACTGCAAAGACCGTACATTATTACTTTGCAATAAACTGGTGATTGTACGGATTTAAATTGAATTGAAAATATCTGAAACCAGAATTTAAATATGCCGTACAGGATATATACACTACTAAATCTGCTTATTGAAACAGTGATTCAAGCTTTGTATTATGAAACACTTCTTGAAGATATAGAAAATGAATTTTGTCTCTGCTCAATTGTGTGTTGTTCAGCCAAGATTAAAGTGGTCTCATTAGTATTAGTGGAAGCCTATGCTATTACATCTCCCATTTTGGATTGTAGAAGCTGAACTCCATTACCGTATAGGTTAATATCCAGTTTTGTCAATGATGTGAGCATAAACCTTGTTGTAAATGTAGTTCATCACTAACATGTAGCAAATTGTGTTAACGATTGCTCTTTTTAATTTTCATTTCATTAAATGCATTAAATATGCTACATTTCGAGTTCAAACAGCGTAAACATTATTTCTTTTTTATTATTTGCATCAATTCATGAATTTTATGCAACGCGTTGGGTATTTTTTATGGTAAAAATGGATTGTAGCATGCGATGAAATCCTTTTACACGCCACTGTATATATAGATATGTGTATGTGTGTGTGTGTATAACAAAAACAGGTATTTATTCTAGATCATTAAAAACACACAGATACTATCCAAGGGCCTGAGACAGCGAAGGGCTGAGAGCATTTACTTACGTCTTATTTGGAGTCCAGTCTGTCCTGTGGTCTGTGATAGAGCAACCAGCATTCTGAAAATTACGAATTAAACTATGCAATTGAATTACTGTAATGCAGAAAGGAAAGATTACATTTTAGCCACAAATTTAAATATAACACAATAAGTTTAGAACACAAGCAGAATGAATCCAACCTTTCTCTGAACGATTGCATTAAAACAAAACAGTTCGATGTTATGTAATTTATTAATATCCTCACCTCGAATGCACATTTTATATGAGAACTTTTAGTTTTAAATTCTTACTAAAAACCCATAAATGAAACAGTCATTGATGAATCATTTATTTCCAAAATAATTAAAACATTACTTTAAAATCGCAACTGACATATCAGTAGACGCTGCATGTTACCTCAGCCAAATTAACTAGCATACATTCTTTCGTGCTTCTTAAATGTCAGTGCCAACACATCACGCAGAAGATATATTTTATTTTAATGAGCTAATCAAACATATCCCCTTTCCCTTTAACAAAACTTTTATTTCTCTCATAACAAATTCCATTTGCAGATTAATTTACATTTTAACACAACGACAAATATTACTCGAAACTTTCTGACACGGGAGGAAATCTGACATGTAATTTTGACAAGGTATTTTTGGAAAACGTCTTCAGCACTATTTTCGAAACAATGCTGACAGCTCTAACAACTGCCCTACTGCGTAGCGGGAAGTGACGCACAGATGACAGCGTTAGTCAGCAGCCAACTGCTTTTATTACACACGTGCGTTAGTGTTTGTGAATGCATTCCGTCTTAAGAAATGGAGTTAAAGCTGCACAGTTGTACTAGTCTGGCGTCTTGTGGGAAAGAGGTGAAGTACGCTGATGACATTTGATTTGCGATTGATTTTTCAGATTTTGCCGTACCTTTAAGGTTTAATTTTTCTACTGCTTCTTTGAGTGAGACATAGTCTATTTTAGATGTTGCTTGTTTCAGTTATGGGTGATGTGAAAGTTTAGTTTGGCCATAAGAAATCGGCTTTGGAATCAAATGTCGAAATCAAATACTTTCCGATATATTAGTAAAATTACCCTATTTTAATTACAGTGATTTAAACCCTGAAGTACCTTATTATTGATGTACACGCTACATTCGTTTCACTAAAATAAGAAATCAAAGTATGTTCAAGTAAAGTTTATGTTAATACTATACATTTCTATTTGTTGTGTGCACTTGCTCTCTTTGTACATTATTTTTTCGTAACTTGATTTGAGCGTTGAACCACATAGATTCTATCAGTCAAGGGCGGCTCTAATGAAGGGGACATGGGAGGGGACATGATCCCTCTCGAACTTTCGTTTTAGAACTTTATCTTCTCATATACTTCTCGATTTTACACTTTCTATGTGCATTTTGAATATAGACAGACCTAAATATTCCAATGGCTCTCTCCAAAATTTCAGGCTAGAGCCACCCAACTTACTGATGCTTGGTGTGATTTTGACAGGAAGGATGTGCTATAGCTATTTGGATATTAAGCTACAGTTCAATATGACTAAGATAAATATATAACATGGGTTGCCATGCCTATGAGCAGGTAGGGTCCACGCCCCTAGCTCTCCGTAAAAATGTATTGTACCGTAATAATTTACTCACTAGTATAATGTAGTAAATTCAGTTCAACACTAAAGTGTAGTAGTTTTCTATGTTAGGACCACTGATTTACTGCACCCCTACAAACAGTCATATGGGTGTACACGATAGATAATGAAATAATTTATTTCCGAAGTTATAATTCGAAAGTATTAATAATATGTGAATATTCCTACTTACATTTATTTCGAGCTTGTTCGTGAGAATATTGATAAAAGGTAAATTGTAGTAACATATTCGACAAAGTTACAACAACAAAGTTAATTCAACAAAGTAACTCTGAAATTAACTTTAATTAATTTTACAAAAAGATCGTTTTAGTTCCTTTTTATGAATCCATGCCATTAAAATATCATTAAAACTATTTCATGCTTAATCCATTTCGAAAACTTAGATTGAAAAAGAAAGGATGTAATTTTCGTCAACGAAACGTACACTACATGTGAATAGTTAAACCATGACATAAATTTCACGAAAGAAAAATTCAAAAGCTTTTCTTACACATTTTCTCTCCTAAGTATTCTAATTTGCGAAACAAGCATTCTATTTTTAAAGTTTTATTATTGAAATGCACCCCCATTGTTTCTCCAATCACGTATCTTCTATGAAAAATAATTTAACGCAGCTTGCTCCCCTGTTCGTGTATCAATCATACAAGGAGCCACTTCAAGAAAGATGCGTATTTTAAATTAATTTCGGAAAAGGAGAAAATGCACGTGTTCTTAATTCAAAGAGTAAAATCCAATTAAGCCTCTTTACTAGATTCCTTTTTATTTCAATTTCTTCTTACAGCATTTTTTTTCTTTGAAAAGGTTTGGATTTTTTTTTCTTTCTTTAAAAAAAGCGATTACTCTGCTGTGAAAAGCAGGGATGTTTAGAATAATGTTTATTTTTTGAGTGCACTCAAAAAGAACTTCAAAACAAGTCTAATTGAATGAAAATTTAAACACGCTATATATGAATTTGTATTTTGGTTCAAAAATAACATTCTTCTTTTTTAAATGATGAGGTAAAATTGTTCTTTAAAAAGTTACTCTTTCATGTTTGGGAATAAGCGAAATTTGTTCTTTCTGTAAATCAAATAAAATTTGGAAAATAATTTTTTTGATAAATTAAATAAATTTTAATGCTCATATCTTTGGATTTTTCATGAATATATGAATGGCGCAAGTGCCCATGGAAAAACAGGTGTATTTTTACGCGAGTGTCGCTATGAAACATATACTGTGCTTTACATCCCTCATCATTCTAAAACACAACTATGAAATATATCAAAATGTTACACCGATTATTGCAGTTTATACTTCAACATATCTACGTTCTTGTAGAGAATTAAATAACACGCATACTCTCTTTTGATAATATAAAGTTTGAAATTTGTGTATAAAACTAAATATATCTATAATTAGGCAGATTCCACCTTATTGTGTGTGACATTTGTACACTATGTGCTTTTTATTTTTAAAGTTCTTTATCATTAGTTCAGCATTAAAGAATAAAGGATCACTTCATACACATTGCAGTCACATTGATGTGACCTAATGTCACCTATTACTCACGTCAAAGTCAAATAACCAATCGAAGAAGGCAGGTGGCAGCACATTGCCGTGGAACGCATATAAAGTGTACCTGAAGGAATCTGAAAACATTCCAGTCGTGTAATGCAGAAACGGGGCGATTTATCGAACGTCCAAAAAGCGTATAATCATCGGCTTTCGGGACAAGGATGGAAGCATTTCCGAAGTGGCTAATTTTGTAAACTGTTCTCATGCCGCCGTGGTGAAAGTATACCGTGCATGGTAAAATGGCTCTATCCAAAATCAGCGACGTCGTAAGTGTGGTACACCACGGGTTATAGATGACAGATGAACCAAGGGGCTACCAACAATGTCTCCTCAACGGCGGTTCAATGAACATAGCTGCTTATGGGCCTCCGCAGCAGAAGCCTGGTTAATGCACCTATGCTGACTGCTGTTCATCGGTGAAGAAGGCTGGAATCTGTTCCCTAGTACCGCAATTGGACATCCACTGAGTGGTGGCAAGTGACTCTTTCCAATGAATCACGTTTTATGCTCCATTGGACAGATGGACGTTGGTGTATACGGATCTGAAACATCTGAAAGCAAACACTCTGCAACAGTTGTCTGAAGAGTCGAAGCTGGAGGAAGGAGTACTATGGTCTGAGGAATGTTTTCGTAGCAATCTCTGGGTGCATTCATCATTGTGGAAGCCACGAGGGATCAACACAAGTATGAATCTATCCTTGCGGACCATCCCTACATGCGAACTGTTTTCCTCAGGATGATGGGATCTACCAGGAGGACAATGTGAGGCTGCATACAGCTCGTAGTGTAAGTGGGTGGTTCGAAGAGCAGGATGAATTTTCCGTATTTCCCTGGCAGGCAAATGCCCCTGCATTTGCCTGCCGTACTTAAACCCAATCGAGAATGTGTGGGACCACCTCGATCGGATTGTTAGTGCCATGGATCCCCAACCGCGTAATCTAGCGCATATCGCCACGGAACTGGAATCGGCATTATTCAATATCCCAGTGAACACCTTCAAAACCTAACTGAATCTCTTTCTGCACGTCTCGCAGTGGTCCGCTCTAATAGAAATGCAAAATTCTAAAAGAAAAGGTGGTTATTCTGACTTTCGAAAGGTGGTCACATTAATGTGACCGAACTCAGAATTATCTTATTTCACATTTTTCTGTTATAAAAAAATTACAATCACAGTATACTTATTTGAAATATTTTATAATTAATTATTTATCTTATAAAACTTGTAACAACTTATTTCCATAAGTTGTTATACACGTTACAATTTTTTTTTTGTAAGTAAAAAATGACAGTGGAGTATAAATTTGAAAAGTGGATGTTTTCTGAAACTACCAAATTTTGACACCAGCGTATTTCAGGTCCGATGATTTTTTTTTTCACTGCTTTTTTTTCAAATATTATGATACATACATAAAGGTAATTAGGTATTTTCATAAAAAAATATACATCACATCGAAAGGTCAAAATTCAGTTAGTATCAGTGTATGCTCACAAAATACTGAGTTCATTATATTGCATATACATCACATGTCCAATAATTCTATCTAACTTTGAACTTAAACATATACTATAAACATTTTTAAGAGCACGAGCTCCTTCCAAAAAAAAAAAAAAAAAAAATGTATGTATTGCACATAGCGCGTTTTGTATTTCACAACCATTTGTTATGTTTTCTAAAAAGGTTTGCATCGCCTACTCTCCAGGGCACGAAATTTTTTTGTCTCAGAGAAACCTGGAAAAGCAGAGACAGGATGCATAGCAAAACGCCTATTATAAATAAAAAAAATGCGTACTATATATATATTTATATATCGAGCTGGCATTACTAGATGGGAAAAATGTTTCTCGATTTTTGTGTTGGGGGAAAGAAAGTATCAGATATAAGGTCTACAAGTACTGAGAAAACTGTATACATTTAATATTAAACAAGTATAGAAGGTGTTTTCAATTAAACTTAGCTTATAAACATCATTATTCAGCTAAAATGGGCGAGAGGATTGCCACCAAATTTGCAGATGGACTGACATGAGATGAACCCTAGTATCAGCTCAAAAATGACCGTAGTTAGTCAATGAATACGCAAAATCTATTGAATAAATGTTAAAATTACCCGCACCTTTCGAATTAGCCATTTCCATTGTTAAATTTCCATTTGTTCATGCAAAGCAACCCACTATATCATGGAAGTTTCTTGAACTATTTTTCTATTTCAAAATTCCTTCGGCACATCTCATTTATAGTGTGTATACCATATTTGGTTACAATCCGTTCATCCGTTTTAGATGCAGAACCCTGTTTGTAGGGGAAGTTTAACTGTAACCACCCTGAATATTTAACAATAAATTGTAAAATATAAATCTAACTATTTTTAACAAAGGTTTGTGTAACTAAGCATTTTTATGACCTAAAAATTTGGCCTAGTGATTTTTTTTCGTTTTGTTGGTTGTGAAAAAAATGTTATAATTAGTACTTGGTTGTTAGTTTTTATACAGAATTTTATTTATTATAAAATATTCATAGTTCTTCACATTTCATATTACCATTTACTTATTGCTTTATTTAATGTACAGTACGTTGCATTGATATTTCCTTCAGATAATTTTTATGTTTTTGCAAATACTGTAGCTATGAACTTAAAAGATATTTATCACTGTTTCACTGCTTGTTAAAGCCGGATTAAGCTCCAAAAGGGCCTCTAGGTTATATAAAACTTGTAAAGCCCCTTCTACAGAAATTCTATAGGTTTGGTTTTCCTTTTCGCTGCTTTCAATGTTCCTAACAGGACTCAGGGTCAATATAACACGAGATTACACATAATAATTAGCCTTATAGGTTTAAAGGCTGGTTATGCTGTGATATAGCATGCCTTCCCTCTTTTGGAAAAATGCATTTACTTGAATATCCTTTCAGTAGTAGTATGAGTCATGTATTTATTATTTCTTGTGAACCTTGTAATGCTAATTTTTTTAATTAAAAAGTATATGATGAGTTTAATATCCTGTTTCTCTTTTTGTAATATTCTTTGAAGGGTTAATTTTGGGCTTCTAAAATCTATTGGCTGTAAAGACTAAAACACAAGCTACCTAAATGATAATCTGGCCCTGTTGCTTTTGCATATATTTAGATAAAGGATTACTAAAAAAGAACAAGTAAATGAGACATTGTAGGTCGACACCTCTAGTCTGTATAAAATGCAATGCACTCCAATTAAACTCTTTCATTTGTATATGCAACACTAATTATTGAAGGAAAATATATAATTGGTTACTGACTGTAAAAATTATTCTGTACATGAAATTTTCATTCCAAAATAACTATTATAACATCATTTCAATACGTATCACCGTGATATAGGAGCTTAACATTATCCAGGTAGGACAAGGCGTCATTGAAGTGTCCGTACTTAATCAAAGGCTGTCATCACACGGTAAAATAAAGCTGTCACAGATGCAAGCGTATTCAAAAGTAAGATACAGCCAGTACGATACCGCAGGGAGGTAAGTAAAATCACCCTGGTCAGAGAGGTCCCTCCAAAAACGTCAGAAGTTCTCTTCCTGGTCATAGATGCAGAATTTTCTAACGATATCGTTACTCCAGCTTTTCTGAGAACCACTTCTCGGTGAATATCGTTGGTTTACATGCATGGTAGTCTGCAAGACTCATTCTAGTGTAAATGCTTCGTTGTTATTCAAAATTGCGTTGGTGAACAGACTTACTGTGGATACCAGCTAGTGCAGACTGAGAGAGGAACACGTTACCATCATCACAATTTACAGAAAGCTAATCGCTCTATCCAACTTACTTTCCTGTATGTGGATGTTGTGACAGTGGCAGAACTCAACTATATATCTTAACTCAACTATACTATCAGCAGAACTCAACTATACTATCAACTATATATTACGCAGATAGAGTAACATGACAGAAGTGAATTTTCCACAGTTGTGTTTGTCTTTTTCTTCATGCAGTTGTTCCAGATTTCATAGAATTGTTGAAGTATTTGATATATTATCACTGAAAGATATTGACATCGTGACATGTTCAGCATATTGTTAACCCTTTAACGCGCAGTGTTCCCGCTCTGGGAACACCGAACTCTGACGTTTTGACTATTGCCAGTCACGAAGAATAGATTTGATTTCTATAAAAATGGTTGCGGGTGATATAGCTTCCACGAGAATCCTTTGTTTTTAGCACGTCATTTCTTGTAAAAAAATTGTCACGATTATTTTTAACAGCTCTGACATCTGCTGAAAAATGAAAGTATGCGAGACCAGCTGGATAGATTGCTCAATGCTGAAAAAAAGGGCAGCCGTTGCCATCGCTCGACTTAACTACCAGCAAGATGGCGGACGATCGAAACGTTCATCGCGTGCCACAGATCTAGAGACCCTTTTTTGACGCAGTTGGCTGTGCGCGGCACAGCCAGCTGTCGTAAAAAAAAGAGTCTCTAGATCTGTGGCACGCGATGAACGTTTCGATCGTCCGCCATCTTGCTGGTAGTTAAGTCGAGCGATGGCAACGGCTGCCCTTTTTTTCAGCATTGGGAAAGGGTTGCGCCTCAAAGGGTTAAGACCTAAATTCTACAAAGCCCCTTGGGGAGTGTAGGAAGTATTGTTGGAAGACTGTATCCCTATCGAATCGCATACAACAAAAATCATCTTGAGGTATGAGTTAGGCAGATTCCACAAAAATCTCTACAAAATTTTAACAAACAGCATTTAAACAAATGTCGGCTTAAAAAAAAATCCCAATAAAATTCCATGTTATTTACGTTATCGATGACAGAATTTCAATTAATGCATTATTTAAACAACCAATAAATTAAATTGAAAAAAAATGCAGTCATTTTTTTCATATTTTGCTTTGAAATATTCTAACAAAAGCTTAATAATTTTGTGTTCCTCAGAGACTAAAAAATAAAGTGTAGTGATAAATTAGTTCTTTCGTGGAAATTGGAGTGTTTATTTCATTTTGAGACATCCTTTACAATTATTTGACATTCTACACTTTATGCAATTATCCTGTTAAAATATGTAAGACAAAGAAAAAATAATTCATTTAACTATTTCGAAAAGAAAAAAAAATGTAATGTGAGTGAGAGAGAAAAAAAGTATAAAAAAGGGGAGATAGTTATTTCTTGTTCTTTAGGACCGCGATTTTTCTCTTTGGATTTCTCAAAAATTCTCCTTAATGACCCCCCAGAGAGTGCCCGGACCTCATTAAATTGAGTATAATGTGGCTGGGTGTAAGGTCAGAGGGTGATGCTACAATTAGATCTTGTTACGTATCATTTACCACCCCCCAAGTAAAACAAACTGCGGCCGACATTCCGGGAGTGTATTTCTTTTCGGACGGAAGAAAAAAGAAAATTACAAATTGCCACTGTCTCGGGTACTCTAAAGTTATTTCCTTCCATTATTTTTTTTTTCTCGGCAACTTTATCCGCAATAAAAAAAAAAATATGCCATTTCCCCGATATTTTTGCTTTTAAAAAAAAGACGTTATGAATAAAATAATATATAAATAAATGTGTATTATTACCCTCATTAATTAGTTTTGTAGCACTTAAATTACATTAAGGCCCCAACCATGCTCGAGTGTATACGGCAGTCAACATGGTAGATGGCAAGTGTGAAGGTCCTGGGTTCAGGCCTGTCGCGCGGTTGTCAATCTAACGGTGTTGAGTTTTGGGCGGTTTTCTTCACATGTGTGAATATTCGTTAGAACCCCTTAAAATGTCCGCCGCCCAAGGCACTCCACGGAGAAGATACTTTTTGTGTAGGTTTGCCATAACACAAACTATTAAATTACATTAAAAAGCCTTTTTATTTTATGGATTGCATGTATTACCTTGCGAGTAATTGTGTAACTGCATTTGCAGTAGGAAAGCTTTAGAATCAGGCGATTTTTTAGTTTCGAAAAGTCTTCGAATGTTTCTGAATAGTTGTTATGCTTTTTTAGAATTGGAGAAATTGCTGCAAGAAAGAAGTTCGTACGTTCCTACGGGAGTTCAAAGTTACATATGATGTCTTGTTAAAAAAAAAAAATTCTGTCGTTTGGTACCAAAAGGATGTAGCTCCAATAGTTAGTTCTTGTGTAATTTAAGAGAGGATGAACTCTGTCTTGTTAATTTGTGTTGAATCCCCAAACTCTTTTTACAGTTTTCTGTAAACTGGAATGGTTGGAGATAACACCATTTTGCAGAAAAACCTTCACTTTTAACAAGAGTAACCGAACTTTTATAATTTCCCTGTCCAACTAGATTTGAGTAGATTGGACACAGTGACCATAGGTAATTACAAGTTTTACTATGCATATTTTTTTCTATCAAAATTTTCGTTTCTTAACTTCATACTTATAATTTTTATCTGTGATTCATCGTGATAATAATATCAAATCGCTCATTAATATAGTACTCAATAAAACAAAGCTGAAAAATAATTTTGCTGATATTTTTGCACTAGATATTAGTTGCTTGTCGTGATTTAGCTTGGTTTTTGTTGAAAAGAGCACAAGAGAGAGAGAGTGCTAGGTCGAAACGTCAACTTTTTCAGCAGAGCATTAATAATTTTTTTCATTTTCTTTAAAATTAGAATTTTAGTATTCTATAAATCATTTTATGTAATGATTAGAGCAGGCTTGTGGCCAGAAAAAAAATTCAGGCAGAACTAAAAAGGTTGAAAGGTGCATAGATGTTCTCGCATAAAGTTTGATTTTTGCGTCCAGTTAACATCCAAGCTTCGAGGCCCCCCCCTCCCCCATGGCCCACCCCCCTGGCTTACGTCCTTTGTTAGAGCTAGGTACTGCTGCGTTTATCCCGGTTTTACCAGATCTTAACAACATAAAAATCCAGCGTCTAACGTACAATGTAGAACACGTTTACGGATTAGGAAAGAAACACAACATTATATATATACTAGGAGTTTGAGTTCGAATAAAGCTATAACCCAATCAGACAAAATTTTGATAATTTCACAGCACAGTAGCAAATAATAGTTTTTTAAAAGAATTAAACCATAATCCCAAAGGTAAGTGAAGTATTGGAGAACATTTGAAAAAATTTTGGCTCCACACAAAGGAGAAATCAGTAAGGATTGCTAATGACACGTGATTCCTTTTAACACACCATTGCAAACACACGCAACTTTACATGGGTAAGTTCACGTATTAGGGACACGTGATAGAACGAACTCGTGCATGTGTAAAGAAAACAGACAAAATGATTTCGATTTATGCCATGAATACAGGTAGGGACCAATTTGCAGAGATGAGAGCCCAAGGCAAAAACTTGATTGGGGGTCTCTCTTACGAAGGGTCTCTTACTTAGCCCTACAAACCAACTTTCCCATCACACCCTACAAAGGAGGATGCTATAACAGCATAAAAAGGATTATTGAATCAAGATTCAAAATGAAATGCAGTAGTTCAAAAATAATAATATTATGTAGAATAATAATTTCAATTGTATTATTTAAGTGTAATTTTTTTAAAGCCTCGGGGTGTTCTTTTAACAAACCAGCAGCTTTTGTTCCTGACCACCCGCAAATATTTGGAGTTGCCTCTTTTAGAATTTTGAAGGGGCATGTCGGTCTATAGAATCATTTATTTCGCATTGGACTAGCTGATTCGCCGTTGTGTGTTTTATATGACAGTGGGCGGTCAGTGACGGCAGAGTTATTTGGACGAGTGTGAAGCACTGACAGATTTTCTTGTAGATTTCAGCGTTATTGGCAGGCTAGGAGTTTAAAGGCCTAACGGCCAATGTAACTCGCTTTTGACAAATAAAATTATATTATTTAATTATATATTATCAATCGTTCGTTCCTTTCCTTTTTTTCACGTAACTAGTTCCACATTATTTTTATATTTTTTCCCAATGTTTATATCTAAGCATTTATTTGTAGTGGGATAGATCTTTACTTTGCTCCACTTAGGAAGCTATTCCCTTTTATCTGTTCCAATTGAAAATTAGCTCTATGGATTCCTCGCAATCAGCACACGTTACTCCATAGGCCATGCCTAAATGATAAGTTTGCACTGAATAATTGCCTGCGACTATACCGTTTAGCTAAATAAAGTTGTCGATATAATGCTAGCGCTACGGAATTGTAACAGAGTAGTTATTATTATTTTTACATAAAATTAGTTTCTCTGTCTGTTATTTTAAGTTAAAAACAAAATTTGCAAACTTTTATACTCAAAGGGTCGTTTGGAGGCCCGGGAGCTTGCCCCGAATGAATTACCTGCATCAGTCCCAGCTATGTTGAGGTTATTTAAATTCCACCAAAGTTATACCTGCGAATATACATTAACATGCATGAAAGTTTTTACAGTTTAATTTTATACAGCATCTGAATAATTTTAAAATGATAGAATGAGAATTAAAAAAAATATATCTGCTTCGTCTCAGGAGAGGAAAGATGACAAAATGCAAAATAATTGTGTAAAAGTTCAAATTTAAAAAAAGCTCATTTTATTTATTGGAGTACAATTTTGTATGACAATAACAATATATATATATAGATTGCTCGGTTAAATTTACTGTACTGTTTTCCGTTATTTTCGATATAATTCTCTTCTTATATAACTAATTAAAGCTATAGTAAATTTGATCCATTTCTAAATGAAAACTGTTAGGAACATCGTCAGAAAATTGGTGATAGTTAAATTTTGCTAGAAAAACCAAGAAATATATGAATTAAAAATTAGGGATCAAAATCCAAGCTGGCATTTTTTATAAAGCATTTTTTTTCCTTTATGCATTTATATTATGCTTTATTTTTATACTTTTCAAGTTTTTATTTCATTTTAATTTGTGAGAAATATTTATATGGTATACAAATTAAATTTAAAATTTAAGGTATTTAGTTACTATTGTAAGCTATTGCTCATTTTTGTTTTTAGTTTTGTAAAAAAAAAAAAAACTTTCACATAGTTATAGAGTACTATAAAAAATACCAACAACGGTCCAGCCAGCGAGAGTTAAGGTATGCAGAATAGCCCTATACGAAATGAAAAAAGTACGAATAAATATATTTCAACAACAAATGATTAATTCGCAAACATTATTTTTTAAAGTTAAAAAAACAAAAACATACAGATTTCAGAAAAAGGTTTAGGCAGAAAACACTGTTCTAGCTTTTGCTAAAATCTCTTATAAATGCAACTGATTGATAAGAAAACCACATCTGTTTCAGCTGGATCATGTTACGAGACATTAACCCTCTACCTAAAAACATCTGCAGAATATATTCCGTGAGAGTAGAAGTTAAAATAGAAAATAATAATAATAAAAAAAAAGAAACTTGAAATATTTTCTTTCGAAGACATGAAGTCACTATTTTCTATCATATGTTTATTTTTTCCTTTACACTACAAATGGGAAAGTAAAGATATTATTGTATACCGCTCTGTTTTATCTTTTAAGCTGTTTGCGAAAAAAATAAACTTTTTTTTTTCTACTTTGGCTTTATCAGGAGAATGTTTTAGAAAAGAATTAATAGAATATTTGGCATACCTTGAATTGCAAAAATGTTTGGAGTTTTCTTTTCTTTAAATCAATTCAATTTTCTCACTAGGTATGGTAAAACGTAATTGGCTACTCCTATTGGAGTTTTACGAAGGTGTTACTTTTCCTATGAATGTTTCTATAAATTTGCTGATAACAGCCAATGAAATGAAAAAATAAACTTATTCTTAGTTTAATGGAATATTTTACTTCATTCTTATATTGAAAAAGCTTTTATAACTTTCTATAATAAAGATAACACGGCTCACGGTGATATCTGTGACTTCGCTTTTCATACTGCAAAAGTTTCTTCAGTTCCTTCCTATAACAATTCCAATAGGACTATTTTAATTTATTAAAATAGCACTGTTGGAATTTATTAAAATACTCCTGTCTTGTCAAATTATTGCAAGGAGTTGTTTCGACAAGACACGCGATTACAATGCGACTGCGGTGAAGATATCTTTCTAGCATGTTATTGAATTTCACTTATTAGAGTGTAATACAACCTTAATATGATGAGCAAAATTATTTCATTCATAAGTATAAGCAAAAATTATTTTTCACTCCCATTATCGTATACAGCAAGGCAGTTTCATAATAAAGTTTACATCCAGATGTTCTTAAGTTACCTTTGCTTAATCAGATTGCTCTTACTTTAGAAAAGTTGCTTCATAGTATCTACAGAGGGTGTTTACACATTTTTAGAACGATTTCAATAAAGAATTTAAAAAAAGTAAATGTTTCAGAATTAAAATTTTTGGCAACAGCTTATTATTTGAAATGAGAAATATCGTCTGCTACTTTTAAATTTATTCTTCTTTCAAAATGTCATATGTAAACAAGCTGTGGATTGAAGTCTATGTTTTTGCGCTTTCCGAAGAGAAATATTCTTATTCCATAATTCAAAAACGTTGTGAAATGCATGGTATTAAAATTTCTAAGTGCAAAATAAGCAACATTATTAATCGGCAAGGTAAAAACCGTCAATCATTATTTCTACATGGAAAGAAGACTACAAACGAATATCCGAAAAAGGTTTGTACTGTTTCAAATGTTTATAAAATGAAATCGCTGGTAACAAGAGAAAATCCGCCAACACAGAGATCAACTGAAAAGTCTTTAGATACATCTGTAGCAACAATAAATAAACTATTAAACCTAGATTTACAGCTTAAAAAAGCTAAAAAACATAATGTTCACCAGCTTTTGCCGAGACATGTGGCACAATCAAGTCATACTTCGAAAACTACTACTGTATTCCTTGAAAAGTGAAGACTGATACAGGTATTGCATATATATCTTTTCAACATATTCCTGCGAAGTCCCCTGACGTTTCACCTATGGACTATTACGCCTTTGGTCTGTTAAAAGAGCTCTTTCTAAACGCAAACCCATCACGATAGATGGACTCTGGAAAGTAGTGGAAGAGGAATGGAAAGCAATATCCCTGGAAATTTTACGAAAACCTCTTCTATCATGGAAATCACGATGCAGCTTATAGTCCAGAAAAAAGGCTATCAGATCGAACATTTAAAAAAATAGTCTTTACATTTTAAACATTAATTAAACGGCCCCAAAATCGTTCTTAAATGTGTAAACACCCTCTGTACTCGAGACTGTTGGATCATTAAAAAGTTACATGAGCGGATACGGTTCTGAAAACGGAAAACTTGTTCTTATATCCGCGGACACGAATATGAAAAAGAATCGTTTGCTTGTTGTATCCGAGGGTATGGATAAGAAAACTGATCATTTGTTGTTATATTCGCGGATACGGATACATACTTTCTTGTTTGGCAAGAAAATATGTATCCGTATCCGCGACAGGCGCATATTTTGAGGAACAGATAATCTTGAAGTGATGATTTCATGCTCAATGTGTGAAATATTCTGTCACATTGATAACTTTCAGATCCTGCGTAATGCATGGATTGGCAAAAATATTTTAGTGATTAAAATCATTTTAAAAAAATTACCAGGATTTTACGTGCATTAAATTATCGATTCGCTATCACCAAACCAAGTAGGTTTTCATACCTGGAGATCGCTGAAATACTTCCTTAAAAAACAGTAATTGAAAAAATCATGTGATTTTGGTATATAAATACGGTTAACTCTGTGAAACACTTGAAAATTTTTAGGATATATCTTCACAAGCTGTACTAGACACTATAATAAACGGCAAGCCACAGCCAGTTAAGAAATTTTCAGAAAAAAATTGTGTCGAAATAGAATGGTGTTCTTACATCATAACATTAAAATTCATTAATTATTAGGAGAGGTATAAGCTTTTCCTAGAAAGGTGGGGCCCACTTCGTAGAAATTTTCAAAAAGCTTACCAAGTAATGTTTATAGTAAATACATGCTAATAGCTCTAAATTACTAATACCAATTTAAATGAAGGATTTTCGAACTAAAGAATAAGATTCACTTAAAATAATAAACAATAATTACTAAGTTTTAAACAATAAAATTTATGTGCGTTTAATTTCAAAAATTTATTAATAAGAAAATAATTTGATTTTTTTCGTCTTTTTGACTTATCTTGGAAAGCCATAAACAGATCATTGGCGTATTTTATGTACTTGTGGATCATTGAGCAAGTTTTGGTATTTCAAATTTCAGATTTCAGTTCCAGCTACCCAGGTGGTATAGTGGCTTAAGAACCATTTTACCATACGTTGGGTCCGGGTTCAAATCCCGGCTTGGGCATAGATGTTAACTTGTCCGTCCATTTTAGGGGCCGCCCACAGGGTGTCCCCATAATAAAATGGCCTCAATACATTCGGGCAGTTGTAGTGGAAATGTCTAATCAGCATGTGCAAATCGGAAAAAAAACCGATTTAATTTCAGAGTTATTGAGTACTTTCTTGCACTTTAACTGAAGTATATAAATTTAAACGAATTTAATCAGATAAATAGATTACAGAAAATTTCAAAATGGATCGTTATTTTTCCAATTTATTCGAATCGTGAGTATCCAACAGCAGACTAATTAATCATCTACTTGAAATATCTCTGTGTCATATTACTGCGCTGCTAAGCATTATTGTATGTTTTTAAATAAAATATGATTAGCTGTGCACTCTAGAAATACCAAGATTATAATACAGATAATATAGATTTGCATTTATTTACATTTAATTTCTGCTCACACTACTTCTTGAGCATCGCTGTTCAATTATATCATCACTCTTGCTACGTATTAGAATATTTTGAAGAAACTAACAATTCTCAGTTAAAAGCTCGACATCTTACAACGAAAGACATTTAAAGTTTCCAAAAGTAAGAACATCATTTAAACTCTCCTCAGATAAGGTTGGTAATCAGCTATGATGTATCATGGGCGCTTTAACACCATCATTAAGACTGAATTTCATAAACACCGGTCGTCTCCTGCACATATCCTGCACAGCTGCCTGATCTCTCCTGAGCAAAGAACCCGTCGTAGCAGAAAATATCCTCCTTGGATTTTTCCCTCTTTGGAAAAGGTGTTAAAAGCAGCAGGTGCTTTGTGTTTGCCTTTAACGAGTCTCATAGGTAATTTGAAATCGTTAGGCTTAAGCATTATTGGGAGCTATCCAGCTGACGATAGCTTCTGCAACAATTAGCCTTCATACGTATCATTAACTCTTATGTGGAGATGGTGCTGTACTCACTGTCTTACTTGGGGAAATGATCTCTATCTATGAAAATATAGAACAGGTTTTTTTGGTGTTGTTTTTTATTGCCTTTTTCGTAGAATTTTTTTTTTTTTTTTTTTTTTTTTTTTTAGTATAGATTATATGGTGACTCTCTATGCTGCATTTTTACTGATAGAAATCGGAAAAAAATAATTCAGGTCAGTTTTTATGGGTCGATTTTCGATTCATCTTATTTACTTTTAACTGGAATTTCTTTGAAATAACAGATTCTGTTAATGATGCTTTATGTTTCTTCTTTAAAATGATATTTTGCTATAACTATACTTATAATTAAATATTGTTGCTTTTAAATTAGTCTGCTTTGATATTATTTTCTTTAAATTTTTCATCTAGATTAGATTTATTAGACTTATCTGAATAGAATTTACAGAATTTAGGAAATTAAAGAAAAAAGCTACAAATCACAACTGTAAAGCTATTTTGTTTATTGAGTTGGCGTTCAAAGCAAATAACACTAAGCACATACTACTAATATCACAAAGTATGAAGAGTGACTTATTTTAAAAGCGGTATAGTGACAGAAATTTGGAATACACATTAATGTAACTACTTTGTATTCATTTGTGAAAAGGTATAAAAGGCCGAAGAGGAAGACTATATTAAGAATTTTTTTAGTACTTTAAACACGCTTAAATTTAATTAAACCCGT
Organism: Cheiracanthium punctorium; assembly: GCA_038373885.1. Taxonomy (NCBI): domain Eukaryota; kingdom Metazoa; phylum Arthropoda; class Arachnida; order Araneae; family Cheiracanthiidae; genus Cheiracanthium; species Cheiracanthium punctorium. The sequence goes on along the minus strand of JAWZYV010008216.1, from coordinate 1,051,198 downwards.
GTTTTACGTAATATTGTAAAAAAAGGGTATAAAGTTAAAAGTTTATACATTAGAATTTTAAGCTTCTTTCGAAATAACTTTGAAAATTAATTTGATGTCTTTTATTTTAAAATGTGCATTAAACAAGATTTTTTTTCACACTTTCATTAAAATTTAAAATAACTCTTAGTCACTAAAATTGTTATTATAAATAGAAGAAAAATTCTTTGATAGAAAAATAGAGACATAGAAAATTTTCATGATGCACTGCAACTGAGATCAAATTAATTTCTTCCGCATTTTACTGGGTATGTACATCGAGCGAGCTCTCTACTTAATTAACTTGTCTTCCTCATTTCTGCGATATCGTAAGCGTCATGTTTCAAAGAGCCAATATTTGATTAATTCCGATGTTTTTTCCTCCCCTTCCCCATCGCTTCCTATTAATGAGCCCTATGAAATCCAGAACATATAGCTCATGATTAGATATTTTAGCGAAACTTTTTTTTTAGAACGAGATGTGTTCCATTTAAGAGGAAAATCAATGTTTCCTTTAGAGTATACTAAAATGGAAAATGCACAAGCTTTGATAACGTATCCCTGATAAAGCCTCGCTATAGTAAGTCATTTGGCTCACAAATGAAGATTCGCAAACATGGTGGTATATGTTCATTTACTTGCCGTTTTGAATAACTGCCTAATCTCCAATATTGGAGAAATTCGATTGTTTTTTTTTTTTTTTTGCAAACTCTGCTAGGAGATAAAAGGTATGCGTTACAGTGCCTGCGAAGCCATGTGCATGTCAAACACGACGGTACAAAACAATTACTATATGCTAACAAAGGTTTTTAAAATTTCAATGAACACAGAAACACGAAGTATGCCGGGGTAAAAGAATTTGTAAAGGTTTTGAGCTCTCCGTGCTTTTTAAATGTATCCGAAATTCCAATTAAGGCATCCCCCCCCATCATTTAAAAAATATATTATTTCAGATTCGTAATTAAAAGTTATTGATATGCTTGATTTTTTCCTAATTTCGAAAACTGAAACAAAAAGTGTATAGTACTAAACTTTTTAATTAGGGGAATTTGCATTGAATACTTTTTAAAACGTCATGCATTATTAGTACTTGAGTGTTATTAATTTCAGACAACGATTTTTGTTTACTCAAGAAGCCTCGTTTTACTTTTCAAGGGTCTCTAGACAGCGGGAGGAGGTGGGGGGGGTGTCAGTTAAATGCCAAAAGTCGCCAAGGTTTGCCATTTCTGACACCGAAAAGTAAGTCACCGAAACTGAACCCAGCTTTGCTATATCTTCAACATTTGACAAGAAATTGTCAAATCTTTTATGTTTATTTTTATAGAAATATTAATTAGCGTCTATAGATTTTTCTTTATTAGTGTAACTGGAGGTGAAGTATAGTTGGAATATGACAAACATTGTAAAACCGTTTTATTAAGCGATTTCAGTATAGATTTTAATTCTTAAGAAGTTTTTATAGAACAAGAAAGAAAACTACGGTAAATTGTGGATTATGATACATTTTCCAACTTAAAGGGAGAACGAAGACAAACAGGGCAGCCGCGTGATTATGATGCGTATTTAAAATATGCGAGTGCTTCATATCTTCTTTCTTTGCGTTTTATGTCCGGTTTCAAACATTGTAAAATATTTTAACTACCAATTAATCTAATTTCCCCAACATTTAATCTCTCTGTCTTTTACAGAATACATGAAACATGCAATCCTCCCGTTGAAAACAACTGAATTACATTCATTTGCTGTTTTGACAAGACGTTTACATCCTACTCTCAATTAACGCCATTAACACTAATAACTTAAAAAGTGTTCACTGAATTCACAATTGAAGAGTCAAGTGCCTGTTCCTGTATTATATTCCCATTAATGAAATGCGATCTACTCATGTTTATTTTCTTATACATATTTCGAAACTGCACGTTAATTTAAATGAAGCTAATTCTTTAACAAAAGGCAATAGATGTTCAAAAGAAGTCTTTTATAAGTCTGCTCCGGGAAACTTCATTTTTAAAAGATGATATGTAAACATTTATTTGCTAATGCATTTATCTGCTTCAATTAAAAAGTCTTCAGCTTTCAAACATTTCTATAACTGCAAGGAAACTGAATGAGATAGCGCATAAATATCTTGCTGACTTCCCAATTCTTGATTTAGCTGAGTCGCTAAAATGAGTACTGCTTTGCTTGTCGCACGTGTCTTACAAAAACACGTACTACTGTGGGTTGACAATAAACAGACAAATATTGCTAAAAGCGTGATAGCGTAATGGCTGGAAATGGCTTGAACAAAATATTTAGTAAAGTATGTCACAATAGAAAATGATTAAAACACTTTAAATAACACTCATAAAAGGTACGTCTCAATAGGAAATTTATTATTTTTACTGAACATTCTAAGCGAAGACTTCGTCAAGACAAACATACCACTTTTCGAGAACAGGAATTCCCTATTATTCTCCGAGATTTGGATTAAAACGACTCAACTTCACCAATTCATTGAAAAGAACTTACTTAGCCCAATCGAGAGATTAACTTTTCCGGATTTCGAACTTCTTACAAGATTCGCGCGAATTCTACATCCAAGAAATCTTGAATTACCCCTCTTCTACGCGAAAACAATGATCTTCCACATCATGGTGGCCTTTAGAAACGCACTCCTCCTTTATATTGAAATGCAAATGAATGGGAACAGATGCAGTTAGCCATTCGGTGCTCTTCCCAGCTGATTGTCTGCGGACCAGACAACGAACGCCATTCGACGGCTCGGTGTTATTCTGTAAGTGCTCATAATGACTGGACTGTACCGGAATGAATGCCGGCTCTATTTTAAAGAGCAATGAATGCGATTCAGCTGAGCATTATGTGCAGTTTAGAACTGATAATTTATTTTAACAATCGCAATTTTATCTTGCCTGATCAAATTATCTCGCTGCACTTGAATTCTGATAATTTTTGTTATTTTTTAGCAATATGGATAAAGTTCTCTTTTATTTATGTATGAAAGAATTTTTTCTTTCAGATATTTCTAGTTTTCAATATAGATAGCTACCTTTGTTGATGTACTAACTGAAATTTATAAACTACATAAACACTTTGTTATTCACATTTCGAAATTTATATCAGAATAGATTTCTAGTTACCGAGTTTGCAACACTCATCAGTAAGTGAATTTCTATTCTCAAGTAAACCATTCCCCATTCAGCTTTCCCACACAACCCAGATATCTTATGGCATGTTTATAGCTATTTGCCCTATAATACTGACGATGGTTTACTGGGAAGCACAGAACCAACCCCTCCAAGAGAAGTATAGCTAATCTTTTACAAAATCACAAAAAAATAATATTCAGGGGAGAATTCAAAATCTACAATTTTTTTACTTTCATCTACCAAAACTTAACTTGATGTCATTAATCCATAAAATGTTATCAGACGTGTTTGTATGTGTAAATTAACGCTGCAGAATGAAGACTAGACAGCATGGCTCATCAAATTTCTTAATTTCTTAATCATATTCGGTACTTTATAGTTTTATTTCAGTCATTCTGTACATAATTTAACTAACCTCCTACAGGACATAAAGAAGAAAATAAGCATTTCTGATAAAATATTTATCGTAGTATATATATAACCACTGAAGAAATGCGAAGAACTAATTCATACTCATTAATCACTTAATTTAGTATCGAAAAGAAATAACTGACGAAGGAAAATTGAGAAACCTGTATTCTTTTCCATACCATTGGATTCGATTACTGAAAGGTCAAGAGTTTAGATTTCTCTTGGGAAATTGTTAGCTTTGTTCCAGTGGACAATCATGCGGTTGATTGAAAAACATTTGAACGAAGCAATTATCTGGGGATGCATCAAGTTCGATTGTTTCTGTCTTATGGACAGCATATTCCGAAAAGCAGAGGCATTGATATCTATAGGCTAAAATGCACATGTACTAGATTAAAACTGAACGTTTTATAGAAAATATTATGCTGGCTTCAATTTAAAAATTTCAATTTGGCGGAAGAAAAAAATGCAACTAAAGTTTTATTTCAAAATCTCTGTGAAATAAATCTATTTATGAAGTACTTTGATTTCACAGCGATTTTGAAATAAAAATTTAACTGATTATTTTTCTTTTACCACACTTTGAATCAAACTGAATTTTTAGAATATGAAAGGAACAATCTTTATGCGTTGGAAAGATAAAATAAAAAATTTAATAAAATAAATAAAAGTTTACCCCCTGTTTTTTGTGAAGTTTAGATATTTGATATCGTAAAAAGGAGGAAGGTTGTTATAGAAAAAATACTAAAGTGTGTGGTAAGTGAAACCACGTATTAAAGCCATGACTAACCTGTTTGCTTCTGTCTTCGTAAAAGCACAAAGTCGAAGTAACACTGTTGATTTGAACATTTTGAAACAAGGGAAAGGGGAGGTAAAAACCAGTCCATGTTGGGCACAGAAAGGAGACTTCAGCGTAGCGTCTTTTTTTCACAACACAAACGAGCATATTAAAACTCAGTCCAATTTATGTTTTACATGCTACGGTGTAAAGTTTTTAAAACCTCACTAATGCTGCTAGATTTCAAATATAGCGAACAAAATTATTGTACGTTATTGTGGTTTAAAACAATATGAAATTTCCAAAATTTCTTCATTGTATGAGTGTTATATAAAATAAATAACTCTTAAAGAGAAATAAATGATTTAAAGGTACTTACTTATTATCTCAGCTGTCATTTCCGCCAAACGATTTTTGCGTCAAATGTGCTGGCAGACTGTTGCCAAACGTATGTCTAACCATGAATTATTTCATTTGTCAGGCATTTATCTTGGCGAAAAATTGCTCGTCTTGGCGGACCGCCGGGATAAAGCGTAAGTACCGATTAAATTGCTTAGTGCACTTATTTTGTTTTAATTGACAAGCATCGTTTATTTACTATGAAATGGTATACATACAGATAATTTACAAAACTACTACATAATTCAAGATTTTTTAAATCTTGAATTATGAAGTAGTTTTGTAAATTATCTGTATGTATACCATTTCATAGAAAATAAAGAATTTTGGGGTAAAAAAACCCAGCTGCGATTACTTTAATGATAATTGCATGGGAATAGTCATCAATATCATACATTTCAGGAAACATACACATAAAACCCATTCATACGAAAGACTAATAAGTGTGAAAAGTAAGAATACAAAGTTTCATAAGTTGTCCCATTCATTCAAGTCAGTGTCGTAAATGGGCAAGATAAAAAATATTAAAATAAAACGAGACACAAATAAAGTATATTTAAAACTCAGTACAGAGCCTTACTTTTAAAAACAACATAATTACTTAAATTCGGGAAGGTACGTGAGCAGTTGGATAAGTGCGAACAAAATCTAAACGATAGCTTCATTATATCGTCTCACGGCTATATCGGTTTTATAACAATCTTTGGAGATGACGAAAATTATTTTGGATAAAAATTTCCAAAATGAACACATTTCCTCCACTACTTTCCCACCCCGCACAATGGAGACACAGAAGAATAATTTTCACCACTCTTTTTTGTAACGTAGAAAGCCAAGTGGTTATGGTAAAAAGGCAAGTGGTGTCTATTGCCACTTGCCTTTCTACGTTTTAAAGAAGCGCGAGATGAAAGCTTTTCGTCTGTGTCTCCACTGTGTGGGATAAGGGTGAAGGGGTTGAACGTGTTCATTTGGGAAATGTTAATATCCAAAAGAAACTGCGTCAACGAATCTCCGAAGATTGCTAGAAAACAGATGAAGCCCTGAGATGGTATAGTGAAGCCATCGTTTATATTTTCCTCGCACTTATCGAAATGCCCTCGTACTTTCAATGGAAATAAAAAAAAATAGCTGGCTAACGTATTTAAAAGTATACAATTTTAAAATATATGGCAGGTCCTTATAAGAATAATTACAAAAACACGTCATTTCATAAGGACAAATTTGGCCCTCTAAACTTTAAAATTCGTGTAAAATAAACAAAATGCACTAGTGCATTCAGTTGAACGTAAAAATTTCATCATTTATAGAATTTAAAAAGAAAAAAAAATGTGGATATGATTTCACTGTTAAAAATATTAAGACAATATTAATTGTATCAAATTATTTAAAATATCAGAGTACTATATTTATATTTGTATATAATTTGATACAAATAAGATATGCATTTCTAAAATTGCATACTAAGTAATTGTTCTAATTTGAATTTTAAAATATCAGTCAGTTTTACTTTTGAAATCATATGTGAGAGGTGCAAACAATCATTCTTAGTTTCATCATTTCATCATTCTTGGTTATCACTTAATTTCATATTATGTAATAAACGGATTACTCTCATTTGTATCTCATTATTGTGTCCCATTCATTACTTTAACATATGTTGTGATAAAATCAAATCCAGAAGTATGATGAATTTACATCTATATAATTTATTCCCGCTGTTTACAAAGCTGAATACACAGGGACTTGCAGATATTTATCCAAACAAACGTTTAAATATAAATATTTAAATTGATAAATTTTACAAATTATTTGCTATTGAATCTTGGAAACAAAAGACACGTTTTGCCGCCTCTTTAGCAGTTATTGTACTTATGTTTTGTATGGAAAGGTGTGACATTTAGCTATATCTAATAGAAGAACTAGATACTAAAAGGATTTACACTTAAGGATTTGTAGCTAATGTCCCATCCATGCCACATCTCCCTTATTGATAAACATTATTCTTTAAAGATATGCAAATTTAGAGCCACAATACTATGCATGTTACAATTTCAAAAGCTCGAATTAGAAATCTTCATTTGTATTTAATTTATAGAATTAATAATAATTGTTTTGATGTGGAGACGCTATGTTAATTTATCTTATAAAATAAGCAACAAATGTTTTACTGTGGAGCCGATACATCTCTATGAAAATTAATAAAGAACTTTATAAATAAAATATGAAAAATTAGCACCATATGAACATTTTAGGGGCATAAAAAGTCCGTCTTTCTTCAGCTTCAAAGGTGTTTCGATTTCCACAAAATCAGAAAAGTGAGAGAACAAAAGATAAACACAAAATGCAAAGAAGAAGTAGTTCCTCATCGAAAAAAATTAAAAGTAAGAAAACACAAGAAAATGAAAGCTAAACGGTGGGGGGAGGGGTTGAGAAGAAATTAGCAAAAAGAGAACAGTTCATTAAAAGTAAAAATAAATAAATAAAATTATAAAATGAAGAAGAACGTAGAAAAATAAAACTAAGAAACACAAATAGAACAATAAAATAATAATGGCACAAACAAGGGTTTTATCTGCATCTCTTCACTCCGAATCATTTATACCTTTCCCTTCAATATTTATTCCTCAGGAAAAAATAATTACTTCTTTTTAAATAGTTCGATTTAGAGACTAAGCATGTACTATAAGCAAGCCCTAACCATTAAAAATTACAAGTTAATTTAATAGAGAACATTACTATAATCCAATAAAGGAAACTGCTCTTAGATGAAATAACTGCATTATCTGCAGCCCATTAAAAGCAATATTGCCTCGTCCCTTAAAGTACTGCCAGACTCAATGTGGACACGAGAATCCTCATCTAAATAAAACTCAGCAAGCAGCTTAGAATTGATAGAAAACTTAAAATAAAACAGTCATCAATAATCGCTTTAATTAAATACTCTTCCCTACGTTTTAATTTATTTAATGGATATTTTAATGATCTTAACTACTTTTGCAAATTTTTAAGAGAAATCATTTAAAATCCCACAGTGGCTAATAATGAATCGCAAAGGAGGGGGAAACTTGCGAGGAGGGGAGGAATTTCAAAGAAGCAAACTTTTAAAAGCTTAATATATCTATTAATTTTCGAGCAGTTGCGGAGTTAAAGCATCTCAATGGAGTGTCCTTGACATTATCTAAAAACGAATGGTAACGTATTGTTTATCTAAAAAGACTGGAACCCCTTAATGTTTTGGAGTATCAAATATGTAAATGCGTATCTGCTGTTTTAAAAATGGAATCGTATATTATTACTGTGTAAAATACAGGGTATATAAATCACTTTAAGTTTATTTATCACTAATCCTTTCTAATGTCTGCTATAATGTTCATAAAAATAAATAAAGTAATAAAAATAAATAAAGGAAATAATTGAATTGAATTATATTTGAACTGGCTTTTGTTCAACTACCCATCTCCAAGTATCATGAAATAGAAATATTCTGTACTCATTATACTGTTTACTGCTTTGCACCCCCTCCAATCGGTTATGGCTGTAAAATCTCATCAACTTCATTCCAGTTTTCCCTGCAGTGCATCTCTAATTTAAATTACTTATAAGACCTACGTATCATAAAATATATATTGTTGTTAAAGATTGTAAGTAATTTAGGAGCTTATTCTTTAATAAATAGATACTATAGGATACTACCTTCAGGAACGGCCTACCTATTTGGTTTAAAGCCTGTTTTAGTTCCTGAAGTGTCCTACTGTCCTGCTGAACCCTAGCTCTAGGCTCAGGTCCAGCAAGCAGCGGTTTCCCTCATTTTTATTTTATTTTTTTACAGCACAATTTTTGTATTACAATTGGTAAAATACATCAGTGTTATGCAATATAAAGGCAGTTAGTTTACAATGGTTTACAATTGCTCACAATATTGTTCTTAGTAACATTTGACCATAGATGCATATATTTAACACGTTCTTTTTTTTTCTTTTTACAATTTTGAAAGTTAAAAAAAAGTAAATAAATATCTAAAAGTAAACAATAGGCTTGAGAATGATAAACTTAAAAAGTAATTTTGAAAAATGAAAATAATTTTGAAAAAGTAATTTTTAATAAATAGAAATCTACCTATCAAAATTTTATTCTTTTTTTTAATAATTTTAAAGCTGCATGAAAATTTTACTGTGAAAACAACTTTATATTATTTGCCGATTTCGAAGCCGCTCAGTGGGTTAGTTTCAATGTGAAACATGCTATCATCATAAGAATGACTAATATGAAATTAGATTTGAAGTATATTAAGTAAGTAATAATTAAAATTCCTGACGAGATTTTATATTTATGATCTGAATGTCATCTTTTTGAATTGCATTTCTAAGTATCTTGATAGTTTCTATATTACTCAAAATTTATATCCTCTCAAAATAGTAATTGAGAGAGTCAAACACATGACATTGGTTGCATGCATTAAAATCTATTTTTCATAAAATATGAATTCGAATCTACATAATTATAACTATTCCTTCATTTCTTTTGTGGTCGGAATTTTTCAAAAAACTAATTAATTAGTCGTAAAACTAAAATAGGAAATTTCGCTTGTACTCGAATAATTTTTTGAGGAGTGTACTTTACCGGAACCGTATTTCCCGCGTAAGATGTTTTTCTGCTTACAAAAAAAAAAGCACTTAAAATTGTTTGACTTCAAGTTGTATCTAATATAAAAGTATGTAATAAAAAATATATAAACTTGGAGATGAATGTCATTTCTTTACAAACTAAGGTTGAATATAGACAATAATTGATTCTTATTATCACAAGAAGAGCTTTTAAAATTGAATATGAGGTTTAGAAAACAATGTTTAATATTTAATAGCAATGCATGAAACAATTGAGCAAAATTTTCTTGCGTTTGCAATCTTATAAATAAAAATGAAATTCTGTTTGTTTGTTTGTTTGTTTGTTTGTTTGTTTGTGGATTTGATTCGTATACAAATCCACAAAAATGGACCTATCGGCCAGAAATTTAGCACAGATATGTAAAATAATATAGAATAAATCATAGTCCACTTTAAAACTTTGAAAGTCCACCCGTTCCCGGAATTTAAGAGATTTTTTATGCTCTTCACGCAAAAATCTTTCCGTAATTGTAACCCCTGTAGTGAAAAAAGTGTGAAATAAGGATCGTGGTTGCCATGTGTGGCGATTTTGCCGAAAAATGTCGTTCGTATACAAATCCACAAAAATGGACCTATCGGCCTGAAATTTAGCACAGATATGTAAAATAATATAGAATAAATCGTAGTCCACTTTAAAACTTTGAAAGTCCACCCGTTCCCGGAATTTAAGAGATTTTTTATGCTCTTCACGCAAAAATCTTTCCGTAATTGTAGCCCCTGTAGTGAAAAAAGTGTGAAATAAGGATCGTGGCTGCCATGTGTGGCGATTTTGCCAAATAAAATGTTTTAGATTCTCAAAGTAAAAATAAAAGTATAATAATGATTTTTTTTTTGTTAGTTTATATTCGTAAGGTAATTTTTTTTTAAATTATAATATCGTGTGCATGGGAAATCAGAGCAGGAATGAAATGTTTTATACGCAAAACAATAAGAATTGAAGATTTCCGAGGCTAATGTGTAAAATTTTTTAGTTTGGCGAAAAAATAAAATGGCTGAAATATGGATTTTGAGTAAGTGAGTTCTAGCGGTTTGCACATTTTTCGGCTTGGCGCAATTTATTGAGAGCTTAAGGAAATAGATTTTTGAAAACAAGTGCAAAGGTTTTATTAGAATACAGCATTAAATTTTAATGATCTGAAGAAATAATGCAGTTATTAAGGGATTTCAAGCGATCTAACTTCAGAATTCTCGCCAATTGAGTACATTGATTTAAGTTGGGGGAATTCCGCCAAATTTCAGAAAATTGAAATCGTCTCATTTAGTACATCGGAGTAACGATGAGTAAAACACATTATAGTTGATAATTTAAAAAAAATCGGCTGTATTAAGGGATTCCAATGCGTGCTACTCTTTGGCGGTCGAACCATTTCCTATATTGATTGCTGCTAAGTCAATGCTTCGAATGATTCCCTGAAAAAACTCTTGCAAAATGGCGTATGTTGGCACTTTGGCGAGGCTTAGATTTGAAACTGGATTTTATTTGAGACTGGTATATATAATAACACTGGTTATAGATAAAAATGAATGTTGGTATGTGTTTATGAGGTTGAAAAACTCCAGCACCGTTGAGCACCATTGCACGATGAAATTTGGTTCACCTAAGTCTTTTATGATGGAGAAGGTTTTTATGCTATCCGTTTTCCTTAACTTGCCACTTGGTGCCGCAGCACAACGTTGAATTCTATTCCGTTTAGCCGTTTGCTATGCGAATATCGTCCAACCCATTTCGATGAAATTTGGTACACGCGAATATTAGAACACGGAGAATATTTTTCACTATCCATTTTGCTGTAACTTGCCGCTAAATGGCGCTGCAAAGCATCAACTTCTATAACGTTCGACCGATCGGCATAAAATTTTTTATACTTACACATTTGAGCACGAAGAATATATTCTAACTGCGTTCCTTTTGATGTTACTCACCACTAGATGACACTGAAATGCATTATTATTTTAACTCGCCACTAGATGACGCTGCAGCAGGCCAAATTCTTGACCATTCAAACGGTCGCTATGAAAATCAGTATATATAGCTATTTGAACAATGAAAATATTTTGGCGTTATCCATTTTGCTATAACTCGCCAGTTGACGGCGCTGTAGCAAATCATTACTTTAATTAACTACTAGATGGCCCTGCAGTGTATCACTTCTTGACTGTGCAAATGATCGTTATGAAAATTGGTATACATAGATAGTTGAACACGGTCGCTATGAAAATCAGTATGCATAGCTATTTGAACAATGAGAATATTTTGGCGTTATCCATTTTGCTATAACTCGCCACTTGACGGCGCTGTAGCAAATCATTACTTTATTGAACCACTAGATGGCCCTGCAGTGTATCACTTCTTGACTGTGCAAATAATCGCTATGAAAATTGGTATACATAGATATTTGAACACGGGGAAGAGTTTGGCGCTATCCATTTTCCTATAACTTGCCACTAGATGTCGCGTCAACACATGAACTTCAGGATTGTCCAGCTGATAGTCATGAAAATTCGTATACATCGATATCTGAATTCGAAAAATATTTTCGCCGTATCCGTTTTGCTAAAACTCGCCACTAGATTGCGCTACGCCGCATGGCCTTCTGCACCGTACAAACGATTGCCTTGCAATTCGGTATGCATGATTATTGGACACAATATAACGCGATATCAACTTTGCTATATCTGCTTATTACAATGAATAGTAATCACCACAAATCGTAATATCAAAAAGTCCATTCATTCCCGTGCGAAGAACGGGTACTTCAGCTAGTACTAAATATAATAAAGCACGAGGGGGAAAATAGAGATTCCATCTTTACAATATTTAGAAAACAAAATCTTCATTAATTTTTTCATGAAAAGCTACAAACTCATGTTATATATTGCATATTGTAAGCTACGTAACTTAGTTATGTAACTGTTTTTTCTAATGACAGGCAGTTACCATTTATAGGCGTTGGCCACTACTGAGGCCGGAATTACGGGTCACTTAAATTATAGAGGCAGCTAATAGGTGGTCCAGCGTGGAATTCTACGAAGGGACGAACGGAATGACACCCATGCCCCTGCTGGTAATAGAACACCGGCCTGTTGTAAAATTGTTATTTAGCCACTACGCAACACGGGTGGCGTATATTTTTTTTGTTTGTACCTATATTTTTCGAACTGAACGGTTATAGCAGTTTATTATTTTCAAATACCTTGTGCATAACCATGAAACATAAATGGCGAGATTTCGATATCGCCAAATTTGGTATATTTTTAGCTAATATTCCATCAACTGTAAGTCTTAATGAAACTGCTGCCAGCCACCACTAATATAATTATGCATCACATCATCTCTTAAGTAGAAATTCTGTTTAATTTTATGCCTTAATTATTTAAATAATAATGTTACGTTTCTGGATAACTCCTAGTTATGAAAATTTCACGTATACTCACAACCTCTTAAACATAACAGTAAATATGTTTTCCTTTGATTTAACTCTAACTTTACGGAACTGTTACAAACATTTAAAACGATCCACGACACAAATTAATTTTTAAAAAATATGCATAATTCTCAAACAAAAATTACCCAAACTGCCACAATAACCCTCGAACTTAACGGCACTTAATACACCCTCTACCAAGCTTCTCATCTCTCGAATAACACGGGGATCTTAAAATTATCTTGAGTAGGGAATTATTCTGTGTAGTGAGCTAGCCGGCTCCGAAACTTTGACAACATTCTAATTATACCCACACAGTCAATGCGCCTTGAATTTAAATGCAAATGGCGGGGAGGACCGAAGCAGTTAGTCATTTGGCGCTCACTTATTTGATTATGTTCGGCTCGATTCGGTGATGGATATGATTTAGTATCAGGATAACATGGAATTTCATAAACTGTGCTGAGTGAGTGGCGTTTCGTGCGCCTCCCTTTCCCCCACACCCGTCAAAAACCTACTTCTGTTTTGAAAAGCAATGGTTTCATCCAAGTTGCTTGGTTTGCCTTGCAACAGTTAGAGTCACAATGCACCCAAGAAGGATCTCGGGATTAAAAAACCCCCTCAAAAAATCTGTTCATTATTTTCATATTTTTTTATAAATTTATTTAACTAAAGTTATAATTAATATGATATAATGATATGAAAATTATAATAAACGCTGAAATTATGTAAACGCTTGCCTATTTTAGCGTGAGTCGAATGACTGTTATTTGTAAATAAAACGCATTGCATACATAATAAATGAAACTTTCTAAAATAACATAAATAAAAGACACTTATTAAAGTGTACGTGTATTTCGATCGAAACACGTGTACACTTTGATAAATACTTTTTATGTGCGTTATTTTAAGAAATTTTATTTATTTTAACTTTTAAACACCAGTTTCTTTTGAGTGTTTTTTGATAAAACAATGTGCAGTTGTTCAACAAAAATGACTGGTCTATTAGAAGGCAAGTGAGATAATACGCATCGATTATGAAACATTTTTCAACATAACGAAAATTTAAAAACAATATCAAACGGCTGTTCCTTAAATCATCGGCATTATAGCGTAATTTGATATTCCTTATTTGCTCGTTTATTTATTGCTCTGAACTATAATTTGGGCTAAAATTAATACTCCATGCGAGAAACAGCCAAAATGTGCATCTCATTACATTTAAGTCAGATATAAATAGTTCACCAATATTGATAGCATCGGAATAATACTCATTTTTAGCTCAAAACTTGGCAAAATAAAAAAAGTCATCAAAAATAGTGATCGTTTGGCAAGATTTTTCGGCATAACTTAAAAGAAACAGTTTTGCACAACTATTAATAGAATTTTGAAAGACCCTGTGTAAAAACTATAAATCTTGTTCCCATCCTTTTAAATAAAGGATGAGCTTTTAAAAATATCTATATATCAGTTGTGTTGTGATAGAAATGGATTGAGAACCAGTCTGTGCAAGACTCTAAACTGCCATAGACCGTAATCTACTGACATTATTTTGGGCGATACATTATAAGGACTATGAAAGCTGCAAGCGCTATTTTTCTCGGAGAACATGTTTTTGTAAGTCTTTATAAAGTACAGTGTAGCCATAACTAAAATAGAATTGTTTTGGAGCCCGATTGTGAGAAATCTCTTGGAAAAAGCTGTACGAAGCTCGCAGTAAATACTAATTAGACCATGGGGCTTTGATTAAAAAATATATAGTTCGGATTTTCGACCCCAGGGTCACAGTGGTGCTTTAAGGTTCATTTTTTGAGTAAAATAGCGATAGAAAGGACAGAAAGTTAACTTTTTGCAAGCATTTTGATAGTGGCACCATATTTTACATTCACCTTTGCATTTTACTTTTTATAAAACATTTTAGCAATAATTCTCATACGCAGTAATACGATGTAGTGAATATGCAGATTTTCAAAGAGAAAAGAGGTGGTAATGCAAAACTTTGTGCGAATTTCAGTCAGCTGACGGCATTGCCACGTAGTACCAGATTTGAAGATATAAGGAAACTAACAGAATAATTCGCAATCAATGAAGCACGACATTTTTACGATTTTAATTTCCTATTAAAAGTTTGCTATGCTAACTTTACGCGCTCGTGCTCTGTTAGTGAAACTTACTACAAAGATGTAAAAATGCTTTTACTGCCTTTCCTATTCCTATTTTATTCCGAAAATTGACCTTACAGAGGAATTTGGCTCCAACTGCAATCATGGTTTGCAGAACAAAAACATACTTATTCCTTCCGCTGCAATCTACAATGAACTGCTGAACAGGGACATGTTTTTCATGCATATTAACAGATACTAAATGCTTTGAAAATGATGGAGCTTTAGTGATTCTGAAGGTAAAATCTCACATCTCCCTTTAAACTTCCGAGAAAATTTGTAAACCCCATAAAAATTTTTTTTACATCAGTCGATAAAACACTTTTACATGCAGTTGCGTTTTTTTAACAGTTTAATGAACTTCAATTGTTGCTGAATTTCCTTGTAGTATATATCTAAGGAAGTTCGCCGCTCTCTGGGTAATGACCTCGCCTCTCTCAGAAATAATTGCAGTCGAAGCTGGTTGAGGTTAATCTGGATCTTTATTATTTTTCATCTTTGTTGGAGAAGGACCGGAGACCTACCGACGCTCAATATGCGTGTATTTATGGCAGTTACTTTAGCGAAAGTCCCCACAATTTTCTCTCTCCTGACATACGTATCCTTTAGTTCCTCAACTTGTCGCTAGGGCGCAAGAAGAGGGTCGAGACATATAATTGGTTCTCTAAAGTGAAGTCATTTATTTGCGGATTAAGGAATTTAGCTCGGGTATGAATCTCTTCAGGGCGGATGCCGACACTGACCTAAAAAAAACTGAGAGTTGCGTTTATTCAGAAATCTTCTTTCTTAAGTGAGTTCCAAAATCGTATTTGAAAGTAATATTTTTCTGGACGAGAAACAAACCTCATATATACATATATTACAGAAGAATTCTTGATATTGAATGAAATTCGGTGTCTAAGTATAACAGACGACCACATCGATCAAACGTCTGAACGCTTGCACGGCTTCGGTGTCACGTGACTTGCTACAGCGGTTCCGATGGAACATATTTCAATAACTTCCCTACACCCCGGATCAAGCTCTCACTGATTTTGATCTCTTCGAAAAGTTAAAGAAGAACCTGCTGAAGGCACTGCTTCCAAACCGATGGCGCAGTTCAGGACGCCATCGTTAAGTAGTTTAGCAATTGGGTTCTGATCTCTTCAACGCCAGTCTCGGTAGGTTGCTATACATATAGAGCAAATTCTTTGATATACACGCTTTGATAGCTGTGTATTTTTTTTTTTTTTGTGAATGAACTGACCTTCTTTTTGAGCCACCCTCGTATGAACGTATGCTAAAATTAATTTTGCTTGTTCATAATATAATTTTTATTAAGAGTCTAATGAACATTTTTTATGGGAATAACGCTTCGAAAAATATATACCTGCAAATCGCTGTGCTTCAGAAAGTTTTAAAATAGAATAAACTGGCGTCTGATATCTGAACGATTCTGAGTTAACTGCGGTGATCACCACTTTAGAAAAGAGTTAACAAATTTTGAATACATAGTATAGGTCTTGAAATTAACGGTTTTCCGTTGGCCCGAGACAACTAAAATATACAACAGACCAGTAGAATATGAAATTTGTTGGTCCGTCACACCAGTGGCATTCTATTTACATTTGCGAACCTTCCGCGTTTAGTTTCATTGTTGTCTAATTTTACCTGTCAATGTCATATAATTTGATTTACATATTATTATTTTGTAATAGGCATTTATATTTCTTAATTCAGCTCTTGACGGAAATCAATATATTTTGATCATATAACATCTTTTGTTTTGCAATTTTTCTTAAATTCTGTTTACGGACCCGTGATAAATGTTACGTATGAATTCATGGAGTTACTGGTCACCAGCACCTCCTAGATCTATGTCAATACGTTAATAAATAATGTGTGCAAAATTTGAGATCATTTGGACATGAAGAGTACGTGCCCCATCGACGTTGAACATTAAGATTTTTTTTTTCTCAAATTCTTATACACATTATGTAGAATAAATATATTTTTATCCATGAGGTATCAACTTAATATCAAAATCAAATGAAACTGATTCAAAGCCTTTATATAGCTATAAAGTTGTACAATTTACAAACACTAACGGGAATAGATCTAATGTATTACGGTATCTCATTTGCATAGGGCCCTTAGCACCTCCCGATTGTGTGGTCAATATATTTTGCGATAGTTTTCTATTGTCTGTAACATGAATTGTTTTAGAGTATCGTATTTTGTAAAAACTTGGAATAAATTATTCAATTAATTTTACACCTCGTTCAGCAGTACCATTAACAACTTGTATAGATCTTTAAATATCCCTTCCTTTTACATAATTGTTTTCATTTTGCCAGTGTACAGGATTCGTTTTCAAAAATCTTTCGGAATGTGGAACCTTTCAAAAAAGTTTATCGATTTACTTGTGATAATTTGCGAAGAAAGATCTTTATTCAGAAAAAACTCTACATTGTCTATTTTAATTTGAAGTTTTTTCTAAAATCTTCGGATTCATTTGCTTTTTTTTTTCAATCAGCATTTTTTAGCAAGATTCTTCCAATCTTCGAGAATTATTCTTCCGTCAAATAGTGCTAGAACAACACATTCGTCTCCTAAACACGATTAATGGTTAATAAACTTCGCAGCTGATACTTCTGCAATTGATTTGTCATCCTTTTTATAAGGTACCAGTTTTCTTAGGAAATAAATATCATTCATAGGAGCCTCGATTGCGTTTGTAGCCGAAAACAACAGCATTTCTTCTCATTGAGTTAATTTAAATATATCCCTAAACAAATACATTTTTCAGGCAATTCCTTTGGCGATCCATCTGGCTAAATCATATGCTCCAGGTTGACGAAAACATACTCTCCAAGGTGGTGTCTCCCCTAGAAATATTATAACTAATTCTAAGAATTCTCTGTAGTCTGAACTGGGTAAATCTTCTTGAATTTTATTTCTTGCATTCAATGAAATATCACTCATACCATCCTTAAATATTTCTGTAGTATCTTCATTTGACTGCCATGTCAAAAGTATTGTCTTATCAATGTTCTTCCACAGTCTTTTGAATCTTTTAAGGTGCCTGCCTACCTTTAAAATGCAATTTTCGGTCAAAAATCCGATTTTTAGTTTTTGGCTATTTATTAAAGCTTAATTTATTAGCTTTCTAAATCCGTTTGAATTTTCTTTCTATCATGTTTAGAACTTGAGTTATACGAATTTTAATAGAAGTCACTTGGAAGCTTTCGAAACCGGAAGTAGGATTCTGCCGCCGGAAGTGAATCGTAAATGTTTGTTTACATTACTATTTTACCTAATATGAGTATTAAATTTTGTTACTAGTTATAAAATGAGCATGAAAAATAAAATTGAAAACTTCAAATTATTTAGAATGTGTTAAATATTTGTGGCAACAGCAGTTTTTACTTAGAACTCTGGCATTAAAGTTAGGCTACTACGTTTGTTTACATTTTCGTCGCGTGTTTGCCGTGCTTCCGTTACGAGTGTTTATAAGCTTTTTAATATTAATTTAATTTAGCTTTTTAAATCTTTTTTGACTTAAAATGGGAAAAAGTATTGGAAGGAAGAAAAAACGCCAGTTTAATGGCAATAGATACAGCAAATCTAACGAAAATGACACTCTCGAAAATCATGCTGTACGTACTATAGCATGTGCAAAACTGGACACAGTTACGACTAATATGAGTGTTGAATTAGCAGATCAATCAATGAGTGGAAGTAGAATTATTGATTTAGTGATATTGTGCAGTGTTTTTTCTGACATTTGCTGTCCTCAATGTCTGAATTTAGGATTAACTTTAAATGAAGACTCAAGGTTTGGATTATGTTCTCATTTTGTTTTGAAGTGTAACAACTGCAACTTATTAAAGGTTTTGCTTCATCCAACAAGGTAAATAATGAGTCAGAAGTAAACAAGAGATTTGTTTATGGAATGAGGCAAATTGGCAGAGGTTTCTCTGCGGCTTATAAATTTTGTAGCACTATGAATTTACCAAGACTTGCAAAAGCTACTTATGAAAAGTATGAAAAGAAACTTTTGAAAGTTGTAGCAGATATAGCTGAAAGTTCTATGCTAAAAGCAGCTGAAGAAGTTCGCTCAACAACAAACAGCGATGAATGTGGAGTTTCGGTGGATGGAACTTGGCAGCGAAGAGGTCACACATCATTTAATGGCTGCGTTGCAGCTATTTCAGTGGACACTGGAAAGGTTTTAGACCTGGAAGTTATGTCTTCGTACTGTAGAATATGTAAAAAGTTACATAACTTCTCAAAGAATGCTGAGTTGGACTCATTAAAAGCTGATCATGTGTGTCAATGCAATTTTGAAGGTGCTGCGGGAAAAATGGATACTGTTGGTGCATCACGCATTTTTCAGCGGTCTGTGGATCAACGGAAGTTGAAGTACATAAAGTATTATGGTGACGGGGATTCCAAAGGTTTTCAGTGTGTACAGGACACTTACGGAGAAAAAAGTGTGACCAAATTAGAGTGTATTGGACACATACAGAAACGTGTAGGTTCACGTTTACGGAAACTAAAATCAAAAACCAAAGGTATCTCGGGAAAGGGTAAGTTGACTGACGCATTTATAGACAGGCTCCAGAATTATTATGGAATTGCCATTCGTGCTAATGTTGGGGATTTGAAAAGCATGCAACAAAATGTTATTGCAGTATTATTCCACTGTGCATCGAATGCAAAGCCAATGCATGGGCAATGCCCAACTGGAACACAGAGCTGGTGCTTTTATCAAAGTGCTCTGGCAAAAGGGGAAATCAATATAAAAGAAAAGTACCCTGGTTTACCCAACGACATCCTAAATACTGTAAAGCCGTCTTATTTAGAACTGTGTTCTAGGGAAATTTTGGAAAAATGTCTACATGGAAAAACACAAAACGCCAATGAGTGTTTTAATGGCGTTATATGGCAGAGAGTGCCAAAGGAAGTGTTTGTATTGTTAAAAACTGTGAAATTGGGGGCGTATGATGCAGTAATACAGTTCAATGAAGGCTATCAAGGCTGTCTAAAAGTTTTAACAGATCTAAATATCACAAATCCTGGGTATTTTAACGTGTCAGGATATCGACAGCTCGATGGCTTTCGAATGACCAATTCAAACCGTCATTCAACCCCAAGTGCACATAAACGTAGAAAAATTTTAAAAGCAATTAGAAAAAAAAAAGATCATTGTTCATAATAATAGAGATGGCGAGCTGTACAAATCAGGAGCATTCTAAAAATAAATTTTTTATTTATGAGGTAAGATTTAGTATTTGTTTCTTTTTTATGCTTTTTCTCAAAATGAGATTTTTACGATTTTGCTTTATCGCAAAACACCATAACTCAAAAAATTATTAATGGAATATTTTGAAACTTTGACAAAATACTCTTGAGGAGTCATTTTAGGCACTGAACTACTATGATGAATCTAGTTAACTTATTATTTTTTTTTTTGTTGATAGAAGTTATGAATTGTCATGTATATTCGTAATTTTTCCCCGCATAAAATGTTAACTTCTCTAAAATATTAAATAACATGGTTAGAGTTTCGAGTTTAGTTCATTCCCTTAAGGACCTTTCAATAATCAAAATAAAATTTACAGTATAAAAATATCTTTATTTAAATTTGACTTACAATGTTTTGGTAAAGTGCTTTTTTTTCGCAAATTTTATGCATATTTTGAGCCTAGATATCAAAATATTTTAAAATTTGCATATTTTTTCATGTTAATCGCAGTTTTTAACTGTATTCTATTACATAATGCACATAAATTAGCAATTTTTTAATTATTAAGAAAAATCCCCCCCGACAGTAGGCAGGCGCCTATAAAGGCACATTCGGTCCACTACTATGTGAAACTTGTACCTCGTAATAACTCCTTGTAGAACTTTCTCAAAAAATGGGATGCCGGCAAGCGAAGTATAAAAGATAACGGTTCAGCTATTGCTCTAGCAAATAGAAATTACGTAAACTTTTGAAAAGCTCGTTAAAAACGGACATATTATTATTTTCTTGTGTGCTTCATGCTGATGGTTTGGGATGGACGCGAGACAATTTTTTGCGAGACGAGACACGCATTTTTAACATTGCGATATAGGGATTTTGAGAGACGATACGAAGCTTTTAGGCTGTTTTGCGAGACACTATACGCCTATTTTTCGTCTCGTGTCTGTCCCTACTGATTGCTTTATTTCGACGGGGATTTTTTTCTGGCATGATAAAAAATATTAGCTCATAATTCTTTGATTGCACTTTAGACAAAATTCGCACTCTAGACTAAAATATAACCCAAAAAGGCGGTACGCTCTGATTTATTTATTTTCAGACTGCAATAACTTCTTAAAAAATAAGTTAATAGGTTTTATATGCGCATATGTATGCCTTTTTTAATAAATTTTAGCCTACCGCGTCCCCATCGGCGAGTTTTAGCAACTAAAAGTTTTTATGATGCCAAAAATAAACCTCGTGGAAATAAAAAGTCACTGAATACCGCCCTTGAAAATAATAATTAGTTCTTCTTTTATAAATGTTTGAAATGCTTACGAATTTATGGGACATTCTGTATTTTCAAGCTGCTTGGGGCGTGTGTTGTTTTTAATCAATTAATTTTGAATTTTTCAAGAATCATTTATTTATAGTATAAAGGAGTCGACTGAGGGGGGGGGGGTGCTGCATAAAATAACTTCAACTTGTAAAATAAGGACTACCCTAATATATATATATATATATATACTATATATTTCATTTTAGTGTATGAAGTATATTGAAATGATAGTAAATTAATGTAAAGTAAATCTACGTGTAAAGTAAATCAAACTATGATTCCTAGAAATTCAGAAGTATTTCAGCATTCATTTTATTCGCCTACCGAATGAACTCAATTCAGATTATATACATATCTTTTCTATCCACAATTTATTCCAAATACATCTACGTAACTACAAAATATTTAATAAATTGCGTTCTGCTAAATGAAATAGCTTGGCTTTGGCAATAGCGATCATTTCATTAGTTTAACTGAAGTTCATAATAAAAATTCATATTCTACATAACGTTTAGGCAGTGTTGCCTGGTTAGAATATGGCTTAATTAATATTTGATTGATTTATTTGTAGAAATTACTTTCTGTGCAGCGAACACATTTAATTAAAGTTCACATCTTTGTAAGGACTAAACTCATCTTTCTCGATTTGAGTTTGATTATTTTGAAAATTACGGAGATAGAACTCGTTCATTCGAACTGAATCATTTTTAGTTCTCCCCCCCCCCCTCTCGTCGTTTAGAGTGGTTGTTACTTGAACGTATGTCCATACCTTGGGATATAGCAAAAATGGCTGTATTGCTGTTGATTACATCGAGGTGATGGGGCCCAAAACATAAATTTTTACAAACATTGAATGGCTCAAAATTCATAAAAACATACATTTGTTGTTATTGGCTTTAATACTATTGCAAATATCTTAAAAATACGTGTCATGTACTGGAATGGGACTAAATTTAAACCCGGGTAATGGAATAGACGATTAGCCCCAAAAATGTATTATAAGTGGAATATTCTATTATCCAGGCTTACTTACACTAATTATTACGGTTTGTCGAATTGAAAATTTATTACGATAAGCAGAATAATCCTTTAAATTATATTCCATTGAGCGGGTTCGACTTATCTCTACTTATTATAAAAGAAGGTGTCTGTGTGTGTGTGTGTGTGTGTGTGTGTCTGTCGGCAGCGTTACGGACAAACGGCTACACCTAGAAACACCAAATTTGGTACTCGGGAAGATGTAAATATGTAGTTGTGCACCTCGAAGCGATTTTTTCAAAATTTGACCTAAATTTTTTTTTATTTTATATTTTATGCGATTTTTGGCATTTTTTCTCACCTAATTCGTAATGACGGCGGAAATTACGCTCGCAGCAAAACGGCATTTGTATCATCGGATAGAGGAGAAAATTTTCTTTTAAAAACAGTTTGTTCTGAATACGTAACATGATTTACCGATTTTTAGGAATTTTTTTACTAAACATCTGCTTCGCGATTTTTTTTCGTAAAATAATTTTAAAACTGTCGCATCTTGAATTCTATCCGTCATAACTTTTAGATATTTTGACAAATCGTGAAACATTCTTTTCTCCCTCTTTTAAAATAAAAACGAAAAAATTATGCAAATTAGATGATTTTTTACGAATTTTAATGCAGCCTAATGTTTAGAATTTAATAGCATCAACGCGATCTCACGCCATTCATTACATTGCGATCACGGCACGAGAATTTATGTTCGGTTGTTGCCACAGAAAGGATTAGAAAAAAGGGTTTTTTCAACCAATCGAGTTTTTAAATGGGATATCAGAATTTCAATTCGCAAGTGAGGATCTATGACGTCAAATGCTTTAAGATACGTAAAGTTTACGCCATAATTTTAACTCATTTATTCCAGCTCTATTTTCAACACAGGGAGACGATATTTTGATTAAAATTTACTGTAGATATAAACTAAGAAATTCACGATTATTATTATTAGAAGTGGTATTTTAATCCGGTGCTTATTTAAAAATTGAAATGTTTTCACGGCGCTGAAAATGTTCATTTTAAAAGTTACAAAGTTCGTTTCAAAGCGCGATATATTAAAATTTTTCTATTTACTATTTTTATTTTTGGCATTTAATTTAGCGCAGGCGTTGCCTAACATACGCATGCAGGTTGCGAGTATAGTTTTATTTTAACGTTGAATTACGTTCCTCCATAAAGGTCGCAAAGTTTTAATGATACTGTTTGAAAACAATTATGCGAAATATCGAAATTAACTCCCTCAATCTACCGGGGTATCCTTTACGGCAGTCAAACAGTGACGTCATAAATTAAAAAAAATGCGTGAAATTTGTAAACTCTGCAACTCTAACGCCCTGTCACAATTAAAATGGGAATAAGTAGCTCCTCGAGATTACACAGTTTGATGTTTTTCAGGAGACAGGACTATGGAGGATATAAAAGATATCGCTGTATTAGATACATGGATATTTAAAATGGCACCCCTTGGATATTTTCTCCCCACAGTAAGATGAAATGGTTTACGGCGCTAAATACGCCAATCTTATAAAACTATGTATAAATTAAATATATATGGAGAGCTTCCTTAATGGCAACCATTATGTGAAATGATTATTATTTATGCTAATGCGTAAATTGCAAAGAATCGCCAGAGAATCAAAATATCCCATTGAGGACAAATAATCTAAGCTAAGGGAGCCTTGAAGAGGGAGAAGCGAGTATAGATAGTATTAAGCACGTAATAGGTAGTATTATTAGATTTGTAAAGATAATATGAATAAATCGCAATGCACCACGTTAATAAATATTTCATGAAATTAAAAGTGTTTATCCTTTTTCAACGGTTGTCTTACAACCAACTAAACGAAAAGTAATTCTAATTAGCGTTAATATATCCCGCAGTAATTTCAACAGGAGATTACTTGAACTTTTTTAAAAATGAAATTCTGTTTTGTCACATGCAGATATGATTTTAGTAGTAAAATATTCGCTTCTTCCCATATGAAGAGCGGGTGCGAAGCTATTTTAAAAACATCTCTTGAAAATAGCATAAATGAATTCAGAAAACCTCAAAACGCGTAAATACACCAAAATCTCGAAGTCGAATTTTTTCATGATTACAATACTTTCCTTATATGGTACATGTTCGGAAAGAAATAAATGGTGCTCCATTTCATGTAGTGTCTTAGGTATTTAATGCTACAATTTGAGGCTAAAAAACAGTATGATGTAGAAATAAGACATTTTGAAAGCCAGGAGTTCTCTGCAAACCATTAAGCTTTCCACTTTTAAGATAGTGAATGACACTGACATAGTTTTTTGAGTCAGTATACTGCAATGATCAGGTTAGTACTCATGACACAAACTTTACATTAAGAGTGAAATAATTTTGCTCTTTTTTTTTTAATTCCACATCACGAATAATTTCGAATTACACATGTAAGGAAAATTTTCGTTTCCTACCGTGCGAAGAACAGGCACGCAGCTAGTAATGTAATAAATGAATGATTTATGTAAGTAAAATAAAAGATAGTTGGAACAACTAGCAATAAAATGTTTCAAGAAGTATTGATTTTGATTTATTTTTGAGTTCGTATTTTAAAATTACCTCTTTCTTTTTGCGTTACATTCATGTATTCTGACCTTTCATTTCTGACTATTTTAGAAATAGAGACACCCAGAAAATATTTTTTTCATATATAGTATGTATGTAGGTTGGGTAGAATTTTGCTTGAATTGACAAAAGCTTTTGTGAAATTAACAATTATTTTCCCATTTGTTCACTAAAAATTGTTTTTTCCGTGTAATAAAATCTTTAATTAATGCATATCAATGGCATTTAAACTAAAATGCTGTTTTAAACTATTTGAAAAAATGTTAATTGTAATATTGGAAAGATTTTTTTTAATATTAAGAGTAGCATCGTAAGTTTATTGCATTAATGAAATATGATTACATGATGAATATTATTATTATTATTATGAATTTATGAATTAAATATGATTTTTTACTTAATATTTTGAATTTCTTAATAAAGTTTGTAATGCTAAGCAAAATAGTTGCAATCATTTAAATATTTTCAGATTGTGTCCATTATATGAATAAAAATTCGCTGATGCAAAACATCGATTTACATTTAAATTAATACAACCTTATTTCAAAATTTTACATTAAAATGCAATTAACTTTTCCATGGAATGAAAAATTTACATTAATATAGTTGTGTGATTTAAAAGTTTAAATTCTATTTGACCGACAGGGAAATCTTCGACAATTCACAACTTAATATCGATTACGTAGTGAAAATAATATCACAATACTAATAGCAGTCTATTCTCTAAAACAACCTCTTAAATAAATAAAAAATAAAACTCTGTATATGACGTACACACATAAAAAATAGAGCTATTCGGACATTTTGAGTGGTACAAAGGTTCCGCCCATCTTCAGTTGCTGAAAAGATTCTAAACCTTTAATCCAATTAAAGCTTTTTTCATTTCAGCATATTTGCTTCTGCTTTATTTATCTATACATAAATAACACAAATATTTACCTTTCTTTTCATTGAGTCAATATATATTAGTAAAAAAGAGTAAATTGGGAAATCTTCATGCAGATGGTTTTTGAGTAGTTATATTATCACACAATCAGTCAACTTATCAAGAAAATAACACCAAGAATTTTTACGCACTGTCAGAGTTTTATGCATGTTCCCAAGACGTGTACGATTCATTTGTAAGGGAGCATGTTGCAATATAGCGGAGACCGATTTTGCAATTCTGCATACTATTTCCTATAGCGGTATTGACGAATAGGGCGGTATTTGCGAAACAACGTTTGTTTTGATACTATACTGTTACATTCCATCATCTTAAAAGCCCATTCCTCATTTACCTCTGTTGCTGTATGCATAATATAAGCATATTCCTTTGGGGACGCAAGCAAAACGTTGACCGCTCGAAAATTCGATATCTGAGTACATTCAACGTCACACAGAGGGAGACGGGAAGAAAAAAAAAGAAAGAAAGAAAATATACACGCTAGTCCGAACACGTGAAAATTTCTCATTCATATCACAAATTTAACTTTCTATAAAAGTTTACGGGTGTTTGAACTCACTCTTTGGGTAACAATGCCAGATAAGTGGACTTTTACAGAAATGAGCTTCTTTTTTATTACTTTCCATTATCTGCTTGCTTTTGCCTGAAGATTTAGGCATGTTGTTATTGCATATCACAGCATGTTTTCATGTAACACCCTTTGAGTTTTTTTCCCTCTCTTTGTTTAACCCTCTCTTTAGCGAATTATAAAAAAGTTAGAGAAAAAATTCTGTCTAGCATTTAATGCATCTAAAATACACTTGCAAACAAATTTTTTTTTCTAATGTCGCTGTGTCTATTATTTTTTAATAAGCTACATACAGTCTGTCAATTAAATAACCAAATGTCGGAACCGTATATGAATAATACAGTTGTTGGGACATTTTTTTTGACTTCCCCCACAACCCCCTCCCCCCCCAATTCTATTAAAAATAATAATAATAATAATAATAATAATAATTATGGGTGATATGAATCCACGAGAATCCTTTACTTTGTTTTTGAATTATGTTATTTCTCGTCAACAATGAACAACATAAAATTATAACAAATGCAATGTAACTCTTTAAGGTATAACCCTTTCCTTTCCTCATCTACCCCACCTCATCACATCGACCCAAGCAATGCTAAAAAAAAGGCAGCTGTTTTATCATAAATACCAGCTAGATGGCATATGATCAAAATGTTCATTGCATACTATACCACTTATATATTTGTTAAATATATGTAGTGAATCGAACCCAATTCTATTTTTTTTTTTTTAAATAATAATAATAATTATGGATTATATAACTCCACGAGAATCCTTTACTTTTTTTAACTGGAAAGGACATGCTAAAATATATTTGTTAAATATATGTAGTGAATCAAACCCAATTCTTTTTTTTTTTTTTAATATATTTATGGGTGATATAACTCCACGAATTGTTGACGAGAAATAACATAATTCAAAAACAAAGTAAAGGATTCTCGTGGATTCATATCACCCATAATTATTATTATTATTATTATTATTTTTTTAATAGAATTGGGGGGGGAGGGGGTTGTGGGGGAAGTCAAAAAAAAAAAATGTCCCAACAACTGTATTGTTCATATACGGTTCCGACATTTGGTTATTTAATTGACAGACTGTATTAGGTTTAATGTATTTTTGTATTTTTGAAGCATTATGTTATGTTTGAAATGAATTTAAAAACATGCACATATTAAGTAAAGGTTAAAGAAAAAATAGCTCACCTATGAAAAAAGGTAATAAGCTTAAATATTTTGTTAATTTTTCTTTAGAAACCATGAATTATGACTATTATAAATATAGATCTAATTGAGTGATAATGCAATCTAGGCACGATTTATGCTACTATTTAAAAGCCTAATATGTGTTATATATGAATTAACGGTATCACTGCAAGAAAAAGTTATTGAATTGAGTTTTCCCCCTTAAATATTGCTATTTGAAATAGCCTCAAATGAGGTTCAGGGTAACGAGAGGGTTAAGTGATGTATCATGAAATATCTTTTATATGACATCGCTTAAAGAATTTATGTTTACTGTCTCGAAGAACTTTTTGTTTGAACCGTTATTTTGAATTTTAGTCAGTTTAAGACGTTTAAGGTTTTTTAGTATATGACAGAAATTTTACTGTCAAAAATTTGATTTCCTTTTTGTTTACATTCATAGCTATATTGAATAAATTAAATGAACTATATCGATTATTTGTATGCATTGAAATATAAATAGGGCCAATTGTTTTATTAATTATACAAGTTGCGTTTTTAGGTTTACTACAAAAATCTTATTCAAGCTCATTTTCAATTATTTTTTTATTTTTTTTACTTTTTCTGACGTTAGATATGTGCTGCTATGCACATGCAGTGTAAACAGTGCTTGTTTACAAACAAATGATAACAACTTTACTACCATTATCATTATTTTGAAGTAAAGTTATAAGTAGATGTGCTAACAAATATTTGAATGTATCTTGTCTTGACAACAGTAGATTTATATTAAATAATCATATCACTGAAATATAATTTTTGTGTTACGATTACTGAACGAATGATAAAAATTACCTTTAGCTTTAACACGAACAAAATCTGGTAGTTTAAATTACATATTTAATTGTAGCTGATTTATGAATTTATAGACGTTTAGCTTTAAAACTGATGAATAATTTTAATTTGAAAGAAAATAATTATTTTTTATAATCAAATTTTAAAATTTAATTTCCATCACATCATTGGAAAATGTCTTGGGCACTGTCTTTCTTTTCCTGTAAAACTACCTTTTCCTTTTTGATTGGAGTTATACTAATCAGTGATGTGGGGTGAGTAAATACCCACTGGGTAGGTAAATATTTTTTGGGTATTTACCCAAGGCCTGGGTAAATACCCAAAAACTGGGTATTTTCAACTTAGAATAGAATAACTGTTCTTAACAACATTTATGATTAATACCAATTAGATTTCTATTATTGTTCCTTTTTTTAAATACAAAGTTTTCAATTTTAATTTGACCTCATTATAAGTATTTTTGTAGTGTTTTTTATTATTATTAAGCGTTTGATTATTTGGCATAAACTACTTTATCAGTCATACCGCATTTTTTTCACTAACTTGAATAATGAAGGATGTTTTATGGTAGTCCTTAAATTTTTTTGTGCAAGTGACAGCTTTGGCAATATTTTTAATGTGTTACATTTATTAATATACCTCATAGCTTATTTAAGTTTACTATTATATCCCAGAGCTTATTTTATGTTTATTATTTTTTAAAGTGATAGTTTATTATGGTTTCTTATTGAAGGGGAGAGGGGATTATATGCATCTTATGATTGATTTAATGATCACTAAAATAAAAATTACTTGCAAATAGTTACAAAACTAGTAGTTATAAGTAATAGATTTAAAAACATATTTTTTTTGGTAAATTTAAACTTTTATGAATATTTCAGATTCATGAACAAAATATTTCTATTAAAAAGAATCATTAATACCAAATTTCTTATAATAAAATTTCCGTTTAACGAATTTTTCAGAATTACAAATTTGATTTTCGGTCTCCTGAGATTCAGATTCGTAATTCAGATTTTACTGTCTGTCAGGGGCGTAGCCAAGGGGGGGGGTATGGGGGTCATAACGCCCCCCCCCATGGGGAATTTTTTGTCATACAAAATGTATATTCTTCACTACATTATCACACACACGTATACATATATGTGAGTTGTAGTAGTCGTAACCACCCCCCCATGAAAAATTTCTGGCTACGCCCCTGCTGTCTGTATATGTGTGTCTGTGTATGTACATCACTTGTTCCCTTATGGAGCAAGTAATATCAAATTTTAAAATCATTTTTTAAAATGCTGTTAGCATTATTTAATTTTATTTAATTTTATATTTTTTGAATGAAAATAATTATTTTAAAATCAAATTTGAAAATTTGATTCATTATAAAATGTTTTAGGGACTTTCCTTTGCCTGTAAAACTACTTTTTTTGTCTGAAGAGTTGTAATGCAGTGAAATGTAAATAGTGCCACTTTGATATCACTTGTTCGCTTATGGAACGAATAATACCAAATTTTAAAATCTTTTAATAATACTGTTCGTTTTATTCATCTTTTTTAAATATTTTTGAAGGATAATAATTATTTCTTACACTCAAATTTGAAATATAATAACAATTTTCAAAATCAAATTTGAAAATGTGATTTCCTTCACATCACTGGAAAACGTTTTAGGGACCACCTTTCATTGCCTGTAAAACTACTTTTTCTCTCTCAAGAGTTATAATGCAGTGAAATGTAAACAGTGCCAATATGATATCACTTGTTCCATTACGGAACAAATGATATTAAAGTTCAAAATCATTTTTAAAAAATGGTGTTCAATTGTCTTCTTTACTTCATAGTTGAATATAGATGTTTATACATTTTTACTCGTAATACTTCTCCATTATAAATTTACACAATATCAGTAAATTTATAATGGATAGTTGGATTTGATTTTCTGATTTGACATATCCTTTGAAGGTCATGAATTCTTCTTTGATCCATAAGTTATGATTTAGTGAATTCTAAATAGTGATGTTTTTTTTCTAATTATTATTCTCATTATTATTATTATTATTCTCAGGATCGGTCTTATTATTATTTGATGGTATAGAATGTTGCTCGTTTTGAGACGCGCGCTTTTAGGTGTTATATAACCCTAGTCATATTCCATTTGTACTGATATTTTTAAGTTACATGAATTAAGAGATTAATATTTAGAAGTGATCGTGACAAAATTATTAATTATATCTTACTAATTTCTAACCACATTTATCAATCTTCTAATGTATTTAAAGTGATTCCTAAATTCTTCATTTACGTTAACTATATAGCGATAATATAAGGATATATTATTAAAATACGCATATTTATAATGCTACTATTGGAATAGCAGATCTAAAATTTAAGTTAGATTATTACTGTGAGCACTTTTGCAGTACGTACTTTAAAAATGTATTGAATAAAATATACATTAACATTATTAAGAAATTTCCTTAACCCTCTCGTTACCCTGACCCTTATATGAGGCTCCTACTTCAAATAGCAATATTTAGAGAGAAAACAGTTGAATTTAGTACTTTTTTCTTTCAGTGATATCAATATCATTAATTCATGTAGAAAGTATATGAGGCTCTTAACTAGATGCATAAATCGTGACTAGATTGCAGTACTAGTCAATTTAGATCATTTTTTACAGTTTTTGCTTCCTTGTTTCAGGAGAAAAATTAAGAAAATATTTACGCTGCTTTTTTACCGTTTTTTTTTCTTTTTAAGGTAAGTATAGATTTTTTCTTATTCCTCAACCTTTACCTAATATGCGCATCCTTTTAAATTAATTTTAGCATAACAAAATGCTTCGAAAATGCAGAAATTAATATTAGAAAAATCTAATATTAATCGACATTAGAAAAACATATTTTTGCATGATTTATAATAGTATTTCAGATGCATTAAATGCTAGACAGATTTTTTTTCTCTGATTTTTTATAATTCGGTGACGAGAGGGTTAATAATAACTTCCAATGTCCTTTAAAACATTTGCGAGTTTTAATAAGTGCAGAAGAACATAAAGTTTGATTATTTGGTCTAGATTATGAATTTCCGAATGCTTTCTTTTTTTTAAATATTATAGACCTCATTGATGTTTGAGAAGATTTAATTTTTGATAAAGTCTACATTTCGATGGAGTTGTGGTACCACTGCGTTCGACAATTTAAATGAACATGAAATCTTTACAATGTTTTGCAAAAGAACTATAAAAAAGAAATTTGTTCTTTTGAATTTTTTGTTTTAATTTCATTTCATGTAATAATAAATGGAATAACTTATTGCAGTTAATTGTTATCAATAATGGACAAGATCTTATTGAATTTGCTGTAATTTAAAAAAATATTAAGTAGAGTAAGATAAGGTAAAATGAGTTGAAAACAGGCCTTTTCAATCACTGGTTGTTTTTCGTTACCAATACTATTAAATATACAACATTTTCTTGTGTGCGATGTTTTATGCAATGCATTCGTGGCCTGCACATCCAAAAACATTTTATACAACTGTATTTAAATGGAAAAATATTAAACATTATTAAGAGATGTTTTCCCCCATAAAGGTTCGGGTGAAATGGGCTACAGATTAAAAAAAGAAGAAAAAACTTCAAATTTCATTTATTTCTAGTTATGACTTACAAATGATTGAAATTTAAGAATATTATGCCTAAGTCTGGTAGATTTAAGTTCTAGATAAACATTGTATTCCGACATATCATTTTTACAGTTTAAGTTGGAAAAAATGAGAAAACATTTTTTTCCTGAACCGAAATATAAATAGTTTGAGTTTTATAGTCTATACTTTTAGACATGAATAAGCAAACAACTTTCCTACTTTAATTTTATACCTTACAATATTTGCTAGAATGTATAAGAAATTTAATATTTGAAATATTCATTTCCTCACACAAACTTTTCAATTAACGTTTGCGTACCATTTAGTAAATAGTGCTTTTAACAAACTGTATGCTTTGAAGAAGTTAATTAAAAATATCACGTACTAGTTTTCACATAGCATCGTGACACACCTTTTATATAATCTGAAATACATCCTCAGCAAATTTTTGCTTTTGCGTCTCATTATCTAAGGAGGATTACGAGTACACCTTAAAGAAAGAAAACGCATTTTTAAGATAGGGGACTCAGCTCCTCCTTTGATATATTTCATATGTTTTGATCATTTTTGTATTTATCTACGGGGCCGTTCGTCGCAAGACATACTGTTAGCTTGGATGTGTGTGGGGGTTGAGGGAGGGACAGAAAACTCATTATCTGAGCTTAATGGGTCGGTAAACCAGGGCAGAACATCTTTCCAAAAGGGACTTAATAACAGCGTTTCCACTGCAAGGCTTCCATCTTTTGCAAAATTGGTTTTCTCAATAACACTTCAAAGGCAGCGATGCTCATCAAGAAGTGAAACGTTTCGAAAATTTCACCCCTTTTGTGGTCTTTCGCTCATAATTTTCTCTCATCTCTTTTCTTCCTTTTTCTACGTCAAGACAAAATGGCTTCCATTACTTGCACGTGTTGCAAACAATTTCCTTCCCCTGTGATGTGGATTACGGTTAGAGTAAACGCGCAGCAATTCTTTTAAATCTGTAAGCTATTGTAGTGGACGATGCCGGAATTAATGGGGGCTGTCCATGAGCGGAGGGGATATTCTTTGTAGATATCGAGTGAAATA
This sequence comes from Cheiracanthium punctorium, assembly GCA_038373885.1. Classification (NCBI taxonomy): domain Eukaryota; kingdom Metazoa; phylum Arthropoda; class Arachnida; order Araneae; family Cheiracanthiidae; genus Cheiracanthium; species Cheiracanthium punctorium. The sequence continues at coordinate 1,017,765 of JAWZYV010008216.1, read as the reverse complement.
GAGGGTTTCATTTATTTTTTCGCTGCAAGATTAATATATGAAACATTTTAATATGAAAAAACATTAATTTAAAAATGTATTTTTTTTTCAAAGAAGAGATCTTCTTTTTTTTTTTTTTTTTTTTTTTTTGAAAGTACGAAATATTCTAATGAACGAAAAGTATGTTGTTTATCTAGTGTCAGGGATTTTAAAATTGCTTCTTTTTGTCTCATTATGTTTTAATAAGCAATGAAGAATATAAATCTGCACCCAAGTTTTTAAAAGTATTTTAAAGACTAGAATCTTATAGAGAATGCAACAAATCAAAACCAAATTACTATAATGATATTTTATGTAGTAACAAACAGCAGATATTATTTTCCTTAAAATAATATTTTCTTAAGACAGTGATATAGTTTACCTAACGACGTTGTTTATCAAATAGGGATTGTACTGTAACGTATAACTTGCTTTTGTAAACTTATAACTAGTAACATTACGTCCCGAGCATCGCTTTTTATTAAATACTAGTTTCTATAATTCATGAATGGCATTTCAAACTTAGAAATTAAACTGATATTATGATCAAATAAAAAAGCAATTTTAGGAATGAATAATAATGTCAATTTAAATTGTAATATCAATTAAACCTGACATTTAAAACAGTATAGCTTACTGTTATCAGTACAAAATTAAAAAGAGTAGCACATTTGCGAGATTCTTATAATGGAAGTAAAAAAATGAAATCAAAGTTTTTAAATTAGAAATTAGATAAGGAAAGGTTATAAACACATGAAAAATAAAGATATACGTGCTTTAAGATGTGGGTTAAGATTTTTATCAGAGATTTTTAAACTCTGAATTTAAAACAGACCAAATAAAAACTTCTATTATTTTACAAATATTTATTCAAAATATCTAATTCAATGAAGAAACGAAATGAAATGAAAATAAAAACATTTTACGTTTCAAGAGGTACAGAAATCCTTCTTTTCAGCAGCCACGGTGCACTCTCATTTACAGAAAAATAGTTTTAAATATTTTAAACGAACTAAATTCCATTTAATACTTTTACTATTTTCTTGGTTTTATTATGCGAATTGATGTGTTTCTTGTGTTGTTGAAAATTATGTGTTCCTTGAATTTATATTCGCAAGTACGTATTGTTTGGTCACACTGACAACTGTAGTTGAAATTTATTGATAAGGCATTGTTATTGCCAAATAAAAAAAGATAATAAACATTGCATAAACACACATAACAGTAACAAGAAAAACTGAATGTATATTTCAAGAGATACAGAAGATATCTTTTCTGTAAAAAAAAAAAATAATTTTCTAAAAAATTGTTTAAAAAATACAATTTATTGCCAAAAAATACTTCATTTGATCAGCGTCATACCGTGATAACTTAAACATCGTTGACACGGACACATACCTCGTTCAATATCTCCCATACTTTACCGCTCGTAAGAACTTCGCTTATAAATTATTTCACTTCCATCACATGATTCTGGACGGCTATACAGTACTGTTGCTGTAATAATGCAGGGGGTCGACGAATGATCACCCTTTCTCATTAGAAACTGAGTGGGAGTTGAGCAGAAACATCAATATGGAATGATGTATTACCTAATGAAAGTCCACGGGAGAAGGGTTCTTGTCCTCACAATGGTGGGTGCTCAGCTTAAGTAGCCACATGTATAAATAAATGTGCACGACGACCTGTCATATAATCATCATGAAAGAAAAGTGGTGCCGCATTTCAAGAGACATTTGTCCATTAAAGACAAAACTGCATAATTATAGGCAGAAATATTTACCTTGCATTACGTTATGACAAATTAGTCCATGTGTGAAGTATAGTTATTAGTGTGTCTATTCTGAAATGTGCCTTGTCATACTTGAAAAATGTTCAGGTTTGCTTTCGTTATTGAATGATCATTTCAAATTAAAGAGTACAGTTTTGCTTTTGTCAATGAGCTGTCACTTTAAATTAAAAGTCACTTTAAATTTTGTTAAACTAGGTTACTAAATTTGATTTAAAAATGAGAGAGTGAGAAAAAACCCAAGAAATATTTACTGTAAGACGCAGGCGCAAGATCTCAAATTTTACATTTTAACCTGAGTGTATATTAACCATTAGAGAGCTTATTTTTCCACAATTGAGGACACTAAAGTTACTTTTAGTATCGTACAGGATGGATGTAGTTGTTTGTGCATTTAAAGAAAAACCAACTTTCCATGAAAATTTAAAAATCAGCTTTTATATTTCATTTTATTTTTAATTATAAATTTTACCTCTACAATCAAAAGAATAATTATTTAATTCAGAAAGAAATTATTTACTCAGGCCTGAAAAGGAAAAAAAAAAGAAATACAAATTTTGTCTGTTTAAGGGATGATTAAGAGTGAAGTGTAACAGTATTAAACTAATAATAAATGCTCGCCTGGCAAATTTGAAAGATAAATGTTATTTCGATTCAAAATAATCTTTCCGGTCATAAGTTTCAAATAATCTAGAAAGCTGGCTTAGTATATAACATGCCACTTTCGGAAAGAAAAAGATTAATCATACTCTAGTAGATCTAGTAAGATACTTTAGAGCAGCCAATCACAAGTACGAACAGAGGTATGTAAGTGCCCAGTTGAAAAATTTAAACGGTGTAGGTTAATGAGAGAAAAATCATATTAGAGATGTTTAATAAATAATATCAACATTGTGTCAGTGTTATTTATTATATTTTAAATAAAATTTAAAAAATCTAATTTACGAGGAGAAAAAGGCTTAGCGTTGTTGTGGTGTGTGAGCCCTCCTTTTCTTACAGCTGATGAAGAGTGAACATTTTTCATCCGAAACACGGGTACTGGCGATAATTACATTTGAGTGCCATTTCACAAAGTTTTAATTATTTCGGATTAAAGATTTCTCACATTTTTCCAATAGAGTATCAACCACTGATTTTTTTTTTAATGTCATCTAATGTGGTAGTGTGGTTTTTGGTTATAAGAATAGAATTTACTTTTTAATTAAACTCATTAACCGCATTTTATTTTCCTCTTTGTTAATTTTAGAGAAAATAGCAAACCAATGTGGAGAAACATGCTGGATTTCTCAAATGCTCGGATATACGTAAATTTTCAGTGACATATATAGATTTCTTCTATATAAATACATTTTAATTTATGTCCTGCAATAGGCCGGTCGGCTTAAACTCGGCTCACGTCAGAACATCAAAAGTGAAGTATAGCCAGCTTTGGTCAGTGCTTGGAGAGGTGACAATCTCTCTCACCTGGACTGCTGTGCGAGAGTGTACGCTAAAGGGTGCTAGTGGACATAAAACCTGCCGTAGCGCGGATGTCCTCCATGTTAAATTATAAGTCGTTCAAAAATTATTTCAATAATAAGTGTTGTTAAAAAATTCTAAATGTTTAATGTTTAGGGAAATATATATGTCATACCGAATTTATCCATTGTTTTAAACTGAAGTTTAAAAAACTGGTTGAAAAGTTAAAACGTTGTCTTTTAAGTTTTTTCCGATCTACTTCAAAATTTACAATTAATACTTCATGCTTTAGGACGTAAGCATTTTTTACGAAGAAAGAAATTGTCTGTAGAAGAAGATAATTTGTTCTGAGTTTAGAATCATCGCAGAAAATTATTACTAAAAACTTCATTTAATCAAATTAGTTTATTTTCTTTTAGAAATTCTCGATTATTTGCATGCTTAATTTTATTTTATCTTATAAAACAGATGAAAAAAATTCCATATTTTGGGTTTTTCGTGAATTTAAATGAATACCAACGAAAAGTAAATTTAATCAATTATAATGTAATTTAAAAATTTTTTATTCTATTAAAATTGAACATACTTCATAAACTATGTGTACCGTTGAATTCGAAATTGGGGTTCGTTGCAGTAGAATAGATTGTTGAAGGAAAACTTGTTAAAACCTATAATATACTTTTTTAACACGGTTAACATATTATTAAAGTAAAATTAAATCTAATTTCTTTTAGGATGTGACCTTTTAAAGGTTCCTTTTACTAAAAAATTGAAATGTTTATACGACATTGAATTAAATCTTTAATAAGTTGTGTTAATGTCTTTCTAAATCCATGTTTTAAACCTTGATATTTGTATGTTTTTTTTTTCATTATTTAATAATCCAAAGATATAGTTTCTCACAAATGAGAAGTAAGCAGTAATAGAAAGATCAAACGCAAAAAGAAAAATGTAATCAAATGTTGGCAAGTGATTTGAAGAATAAACCATGAAAATCAGAGAAATAACCTTTTTACAAGGCTAGAAACTAACGATTTATCAGACTGTTTGCTTTCCAAATAATGAAAAATGTGTATGACGTTTACTCTGCAAAGTTTTGAGATTTCATGGGATCTATTTACATTGCGAAAAAAGGCAGTTTTCATTTAAAAATTACTCTTTTAGTAATAAATATTTGACAACACTGATAAAATGTCTTTCATTTTTACTTTATTTCTTAGAGATTATTAATTTAACCTCCTCTCTTGGGAAAAGAAACCTCACCTTATTTTCTGGAGTTCACTCATTGCTTTATTATTTACAATATATAAAAAACCTTTTAAAAAGGGTAATATGTAGTCATATGGAAATCTCAGTTTGCGTTTGTAAAGTATTCCTAAAATTTACAAACGTTACAAAGGTGCCCTTACTTCTCTGTATTTCATAATACTTAAACTATTTAGGAGAACTGATGATTAAAACTTATCAATATACGTAGTTTTAAACTTGCGTTTATCTTATTTCTCTGGTTGATGAAATAGGAGGAGTGTAACTTGAAGAATATAAGGTTTATCTTTTGAGGGTACATGTGTTTGTAATAAAAAGCTGTGAAAATAATCAGAGAGCCCCATCGTGGCAGAGGGTTTAAGACACTCGATATAGTAGATGGCTGAAGGTCCCGGGTTTGGGGCCTATCTCGCAGTTGTCAGTCTATCGGTCTCGCATTTTATATGGTATTCTTCAAATGTAACGAGAATGCGCGTTAGAACTCCTTTAAAAAATCCTCCTACAAAGCACGGTCTCTTGGTAGATGCCCCTTGTATAAGCTTACCAAAGCAGAAAACACACAAAATACATGAAAATAATAAAGCAGCAGACATTCAAAATAAATAAACTAATAAAATTAGAATGTCCTGCAAAAACTTTTATCGATTAAAAATTGTTTCTGTGACTTTTTACAGATGAGGAAATAATTAAAGTTTACGAAAACTGCATACAATCACTCACCAAAAAAAGGAAACAAACTAGGAAAAGATTTTTTTGTTTTATATACATAGAAAACTATGCATTTATTGAATTATATTTAATCGTCATTTGCATTCCCCATACATAACTCCACCAAGTTTTTCTACTCGAATTAATATCCACTTCGAATATTTTCACCACATCCTAGCTACAAATCCGTCTTCCGAATTTCCCCATGTTTTGAATACACACATCTCCTTTTACCAGGGACTCAACGACATCTAAAGCAACTCATAAGCAATAAAAATCGATTAAAGATGAACGATGCATGGATAATAATGTAAGTTGTTATTGATAAGTGCTGAACTAATTAAGAGCTATTACATTTTAATCAATCCGATCCACCCGTTTTGCATAGGAATTAACAGACGTTATTCCGCATTCTAGAAGTTCCAAAGGCAAGCCAGGAGCGAAGCTAATCAGCAACTGATCCAGCGGAACATGCCGTTTAAATGGACACTCGATGATTAACAATTATTGGGAAGTCCCCACGATTGATATGTTATAACCTAATCAACGCATCTGAGTTGCATATTTTCCAGAACTCATCTTTTAAATTAAATTCGACGCAACGTTCGATGGCAGACAGTCACTTTCTAGCAGCGGGAATTAATACGATTTGATGCCGGACGTGTATGTTAACGGCGTAATTTATGCCGATAATTATTAATTGAAGAATATTGTTATTGGTATAGGATACATATTAAAGATGGGGTGTAATAATGAATGACGTTTTCGAAATAATATTTCGGTAAGCAGTGCAGATTTTGCTTTCGGGAATTGAAATGTTGCGATGGCTTTTCGCTTTAGCGACTTGGCTTCGGAGTGCTTTTGCAGTAGTAGTGCAATGGTATGTAAGGGCATAAAAATGACATGAAATGCGTTCGTTTATATTTAATTAAGGAGGAAATTAGTTGCTTTTTTTTGGTTTTACTTTTTGATATTATTTATGAGTACTTGTTTTTTATATCTCAAACGTACGCATAAGAATTGAGATACTTTCATTAATTTGTCATAAAAGTGAATTTTGGAATTGTTATGCATTTTCGGAATTTAGAAAAAGAGAATTAAAAGCAGAATGTGTACTGTACGTGATGCCTGTCAGTTTACGATCATAGAAGCACGTGTCCATTTTAACAAATGAGACTTTTTTTGTCAATGGAACCTCCTCCAGAAGTTAACAGCCATCAACTTGCTTTAAATCTCTTTGCCAATAGAGGTATTTGTAGAAACTTCACTTTTTAAAAAATTGAAAAATGCTGATCTTCCCAGGTGAGCTATTGCTAGATCATTTGTTTTTGATGACCTCTGAATAACCAAAAACAAAAAAATAGTTCTCTTACCCACACTGTTGCTGTATTATTAAATGTCCAAGTTCATGTATCATTAACAGATACGAAAATGTGAAATTTAGGTATTCCTCGGCTTGTTCATTATGCAACAAAAAAATTTGTTTTTATTCTTGTGAGAGGAGCTGTAAGTAATTCTAATGTAAATTGGTCCTGTATCATTGTTCCATCTATTCAATTGATACAGCATATTCATAATGGATATTATACGTTCAGTTTTCTTGCCCAGACTGAAAGGAGATTCCGCGTAGTCGGAATATCTGTCATACTGATGTTTTAGGTCTTGTGTAAGTCATTTCCTTCCAGGGTTGTCATTCAGAAGATTTACCCTTCAGTAGAATTTTGAGTTTCATTATTATTATCTTTATACTTTTACAGTATGCCTATTTGGTGATTATTTCAAGACAGATCTAGCACAATATGGATTTTTATAAGAAATTTCCTCTTTATTTTAGTAAATCCTATTAAAACCTTTATTCATTTTAACTAATTTTTTAATGTCTGTGGTTTGACAAATTATTTTGAACCTGTAATGAGTATTCAAGCAGAAGCTTTATAAACCTTTGTGCCTTAACGAATGAAATGTTTGCAAATAAGTGCATATAAAAGTAATGGAAATCTTGAAATATTTTAAAAAGAAAATGATTTTTCCTTCCAAAAATACTTTGAAAGCATGCCACAGCTAATGTATTATAGCCAATAAAGTATTTCATAAGTTAAATAACAATAAATACATAATCTTTATTAAGCAAACATTTCCAATTTTGCTTTAAAAAGTTATTTTGCAGCTTTTAATCTTTTATAAATTGTTTCTATTTCTTGATTGCGCATATTACTCCAAGTTCCAAGTAAACTTTGTATTATGCTTTAGTAATAAAACATGTAACTTTGTATATCCTTCTTTATTATCATCATTTTTAACATTGCACTGTATGCTTACTGTATAAAACTGCATTGCATGTTCTCTGTATTAATTACACAGTAGAGTGGAGCGAAAAAAACTTTATTTGAAAATTCACACTGCCTGAGTCATTAAATGGTGCGAAACTGATGAGAACAAATTGTTTCCAAATTTAAGCTCAAAATATTGTCATCTTCAAATTCCACAATTCAAGCGAATATATACCTAGCTTACTTTTATTAAAATAATACTGTTTAATTAATTAATTGAATAATTAGTTTTGTTTTCTTTACTAAACTGCTTTATTAATACGTTATTATGTTAGTGCTGGAAATCGTAGACTTAGGATCTGATACAGAGATGGAATATACTTCAGAAAATGATGACGATTTCGTTAGTCAGAAAGCCAAATGTCGGAAAACGACTGAAGATGAGATTCCTTAAATCTCCAAGACAGACCAAATGCCCGAACTAGCCGTTGTTCTTTATAGAGCAGGTGTATCGGAGTATTAATTATTCAATTAATTAATTAAACGTAATTATTTCAACAGAGCTTGAGGTGTGGAACCTGAAGATGGCAATATTTTGAGCTGAAATTTGGAGATAATTTGTTCTTATCAGTTTCGCACCATTTAATGACTCAAGTAATGTGACTTTCGAGAAAAAGTGTTTTTCGCTCCACCCTTACACAGCATGTTCACTACTGCGAATACATTTCTTTTAAATATAAATCATTGGACATTCCTAGGATATTTCTTTGGACATTCGTGAAAATTAAGACATTTATTTTTTCCTCATACACTGAGCTCAGAAAGTCTTTCCAGAGAAATCTATTCAGGGGGCCAGTGGCTTAGAGTTAAGGGCCTGTTCATCTCTAGGCTAATCGTTTAAGCGTACGGTCGTAGGTTCGATTCCCATTTTCATCCCCTGATTGATTAAATTTCTTTTCTCTGTGCGACTAAAAACTGTCATTGAGTTTTCCTCTTTATTCGACGAGGAATTATAAGCGGATTCTTGAAACCAAGCAAACAAATACGAAAATAAATGTTCCAAATACAACAACACTGTCTATTCGATGTACTGCCGTTTCTGATAAACATCTGAATATCAACAAAAACTCAAATATTTATCAGGTTGCTAATGAAATGTGCAACAACTTTAAATTATAAATGCAGAGCTAACGCTGAGCCGTTACATTAGGATCAGTCCAGCGAATTCCTTCAATACATAGCTCCACTCGCAGAATTTATTCGACATTCAAGGCGCTTCAAACTGAGTCCGGCAGAAGTAATTAGCATTTGATTCAGGAGGACGTGTTGTTAAATAGGCACTCAATGATTAACAATTACTGACAGTCCGGCGATGGATATGTTATAAGTTTCGCGGATGCAATTGAAGTCTCTTATTTTCACGGCCTCATCTTTTGAATTAAATCCGACGGAGCGCCGATCGTTTTCCTGGCAATAGGAATTAATATGATATCTAAGCACGACGTGCATGCAGTGACATGCGACAGCACAGAAATAATTAGTGGGATAAGTTACAAATACAGCGGTTTAATAAAGCGAGGTTTCTAAAGCTTGATCTGTTCTCTCTATATATTTATAATGGGAGGAGTCACATTTATACAATGAAATACTTTTATTTTACACGTGAAGGTTTAGTGTACATCAAATTAAGTCACATAGCGCAAACCTCCAAATTATGCAGTATTTTATACGTTAAGTTATGTGAATTTTTACTGTGGAAGTTGGCTGATTTAATTTTCTCCCCCACGCCTCAAAAAACGTATCCTAACTTCGTATTTTTTTGACATAGGTACTTTTTTAGAGATTGTATAAATTCCTTTCGAATGACCCTCATTGCTCTATTTAGAAATAAAAATGCTATAAACAAATTACTGTCGAAAATTAATTTAATTTCTTCACTGCATGAGAATTTATCTGGTTGAGTTTTCGGGATACTCATTTACTTGCGTGTCACACTTAATGATAGAAAAAACCATTTTTGATTTATTTTGCGTATTATATTTATATGTTAGCACTTACAAAGTGATGCTAAAAACAATTCGTGGACCAGTTTTACTCTAGAAACGGATATTTGTGTAATATATTTAGCAGTGCGTTTTCTAGAGTTGTAGCTTGAAGCTTGTGAGCGATTATTTACTCACAAAATAAGCTCATTTGCGCAAATGGTCAACGTATACCCTTTTACGCTTTATCAACCATGAGTTTTGGCATGCAGAAGAAACCCACGCGATCTGTCTCGATGGTCAGAATGAAGGAGGGTCATCCGTTTTTAGTTCTCTTACGGCCGTATTCACCAAACACTTGACACGCGTATTAAACCAAACTCGCATGTTAAAGTGACCGGTAAGATATCTTACCGATGACTATAACACGCGTTTCAGGATTAATCCGCGAGTCAAATGTTTGGTGAATACGGCCATAAGTAAGCGGGGTCCTTATTTTATCAGCTCGTTCAATTGATAAAATGCGTCAATGAGAAAACTTTGCCCTGTCCGAGGTCTTAACATTGCAACTGTGGCACGGCAGCTCATTGCACTAAACTATTCCGCCAGTGGGCTTAGTCCCGTCCTACCTCTTAGAAAAGGATTTCCAATAATCTAAAAACCACTAGCAAATTCTTTTGTTTCATAAACAGAATCACGGCATTAAAATACTACTTAAAAGTTAAACATTCAATGGAATTTATTCTCCTACCTACAATATTAAATTTATGGAGCGAAGTAATATCTTTTTTAGACGATCGAGCTTCCAAAACACCCCCTTTTAACGCGCGCCGCTCGATTTTTTCGGATTGAGGACAGAAAAGATGAGACGTAACGTCCTGAACCGGGTAATTCCAACGTATAGAAAGCTCCTACATATAGAAAGCCTTACAACTCCTACGTCACCAACCTTTGACGTCATCATTGGCCTACATTTAACAGTTTTATTTTCACAAAATAAATCTATTAAAAATTTCTGGTAAATACTACAAATATTAGACAATATCTTATATTAAACATTAAAATTAAAATATCTTTCTCATACAAAATTATTCAGTATGATCTATGTCCTTATCACATTATCTAATTAGTTATGGTTAAAAACTGCCATTTGTCGTAGAATTATATTTTTTCTCAAATTATTAAAACATTGCCAATCATGGGCAAATTCACCAGAAATTTTTAATACCTTTATTTTGTCACAATCAAACTTTTAAATGTAGGCCAAATGATGACGTCAAAGCTTGGTGACGTAACAGTTGTAAGGCTTGCTACATCTAGGAGGTGTTGGTAATTCAGACACACTTTGTGATGAGATTCGACCAAAGTGAGCAGATATCCTGAGGGCGCTTTGGTTCGAAATACGGAACCGTAACTCGTATGAAACCCATGGCTTGAACAATTTATGTTTCGATGTTGATGGAATTTTGAACATTACTTCATCAATAAGAACAAAAAAAAAGCCACTAAAACAAAACTGTTGTTTAAAAGATGAAATAATTAAAACTTTGTAAAATAACACACATAAAAGGGTACTTACCAATCTGGATGAACGTTTCGGCTAAAAATTTTTGGTCTTCTTCAGCAGAAGTCCACACACAGTATCACAGAAGAGTGGTGACTAAAAAATAAAAAAGCTAAGGGCAAGTTGGCAATTGGTAGAAGGTAAAGCAATAATAAAATAAGGAAGATAAAAATAACACATAGATATAAAATAACATATAGAAAAAGTGAATAAATTAAAAAAAAACTGTAACAGAAAGAAATTTTCTTTTCTTTTATTTTTCATACGTTTTATCCTTCTACCTGTCAATCTGTGTAATTTTTAAATCTACCCTCCTTTATTTATTCCTTTTTTTATCCCTGATTTCTTGTTTTTTCGTTCAGGTGCTTAGAAACTCGCCCTTCACTTTTGTTTTTTTCTGTCCTCAATGTTCTGTGATACTGGGTGTAGCGTCTGCTGAAGAAGGTCGAAGCCCAGATTGATGAGCACCTTTTATGTGTATTATTTTACGAAGTTCTAATTATTTCATCAGTACGAAATTTCAATTTAGCTAACAGGTGCATTTATTTTTCAAATTATAGAAGTGTTTATTTTTTTTTCAGAAATTAAAAATTTTGTAGGTAGGAAAACAAATTTTCTGACATACCCTGTATTTTAAATCGTACTGATACTTGAGTTATAAATGTTGTTGTTATTATGAACACGTAAATCGGATTGGTGTGCTTGGCTCTAAACCCGCTTATAAATCCTCGTCAGTAGGACAACACAAGGGGGGATTCCCTCCGTGGGGGGTCTTTCCAAGGGGTTCTAACCCGTATTTATGCTAAGTTTCGGAGAAAACCCACGGAAAACTCCGAACGGTTAGGTCGACGGACCTGCTATGGAAACCGAACCCGGGACCTTCACACTTCGCCTGTCTACTATTTCCAATGACATGATCACAGTGTCATGGTGAGGCCAGTTATAAATGTTATAGCCACGGTGTTCTGCCAGTCGAACACTGAGGATCCCAACGTTCATAGACCTCTCAACAGGAACTTTCACTGTGTTGCTTTCCTCCCACGGGGTAAAAAAGATCAATTATGATTTTGAGATTCGACGATGGGACGGCGGAATGCCGTGTGACTTTTAAAACGATGATTTTCTAAACTACTTTTTTCTTTTTCTTTTTGTAAATATTTATACAATATTTAAATTTTATGTGTAGCGTTTATTTATTTCCGAAGATGGTCGTCTGCGTACCTTTAAAAAAATATTCATGTACAAAAAATACTTCTTCCAAGTATTCCCTTCACGACACAGCTCTGAAAATAATTCTCTCTTCCCTGCTTGCCACATAATATCTCGCTAACAACTGCGCCGTCCACTGCATTTTCGACCGGCGCGTGTCGATTAAAACACTTCCCAGTTTCATATTGTGTGGCGAAATTTCAGAGAGTTCAGAATTTCTACCATACATCTCTCTTTTCCGTGTGGAATGTCCCCGCACTTCTCCTCTATTTCAATGCAGTTCTCGGATTCCAATTTTAATCTCACAATCACCATGGTAATCTGCGAGGTATGGAGAGTTGTCCGAAATAGTTCGAGAAGCAATAAACCGTTAGGTTATGGGACAGAGAACGAGCCGGCTCTTCTAGCGATAGTAATGTGTGTACTGCGAATATAAAAGATTCTTCTATTGTTTGCCATGTTAAAATGGTCCCGCAGATGAGGTTCTCGCGGAAGATAATGCGAGTGTTCCAAGAAAAGCGTTGCGATTCGTTTCGCAGTGTGTCACTGTTGAAGTATTTCTTGGTGTATAGATGTTATAGTTTCATCAGTTTAGTAAATTAGACGGGGCTTTGAACTTTGGCATCCAATCTTGACAATACACAAATGTCCTGTGTTATTCTGCAGCGTATGTATAGAAATAATAGTCTAAAACTCGCTTGGCGACTGAGATATAAAATTTCCTTCACTAAACTCTTTCACTGCAATACACATATATTTTAGTCATGCAGTATGCCACTAAAGTCCTCTTAACTTCTGATCGGCTGCAGCTATATTTATGAAAGAGGTGTGTTGCATAGAGATATGAATACACGGAGACGGTATTAGCTGTCTGATAGTGAAGCCTAAACTGTACCCGATCCGCCAAATTGATTAGACCACATTGCAATATGATTGTGTTATTCTATGATGACAGTTCCAAATTTAAAGAAGTAATGTCGCCAACGTTGGCGCCAAGAATACTTACGTATTGGACAATACTGCAAAACTTTTAACTGCAGATGCTGAGATTTTGTATTTAGAATTATTGTTACATATAATTGTGCGTCTTTACTTTTTAATCCGTAAAATCGTTTTCACTGTTATTTAAAAAAGAAACCGACAAAATGATCTGCCATGCTTAGACAAACACAGTTACTTCATTTCGTCCAATGCTGAAGGTAGCTAATGCTATCTCCTTGCTTCATATCTCTATGGTGTGTAGGCATAGTAAAGTAGACGCACGTACTGAATGAAATCGACTACGGCACCACCTGCTGGATAAGTGCGGAGTTAGCATGCCTATCTCGAAAATGGAATCAGATAGGGGGAAAAATGCATTGCAAAGTTGTAGAGCATCATCGATTTAGTACAAAAAGACTCCTTGTGGATATTAAGGCGAAGAATAGAACGGTTAAAATGCGCATTTGCTTTTTCGTGATTTCCTACTCTGTGACGGACGTCTCGAAACTTGTATGGAAGGAAAAATGATTATCTTTCGAGTAAAACATAACACCGCAATGTGGCACAATCCTATTGCTTGCGATTCTCAATTAATAAGTTATAACTAGTTGCTTTTTCCTTTCTAAGATCGTCTTGTGACGCCACGAAAAAACTAATTCCCGTTTTATACGTTCTATTCTTCGCATTAATGTTTACAAGGTGCCTTTTCGTACTAAATGGATGATGTTCTACAACTTTATATATGACGTTTTTCCTTATCTTGTTCCGCTTTCGAGATAATACAAACTCCGCAGTTTTCCACCAGTTGGTGCGGTAGGTGGTTCCATTTAGTAGCGCATGGTTACTTTACTACACTTACGCATCAGTTTTATGTATACAGCAATAGCTTTTAATATAATAGCTACCGGCTTGTCTATGTAGGAATGATGGCAAGCAAGTTGGGGTCGATTACGGGTTTTAGCGATGGGTAAGCCTCGTTACTAACTGCCCGTTTCGTATGCCGTTATCTGAACTTATTTTGAAATCGAAAGAACTTAAAATTTTTATTTTTGCTGAATACAGTCTACGTAACAATGACCGTGTGACTAAAGCTTTCCGTAGTGGGGCAGAATGGATATGTGTGAACTTTTAGTATATTGCAATAATAAAAGTGTAGAATGTCCCAGGTTCAAGAGAGCTAAGTAAAATACCCAAGCAGTACTTTGAAATATATACGTATTTGTATTTCTTCTCATTAATTGGCAATATTTATAACCAATAACTTAAAAATAAAACTGAAAATTCTGGAAATCTGGCCTGACTGACTTTGATTACATATAGTTTTTAAAAGTATTTCTTTAGCAGTAAATTACTTGGATAAAAGTGTAGAAAGTTCGTGGTTCGATATAGCAAAGCAAAATAAACAGTACTTTGAAATTTATACGTGTTTGTATTTCTTTGCAAGATTTTACTATATTTTGAGCAATAACTTGAAGTTGAGATAAAAAAATCCCAGTAGAATCGAGAAATTGAACAATAATCCTACACAACACTACACAGAGATGCAGAATAATATTTGAAGAACCTGTAAATCAGAATTAAATAGTTTGCTTATTTAAATCAAGCTGTAATGTTCGTAGTCAACTGTACATTAGTCCGTCCTTCAGTGACTCAGTCGGCTTAAACTTGGTTCCCATAATAACACTGAAAGTGAAGCAGCATCGATTTTGGGCATAGCAGTTTTTATCAAATTTGAAAATCGTCTGCTTTCAAAAAACTTCGATTTGAATTATGTATAATTTTATGTATGGTTGAGAAACGAACATTATAGCCAATCAAAAACAGAAACGCAATCTTTAAATATTCATTACTCTTATGCAATAATGTAAATATATATCTCCTGTTAGGGGAATATATATTCATGTCAGTACATTGATATTTTCACCCTCATACGTTTTGTACCATTTTTTTGCACTATTTTCGTGATCCTTTCTTAAAAATTACTACATAAAATATTTGTTTTAAAGGAACATCCTCATAAATATATCCCTACACTGCGGGTCTTTTATCCCTTGTACCATCCATTTAGGCGGGAAACCCCCATCGATCAATCGACCTAAAATTTTCTGATGCAAGCCCTCTGACGTTGATATGAATAATGCAAGTTGCATAGAATGGCGAACCAAATTCTACCCTTTCAAACATGATATTTTTGAAGAACAAAAAACACGTAAAAACGGCGATGGCTCAAAATGTATGGGGTGGATTTTTTCTTTTGGTCAAGAAATTCTTTTAAAACGATAGTTTTCCTCCAATGCAGAGGGTGAGACGAGACGCAGACATGAAAATAAAACATAATGGAGAAAAATCCATTGGTTGAATTTTTATGCGTTAAGTATTTCTTTTACTACGTGCAAATTCAGGCGAAGTTCTTGTATTTCTTTTTTCAGTTGGTTATGTGAAAAGATCAGAGTTATTTTTTACAACAAGAAACTGAAAATCATTTGGGGTAAAATAATCAATAAAAAATAGAAACATGAAGTATCGAATAGCAATTTTAATAAAAACTTAATGTAAAATAATTACACAGCCCAGTCACATTAATGTGACCACCACCTACTTTCGACGTCAACGTGAAATAACCAATCACAGAATGCAGGTGGCAGCACATTGCAGTGGAGTGTACATAAAGGATGTCCTAGGGCATCGGAAAGCATTTCAATCGTTGGCGTAATGCAGAAACGTAGCGATTTATCCGACGTCCAAAAGGGCATGATTATTGGCTTTCGGGACAAGGGTGGAAGCATTTCGGCAACGGCTAATTTTGTGAACTGTTCGCCTGCCGCCGTGGTAAAAGTATACCATGCATGGCAAAATGGCACTATCCAAAATCAGCGGCGTCGCACGTGCACCACGTGCGATAGATGACAGAAGCGAACGAAGGCTACGGAGATGCGTTCGGGCGAATAGACGTGCAACTGACCTCCCAGATGAACCAAGGGGCTACCAAGAGTGCATCCTCAACAACGGTTCAGCGAACGTTGCTGAGCATGGGCCTCCGCAGCAGACGCCTGGTTAATGTACCTATGCTGACTGCTGTTCATCGGCGACGAAGACTGGAATTATCACGCCAGTACCGCAACTGGACGTCCACACAGTGGCGACAGGTGGCTTTTTCCGATGAATCACGTTTTACGCTCCATCGGACAGATGGACGTTGGAGTATATGGCGAGAAATGTCTGAAAGTAAACACCCTGCAAAATTGCCGGAAGGATTCAGGCTGGAGGAGGGAGTATTATGGTTTGGGGAATGTTTTCCTGGTATTCACTGGGTGCACTCATCATTGTGGACGGCACGATGGATCAGCATAAGTACGCATCTGTCCTTGCGGACCATGTCCGCCCTACATGCGCGTTATTTTCCCCCAGAATGATGGCATCTACCAGCAGGACACTGCGAGGTGTCATACAGCTCGCAGTGTATGTGCGTAGTTGGAAGAGCACCAGGATGAATTTACCGTACTCCCCTGGCCAGCAAACACACCGGATATAAACCCAATCGAAAATCTGTGGGACCACCTCAATCGGGTTTTTCGCGCCATGGATCCTCAACCGCGTAATCTAGCGCAGCTGGCCACGGCACTGGAGTCGGCATGGCAAAAAATTCCAGTGAACACCTTCAGAAAGCTAATGGACTCTCTTCCGGCACGTCTCGCGGCGGTCCGCTCTACCAAAGGTGGCTATTCTGGCTTCTGACAGGTGGTCACATTAATGTGACTGGACTGTGTATAATATACTACATTTCACATAACCCATTTTTGATAGAATTTTAGTGCTTTGTGCTAGCCACATTTTTTAAAAATTATCGTTTCCATAATCCTTTAGATTTAGTCCTCTTAGAAATGAATTTCTTACTCTCGTAAGTTTGAAAAAATGAGTCAAGTTAAATTATTTTTACATTAAAAATGGTGAGATGTTGCTTTTTGCCTTATGATAAACACACACCTTAAAAAAGAGCGTTTTTAAAAATTTTAGCAATATTGCCGAAAAATTCGATGTAGTACTGCATGCAGATAACAATCTGGATCTTCCTTAGGTCGTATAATATTTACACGAAAATAATCTAATGTTTATATTTTATTTTTCGGATGTGTAACAAACTAAAAAAAAGCAAATAATGAAGCAAATATGAAAGCATTACAAATATTGAGCAAAAAAACAGTTATTGAAATTATTGTTTAAAATAGAATCAGACACTCTTGCCATTGAACGAATGAATAGATAATATGTTTTACATAGTCAACGTCAATAAAGTTCGTTCACTAAGATTTTTATAATTTTGAAAGTGTGAGCTAATTGAAATGTTGTATCATGCATAAATATATGTAATTCTAGAGTATGTACAAATTACACAACTTTAAAAAAACATAGAAAGAGTTGAACGTATAAAATATGCATTTTTAATTCCAACGCTTTTGAATGAAGTTCGTTTACTAAAAAGAACGAGAAAAATCTAGCCATTTCGTGTAAAATTCTGAGTCAGTGACGTCAAAAGAAGGAAATAGTATATGCAGACGAGCTATTTCAAATCGTTACCGGTATGAAGTGGAAGCTTTGAGCGAGGGGTGGAGCTACTGATCTTGCAAAATGCAAACAAATCATACAGTAGCACCAAAACAATGTTTTGCAGCACCAAATTCCACTTGACACAACCAGCAGTGATTAGTATTATAAAACGATTCACTACAACTGGAAATAGCCCTTTAGGAAAGGCTCCTGGTAAGAAACTAATGTTGGCTGATCTGGAAGTACTCCTATTTCTTCAACATATTCGTAAAAATAGGCATTTGGCAGTTGCAGATCTTGTCACTTGCAAAAAAACAAATTTCTAAAAAGACCATTTCTTAAGCAGCTGTGAGTAGATATATCAAAAGTTACGGATACACATTACACAAAGTAAGACGAAAAGCATTTCTCATTTCATCGAATAAACCTCGCGGTATTGTGTGGGCCAATCTAATCTTAACTGAACCCTAATTCAATGGAAGAAGGTACTGTGTTCAGATGAATTTATTTTCAGGTTTCATTTATATTGGCCGAAAGTTTATTAGGGGTGAAGCAAACGATCCATTTCGTTACAAGCGCATCGTTCTTAAAGTAAGCTCTGTGATGATGTGGGGCTGCTTGTCAGCGATTGGATGTGGTAATTGGCATTCTTGTACGGTGGAGATAAATTTTCAAGACTGTATAAAAATTAGGGATGGACGCGAGACGAAAAATAGCCGTCTCGCGTCTCGCAAAATAGCCTAAAACCTTTGTCTCGTCTCGCAAAAATCCCTATATCGTAATGTTAAAAATGTGTGTCTCGTCTCGCAAAAAAGATGTAAATCTCTGTCTCGTCTCGCAAAAAGCCGTCTCGCGTCCATCCCTAATAAAAATTCTTGAAATGAATCTACCTCTATCAACTCAGATATTGTTTGGCAGAAAAAAATATATTTTTCAACAAGATAACGCTAGACCACATATAGCGAATATAGCGAAAACATGGCTACGTTCAAAACGTGTTCGTGTTTCAAAGCAAGCCCAGATCTTTCTCCTATCGAGAATATTTGGATATTCCTTAAAAAGAAAATGACCCAACATCGTCCCCGCAGTCCCAAAAGTTGGAAAGGTTATCAACGTCAGGAATTTCGAAAAATTTCTACAGGCACATTAAACTGTTTAACCCATTTATGCCTAGTGTCCCTTTTTTGGGACGGCATTTTCGCTATTGGTCGAAAACGTTATTTATTACTTCCTTGTACGTAGTATAAGGAAGTAATGTGATCCCGAAAAATTTTGGGGGCCAAATTTCGACATAAAAACCGATTTTGACTACCTCTAAATTTAATTTAAAAAATTTTTCGATGCATCTCATCGTAGGCTAGCATGCACGATCATATTAACGCGTCTGCAACTCATTTTGACCAGTGGCGAGTCTACTGTGGCCAGTTTTTCCATGCCGTCTGTACGTACGTACGTATGTATGTAACTCGCATATCTCAAAAACTATTGGTCGTAGAATGTTGAGATTTGATATTTAGGATTGTTCTATGATCTAGTTGTGCACCTCCCCTTTTGGTGGCAATCGAATGGATAGTTTATGTACAGGACCGCCCAAAAGATTCGAAATACATTACGCTCTATGGGCCGAAATTCATTAAACTCGCCTAACTCAAAAGCTATTAGGCGTAGAATGTCGAAACTTCATATTTTGGATAGTTGTAACATCTAGTTGTGCACCTCCCCTTTTGGTTCCATTCGACTGGATAGTTCATCTACAGGACTGCCCAAAACATTCGAAATACATTACACTCAATGGGCCGAAATTCATTAAACTCGCATATCTCAAAAACTGTTAGGCGTTGAATGTTGAAACTTTATATTTAGGATTGTTGTAACATCTAGTTGTGCACCTCCCCTTTCGGTTCCATTCGACTGAATAGTTTATCTACAGGACCGCCCAAAAGATTCGAAATACATTACGCTCTATGGGCCGAAATTCATCAAAGCGTTTTTTAGAGGTATTGCGCTATTTCAAACGACTCAGAAGTGATATATGCTGTAAAGAGTTAGAAAATGAATTTCTCCATTTAAAAAAGTGTCTTTATCATTTATAGTTCTGCTACAGGAGCACTCAAAAGACTTCCAATACATTACGGTCAATGGCAATTTTAGGGGCATTCATCCATTTCAAGCATATTACCGTCCTACCACATAAGTTAGGTAATGGTCCGACCACGGTCACGTGCCTCCCTCAAGAACTATGCCAAAAGTCGCCAAGCTTGGCGACTTTTGGTGTACGTGTGTGCATATTTAACTCTCAAATCTCAAAAACTATTATGAAATTTCATATATAAGAATGTTGTAACATCTAGTTGTGCATCTCGATTTTTGGTTCCAATCTACTGGAGAGTTTATTTACAGGACCACCGAAAAGAATTTCAGTACCTTAATGTCTATGGACATCTTCAACTGTAAACAGTCATTGTTTGGTACATGCCCAAAATCTCGCTGTCTGTCCTCGACCTTAGCGAGTTTTGGCGAAATATCGCCAAATTTGGCGATAGTCAGTCATTTGGTCCATGCCCAAAGTATCGCCATTTGTCATCGTTCTTGGCGAGTTTTGGCGAAATATCGCCAAATTTGGCGATAATCTATCATTGTTTGGTTTATGGTTAAAATCTCGCCAAATGTCGTCGACATTGACGAGTTTCGCCGAAATATCGCCAAACTTGGCACCAAAAATTATTTCCTATTTTGTATAACTCTAAAACTTTAACCCGTAGATTTTTTAACTTTGTATTTAGAACTATTGTAATACCTAACTGTTTTCAATATCTTTTTTGACAGCAATCGACTGAGAATTTATTTACATGGTGAGCCAAATGACTTTGAATACATTGAGGTGTATAGATGCATTCAATTCATTGAAAGTCTGTGGTCAATGACTACTTTGGCTATCCCCAAAATCTCGCAGACTATCTCAAGCTTGTCGGCTTTTGGTGAAATATCGCCAAATAAAGTGTCAGAAGGAAATCTTTCAAATTGAACTCAGCTTGGCGATATCGAAATATTTGGCTAGAAATCGCTAAACCTTACTATTACTGATATTTTATCTCTTTCAAACAAATAAATGTAGAGGAAGTGCGTCGAAAATATTTTTGATCTAATGGACGTGCAAGGAAGTCATGTGTTGGACACATCAGATTTTTTTCCCTAGCCTTTATTCATGAGTATCGAGCCTCAACTCTACAAAATATTTTAACATGATAATGTAGGATGCTGATATTTTGATTTTTATGCATAATGATTTTAAAAGAAATCATCCCTTGTTCAAGAAGTTGACATCAGAAATTTATCTATTATTTCTGTTATCAGTAAAAATCGAAGAAAGTCGCAAAAATATCCAGGCACAAATGGGTTAATCTCGACGATGTATAAATGCTTTAATGCGATTATCCGCCAGTAAAAGTGACGTCACTCACCTCTTAGTAATCGAACTGAATGAACATTATTGACTTTAGTTGAGCAAAGATATATACTTCTAACCTTATCATAATTATATGTTTTGTTCCAAACTAAAACAAATGCCGTTACAATGTTGTACTTAGTATATCAAATATTAATAAAATGTTTAGTTTTTCATATACTCATCAGTAATTTTCATACATTCCGCATTTCATAGTTTTTTTATGCGACGTGTGCATCTACAGCTAGACCTGTTACAAATGACTCACTAAGAACGCTTGGGGTCAAACAGTACAATCAAGTTAACATAATGCCAAAGAGAGTTTTTGTAAGAATATGAGAAACTGCAAATTTATCCAATTTTATGCTAGTTAGAAAGAATGAGAACAGCTTGTGAATAGGAAAAATATATGATGTATTATTTCACAGAATTCGTGTAGGCGCAGCATGAAATGTGCTCCAGAAAAAAAGGATTTTAAAGGTGTTTGTACATAGAAAACACGATATATAGTTCAGACAAATTGTAAAATTGAAAAATTGAAAAATTGAAAAATGGAAAATCCCATTTTGTAAAAATATTCTTGTACAGACTTTATTGTGAAAGACTATTGAAAAATTATGAATTATTTGTAATATTTTCTATTCAATAATTCATTAATATGTGCTTGTTGAACTATTAGATAGTCAAAAAAACCCCTTCCATACATAAATATTTACTATAATGTAAGTTATATTTATAATGTTAACTGTGTTTTCTGAATTTATTGTAATTGCAAACATCTCAGCTAGTAACAATATGAGAAACAGTAATGTGTTTTACTAAAAACTGTGCAATATGACGTTTTGATAACGGTCTGGAGTTTTAGTCGGTTTTCTCCCGATGAAACATAAATACGCGTTAGTATCCCTTAAAAAGTCCCAGACCAACGCACTCTCCCCATAGGCAGATGCTCCTCGTAGCACAAAACATAACATAACATGATGCTCATATAAAAAAAATCACATGTAGAAACGTACATGCACACGCAGAAACATCTTTCTTTTAAAAAGCAACTGCTTTTATTCTAAGCATAAAAAACTTTCTTCTGCTTTTATTCTAATCATACACTTGCTATTGCTTTCATTCTAAGCATTTTGCTTTAGAATAAAAGCAGTAAAAAGAGTTTTATGGATATAATTAGACACTATTCATGAAATTAGAAAAAAGAAAAAAGAAAATAGCACGATATCTTGAAAGCATATTGTGATATAGATCACATTTTTTAATATTAATTCTAATTTTCTTTCAATTTCTTTGGTGTAATCTATTAAAATCATACATTATAACTTATTTTTCTGTCTCAGTCTCCCTCAATTTGGTTTTGAATCTGTATTTCCGCTTCCCCCCCTCTCAATAGTCTTGAATATTTACTCTCATCAGAACGTAATCGCTATCTGGGCTAAAAATAGATTTGGTTACGTCAGATTTGTAATCATAACGAATTTTTTATTCTCCACTCTTGCCACTTTTTTTTGGCATATTTTACTTGTGATTCCATTCACCTTCTTTAAAATTACTTGTTCGCATTTTCATTGCTTTACTTTTATTATTCTAAATTTTATGGTTGCTCCGTAATTTATTATACGCAGAAAAAAAGTTAAAATATTCAACACTAGGGTAAGGACGTATTTAAGGGGTGGGGGGTTCCATGGGTTTGACCCCGTCCCTCCCATTAAAAACATTTTGGAGGAGGTACAAAAATTTCGCAGGTTGTCCAAACGGTAAAATATTCAGAACTTTTCTCAAAAGGACAGTATTTCATTATCATTTTAGTAACAAAAATCAAAATTTCGGGGAGGGAGAGGAGGTTCGGACAACTTGACCCTCCCCCTTAAATACGTCCTTGCTCCTGGTGTTGAATTTTAAAACTTTTTTCCAGCGATAATAAATTCCATTACCACTTTTACACAATTACCAAGTTTGATAATATTTGGTCCAGTATTTTTTCTTTTCTGATCATTTCAATGTGGAACTTTAATTATAATCACCTTGTGCTCCTACACTATTAATAGAGTTATTCAAAAATCAGTTTACACAATGAGTTTTCAAACGTTAACCAATTAACAAATGCGTTGGAAATTAACGTATAATTCCTCTCAGCAAAACAGTGTCAGAGTTTTATTTGCTAGGCAGTATATAATTGTTGCAGCATTTCACGGTTGTTCTAAGAGGTATCAGAAGCGTAATTAAGAAAGGTTTTTTTTTCAGAAAAGAAATTTGGTTTCAAGGTTTTTCTATGGAGACATAATGCTTCATTCAGAAAAGAAACCAAGTTATTACGCATGATTAAATTGCTTCATAAGATTTTTTAATTATTTTTTTTCTTAAATGAAGCATCCGAGCAATGAAATTAATGCTAATGAATTGTCAATGAATTTTTTATTACCGCAGAAACGAAAAAAAACTGGGCTTAATTGCTACAAATGAAATACAGTACAGAAATCCCAGTAGAAAAAAAAAGATTTACTCATAATTGTGAGACATTAATGAAAAAACCTGCTACACATAATGCGTTCAGTGATGGGTGAATTCCCTTCTGATGCGAATTTTTACGCCCAACATGTTTATGTTGCGTATTGAATTACTGTTTTACTAAATGTCTTACAGATGATTGAATTCATAAATTTTATTTACTCACTTCTTTTACGGGTAACATATGCTTTGTGTAATGCATGCAATGAGCGTTCTTTGGCTGAAAACAAATAAGTATCGCTTAAAGAAATCACTTTTTTAAATTCACGTTAAGACGCACTTAAGTTTTTTTAAATGCAATTTTGTGTAAATTAATTTTATAAAAAAAAATGGTTGTTAAGTAGATTTTCATAAGAACGTAGTGCGTTAGAAGTGAAAAAACAAGAAAAAAGTGGTTTACTGCAGGAAAATAATTAAATAGTATTAAGGATCAAAATAAATAAAGACTTTCACATTGAATCGTGTCATATTTAATCACCATATTAAAAAAACAACTCTTGTATTGTCTTTCTTCATTTTCTGGAAGTATTTTCAATATAACTTCCATCATTACCTTATTTTAACAATAAATTCAAAATAGATTTTATTAAACATAATGTTTATATAATATTTCGTATATTTTAAAAATGCTTACAAATAAATATTTATAAGCAAAGCATTTCAATAGTATATTCTACTAGATTTGCGTTAAAATATCTCTTTCATAACATTATGCAATACTTGTTAAAGCCTTAACACTGTCTTAATATTGCAAAATCGCACTATTTTGCAATTAAAGTACACTGTATAAATGTGTATATTCTTTAGAACACAAATGGAAATATCATACATAAATATTTGTAGAAGGTGTCTCTAAACAGAATTTTCTGATTTTACGCTTGCAGTTTATGAGGTTTACCAGAAAAAAAAAACCAATAGGGTTTGCTTGGCGGTTTTACTCACGGTAACACTAACGTTAAATGCCAGTGAACAGTACAGTGCATGCTCACGTATAAAGTGTACAGTATCAGGACTACTTCCAAAGAAGACTGTTTGCGTAACGTTTATCTCTCTTGCTCCCATAAGCGTTCGTCAGATATAAACAAACTTGGAGGATTTATTTGAAATCGCTGCGTTAGGAAGTCTAAGTTCCTAAGACTTCGATGATAATATTTTATACAAATTATCAATACTTGAAAACATAGTTACTAAAAAATTAGAACCTCATAAAATATTTATAAATAAATTAAACCCACTGAAAACACTACATGTAAACAAACCGGGATTTTTAATTCGTCTATAATTATTTTAAGTTTTTATCTACTGGGTCATCCCACACCAGATCAAACAGAGCAGTTTACCACACCAACTTACATTTTCCTCAAATTTTATATAAATGATTTATAGGCTTACATAAATACAAATCTAAATCTTGTATATTCTACAAAACCGAGAAATTAATTATGAAGATTTTTGCGTTTTCTTCTAGAAACGCCATTTTTTTTCAGAATTGCTTAGGTCATTTCTTATGAAAAGGCTACTGAATTGAAAATTTCTTTATATGGGTAACTTTTTAAGGTGACTCCAAAAATGTTATCAAAATTCTATAGTTTATGCATGAGCTTTGCATTTGCTAAAAGCATCATGAATGTTTTCGGCATGTTTGATCAAAAACGTGTGTTTAAAATTCGTTTATGTTGTTAAGGAGGTATACCACTACATCGCCCCCCAAAAAAATCCATCTTGGCATTCTCCTCAGGAGCTGAGAAAAAAATTATTAAAATTTCATGTGACTTTCCCTATATTGGGTCTAGTAATAAGTTTTAAAGCACGTGCCAAAGAAATAAATATGCAATTTAGAACTTATAATAATATCTTTATTCGTCAAAGTAATCTCCATTATTTTCCTGCACCTTCCGCCAACGATCAGATAGCGCACGGATGCCAGTAGCGTAGAAGGATTCATCTTTTGATGCGATGAAGTCATCAGTGGATTTTCGTACTTCGTCCACTGTGAGGGAGTGCACAGAATACAAGGTATTGTTCATTGGCCGAAATAGATAATAGTCCGAAGGGCCTATGCAAGGGCTATATACCGTGTTTTCCAAAACTTCCTAGCCAAACTTTACTAACGTGTCCTTAACCGGCACGGGGTTTTGCATTGTCAGGAGGAATATGAAGGGTAGGGTGGAGTGAAAATGGCCAAAAAAAATGTTTTTTTGATTTTAATATTGCCTGACTCAACAAATGGTGCTGTATGGCAAAAAAGTCACGGAAAAAAAATTCTAGTCCATTCACTGATTGTCTTCAGGTTCCACACTGGGCTCAAAGAAAGGAATGTTAACGTAAAAAATAAAAATATGAATTTTTAAAAATTTAATTTTAATGTTTACAAGAACTTTATTTTCTGACTCAAAAACAGTTCTAACTACTAAAAAGAAACATTACGGCAATGTTTTATTGCCGTTAACAAACAAAAAAAAAAGAAAGAAAGAAAAAAAAAAGGCACTAACTTGCAACCAAGCGTCATAAGTTTTGGGGTATATTTTGAATACATAGTTATTAAATATTTACATATTACTTCATTTTTAAAGACAATTAATATTTAGAAAGCACACTAATACAGAAAAGGAAATACCTTTCGAGTATTATTGACTAATAAAACACTTTACTTTAATCAGTCTTCAATTTTGGAGTCCACATGCCGGGCAAAATAATGAACTTTGGTAGTTCCTTTCGTGATTTGATTCCACAACGAATGTATCCATCTCTGGCTTTTGCTCCACATGTTACCAATGATGCTTGCGTTAGTAGTCTTACATGCCTTTCTACTGCTTGAACAGAGCAAGGGAGCTTCTCTATTTCAAATTCTGAACCGTTACTGATCATACTGCTACGTCTTCGTCACTGAGGTTCATGATAGCTGGTGGTTCCAAAGGATTGTCCCAGTGAATCATCTGAAAATACTACTCTGTTTCGAAATTTATATTTAGAAGATCAAATTGGCATATTTTTCCCTTCCAGTCAGTTGTTCTTGCTTTCAATATTCTTCTTACGTCAAATTCCCGAATCTGTGATCATTCATCGAACAGCATTTCCGTGCTCCATGAGTAGCTCCTGGGATTTTCTTTATTTCAAACCAGGATGGCACGTACACTTTCATCACATAGTCTACTAGGAGTTTAAAGCATTCTGTTGGTTCGGCAGTCGGCATGTACAGGCGCAGTATTCAGTTCGCTGTAGTGAGTCATCTTGAATGAAACATCCTTCCTGGACTTCTGTTTCCCAAATCTAGATGGCGCTGTCCCGAGCATACTGCCCTAGAAATATCGAAGAGGTACTTTTGGTCTATACTGAGGTCTTTTTTATCAATTTCAGTCACAGCAACAGAAATAGAAACAAAATTTGTCGCATCAAACGTTTCATACGTTTCCAGAAATTTTCCTATTGTTCCAGAAAACTGGTGTGGCCCAGATGTCTTTCCGTCCATCTTATGGAAAAGGTGGCGAAGAGGTAGTTCATTAGTATGCAATAAGCATGCAAACAAGTGCAATTTATGACCAACAAAGATTTCAAGCTGTCTAACTACGCCATTTTTCTTCCCCTTGTTGACTTTCGGTGCATCTCACCCAATGTCAACAAGATCCTAAAGTGCAATCTCCTTCTGTGTAACAAAGTTGATGATGCTGCAGGTGATATCAGTACTAGAGCCTGAATGCGGAGTCACATGTCCTATATGAACAGAACCAGGTTCTGACAACATAACAATATGCTCTTCCACAGATACAGTAGTATATAAAGAGCTTCACTTCTTACATAATAGTTGTGTCCTTTCTTCCATCGAAGTATATGGTGTACAAAGACTGTGCTACTTGTATAGAATTAAGTTGTGATCGTATCTTTCATTATAATTTTTAATAAGGGGAATTACTTCTTGGTGACTTACCACAGGCAAGGAGGCTTTCTTCCAAATTCTTTCAACGTCCAAAGAAATAATTTTGATGATCTCTTTTTTTGTTCCCCTTATTCCACAAAGCATCCCCTTTTTGTTCCCCTTATTCCACAGTATATCATTTTTTGTGATTAAGAAATGCTTCTTTAAATCAGAATACGCTGGTGGTAACACGGTCTCTTTCAATAGTACTGGAATTCTGAAAACACTACAAAACGTTTCACTTCTAGTTGTGGTCATATTTAAATTCAAAACTCTCTATTATTTTTTGTCATATATAAATCAAAATTAATAAAACGTATTGCTTCAATCTTACAAAGGAGAAACAAGTGGTTGAAACAAAGGCAATCACAAAAACGAATCATTCCACACAATAAAAGTGACGTGCCTTATTATGATATAATAGTTAGATTGGAACACGCGCTGCCATCTAGTAGATTTTAGAGTATAATTTGCTTTTTTTATGTACAAAAGGCCATTTCTGGATCTGATATCTGGCAGTAACGTTTCAATAAAACAATTTATAAATGAGAAAGTAATTCATTAATATTATTTTATAAATTAATGAATTACTTAGTAAAATATTAAATTTAAAAAAATATTTTTTACATAAAAATCATTAAAAACTTGAAAAAAATGCTAATATAAACATTCACTTGAAGTGTGGAACCTCAAGATGTCAACATTTTAAGCTGAAATTTGGGACAATTGGTTTCAGTTAGTTTTGCACCATATAATGACTCAGGCAATGTGAATTTCGAAAAAAAGTTTTTTCGATCCACCCTAATGAAGGGTATACTGCACTACAAACTATTGGAGCCCGCTGAAAGTGTAACTGCTGAACGCTATAAACAGCGATTGCTTCGACTGAAGCAGGAAATCGATCGTAAACGTCCATCTACTGCAAAGCTTTACAGCCATTCAATTTGCTCCATGACAATGCAAGGCCTGATGTTGCGAAAACCGGACAAGGACACGTTAGTAAAGTTTGGCTGGGAAGTTATGGGATATCACGCATATAGCCTGACATAGCCCCTACGGACTATCATCTACTTCGTTCGATGAACAATGCCTTGTCTTCTGTACACTTTCCCCTTGGTGGACGAAGTATAAAAATTGACTGATCATAGCATATCACTTTTTGATGACTTCATCGGATCAAAAAATGAATAATATGCTGCTAGCATGCGTGCGTTACCTAACCATTGGCCGTAGGTGCTGGAAAAGAATAGCGATTACTTTGACGAATAAAGGCATAATTATAAGTTTAAATTGCATATTCGTTTCTTTGAAACGCTCTTTAAAAATGATTAATAGACAAAATATACGAAAAGTCACATAAAAATTAATAATTGTTTTGCTCAGCTCCTGAGCAGAAAGCCAATTTTTTGGGATGTAGTGGTATACCATCTTAACAACATATAAAATCTAAAACGTGTTTATGATCCAACATGCCGAAAAAAATTCATTATGTTTTTTAGCAAATGCAAAGCTCATGAATAAACTACAGAAGCTACACAAATTTTGATGACATTTTTGGAATGAGTTTAAAAGTTCCCTTAGAAACAAATTTTTACTCCAGTAACTTCTACAGCTAAGGAGTTATTTAAGAAAGTAAGAGAAATGATGGCGTATATTGCAGAAAACTTAAAAATTTGCATAGTTTATTTCTCGGTAATTAATTATCGAAGACCTTCAAAATTGATATTTGGAGTTATCCTATTCTTTAAATAATTTACACAAAATCTAAGGGAAATCTGAGATGGTGTGGTGAACTTTCCAATTTTGTGTTTGATTTGACGTGGAATGACCCTACTGTATGTATGCCCAAGGATTTGTGTCAGTAATTCTTGCTGTATTTGAAATAAAAAATAATTAGTTTATGGAGAGTTTGATAATTCTAAAAATTAATTTCACTAACAATTTAACCGTATTTTCTTATAACTATCCAAATACAGAAACAAAAATCCAAAGGAAAAAATACATGTAAAAATAAAAATAAACTAATAATTGTAAGAAACTTGTATTTTAAATATTAATTTTTTAAATAAAAAACTAAAATTTGTTTATAACAATATTCTGAGAATTTCATTAATTCTATAAATTTATTTTGTTTAAAATTTTATACGATATTTTCTAAAAGCAATGGAATGCAAATACGGGAAAAATTATTCAAGGTGTAAAAATGTAAAAAAAAAAAAAAAAAAAAAAAAAAAAAAATATTTTCTAGCCAACAGATGACGATACCAAAAGAAAAAATAAGGATAATTAATCCAATGCAAAAACTTAAGATGAGTGTACGAAATTCAATAAATAAAGGCATCGCCAATACTATTTTCGTCAAGATTTCGAACTAAAAACTCCTGTAGCATAAATCAGTTTTTATACTAAATCTCGTTTCTTTGTCGGCTACATTTATTCACATTATATCAGGAATGCTAAATCGCAGTCACTTCTCCGCCATCTTGTTTATAAAAAAGGTTTACCGTAATCAGCATCCTCTAAATTTGAGAAATAGCGCGGTTGGCTAACCTCCGCTAAACGTGAGAAGGCGCAATAGGGTTGAAAACCAGTTTAGCGGGTAGCGTTACCGTTAGCGGTGGAAGAAACGTAGTTCAAAAACTCCCTGTTTACAGCAACAACAAAGAGTGTACACAATGACTGGAATGACTGGCATAAAAAATATACATTAACAAATAATATTTTAGGGTAGTTACATATAAATACTTTGTGACACGCTTTGGTGTAACTTTTTAGAAACAATTAACAATTTAAAGTCACCAATCAGGTGAAAGCTTTTGATAAGAATCTAAAACATTCCTCTGCATTTCGCTTATGTAATCTAGACATTAATTAAAAGCATTTACACTGGATGCCAATCTACCCTTTGAGTCTTTTCATACGCCAAAACTAGAGCACAAACAACTTCTCCTAAACTCTCCGGGATATAATTATGACTAAAATTTCATTTCCATTTAAAACCACCGAACTTCCGGCGCACAGAACAGCACAGCATTGGGATCTGGCGAGCTAACGTGTCCCGCATTTTCAGAACACGCAAGAATCCTAGAATACTCAATTTAATGAAGATTTAATCCTCCAGTAGTTAGTATTCGGAGGCTCCGATATTTAAATAACTGCGGCGCGACAGCTTTTAAGGGAAAACACCCGAACTTATAATGAAGTTGGCACATGTATTGTAAACAAGCTTACCCAAGATTCCACTTAATACACATTTTATAAAGGAGGCAGGGTCAAGGGAGGCTTAGGGCGAAGGCGATTTCATTTTATGAAAAGTTCGGTGTTTAAAGCTACCGGAACAATGAATTGTTAAGAAGTATAATGCAAGCAATACGGACGAATTCTATTTTTGGCTACGTTTTAGAACTTCTAAGATTTATTACTTTTCTGCTATCTTTAGTGCATTTACTTCACTATGCACGAATCTAGACCGTCGAATTCTAGAGGGAAACAAAAACATGCGTGCCATCGATAATTAGCATAATGGCCTGAGAAAACTTTACGGAATCGGAAAGATGTTTCCAAAATATGGCAGAATGAAGCGAAAGTTACGGCTTTTTTACAATTTTGCTTGTACTTTCTAAAAAAGTTCATTGGAGAAAAAACAACAACTTTGGGTTTGGTAATTTAACTATAAAGTCTTAAATATAACCTTCAAAAACGCTGTCCCATGCTGTTCAGTTACCTTAAGAGGCTTGTCTAAAAGATTAATTTAGAAATATAGTGTCTAGTGATATATAAATAACTAAAATTACTTACTAATATGATTTTTTTTCTTCTTTCTAATGACCGTACGAGCTGCATACTGGAGGATTGACAGCTACGAGGGCCGAGGATTTTAGTCATTTCATTGTGGGGCACCTATTAGGCAGGCGGACGTTGTCCCTTATGAGTGGTCTCCTAATTTTCAAGTAATTCCAGATGAGAGACCTAGCACCTATAATCGGCAACCCCAGAGGTATCGTTTGAACATGGAGAACATTGGAGTCTCGAAAAAATTTTACGGGCACCAGCTCTTATTAACGTACACGGCTCCACAGCAGCCCAACCGAGAGAGGTTTTTGCTCTTCCAAGCAGTGGCAAAGCCATTGCTGCTTCACTTTTTGTGTTCTTATGGGAACGAAGATTAGCGACTAGACCACTGCGGGACGTAATATGATAATAAACAGCAACCATTTCTATTTTCATAGTAAAGATATACCTCTCAATTGAGCAAAAAACTAGTGTTTAAAATTTTTAAGAATTTTATACCTTGCATTTAAGCTATTTTTTCAGATTAAGCTGATAAAAAATTATAAAATAAAATTTTTTCTTCGTAAAGCTACGTGAAATGAATGATTTTATTTCTACATGGGCTACCTAAACGTCAAAGTAAAACAATGATTAAACTAAATTTTCCCTGTTACTTTTTTAGAATAAAGACAATGTCTCAAGTTTCAAATATGAAGAAAATAATTAGATGCATCTAAAATGAAGAGCTTATAATAATATTAATAATAAATTAATTCTTAATAATTACAAAACTCGTTCTTTGACAAACTTCCTGTAATTACAGTTCTTCGTTGTGCGTTTTATTAATTACCATTATTGTTTCATACCACTGCATAGCGGGCAAAAAACATTCTTAAAACGAATGTTAATTAGTTTAATGCGAGAACTTATTTACGTAAAGCATAAATCAATTTATTTAGGCTTCATAATTCATTAAGAAGAATAATGTCTGTACAACAATATAAAAGTAATTAATTTCAAGTACTTTATAAGACAAGCAAGAAAAAATAAAGAAGTGTATTTTCCTATTTTCAACATTTTTTGTTGCTGCGTTGTTGTTTTCTTTTTCTTTTGAGTTCAAAATCTTATTCTTTAAATTTCCATTTTTTCCTTTGAAAGACGAAAGTACTACAGTGAAAAATGCCATCAACATGCCCAGGGCTGTCATAAAACGCTTTTCAATACATGACACTTTATTGGTCTATTCGCTCAAACAATCGACATGAAGTTTCAGATATTGCTATTTGAAGGTATGACTGCAAATTTATGATAATTTAAAATATTGGAGCTCATAAGGCTGCAATTCCAGTGAAAAATTTTTGCGATTTTGGAGTAGGAACACCCACTTTTTCCTCATCAGCTCGCACAAGATGTTCCAGATGTAGACTTTCTCAAATAAGTATTCGAGTAAAAGTCAAACTTCCTACGTTTGTTTCGTATATTAAAAATCATTTATCATAAAATTTAAATACGGTAATGCGTAATTAAAATGTATAATATTTCTGACTAGTTACATGTTCTTTAAAAACCGATGAAATATTTGAATACCTTTTTGAGAGGGTGTATCACTCTGTGGCTGTGTTCACAATACGTCCAACTAAAGAAATTAATTTAAATAGCTAATTCTACGTTGTTTTAGGATTTTATTGCTTTTTTATATCATGATTTCTTAGTAAATAAATCTAAAAGAATTCCGTTCAATGTTGAACTATGTGACGGAATATTGGCGTTTCTAAAAACAATTATAAATGGTGAAGTTTCATCCATGTCTCAAATTTCCGCTTTCGTATGGTAATATCTCACATATAATTACAGTAAGGAGTGAAGCGATGGCATGCCTCGAAGTTGAAAAAGCATCTCCATGAGCTATTAGGCATGGGCCTATCGTTATAGTGGCTGACGGAAAGAGTTTTCAGTTTCTAAGGGAGTTTCTAAAATGATCTCAAGGTAAATTCTTGTTTTAAGAAAGTGGATCACGTGGACACTGACGTTTTTGACGTACTTGCTATTTATTGTATCAGTGTTTTACAATCTATTGTTCAATGTTTTCGATTAACTGGTTCAAAGTCCTAGCAATTTATACTTCAAAATAATATTGTGAAATTTATGGTTCAAATTGAGCTCCAAATGTTTGCATGTCATTAATTAAAATTTCGTATTCGCTTCAAATTACCTGTCGGGCCGAAACAGTAAGTATTGTTATAGTAAGCCATAGTCCGAACAACAAATATTTTCAACTACATGCCATTAGCATGTAACAGCAAACAATTCTGCACAAAAATTTTCAGTCATTCTCAGTCCTGCTTTAATAGTGTGCACAGGAGTGAAGCTTAGCTGAGACCTATCTTAGAGAAACACTAAATCTTCATTCAGCCACTCAGAAAACTTTCAGGTCCAGAATATTCGATCTGTCATTTATTACAGGATTCCTAGCCGTTATGCCGTGTTAGTTTGCGATTGAAATGTAAATGAATATTGTTGCAGTACTCCAAGTATAAACACCACCTCCATTTAATTAAGTTTTGTTGGCAGAAAAGATAGACGTGGAATAAATGTTGTCGGTTATAATTTATGTGTAACTAATATCGGATGATTTCCAGAGCGACTGGAGGAAACTTGATTAGTTGTACCCATTCTGGAGGATGCATTTGAAAGATATTTGATGTGAATTTAGATTAATTTAGTTACTGATATGTGTAGAAGCCTGATTAGTTACCATTTTTTCCTCTCTTAGTTGCAGCTCAGTGAAGCGTTATATGATGAATTCGACATCACTTTTCAGTAGTTTCATGAATGCATTTATAGATAAGATCAACATGTTATACTGTTGCAAACCATTTATTCTAAAATTTTTTACAAGTTTACTGAAAACTTTTAAAAATAATATTAGATAAAATTAATACAATATAGAAGGTTTATGGAAAGTTAGCAAAACCTCTTTTAATATACAAAAGATGCTTTTCATGGTTAATATTTTACATTACTCATTTTTCTCAAGCTGTCTTTAAGAATTACAGACCATAAGCGTAAGTATTTCATTTCAATCATTTCGGTCATTAACTCATTCATACCAGTTTTGATTGATTGGTTGGCTGGTTGGTCGGGGCTTAAAGTTGGTTGAGGGCACAAGATCTACTAAGCAGGATATGATGCTCTAGACAGAATGTAAAATAACTAATTGACGTCACGAAGTAAGAAGTAATGCATTAAAATCGTAAATGATAAAAATCTCATGCTAAAAAGGTGAAATTCATAAAGAGTACGATCTGTCAGGTCAGGATAAAGTCGTATCTGGTAAGAAATCTCATCCAGATACCAATCAGGACGATACCATTCAGGACGAACCGCAGTTGCGCCTACGATTAAAAAGTGAAATATAAAAATAAGTGAAAGAAAAAGATCATAAATGCTAAACATATATATAGATAGATATATAGGAATAATTATAGGACATAACTAGTTATAAGAAAGAAGAAGAATGCATCTGGGTGGAGGTTGCCATCAAAATACTGGACATAGCAAGCTACTTACTTCATATCTAATAGTGCACATTTATGCATCGAATGCATTTATGCAAATTTGGATGTGGGATTTAACCCAGTATATTTTCAAGTTTGGGATGAGGGCAGTCAAAACAAGTTTTGTAAAAAAAATATATTAAATGCTGTACAAGTGGTTAAAACATGACGAATGGTGAGATGAGAATGACAGTTACAACATTGGGGAGCACGTTCACCAAGCATTTTATTCTAATGTGTCTATTTTGATACCCTCTTTTAAGCATCAGCATTGGTTTAGAGAACCGTTATCGCTGCGTTATCTCATTACGTGACTTTTGAAACCAGAGAATACAATCGAACTTACATGAAATATTTTGATATGAGTACGTGCAAATGAGTAAACTTATTTCATAGTGGTAATTTTTTTTATAAGACTTTTACTGAATCTTTATTTGGAAAATCATTGGAAAAACATTTTATTGTATTGATAAAATTTGAATAATATTTCAGATTTAACCTTTTCTAAAAATCAGTGAGATTATAATTTTGATCACCCTGTCTATCTTAAAACGCCCTCATCATTTTTCTTAATCCATTCCACCAATTTGTTCAGTTATCTCAACTGAAGTAACTTTGCTCCGGATATCACAGGCAACTTCAATTACTTTCTGATTTCTTCGTATTTGTAACAGGTGATTTTCTTGCAAGAGGCGAAACTTTTACAACCTTAAAATGACTGGTACAAATGAGCTAAATTAATAGTGAATTGAAAGAGCCACTTTATTTAAAACACGAAGCAAAACATCTTCGGGAAAGTACAGTTGGTTTTGGAATTAGCAAGATGGGAGGTATTTACAAATGCATTGCGGGTTGCGCAAGCAATAGAATCTAAGCGCGACTGCTGTTGCGTGGTTGCAATCTCTTTCCACAAAAATCTTGCAGTTGTTTAATGTAAACGAACCACATTATGCTAACGCAGTTGGTCCATATTGGTAAACCTTATGCTCTGCTTCGTACAAAACACGACTCAGCCAATTAACACAGAGTTGAAATGTCGGATGTGTGGCGGTTATTTTAAATAAATGAACATAATTCCAGTCACTGAAATTAGAATAATGCCATGTTCACTCCGAACACCCTCAAATAATTTATTTAACTAAGTCTATTAAACAATAATTGTTTTTGCGATATGCTTATCCATGGTGTAAAGCTACAAACTACAATTCACGGCTTTTGCATCAATCACCATCCCACAAAATGTAAATGATTGAATATCACTCAAATTTAATCAGTAACAGTAAAATTTTTAATAAACCAGCAATTTCAGTTCCTTTGTAATGCGGCACATGCAGATAGGTATACGTTTACACATTGTTAGATTCGTTGTCATCAGGAATTGATTTCAAAATGATTCATTTTCTATAAAGTGCACTTTTTAGAATTATTCTTAAATGAAAGTAATCTAAAATTAAATGTATTTCTCTGCAATACTTCTACAACAGTATAAAACTTCAATATTTTTAATGTCTCAATTTAGTTTCATAAATATTTCCACGTTGTAACAGTTTAGCAAGCCGAACTTGAGAAGCTCTCTCTCAATGTTGACAAAATCCTTATTAAGGATTCAGGCATGCTAGTTGCGATTGATTGTTGCTCATTTTTAGAAAATAAAAACTTCACTTACAAAATAGATCTTAAATATGCTTAGTATGTTTGTCTGTTTTATTGTTCCATGAGAAAGTGAGTAATTAACGCTTAAATGCATAGCAATGCATATCTGCATGGAATTTTTGAAACTTCCGGATTAGATTAGCAGCTAAATTTCTTACGTCAGTTTCACAAATAAAATATAGTTTTTTTGATAATAAATGATTGATATCGCGAATAATAAAATTTTCACATATTTCTTTCAAACTGAGAGTTTTTTGAAAAAAATTATTAGTTATTGACAAAACTGATGTAAGAAATTAAGCTTATACTCGTGGCTATCGACTGATCGGCAGCAAACGTCTTTAAAATTCGTGCTTTTAATGGTAAAGTACTCTGAAAGTTAATCTAAAAAGGCTTAGAATTTGGATTTCGAAGATAGAAATTCACCAATTACCACCCTTATGAACTAGCAAAAACTGTTCGATTGTTTTTAATAGCAAATTTCATATACCTATACTAGCGAAATCTATTGGAATTTTCAATAGTTTTCAGAATTCCAATACACATGCGAGCAAAATTTTGAGCTCTTTAAAATTTTATACTACGGTCTATTTAGTCAACTCCATAGACTTTGTTTCTTTAAGACTGTACTTCATAGACTTTGTTTCTGTAAGAATTTTTAAAGAATCTTTATCTGAAAACTTTCGTAATTTAGACACGAATACTGTAGAATAAGCTATCTACTTTTCAGTAGAAGGTAAAATAAAGCAGTTAAAACTTAATAACGTTTATAGGATCGAAAAACTTTAATATATTAGCAATTGATTTTATGTAAAGTATAATTAAAACACCATTTGACATAAATAAATATTAATGTGTCATTAAGTCTTGCAATAACTGAAGTAATTTTTATATCACTTCATAATAAGTACCGCAATACGCTTACACGTAATTGTAAATGTAACACAATTAATAAAAAGCATAACTGTAGAACACCGATTTTTTTTTAATAAGAAGTAGAGATATTTTGGAAACATTAAAGAAATAAAATGTGCCACAGTAATAATCAACCACAAACTATATGTGATTTTACTGAAAACTTGTGGTCATATTGAGCATTAAACAAGAAATACTCTTCGAAAACAATCAGAAATATGATTCTAAACACCAAGTATTGTTATCGAATCCTCTAGGTTATTCATTGGTCATGAAGATGCAGAATATATGTTTTAGAACAAATTACAACATAGTTAAATGATTGCCCCTGGATAGCTTTTCTCCATCAGAAAGGTGATGGAAGAAATGATAGAAGGCGCCTTTTCGATAAAGAACTGATAACTGCAATTAAAGAAGCATCGTTATCCTAAGCTAAATATTATTTTTTAAATTTTGTCATCTGAAGTAAACATGGAAGGTACTTACTCCATGGGCTAGAAAGAGACATTGGCGTAAATCTTGAACTCAGATCAAAAGCGCTCTCTTGAAAGTATTTTGCCCCTCTAGAGAAACCAAATCTTTAATTACCATAACAGAAGATCGAGTCCTCTGAGAGAAGAGCGGGATAAATCTACCCCCAGAGAAATATCCTGAAAGCTTACCCAGTTAAGCAGATGTATAACGGAACCAATATTTAATGTTTTACAGCAAACACTTTGAAGGGGAAGAGCATACAATTCCGTACCCGAAAAGTTTACTCTTTTTACAAGGTCACAAACAATTGGTAAGTGTTTCTAACATGAGAAAACTAATGTCTAAGTAAACAAAGAAACCATGGCTTTAACCATTAATCTCCCCATCAAGCCTTCAGACTAATTCATATTTATCTGCAAAATATTTACACAAACCCAATATGCATATATCAATTTTCGCATTCTCTTAGATTATTAGTATCGAATTCCCTGATGGGGAAGCCATATTCCTGGTGGACCAATGAATTAAACATCGTCGAGATTACATTTACGCATATGCGTGCATTTTATCCCCACATCACAATCACTTCTAATCAACAGAAAATCAAATATTGACGCCTTCGCGAGGAGAAGGCCCTTGCAAACTCCGCTGAAAGATTTTCGGTTCGGACGGAAAATGAATTATTCACGCAGACCACGGCGGGCGCAGTTATAGGGCTGCCACTGCTTTCGAAATCTGGTGACATCCTAATGAATATGTTCCTATGATAAGGTGTAATTAGCAGCGTCTGTAATTTGCCCCGTTCTTATGGTAAGCCATTGAGATCTTATTGAGAGGTGAGGAGTGTGGGTGCTCAGGCCTTCAGTAAGTTTTGTTACAAGAAGAATTCTTGAAGAGGTTGGCACGGACTAATTTTTTAATTAATCATCATAAGTGAATTAAGTAGCGTTTCAAAGTGCATTTATTAGATTAACAAAATTTTGTCGGGTTTATTGAAACTTAGGTGAAACCAGAGGTGGTTTCTGGTAAAACTTCTCTTTTATGTTGGAAAGTTTTTGAATATGTTATGGATTCGGAATTATCTAAGTTCCCATTATTTAACTTTTTTTAAGTACAGTTTGTTTGATTGCATGTGTAATTATTGTTGTACATTAGTTTCTATGAAACATACTAGTCTATATTATAAAATTACTCTCGTAATTTTACAAAATTTTTCACTGGATGGAAGTAAAAAAAATTCTAAATTTTTAGCTATTTTGAGTTGTAAAAGGCGTCTTTAGATTAGATAAAATGTTAAAAAAAACTATCATTAAAGCATTATAAAATGTTGTTAGCTTTAAAGAAAAACAAATTTTATACTTTTGTAGGAATGTGGTGTAAAACAATGTTAGAAAAATGCTTTGTAAGTGTTTTTTCCACAGATATGTGTTTACCTTTTATATTCAAAGGTAAGTATTTGTCTGAATGCTTAAAAGGAAATAAAATGAGCTGAAATTCTACATGCGCATTGTACTTATTATAAAAAGCGCGTTGTCAGCAAAGTTTTATTTAATTAAAAATGGTTAGAGACGTACTATTTCATTTATTAAATTTCAGTTTTAACGACAGAACACAGCATAATATGCTAAAATAACACTTACGACGTTTTGTAAATTTAATGTTTGAATGCAATATTTTGAATATTTTTCCTAGTACAATGAAAAGCAGCATTACAAGTGGAAGAACACCCATACGAAAGCTGGTAAGTGTTTAGAGCATTTTGACGTGACGTTTAAGTGACGCCATCTAAGTGACAGCCTGCTGCACATCCTTCTGCACAAATTAGAACCCAAAGCTGAACCCAGAAGAAGGACCTGTCGCAGAGAGGTTAGGCTTGTCGAAATGGTGTATTTCGTTTCGCACGTGAACATCGACAGATATCATGGTTCAAGCTTTCGTTCCTTTTAGAAGGATTGAATAATTTTAAAGTACACCGATAAAATACATATTATATTTCAGAGTGTTTCTTTTTTTTAATACGTGTACTGTGTATGAAAGATTGTTTAATAAACAAGGGAAAAAATGCTTTCCGCTACATATAAGCTAAATTCTTCACATTCTTACGTATAAATTATGTTGTATGCGTAGAAATTTCAGCAGATGCAGTGGTCTAAAATTGTTCTGTTCAAAAGAGTTAAAATTCTACAGAAAACATACCTTTATATTAGGGAGGCATGCGAAACGAGACGAGACAGAGATTTACAGTTTTTTTTGCAAGCCGAGACAAAAGTTATTTATAATTTACAATAAATAGGATTTTGCAAGATGAGGCAGAGCTTTTAGGCTACCTTTCGAAAGGGGATAGACCTATTTTTCATCAAACGTACATCATAACTTTTATTAAAGTATTTTTATAGGACTGAAAAAAAAAGTCTACATCAAAATTATTTTAATATCTTTGATGAATCAGCTAGCTTTGTATGTGCCAATTTCCCCAATAAGGAATGGATCGAGAAAATAATAATACTGATGGTGTAAAATTAAAATAATATCATAAATTATTGCTCAGCTTTAGACCTCAAAAGTAATGTTTAGGTAACATTTCTTTTCTTTTAATTTATGCGTTACTTTCTTTAAAAGTTCACAATTTTTTTCTTGTTGAAACTGCAGTAACATATGCCAAATTTTTCCAGGAGAAGAGAGTTACTCTCCTTTTAGTTTCTGATTTCTTAATCAATCTTGAGTTCATGTTTGACCTGTGCGTTGATAACAGCAAACCCGAAAAACCCCATCTGTGCCCAGTTTGACTTCCCATCATTTCTCTTTGAACTACTCGCTGTGCTTTCCGTGACACCTAATTATGTTTTTAATTTATTTCGAGATTAGAAGTACATTTCATTATAATCATTCGGTTTTTTGAGTATTTTTCCTATCTGAACGAAAACTTAAAAAAAAAAAAAATTACTGAAAAAGTAGAACAAAACGAATTTTATATAAATTAAATAATTTTGTAAAAAGCACACTTAAGAGTAACGAAAACTGTATTCACCTCCAAAAATCTGAAATTTCCCCCCTCCTCATCAGCCTACATTCAACGTCTCCCGACTGCCTACAAACGGGACCAGTTATTGTTTAACTGTGAAATTTTGTGGATCACTTGATAAAGACTAGGAAATTTGTCGCAGTGAAACAGAAAGAAAAAAAATAGTTCCAAATAATACTACTAGATGGCGTATTAATTTGAAAATCTGTAGTAGACATAAATTTTTTAACGTCCTATAGAAATAGCTTAAATCAGAAGTCGCTCTCCGAGATCTTACCTCCATTGTACTTGCTTTTGTAACGTGGTTGAATATGTAATTTATTAATAATATGCCCTTTAGTGGTGATATTTGGAATTATTTATTTTTTATAATGCTTAAATAAAACAAACTATCGTGCTTTTAGTAAGTGATCCCCGAAATTGAGCATTTTTTTTGATTAATGGTTTTAATTGTTTTTAAAATTCAGTAAAGCTTTGAAATACAGTATTCGAATTGACATCCTGTATAAGTAAAGGAAAATTCTGTTATTTCTCACGATAGTTAAACGATTCATCTATTTTTGATTCAGTTTAACTCCTGTATTTTAACTTTATTTTCAATTATAATATTTAAAATAAATAATTCAAAGTAGACTTTTTTTTACTGCGATAAATCTCTGAAACTTTTATATTTTTATTTCTAAGCTGTTGTCACACAGGGATTTCCCTGAATGTTTTAAACTCTACCTCAATACCAACAAATCAATGTGTTTAATTAATATAAATTGCGCCGAATTTATTTTTACTCTTTTTTCAGCCCGAAACTACTCTTTCGGTTCATGAAGCTTTTTACTGTTGGCGTAAAAATAAGAGATTTAACCAAATTTTCCTGCCGCTGGTTTATTTTAGTTACTGAATGCAGAACACAGGTATTGATTAAAGTTACTGAACGATAACACATCCCTAACGATTAAATGAACATCTCTAATTAATCTGTTTATTGATCAAGTGGAGAGCGAAGTTGACAATCGATACGGCGTCTCGAGTATCGGAAACACGTGAGGTACGTGGGCATGGAACACTTTGACTTAGTTCGTAGTCGTTCACAGTTATCTGCTTTGTTGCTTACCGTTGTAAAATCATTTAACTGTCGCTTACTGTTGTAATCAATTTAAGGTCTAGTGTTTTTACATGCATGTATGCTTATTAAAAGATACAAAATAAGAATGTACATTTCTATGTGTTTTATTAACCTTTTCAATTTTATTTTTCTTTTTAAAGGCCGGACCAGCAACTTACTTGTAGGCTTTACTGCTACAAGGGTCGGAAATGTTGATCATTTGGCTACGAGGAGCCAAGCAAGCAGACCAACGTTGCACCCTGTGAGTGGTTTCCTTATTTTGAGCCACTTCCAGATCAGAGACCTATCACCTGGATTCGCACCCCCAGTAGTATCGTTTGAATATGGAAACCTCGACAGATTTTACGTGCATCAGATTCTTTTAGCGTACACAGTTCACAGCAGATTCGGTCGAGAGAAGCGATTACCCTCCAAGATTGGCCAAGTTGGTGCTACTTCACTTTCGGTGTTCTAATGGGAACCGAGTTTAATTGACCGATCTGCTGCCAGACTTAACTTTTCAAATAGTCAGCGTTTTCTCCCGATTTTACTAAAACCCTAAAAACTGGAAAGAAACTTTATTAGTACATAAGTTAAATTTAATTCAATTAAGCTGTTTTTGATAAGAAATATGTTTACCACTATTCATTAGGTGTTACTGGATGGTAATGTACTCCCATGACCTTAAATATGTTTAAGAGAGCATTAAATATCTCGAAAAAAATGATGTGGACACCACATAACTTCCTTGTACGTCTATTAAGTCAAATATTTTTGGTGCGCTTTATCTAAGCTTATTTTATTTGAAACAGATACGATACTGCACTAATACCAAGGTTCAGCCATTTCTTGCTAAACATGAGATATCGCTAAGCTGTATTCAGTTTTAAAGATTTAGTTTTGGGACTTTGCTAATTTTTCGGCAAAACCAAGCTTGAATTAGCTTGCAAGATTTTGTCCATAACCGAAATAGTGATTGACCACTGACTTTTAATGGGTATCCATAGTCCTCAATCTGCTGAAATGTCTTTTGGGTGACCATGTAGATAAACTATCCATTAAAATGAAACCAAAATGATGGATGCAGATAAAAAAATCCTAAATATAAAATGTCAACATTCACCACTAACATTTCTTGAGATATGCGAGTTATCTGCAGGCATACATACCCACGTACATACAGGCGTCAGGAAGAACTAGTTAAAATAGACGTGAAGTTGGTCAAAATGGATTGTCCATGCATTAAAGAACGTGCATGCATACGCTGAGGTGTCTCGTGAAAACTCTTAAAAGTTAATTTAGCAGTAGTCAAAATCGATTTTTTCATCAAAATCTGGATAACAAAATCTTTCGCCATCACTATTCTTCCTGTTACTTCGTACAAAAATGTAATATGATAGCGACTGCAGCAAATTGCCTATAACTTGAGTTGTTTCAAGATAACAAAATAACGTGCCCATTTTATTTTTGTGATAAATTAAAATTGAATACCATATTTTAAGTATTTTAAAGTCATTGTTAATACTTAATATTTTTAATAGACATCCACTGAATAGCTGCTGATAGTATTGGGGAATTAAATATAAAAATGATAAAAGTATAAATGAAAGTTATTTACTTAATTTATTTAAAAATTGGATTTAACTTACTGTAAAAGTATATATACACAGTTTTTTTTTTTTCTAAATTAAAATGAAATGTAAAATTTAAGGTCAACAGATTTCTTGATATTTGTAGTTTAAACAATTTTTAAAAAATTCTTTATTTGAAAAGTCAGGCATAAAAACTAGAAGTGAATTCATTTCAGTAACAATAGAATTGATCGTAATTTATCCAATGTTATTGAAATATATCAAGATAATCTTAAATTATCCGTGCATAGTTCTCTAGTGATATAATAACATGTATGATATAAATTTATATCCGTATCATATTAAACAAGGTAATTATAATTAAAGTTTCAAAACGGTATAAAAAAGGACCATTGATCAGAATGACGCCAAACTTGAACGGAGTATTATTGAAGAAGGGGAAAAGCATATGGCATAAGAAAAAAAATCCAAATTTTAGCAACAGATGGCGCTGTACGCATTCTAATTTAAAAGGGCTCGACTACAAATGACAAATGAATCGTAAAATAGCGGCTAAGTTGTGTTACACGTTGAACTGGCTATACTGTTCAGTGTGCATGACTGTACATGTGTGATACTGTTAATTACGTAAGCCCATCCACCACGGCAAAGTCATATCACAACGAATGGGAAAAATCGGTTTTCAATTGTCCTAAGGCCAAAAACCACATAAAAAGCATGTACGTTTCATGAGAATAGCCCGGCGTT
Organism: Cheiracanthium punctorium; assembly: GCA_038373885.1. Classification (NCBI taxonomy): domain Eukaryota; kingdom Metazoa; phylum Arthropoda; class Arachnida; order Araneae; family Cheiracanthiidae; genus Cheiracanthium; species Cheiracanthium punctorium. The sequence goes on along the minus strand of JAWZYV010008216.1, from coordinate 973,276 downwards.
TTTATAACAAGTGAAATGAGTCGTGTGCATGACAGGTATTTTAATTAACATATTCTGACGCTTACAGCGCCATCTGTTGCTAAATTTTGGAACCATTTTTTTCCCCATACGTTTCCCCCCGTCTTACATAATATTCCGTTCAAATTTCACGCCATTCTGATCAGTGGTTCTTTTTTTATAGCGTTTTGAAACTTTAATTATAATCACCCTGTATTTTACATATTTAAAATATAAACGTTTTAGTCATGAGTAAACAATGATATAAATTTATTGTTTACTCATAACTTGACTTTAACTAGTTTAGATAATCGGTGGAATTGTTTTATATTTTTAGAATTTGAAAAGTAAAAAAGATATATTTTATTACATTCATCTGCCTGTGAGGAAAATAAATATCGGAATGTAAGAAAAATCATTAAATTTACTGAAATTTCACAGTAGAAAAAGTGATCTAAAAGTTAAAATGTGTAATGGTAGACTTGTACAAAATGAATAATTGATTAATGTAAGTTTTTGCGAGTAATTTCTTGACAATTTGAATGTAGAAAAACTTTTAACATTTTGTATAACAATGCAAAAAAGTACACAGAATTCATTATCTTTAAAATAAACAAACAAAGAGAATCAAAATTAATGTCTGAAGCAGTTAAACAGTCAAAAAATTGATTTGTTTTTGTTCTTTGAACGTGGTTGTTTATTGCTGTATATAATCATGATATCATTCAGAACCTTCAGAAATTGTCAACTTAGAGTAATGATCGGATAGATTATTTGAACTAAAAATAACTCAAATCTTTCTGATTAATTTAGAAAAAAGTATTGTATTTTTGCCATATTACTTTTCAGCAGTGAGACGCAGCACACGGCATCAGACGTAGCGATATACATATAATACTACCTCATCGTAAAAATATAGCTGTAAAACAACAAAATATAATCGCCAATTTATGTATTACTCAAGAAATCCAGCTACCTTTCTTATTAATTTTATTGAAACCCCTTTGAAAGCCTTTCATCACAAAACGTATCAGAGATATCGTAAACAATGATGATCCGGTTCTATGCATAAATTTGAATGTGATCGTTTAATGCTAAAGTACTTTTTTTTTTTTTTTTTTCGTGATTTCTATACAAACCTTAAAACGCGATCATCCGACGTCACTTTTTCCAATCGAGAGCCTTTGAAAAGTTTTCAGAGTCAGCATGAGTTTATAGCTCCGAGACTTTTTAGGATAATATTATCAAATGTTTCCCAAGTCATTTATATGGGGCGAATTTTACTAACTGGGAATTTTTTTTGTGCACAGGCCATATACAAATTAAAAAGTGTAACTTTTTGAAAATTAACAACAGGAATTTTTTTCTTAACGTAGTCTTTTCTCCCTAACTTATTTTGAACATTTTTCAAATTTACATTGCTCACTTATTTCTAATTGATAAATAATTAAATTGTGTTTTACTAACTTTTTGATACACCCTGTACATACTAGCGCCATCTGCTACTAGCGCCATCTACTAACTTTTTGATACACCCTGTACGTATGTGGAAGTGTTTGTGTATGAAAGTGACGAATTTCATTTTTTAAAGATGTGCCAATGCTTTCCATAAAAAAAACCTTTTATCCTCATGGACTAAAAATCAGAAAATATTTCGAGCTTCTAAGTTACAATAGAATATTTATGCCTTATTTAACGATCTGCGATATTTAAATGGTGTGAAGTTACAATAAAGCAAACATGTTTTTGTAGGTTCGGATAGTTGCATACTGTAAAATAACTTATTTTCGCTAAAATGAAGATATCGGTGATTTTACGAGCTCAAAATTTCGCGAAGTTTATGAATAGAGCCACGAGTTGAAAAATCCAGAAAGTACCTTAGTATAAAACCTGTTTTGCATAAGGCATTTTAAGAAACTTCCTTTTTTTCCTGAAAAGTTCGTAGCCCCCCCCCCTTCCCTATTTGTATGGCTTCAAAGAATCTGAAACAAATATTGTGAGTGAATGAGCTGAATTCTGTTAGTTGTATTATTATTTTTTATTTAAGAATCACTAGCACAGTATTCAAGAAACAGTTGTAAGGGGAGTGAAATTTTACAGGAAGGGTTTGTAACTGCACAATAAATCATTAAATTTTTCTAAGCGAAAAATTTCTGATTTTTTATTAATATTTGAAGCGAAAAAAAAGAATTTCGCGTTTATTTAAATTTCGCGATTACGTCGGGCTCGCAAAAGTCGCGAAAATTAAAGCGTTCCGAAAATAAGTGATTTTACAGTATTCTAAGAGAAAGGATAGCACTCTTTCATGAACAAAACTGCAACCGCATTGTGCAACCAGAGAGTATCATTACTGTTAAAAAAAGACGATAAGAAAAGGCGCGCTAAGCCCAATCACCATCTATATAATACTCCAGAAATCGAGAAAGTATTAATTCAATCACGTGTATCATCTGCAGTCCAATTAGATTAACAAGTACGTCGATTCAATATTACAGATGATGCGCAGCCGTGTACGAATTTCTCAACGCTTAATGATTTATCGCTCTAAAATACAATGCTTATTATCTACAAAATCCATACAGAGGGAGAGAGCCTTACCGGCCCCCTAAAACTGCCACGGGCTGTAGAATGTGCAAAGGATGTGAATTTATCAGGCTTTCCGGATTTAAAGGAACAACAAATGGAATAAAAGTCGCCGTTAATTGTATAATTCTTGACTAACCGAAGGAGCAGAGCTATATTTCAAAACGTCTTTTCTCCTCCTGCGGACTTTATCAATAAAATCGATGATTGTGAAGATTTCCTGCATACGCATGTATGTGTATGCATATATATTTATAACGTGTGGTGCAGTAGTCACGGGAAACTTGTGATAAATGCAATTAATTATTGTTTGGAGGGATATGTGTATGGCAGAGGCGTTCAGTTTTACATAGAGACGGAAGGAGCCTGTTTCATGAAATTCACTGGAAGCTATTATTTCACATTGATCGGGTTCCGTTATGCCTCTTGCTTACTAGGGAATACGCAAGTAATTAAGCTGCAATTATGTAGAGAATTAGCTTAAAAAAAAGATGCCAAAAGCGGTTTGGGAGAAATTTAACGTTGTAGATGGATCATAATTGGGATCATGGTCAGGGAAAGACGCAATAGATTTACTGATAAATTAGGCGAGGATATGCATAACAGCTTTATCTATGAAATTTATGAACAATTTCGAAAAGTAATAAATATCAGTCTTAAATTTTAATTAAACATAACACATGGATAAATCAACGTGAATATTTATTTTAAAAATAATAGTTTTATTATTACACTCGACCCTTGCTCCTATACGAGCCCGTAGGAAACTTAACCCATTTATGCCTAGCGTCCCTTTTTTGGGACGGCATTTTCGCTATTAGTCGAAAACGTTATTTATTTTTCCTAGCCTTTATTCATGAGTATTGAGCCTCAACTCCGCACAATATTTTAACATGACCGAGTAGGATATTGATATTTCGATTTTTATGCAAAATGATTTTAAAATAAATCATTCCTTGTTCAAGAAGTTGACATCAGAAATTTATCTATTATTTCTGATATCAGTAAAAATCGAAGAAAGTTGCAAAAATATCCAGGCACAAATGGGTTAAATAGTTCGTAAAATCGAGCCGTAAAAGTATGTATGGGAATGTAATTCGGCTACTTGCCAGTTTGTAAAATCGCAAATGTTCGTAAAAAAATGAAGGAAATTTGTAAAAACGAGTTTTGACTGTACTATACTTGATAACGATTTAAAATAGTATTGTTTTTGTAGAATATTTCTAAAATTTAGAAAGCCATCTGTTTTAGGATGAGCTGCGTTCCATTTATTTTCTAAAAGGGGCGGAGGGACAGGTCTTATTCATGTAAGACTTTAAAATAATGTAATTTTTTTTTACGTAAATGTTGGCATATTATGGTGTATGGTCTATATTTTTCCTCTTTTTTACGAGTACATGTAACGAAATAAGGAGAGGATAAATGCGAAGAGTATCTTCGATTGTTTTAATAATTTATTTTGTTAGATAATGTACGAAAATGGTGAAAGTTTTGTGTACATAAAAATCTGTTCATGTTATAAAATCAGTGCTAGCTAACTGAGCTTAAATCACCCAATCTATAAGCCGATTAACTGAGCTTTCAGTTCACAGATTACGAATAGATGCATACATGTATATATATAGAGAGAACGGAATTCAAAACTCTGGGAAAAATGTAACTGGTGGTAGGGGAAACCCAGACGGTTCAGTATCGTATAATAATGTGTGGTCGGAAGCCTAGTCCTCATCTACTTCTTAATAGGCTCTTTGGAAGATATGCTGAATTATTAATGAACTTTCCAAACACGGTTTTTCATCTTCCATAGAAAGCACTAGACTAAAATTGATAGTTTAGAAAATATTTTTAATTTCACTGATGAAGATATCAGAGAAAATCGCATTGCTCAGGAAACTCGATTCAGAAATTAGACGAACACTTTGATACTTTTTTCAAAGTGTATTATTTTCTAAAGAAGTGTATTATTTTCTTCTGTTTTCCTTTCTAAATTTTAGAGTTATGCTATTTAACGAGTACATGAAGACGAAGTTTCCACCCCACATTGCTATGCGATTCTGACCCGTGTTGGTTTTCTCTGCTAGTCTTTGCATTATTTTCTCAAGAGTTTCGAATCAAGTCATCACAATGTCAATATACACTAGTAAACATACAGGGTTCCAATAAAGGACATACTGATTTCAAAGTTAAAAATCTCAAAAACAAACATTAATAGAATGGTGCAAGATGTGTTTCTTATGTACGCTGTACAAATTTTATGTAGATGTCCCAAAGTAGTAGTTACAAACACCGTTAACAGATGGCGTGGTAATATTATGCCTCGGTAATAGATTCGAATCCATATTCTCCCTATCTGACTCCGTTTGACTACTTTCTGTAGGGCACATTGAAAGAAACTGTATCAGAATTATCCCAATAAGCTGGACAAACTTGAATTGTCGATATGTGTGGCATTTGAATACGTCTTCACTGAGACATAACGGGGTGTGATGGCAAACCTTAATTGTTTGCGACACCTCTATAAGTCGAACGGCGAACATTTTGGGAAGATTGTTTCGTGACTGCTTGCTGAGAATGGTTTCATTCTCATACACAATGATCATCGAGTGACTTTGATGTGCAGCGCCATCTGTCAACAGTTGCATACGCAAGGGTTATTTGAGGGTTCTAACCGACCTTGTTGAAGATTTTTTAACATTTCAATTCCATAAATTTTTAATTTTCAACATAAAGATTACGGATTCAACATTAAGATTACGTCCAAAACTCCCTCTCCCCTTAAAGGAAATACATGTGCCCCACAATCTGTTGGCAGCTATTGTAACTACTATTTCGAAACTTTATAAAACTTTGACAGTTTACATAATAAACATATCGTTTGCTGCATTCTTCTATCGTCCTTTTCTTTTCGAGATACGTAATTTTGAAATCAGTCTCTTATTTGCTGGACACCCTGTACATTGACGGAGTAAATTAGTTGCACTTTGAAATAATTTATTTCTCATATCCAGTGATAAAAAGTAAAACTTTTGCTCTCGTACACAGGAAAATTCGGATAGCCGATCTATAGCTGATAGCTATAGAACTTGCATGACTTGATAATTCCACAGGACTAACTACTCAAATCATTTCCCACATTCATATACTTTTGTAATCCCTGTAGAACTATAAGAACATTCTTTAAATGTCTTCGAAATCTTCGAATGATCTTCATTTTCTTTAAAGCCCACAAAACATTTCTTAAAGTAAGCTTTCGCCATTCCTTTTTTTTTTTGTTCTTGTTCTTAGAAAATATAGAGATACACTGTATTCTTTGCAGAAGAAAGATAAAAAAAAGACTTCGTTGAAACACATAAAACAAAGGATTCGAAAACGCATCGTGCTTCGCGTGTACCGAGACAATAGAGCCCGAACTTATTTGCGAAATGTTTTACCAGACATGTTGCAAATGAGTCTGGCGCACGCGATCGGGCTGCCTGGTGCACAAAGAGATGTCCTTATTATTATCGTCCCGCTTCCTTGGAAAATGAATTTTGAAAGTGTACGAGTTTTGAGAAATTTCAGGCTTGTGCACTTATAACTTGTGAACTTTTCGCTGAGGATGAATTAATAAATTTTTATCGGAAAAGTGGAAGATGGCGATTTGAATGAATGGGGGGGGGGGGGGCATGTTGTTGTATGTAGATGGCGGCTTCGTCGTTGCGGCCTCTGCTCGCGGTGATAATGGGTTGCGGAGACTATGACGTTTTGTTGCATCTTTACATAAAAGAATAACACGGAAGGGTATGTTGAGATCAAATATTCAGGAGTTTGGAGGAGGAGGACGTGCGCAGCAAGTAATTTTTAGTTGTCTGGTTATGCGGGGGAAGATTTTGATGTCTGATGGTGCAGTTGTTAGAGGATTTCAAAATTCATCTGCGGTTAAGAAATGAAAAGAACATTAAAATGAGAAAGAAAACCATTCTTAAAAAATTTTTTTAAATGTATTATTTACTCTTTAGTTTAATTTGCGCATAAGAGCAAAATTTATTTGAAACTGTATACTTCATTTTGAGGCAGCGTTGCATATATGTCATACGAGTAACAACCAACTGCAGATCCTTCAGCGAAAATTCTGCCATTTTACTTTTCATGTTAGACCCCAAAAAAGTGTTAAAATGTCATCTGAAATTATCTTTAGACACCTCAAAATTTAAAGTTTCGTTTAAAATTACAATTATAATTACCCCTCAAAACTTGAGAAGTAGGTTTTTTTTAATATACCATCGCCCTTCAAATGGTTGATACCTTGTTTGATGTTCGAAATAGATTTTTTTTTTGTAACGTATTATCCCTGCGGTCCGCCAAAACGAGGGATTATTCGCAGACATAAATGCCGGACACATGAAATTATTGATGGTTTGGAGTATGATTGGTAACAGTTTGCGAGCACATTTCACGAAAAAATATTTTGGCGGGAATGACCGCCGGGATAAGTACTAAGTACCGTTTTTTTTTTAACTAAAATAGATTGTGAGAACGATTTTATTTATTTATTTGCCATTCAGTAAGATTGTTCCACTAGTTGGTATACTCGTCGAAATATTCAGTGTTTTTCTGATAAAGGCTATTTTGAATTTTCATCGTAAGCCATAGTGAATTTTCCGATTTTCAACAAAATCTGTGTGATAAATTTGAATTAAGTTGAAGAAGCTCTCTATACAATTGTTTGCGGTGTCGTCTACAACGACAAGTATAAAACTAATTGCACTCCCATTCTTTGTCCACCAGTGTACCATTCCTGAAGTAATACAAAATATTCAGGAAGAGTTTACAGACACTCGCTGCAGATTTGAATGGTAAATGTGTATTGAAAACCGACCGACATGAATTTCTGAAGCTTTTTATTAAGAGACAAGCTATGCTTAAATTATTAACAGTGGCACCTCGTTCAGGCAAAATCAAAGAGAGGCACTGCAATTGTTCCGTGCAAACCAAATTTCATGTTATCTCTCAAAAGAAGCTTGTAAAATATAAAAACTTGTGTTTTAACGGAATAAGGGAAATGATTCGAGTAATTCATCGTAAGCGGCTTTTCATTGATGAGGTTGGACCGCATTAAAACTGTGAAGAAGGACCTTAATATAAGTGAAATAATGCTCATCAAAAATTACAGCAAAGTAGAACTCTCCCCCAAAATTGGAATCCTACATAATAATTTCACAACTTGAAAAAATTACAATACAAGAAACGTGTTTCCATGATGAAATCGTGGCTATTTCAACGTGTAATTATTATTATATAAGTTGAACAGTCCTCTTCACTTCAGATCGTAGTTGATTTCTACATTCATCAATCTCCTATAAAATCCCCAGAAAAGATAAATATTGCATATTTGTCTCTGGGCAGACAATTTTAGTTAATTGCATTTCAAAAGTTGCATCATTTAATCAAAAGTAATTCTGTACTTTAACGATTTTAAGTTTTAAAATTTACTAATAATGATTAGCGGGGGAGTTAAAAAAGAAAGAACCCTGCTTATCTTCAACACACTTTCTCCCTTACTCTCCAGGGATTTAAACTATCTTCAAAAGTAATCCAAATTGTTGCTTCGGCGTCAGACCCGCCGAATTTTCCATGATGAACATTAATTACAGTCGGTGCAATTAAGCAACTAACAGGAAGTCCAATGAAAATTGCGAATTTCAAAGAGCGGAACGCAGACGAGAGACCAGCGGAAAGAATTTCAATTCCGCGAAAGCTGTTCCAATAAAATGCAAACCAGCACTTTTCCCTGAATAATTTTTGACGCATTTGTATCGCAATGGGAAAAATGACTCGAATGGAACCTTCAGGCAAAATATTGATTTATTTTTTAATTGCAATAAAATGTTAAAGAAAATTAAAGCATTTATAATTAGTAAAGTTCTTGGGAGTATGGTGTTATACATGAGAAAATTTAAGAACTTTAAATAGAATACGCATAAAAATAATAAAAACGGCTCGAAACTTTCAAGAGGAACAAGCTTTCTCTCGTTACCAGTAATACATCAAAAAAGACATTTATACTTTTACGTTTAGATTCTATTTTTTCTGATACGTACCTCATAGTCACTTTTAATTTCAAATATTCTATAAATAGTAATAACTTTAGTTTGGAATGATTCTGATACACTATTACTAGAACAGTTTCCTATTAAATTCACTAAATTAGCTGCAACCTTACTAGAGAGATCAGTTTTCCCATGATTTGGTTGTACTTATCTGTATGAAATCAGTTAATTTAGCATGATTTTATGCTGAAATACTAAACTAATTTTGCTAAAATGGGGTTAGAACAGTTGGGTGCTTTTCTATTTTTATGTATACGATACGGAGAAATTGAACATAGTCAGCTTTGAAGTAAAATGAAAAAATTTCAAAGAATGTGAGATGTTAATCTAAGAGAAGTAACGGAAAATGAGTCCAGTTGTCGTAGAAGTAGCTATGGGTGATTCAAAAAACTTTTACAAAATGACATCAGAATGAGGCGCTCTCTAGTGTTTGCGATCGTAAGTTACTATATCATTTTTGATCTTCGTTATATGTCTGATTAGCCATGTCATATTGTAAACTTTTTTTTAAATCACCCTGTATAGTGCATCACAAGAACTGAAGTCAGACAAAGAGAAAACGCGACGAGACTCGAACAGAGTTCGACCTCTTCGGGTTTTGCTAGCACAGCAATCATGGAAAACGCTAAATTCTATTCGCAAGTCGCTGCGTATACGTTTTAAGATCACAAGAAGCCACGTGATAATTTAGGCGGCAACATAATTGACAACGGGATGTGATTTTGGAGAGGTGACTTCCAGATGGGGCCAAGGAAGCGGCTTAACTTTTCCGATTGTCTGGGAAACTGAATTCTCAGGATTTGTGCGGGTAAAAAAAACTTACAATGAAAGGTTCAGTTTTAAAGTGTAATGTGTTGATATTACTTCGAATGCTTCTTTAAAAGGAATATTCCTACTATATAAGAACCATTTTCTACAAACATAAATAACCTACTTATTGCTTTCAATTTCTATACATTTATGGTAGTTACAGAAAAAAGAAACGAATGGACAGGGTGAAATTATTCTTTTCGACTTCAGTGAAGAGTTAATATTGATGCACATATTCTTTTTTTTCTGAGTAAAAACATGAAATGAATTGTATGTGAGAGTAAACAATGATACAAATCATTTAACGAAAGAAAACATAAGTACGTCATTTATACCTAAAGGTATCACTCGAGTTACAATTTCTTTTTCTTATTTTTCTTGGATATCCCTAGATCTAGCCGAAAGATTAGAAAAATTTTATATTACTGATGTGTACTTAGAAATTCTTACTTAGATAACTTTTAAAACTGCTCTATGCTTAACTGTGGCCTTTTAACGGTAATTTAAAAAAGTAGTAGTAAGCATAAACAGATTTTCATAACAAGTTTTATGTCAGTCTAACAACATTATGTTCGTTGCTCGATTTTGAAACAGTTTAAGAGAATACAATCTGTTCGTTATTCGACAAGACAAAGTAAATCATATAATGGATATTTGATATCTAATATTTCGGGTTGGAAAATAAATTTCAGTTAGAGGGAAACTTATTTCTCTGTTTACTTAATTTAAAGTTAATGTATAACACAAGAAAATTCAACTTCCGCGCTATATGTTTTACGATCTCCCGTTTTGCATGCATACAAAAGTGAAAGAACACGTGAATCCCAAACAAAAGTTCACAAAGGGAGATGTTCATTATTACTAGAAACGTGATTAAAACCATTACTTTAATTAAACATGAAAAATAGTAAAAATTTTATTATTAAGAGATTAAATAACGCTGAGGCATGTAACCGTAAATTATGTTCTCTTAAGAACTGTCGAGATAAAACAAGTATTTGGACACGAAACAAGAAATAGCATAAAATAAAAACTGAAAAAGCTTCCTTGTGAAAGTATTTAAGTTTACTAATTTATTGATACACTGAATATTGTAAGAAAATGACACAATAAGTAACGAAGAAAGAAAATTGCAAGGAATAACATCGAAACAACTAAATTTGAGAAACAAGCATGTTTATTTGTGCAAGTTCATAATTTGCCGAATTTTGTGCATGGTTTTCGTTACGACAACATGCAAGGTTTTTCAATGTGTCTAATATTTTTAATGGTCGAAAAAAAAATTGTACTACAGTCGTAAAAAAAAAAATCGGAAAAGAACAAGCTTTCTTTTAAATTGCTAAATTATGAAAATGACAGCCTGATGAGGTTGTTAACTGTGGTATACAACAACTGTTGCATTCTTTCAATTGCGTTTACCTCTTTTATTTCAAACTTGTTCAAAAAAATTTGCTTGGACGTTCAAGAACCCAATAAAACATATCCCTTTTTCATGTAATTTTTCGAGAAATGTTCTTCAGTGTTAATGAGGTAAAAGACAAATTTATTTGACATAAATTGTAAAATTTTATATACATAAATAAATTGATTTTTTCTAGTAATAACACATTGAATGTCAGCTTTTTCATTTTAAAATGGCCTCTATGTGAAGTGCTAAAAAATACTGTAATAAAAGACTTGTTGCAATAAGCTAGTGTTGATTAAAGATGTATAATGCAATAGTGAGTGAAAGAAGGAAGAAAAGCGCATGCGTATGAGTTTATGAGAGACGACGTAGATAAAGGTTCTTCAAATATAATATCTTCCAGCTTAAAATTGAAAATTAAGTTTGAAAAAAATATTGCTGTTTTTCAATATTATTATATCAATTGTAAAGAAGTCTATAATTGTTTAATCTGAGAAAGACTGTCATTGATATTAAATTAATAAAATGGAAATACTGCTCAGTAACTGAACTTTTCAATAATTAATATTTTGGACAAAAATGAAAATAACACTTGTTCACAGTTTATGAAACATATCTCGTTTTCTTGTTATCTTGTTTTGGAAACATATCTGTTAAGATTTGGAAAATAATATAGTAAGGAAGTGTAACATTTCACAGGTTTTGATCAATATTTACATAACTTATTCAAAGAACTCGATGCAAATTTGAGGTAGACATCACGGAACGAAATAAAACATTTATGAATAAATGCAATTTTGGAATAACACTTGATATGCGAGTACAATTCAATGTATGTACGTCAGTGGATCGTGCAACAATTACCCCCAATATTGTGTATCAACTGTAACAGTTCATTAAACAATTCTAACATTAGTTTTTATCACTGAAAATGCAAATATACTCGGCATAAATTTTCTAACCGTGTTTCTTAAAGCTATCATACTATAAAAAATGATATTATTCCATCAGGTACATAATAGAGAGATGATACTGAGTAGTACATAGAGTTCATAATGGTAAATAATTGAATGTTCATAAACTGAAAAATTGTAAAACAAGAACAATTTAAAACAACACTTCCAAACTTATTTTTGAAATTATTAATAAAATCTACATTTGACAACTTTTACAGCGGATACATTGTACTCATTCTTCATTTGATTTGCTGCTTTTGAATATGTCCGCGTAAACAGCACAAAAATATTCTGTGCCTGCAGAAGATTCGCTGTCATTCTCACTTTCTTTTTATATGCTCCTTGTGCTTTAGGCCTACTGCCTCTTTTGGGTTTTAGTTACAATCATTTTTCTTTTAGCAGGCATTTCCAGTGCTTTTTACTCTGGCGTGCTTATCAGGACAGCACTTTTCATCCTCCTTTGGGCTTGTTGCTTTTGTGTGTTTGTACTAGGTGTTAATAGGGTCGGTACCCCATTAGCATCTAATTAAAATGGGCAGATCGTTTCTGGAGGAAAGTCGGAAGCGTATGTTAGATACCTTGTGCATGGGGTCAAATACAGCACATTGCAATATTCCCACGTTCTCTTCATACAGGTGACACCTTATGTCTATTGTTATTACTTGACTTCGCTGAAATGTGTAATAGCCTAAACTTGGAGCTTTAGGCAGTAAAATAGGGATAAAATTGATACACTGATAATTCACTTAACCCTTTAACGCGCAGTGTTCCCGCTCTGGGAACATCAAACTCTGACGTTTTGACTGTTGCCAGTCACGGAGAATATATTTGATTTCTATACAAATAGTTCCGGGTGATATGTCTCCACGAGAATCCTTTACTTTTTCGCACGTCATTTCTTGTAAAAAAATTGTCACGATTTTTTTTAACAGCACTGACATCCGCACTGACTTTGTTTGTCCTAACATTTGTCTTAACTCTGTTACTGCTGAAAAATGGAAAAATGCGAGAACAGCTGAATAGATTGCCCAATGCTGAAAAAAGGGCAGACGTTGCCATCGCTCGACTTAACTACCAGCAAGATGGCGGACGATCGAAACGTTCATCGCGTGCCACAGTTCTAGAGACCCTTTTTTGACGACAGCTGGCTGTGCCGGCACAGCCAGCACGTTTCGATCGTCCGCCATCTTGTTGGTAGTTAAGTCGAGCGATGGCAACGGCTTCCCTTCTTTTCAGCATTGGGAAAGGGTTACACCTCAAAGGGTTAAGTAATTATGCATATCTCGTGGGATACTGGAAGCAAAAACTCAATGAAAAAGCTTTTTAATCTTAATCTGAAGGGGGGGGGTTGGGGAGGGGGCACGTCATCCACCATAATCAAGCAATTCGCAATCATATTCAATGACAAGGCTTCGTAAAACACCAATGCACAAATATGCCAAAAACATTATGTTTGTTACAGCAAAATGGCTCCCACAAGTAACGTCCATTGCAAGAAATAACTCAACAATAGACTGAACGAAGTGACCAGCTCTCGTATTTATAACCTCGTATGTATACTTTTCTCGCCATTTCACGACAATCTGATCGCCTCAATATTCCTCGCTTTTTTATGTCGATTGCAAAATGGTATGCTAGAAAGCGAAAATTAGATCTCATTAAAATCGTACCAAATATCATCAACCTTTGCAATTAATTATCGCTATATCTGGGGTCAGACAAGAGTCCTAAAAACTGAACCCAGCTAAGTGATTTGGCGAGAGACCACTAACCCTAATGTTATTGAATGGGAAATTTAAAAATCAATATATTGTTTTCTATAGTTAGCTAGTTTATATGAAGAAAAATGCAGAATTTACTTATGGGATGACTTGAACGTGAATTGTAGATTATCTGTTTCCAGAAGAGCGGATCACCTAAAAATTTAGTAATAATGTGGTTGTTTTTACAAGGCTAGAAAGAAAAGTTATCACAATTTTCAAAACTGTCGTTACGTACTAAAAATAGTTCAATGGGTCTTAAAAGTAATTTCACCAAAATTAGTTAGAATTGTTTTATTTATAAGATGCAATGAAAGTATCGCAAAACTAACAGAGCCATTTAAAATTAAACGCAATGTTACCATCGTGAAAAACTGTAAAAAACACATTATAACCATAAAAATTGCTTAATGTTTGTCTTAACTCCTCCCAAAGGAAAAGAAAAACAGGTCGAACTATACGATGAAATAAAGAAAGAATGCATTTACTATAAGTTATTGAACGATCTCAAATAAACCAAATAAACAGGCTCGTTACAAAAGCATATATGAGTTTTTCATTTAAAAACAACTTTCGTCTTGTTTCCTTCGTGCATATTGTTTTACGAAGCGTTTAAAGAAAATTTATCGCAATTTTTTAAAGTACCGTTATGTAATACATATAATCTAGCAGACCCATTTGTGAACCAATATATCTGAAAGGTTTTAGAACTACTCATATTTTTGCTTCTTCAATCTACATTGCACAGAACGTCATTTTATAGTCGCGTGATAACAAGACATTTCATTTGACAATTTTGGAAATATACTTTATATTTTTTATGTGTTTGAAAACTTTGTGTAGGGCCTTGAAATTAAACCCTTTTTAGTTTACAGATACTACTGTGCAAGATGAATACCGCAGAGTATAACATTTTAGGTCGCGTGCGAAGGGATATTATATCAGTACGTTGAGTAAATTTCAAAATTCGTCTTGGAGATCAGGTTAATGGGAAAGCAAAGTTTCTTTTAGAAGCAGCCTGCAAACTCTTAATACAGTCGACTAAGAAATATAATTTTCAGTAAAAGTTACTGTGTATGCTTTGAAAAGTAAGAACATAAAAATTAATCTTCTAATTTGAAGGCGTACACGGCAAGCGCTTTCCAACGAACCAGGAGGATCTATTAAAATTCGTTGTTAAAATAAGATTCTGCATTTTAGAATAAAAAATATAAAGTAATAGTATCATGTTATAAAATAAAGGCATGGCACCATTTGAAAAATGGGTTTATTGTAAACAATGGTTACCTTGATTTGACATTGTTCTGAGATATTACAATGAAAGTAGATATTGTTGAAAATATTAAGAATGTTAATTGTCCCCACGGATTAGGTGATATTGATAAAAATGTTAACAATGTTAGTGCTTAATGGTTTATATTAAGAATGTCACGAATTAGATGATGTTCATTGAAATAAAGACATTACTTTCCGTAACATTATTGCTATTATTACTGAGCCTGTAATGTGCCCTTAAAAGTTGAGTAAGTATGAATAGAAATAGCATTCAGTTACATAATTAATGAAAGAAACTATATTGTAAATATGAGGATTGAAATGAATTCAAGAAGATTTTAAAACTTTCCCTTTTAACCGTTTTAAAAGCCATCACGGTTAATTCCTAATTTACGGTGCTTCTTTGCGCGTTTTCAAAAATCTGCAATTTGGCGCTTTTTCCCATCTTGTCTCAGAAAAGAAATAAAATTTCGCCAAGGTTACCACATTAAACTTTTTATCGCCTCGATGGCTAAGAAGCATCGTAAACTAGGAATTAACCGCTAACACTTAGTACAATTGGACCAGGACATGGATGCTGACCACCCTCCTCAGCCTTTTACCAAGCCTTATCTAAGTCCTCACTTGCAAACCGCTTTGGGAGGCCAGGGACCGTTTGGATGCATAGACTATTTGATACAGCTGAGTTTTTTGTTCTTGTATTTTCTTTCTTTTTTACCATTCCTTTGCTGTATTTGTCTTCCTATCTTGCCATTGTAAATTAAAAATAAAACTTAGTACAAAGAAAAACATCACAAATAAGCAGATTAAAATTTAAAATGCCGAAATAATTTTCAAATTACGGAAAAGAAAACAAATAAATCATTAATACTGCATTTTTTTTTAATATTTTCATTAACGACCTGCATGCACTATGTCAATAAAAATAACATACACGCTTGTCAAGCTGATGGTCTTTGGAGGAAAAGGGTGCAGTAAATTGATAGGAAGATTTATGGCATGAAGAAAGTAATGTAATAAACATCTTCTCTTTTCTGTCACTAAATATCTTTTCAACATCTAACGTATCACATCACTATGTTCTAGTCAGAAATAGGTAAGTGATTCTTTTAGCATATATACTAAAGCTGCTACTAAATTCAGCAAAAAAGTTGAATATCTGTAATATATATTTTAGTTGGGATAAAACTCGTGTAACTAACTTTTTGGTTATTAAGTAATATTTATTATCAGTTTGAAATTACGATTTTCAAATTAGCAATGATGTATACTCTTTGTGTTACGTTATAAACAAAACACGCATAAGAATAAAAAACTCTTTAAATGAATATTTAAATGTACTATTATTGTTTCTACACTAAATTCAAAACATTTCCTGTAAAAACATTCGAATACATAACAAAAAATGAAAATCGAAAACATACACAAATTTCAAAATTACCTGGAAAGTTTTGAAAGAGAAAGTTTTTTAAAATGAATTAATTTGTTAAAATTAATTTAAAAGCTTTCAAAATTGTCATTTGGATAATACTATAATTATATTTCAAGCAACAAATTTTAACACTAAAAAAAGTTTTGCACGGCTTATATATCCCAGATTATGCACAACTCAATTCAATATATACTAATTATTATAATGTAAATTTAAATTTGGAATACTTCATTGTGACACTTATTGTATAACATATAGTCAATTTCCAGGCTCATTGAGTTTTAAGCCTAAAATATCAAATGCAAGTGCGCAGGGGTGTAAAATACAATATAATTTTCTGTTTTGGTTTCTATAGCATTAATTCGGGGCGGGTTTCTACTTATTTACGAGCTAAATTAAAGAAAAAAAGATTCGCCATGCTTATTTAATGCTGTGTCCATGTGTTTACACAGTGATTTATTGTTAGACATCACTGATCTTAAATCAGTGATCTGCATCAAGCATTTCCGAAGCAGCCCGATGACACGAAACATTGCACAAAAAAGATAGTTCTCTCATTCATTAATTAAAATGCCATATGGCACCACAAACCTTGGTCCTGTGTTGACAACGGCAGTGTTAAGCAAGGATTTTTTTAAACAACATGCCAAGTTCGAAAGTTTCGCCATATCTCTTCTACGTGCTCTGTTCTAACGACACTTAGCAGTTCAGTTTCAATGATCCAATCATTTTGAAATAGAAAAAAAAAAGATAAAACGAAAGTGGAGCTTATTATTCATCATATCTTATTGTTATATTCATCATATTTTATTGATTCCTCAATTGGGACGGTCGCCCCTCCACCCCCCCCATAATTCATCCTTATTTCGTGATGCTGATGACTCTATAAACTAACTTCCCTCCCCCCCCCCCCAACCCGACAAAATTGCATTAATCCATCGCTTCACGAAAGGTTCACATGTTGGACTTTTATGAAATAACATTGTAACATTTCTTTCTCCATTGAAGTCAACTTTCTTGCTTTATTTTTAATATATTTTTATTAGCATTCCAAAACCGGGAGGGAAATGTGATACACCCTGTATTATTACGTACTAATTTGGTCAACAGATAATATGCATAGAAACTTACATATAGAAGAACAAATATTTCAATAAATTTGTGCTACAGAGCAGATTAAATAAATTATTAGAAAATTTAGATTTACTACACAATTTTTTAAAAATCTTTTTACTGAGTTCTTCGTTATATCACGTTTCAACAAATATCAAATTAGAAAACTATGTGTATTAAAATACTTTTTTCACTTTTATATTTGTGGAAATAATCATTTTTTTAAAAAGAAAAATCGATAATCTTTTCATTTTAGTGAGTGATGAATTTTACAATTTTTTAAACTGTAGTAAACTTGTTCTAAATGATATACTGATGAACAGAACATATTATGCATTATAGTAATGATAAATTACCCAGAAGATCAAACTTACATAAGGTGATAATGAAAGAAAAAAGACAGAAAATTAAACGCTTACCGATATTTTACCGAGTAATACCCACCACTCCAAATTTCTGAGAGAGATGTATGTTTCGGCTTACTTTAAAACGGAAACTTGGTCTTCTATGTAATGTGACCTCGTTTAGAAAATGGAACTGTCAATACCTTTAAGAGCCTGGATTTAAGTAAGGGGGGAAAAATCACATAAATATGTCATTTAAAGTATGTGAAAACTTTTTTGTATTATGTGAAAATCGTGGTTTGCAAATAAGGGTTTAAAACGAATAAAAATAAATGTGATTGAAAATAGCTAATACTATGCATTTATTCAATTTCTTTTACGTCAAAAGTTTTGCGTCAGAATGCAAATATTTCTAAGATAAAACCATTCTTTGTATTTTATAGTCAATATGTTTATTAATACTGTCAAAATGTCACACAACTAAAAGCATGAAATTTCCTTTTTCTAAGTGGTTAAATGCAGAGCTTTCAAAAATAACCAAATGCTTGCATTATATCGTGAACAAATGTTTTCTTATTCGTCTGTCAGATTAAACTTAAAGTCAAAAATCGTCATTATAATGTCTGTATGCTCTATTTGCTTAAACACGGGTATTAATAAACTGCAGTAAATTCGAAATTGTATTTAAGGCACATACTTTCATAAAACTATAAATATTTCGTTTCATGTAAAGTAAGATTGTGATAAAAGAACAAGTAAATATGTAAAGAAAAAAAAAACTTAGACCGCAAAAGTCAAAATAAGCAAGAAAATTAAGGAACATCTGAATTATCGCTTTTTCTATGTACAAGCATCCTCATCTAGTGTCCAAAAACGAACACTAATTTCAAATACTAATTTTCAGATTACAGTATCACAATGAAAAACAAATGAAAAATTCCTCCCACCAATGCATCCCCCTATGCAGATAGCCGTCGTGTATCTTTGCCTTAATCACAAATCAAATCAAATCAAAGATCTGGGAATAGATGCTGCAAAATTTGTTTATAATATTCCATACATTTTTACATTAAAAGCAAATTTATTTTTATTTTTTCATGTCTACGTCATAAATAAAATAAATATTTGCATAAAACTGGTCGCACTTGAATCTGAAGGAAATGGTTTCAGTTAAATGCTATATTAAAAAAAACATTAGAAGCAGTAAACACAGATATAATAACGTAGTTTTACGCACAGATGAAGTATTAACATTTTGCGTTCTTTATTCCACGAAACTGAATTTTTTTTTTACGCATCCAGTTTTGTTTTATTCATAAAACCTATAATTCATAAAATAAGTCTTTGCTAAAAAGCAGGCTATCATTCTTCACAGTGAACAAATTTGTGGTTTTCTTAAACTCGCAATACAATTCATTACGGAGTTCCAGGATTTGTTTTCTCATAGTTGGCGGCGATAAATTTGATTTTACCGTGAAGAATTCTCTGCAATGCATCAGGAAGATAGATGCCGACAACTGGAGATTCGCCAAGTCTCTAAATTGTGTTACATTCCCTTCAATATTATAATTTAATCGTAATTTAGGGTATCTGTTTGATGTCACTTTTGGGGGACATGGACATCCGCAGTTGCTGTTTGTGCATCTCTGTTAGGACTTCAAATTATATTTAAAAAAGAAATAATTGAATGATTAAGGGTAGACTCATATTAATACTTCTCAATTAACCTTAAAATGCATGATTATTTATTTTTTCGAGAAAAAATACGTTTTAATTTTCCTTTACAAAGAAAACATAGAAAAACAAACTAGTGGACAAAAATGTATTTATTTTCTCACACACAAGTGAAATTAGCAATTTAGAAATAATTTCATGGCGTAGAATTTAAAACTAGTTTTAATTAAGGTGTAATGCGTACAGTTGTTTTTAATTTTTTATATGACTATCTCACCAGTAATAGAGGGAATTAACAAAATTATAAAACACCCATTTTCTCGTAAATATTATAAATTTATCATAGAATACCATAGGAATTGAATTGATATACATATTTTAGATTCAATAAAACATAAAACTATAAAAACATTCCTATTAAATTCGATGAAATGAGAACACTTTTTTTTATTATATGATATTAAATCTTCTTTGCCGAAACCAGCAGTAGCCACCCATCATTCCTGGTTCCCAATGACCTTGATATAAGTTTCCATGCACCTACTATCTAAGTGAAATCTTTTGGTTGTCGCTTGCCTCAAATCATGCCTAGATTTTCAGGTAAGAAATCCATATGGGAATGCAAAAAATGACGTTCCAGTATCACTCGAAAAGACGTGTTTTGCTTTTGTAGTTGGTGGAACTTTTTTCCATCTTATGGAAGGTGAACATTTTTCACCCGAAACGTGCGTATTGAATTAAAATAAGTGTTATGTGTGTTATTTTACGTTTAACTATTTCATCTTTTAAACACCTGCTTTCTGTTAAATTCTTAAATTTTATTTCATTTTGTCAAATAAGGCGGGGTCTGCAGCATTGTCAGCAGACGGATTTACCAGGTGCGATATGAAAATCATGAAAAATAGTAAGTTTCCAATTTTTGTTACACAAAACTGAGACGTGGTGGAAGTTCTTCCTTTGCAAGTATTGAAATTATAATATGGATTAATGATAAAACAATAATTTGGTAGATGTTAGTAAATTACTGTAGGCTAGTAATATTTAAAATTCAGAACATAAATTTTCACAACTTTTAATTTAAATTTTATTTTCTAACAAAATAATTATTTTTGAAGAATAATACTGTCATAAGAGTACATTAAGAAAAATGAGAAAATAATTTGTTTCTGTATCCACTCTACCATACATCACATTACCAAATAGCTGCAGAAGTAAATTCTCGTCCCTAAAGTGAAAGAAAATGTAGCCACACGGCAAAATTATGCATAAAAAGTAAGTATTCAATAAAAACAGAAGATTTATCTTTGCAATCACCCTACAATACACCATGTTACCAAATGACAACCCAGACATAATCTCTTCCCTAATGGGGAAAAAAATCTAGTCATATGGTATTATTATGCATCAAAAATAAGTATTTAGTAACACAAGGGATTTTGTCTCTGTGGTTACCCGATAATACATCACATTGCCAAATGGCTACAGAGACAAATTCTCTTCCCTAAAGTTAAAAACAAGTAATCACGTGGCAATATTGTGCTTCAAAAATAAGTCTTTTAATAACAAGAGAGACTTTGTTTCTGTAGCCACCCTTAAATGCACCATGTTACCAAATGGCTACACAAGAAAATTCTCTTTCCTAAGGTTAAAACCAGGTATAGTCGCATGGCAAAATTATGCTTCAAAAATAAGTACTTTAGTAACAAGAGAGAATTTGTCTCTGTAGCCACCTTATGATGCACCTTATTACCAAATATCTACAGAGACAAATTCTCTTCCCTAAAGAAAAAACAAAACAAAAAACATGTAGCACCATGACAACATTAAAAATGAGTATTTCTAACGAAATAAAATTTATTTAAAAATTTACAAAATATTTTGGTATAATTAAAAAAATGTATATTTTTTTCTTTTTAAAGGACAACTATATTGATTTTTTTTTCACGAAAAAGTAAAAAATCATGCATAGTAGAGTTGACTAAATGCAATGTTGAGTGTAAGCGTGTTGAGTTAGTATTTCTTATAAATCGGGTGTTTCAATTTCCGTACAATTCGCAATGCAAATTTTAAATATTGATTTAAAAATTAATCCTTAAAATGTTCATTTAGAGATGAGTCGACAGAAGAATCAGTGAATACATAAGTCATTTAAAGGTTACAGGCTTAATTCCTCAATTGTCAATGCAGAAAAATATCTTCTGGAATAGGGAAATAATATATTTTTCCGTGACAAATGAGTGTGAAATACA
Organism: Cheiracanthium punctorium; assembly: GCA_038373885.1. Classification (NCBI taxonomy): domain Eukaryota; kingdom Metazoa; phylum Arthropoda; class Arachnida; order Araneae; family Cheiracanthiidae; genus Cheiracanthium; species Cheiracanthium punctorium. The sequence goes on along the minus strand of JAWZYV010008216.1, from coordinate 951,589 downwards.
CTGCTCAAAACAATTAAAGGATATTGCGGTTTTAGGTGGATCTTGTGGCTGGGAAACTTTTTAGCTGATTGATACATGGTCGACAGACGTAGTAGGTTATATGAGAATAAATTACACATGTTTGGCAGAACAAAATGTATTTTATTGCGCATTTGTGTAGAAAAGGAAAAAAACACAATTTGTGCATATGAGAAAAAAACTTCCTTTGAAGAAAAGGTGTTTTCTTCAAAGGAAGTCATTTTCAGTAGGGGGTATGGTTTCCACGGACGGCCAGCAACGTTGAACACCTTTGAGGCATGGAGTCAATGAGGCTATTAATCACGCGTTGCGGTATTCTGTCCCACTCTTCCAGAAGAGCTCTTTCCAGTTCTTGGAGAGTTTGTGGGGGTGGTTGGCGGCCAGCAACTCGTCTTCCTAGAGCGTCCCAAACGTGCTCTATTGGATTCATGTCTGCAGAACACGCTGGCCATTCCATTCGTACAATTCCTTCCTCGAAAAGGAAATCCTCCACCAGGTTAGCACGATGTGGCCTGCAGTTATCGTCCATTAAAATGAAGTCATCTCCGATTGCTGCAGCGTAAGGGACTACAATAGGTCTGAGGATCTCATCCCTATATCGGCGACCAGTCAGAGGTCAATCTCGAATGATGTAGAGGTCTGTGAGCCCGTCAATGGAGATGCCACCATACACCAACACTCCCCCACCGCCAAAGCTGACACTTTCGTGCACGAACGCAGTACTATTCCTACTGCCACGGTCCCTCCAGATGAAAATGCGCCCATTATCAGGATGAACTGAAAAACGGGACTCGTCAGAAAAAAGAACATTGCTCCATTCATTTCTCCTCCAGTTCACATGCTCTGTTGCCCACTCCCTGTGGTCGCGACGATGCCTTGATGTTAGTCTAACACATACCATCGGTCGGCGAGCATACAGACCTACACCATGGAGCCGGTTTCGGACAGTCTGAGTTGAAACCGTGGTGCCAGTAGCCGAGCGAAGGTGTTGTTGGAGAAGAGTAGCGTTCATATTCCGGTGTCTCCGAGCCGTTAACACTAAATAACGATCTTCATTGGGCGTTGTTGCCCGTCTACGACCTTGCCCTGGTCTTCGGCCTGCACTTCCAGTCGCCAAAAACCGGTGGTTCCAGATCCAGGAAATCACACTTTGTGACACTCCAATGGCTTGCGCCACTTTGGCTTGAGTTTGGCCCCCTTCTAACATACCGACAAATCTTCAAGCTTCTGAATCGGTTAAATGACTTCGCTGAGGCATCGTACTCATCGAAACAAAGCAGTCACTGAATGCCGATCATCCTTGTCTTCATTGTCTTTTATTCAGTTGAAAGTCCAATTTCATTCGCTGCCGCTAAAGCGAGGTTTTTGACGTCGAACTCAAAATTAGCAGACTCCACAGTTTGAAAATCAGAAAAATTTGCATTTGTGATTCTCTTCTTCCATTTTCGGGGAACAAAATTTCGCTTATATCTTTATACTAGCAGCATGGCCCGGCGTTGCCCGTACAATGAATGAGAAATGCCATTTACCTTAAATATAGATTGTTAAGGGAAGGAATGTGAATCCTCTCGCTGGAATGATAAAAAAAGGACACAGGATTTCCCGCTGCAACCAAAAAGGAAAAAAAAATGAACACGGCACCTAATAGAATACAGAGGTTGCCAGGAATTGGATTTGGCTAGGCTAGAATGTGAATCCTCCCGCTGCAATGATAAAAAAAGGACATGGGACTTCCCGCTGCAATGATAAAAAAAGGACATGAGTCTTCCCGCTGCAAAATAGAAAAAAAGAACAAAGCACCCGATGGCGTAGAGGCTACCGGGAACTGGACGTGGCTGGATTTCTCCTCTTCTACCTGTCTGTGTTCTAACAGTCATTTATCGCTAATACCTACGCAACTCATAAAAAAATAGAGCCTAATCGTCAGTATGAAATTGTAAAGGGAAAGAGTGTGAATCCTCCAGCTGCAGTGATAAAAAAGAGACATGGGACTTCCCACTGCAACGAAAAAGAAATGAACATGGCATCTGTTGGCGTACAGAGGTTACCGGAAATGGGACGTGGGTAGGCTGGAATGAGAATCCTCCCGCTGCAGTGATAAAAAAAAGACATGGGATTTCCCGCTGCAAAGAGAAAAAAAAATGAACACAGGGCTTGCCAACGATCCGAGTTACCGAGAATTTGACGTGGCTAGGCTTCTTCCATTCTACCTATCTGAGTTCTAATATGTAGTCTTTTATCACTAATGCATACGCACCAACGTTAAAAAAAAAAACAGTTTCCAGTCATCAATATAATAACCAGTCTGCCTGAATTTCGCGTAGTGGCGGCGCGAAGGGGAGGGTTGGTCAATTAGATTAGCACGGTCGCCGTCCCATCTTTCTCTTTCAATCTCCACTAAGGCGACCATATTTCTATAAGAGTATTTTGGGGACAAATCAAGTGGCTAATTTTGTGATAATTTTTCATGAAACTTTGTACACCCTCTAAAAAAAGTATTCCAGTGCAAGAAAAATTTCGTACGTAAATTTCATATTTAAAACATGATTCTTCATGTAAAGTGATTAATCATTAACAAAACTGAAATAGGAAATTTGGCTCATAGTCGAATACTTTATTGAATGTCTGTACACGCTCTACACACACACATTGATAAAAAGAAATTGCAGAAGGTTGGAATTTCAAGACTTCTGGGGGGGAATATGTACCTCTTTAGTTTTATTTTAAAAAAATTAAATGATTTATCTCGGGGGGGGGGGGATGTAAAAATTCGTATTTCCTAATGCAGCGCTCTCCTCTCTCTTCACTCCACTCCCCTTCCCCACCCCCCTGTCTCTCCTTTGCTCGCCTGAAGTCAGAAGAACGACCTTGAAAATGAACAACCGAGTGGGGAAAGTTAGGTACCTTCGTTCCGTTACTTGCATTCTGGAGAACATTTTAATATGTGACTTTTCAGAAAAAAAAATCATATAAAAAAAATCTAATGAACATTTCCGCACGGTTCGAAATTTAAAAGAGGGAGAAATAAATGTTCAATCAGCGGTAAAAAGATGGAAAATTTTTGCCCATTAGGTTTCTCGATGCGACAGTTTAAAAATAGCATATTTTTAAAAACAGTACATTTTCTTCGAAATAGGATTTCCTTTAAAAAATTCCCAAAAATCGGCAAATGTAAGTACGATTTTGTAACAAATTTTATTTGAAAAAGAATGTAGTTTCCGATTATATAAAAAATATAGTATTCGGACGGAAATTTAGCTCGCGATAACGTAAAATGCGAGAAAAATGGCCATAAACCTTACAAAACATAAAATAACTCAAAAACTATTACTCCGATTAATTTCATTTTTACGGCATTAGCTTTCTCTTGTCCTATTTAGTCAGTGTGCCAAATTTGGTCCAGATCCATCGAAATGTCTGGACGTGTATAGCAAACAAACAAACAAACAAACAAACTCTTCCCTTTTATATATATAGATGAAACTTACAATATCCTTTAATTGTTTTGAGCAGTGTATTATTAAGTGCGTCTTTTCTAGGAAGAAATCATATTTCTATTCAAAGTACAGTGTGGTACAGTTCTATACAAAGTACATTAAACTTCCCTATAAACAGCATTCTGCAACTGTAACCGGTTAGCAGATTGCTACAGATTCGGCATATGGACTGTGCACGAGATGCACTCAAGGGAATTTTTTAGAACGTTTAGTTAAAAAAATGTCCACTAGATGGCACTTTGCATGGTGAAATCAGCTCAAATATTACCCAAATTAGTGAATAAATGTTAAAATTGCTTTTACATTTCGAATTAGCCATTTCCATCATTAAATTTGCCGTTTTCTATGCAAAACACCACCTAGTGGACATTTTTTGAACTATTTTTATTTTTTTTTTCAAAATTCTTTGAGAACATATCATATATGGCCAATATATCAGTTTTGGTTACAATCCGCTCGGCCGTTTTAGCTATAGAGCTCTGTTCATAGGGGAAGTTTAACCCTACAATGCACCACGTACCATGTGTGGAACAACCACTTTAATTATTCTTTTCTACGTCTATAAAATACTAGTATAGACATCTTTCGGTTTTTAAGAGTATTTATACATAGAAAGCCACGATTTATTTCAGGCTGTTGCGTGTAGACGTACTGACTGTTCATATTATTGCCAAAACTGATTGAAATTTAAACAGTAATCTTTCGAATGTGGTTTTGTTTATTTTAGAAAATTAACAAAAAGTAGTTAGCTAAGAGTTTTGAGCAGGAAAAAATGACTGTGTGTTGGATTTTGTCCTATCAAGAAATGATTTGAAAACTAAAATTTCAATATATATATATGTAGGATGGAGCTAGCGCTCCAAATTAATTAGACGTTAATCTTTTTAAACATTTAATGAGACGAAACTTTAATACAACGACGACACTAACATTTAAAAACATTGAGAGGTAGAAATAAAAATAAAAATAACATCAAGAGAGCTATTCTGCTCTTTTAACATCGAACGTCTGCCCAGTCTCGTTCTCCGTCTAAAGTGTTCTTTGGCGGGGGAACAACTGGCGGGAGTTGAAGTTATAGTTCGTTCAGTGGTGTTGCCACAGCAGAACTAATTATTATCCACACGGCCGTCCTGAGGTTACAGACGTCCGCGGCTGGGTTGAAAAAGCAAAAAATCTGAAAAGAAAAGAAAAACAAGCAGAAAAAGGGAGAAAAAAAAATTGAAAAACAAAGCATAATAAGATTGGGTGTTCAGTTGCTGCACCACTGTTTCATTTTATCTGCCGCAGTTGACGTTATGGTGGGACCTTCATGATGTCCTAACTTCCGAACTTCGTAACGATCGTTGGGGTTGATTTTTGTGATCTCATAGGGTCCGAAGAACTTGGGTCGCAGCTTTAGTCCAGTTCCAAACTGAGTTCGTTGTATTGCCACTTTGTCACCGATCTTGTATTTACAGGCTGGTTTACGTCGTTTGTTATACTGTCGTATATTTTCTTCCTGTAAACGGAGGATATTTCGTTTAGCTTCGATACGTAACGCTTCTTTGTCATCAATAATTCTTTGCTGGTGTTCCTCGTCAAGAAGTTGTTTAATCTGTAGGTCCTCCTGTTGTTTCATTTGAACACCAATTAAAAGTTCGAAAGGTGTGAATTTGGTACTGCGTGTGGTGGTACTATTTAAGATACGTTGCAATCGCGGGACGTATTTAAACCATTTGTCAGGTTCATCTATAGCTAACTTAGTTAAAACGGGGATAATTGTGCCATGAATGCGTTCAACCTGACCGTTTCCACGTGGTACACCTGTCGTTATTGAAATGTGTTCAATATACTGTTCCTGGCAGTAGCTTTGAAATTCTGAAGATGTGAATGCGCTACCTTTGTCTGTGATGATTTTTGAAGGGTTGCCAAATGTAGTTTGTTGCAAGGATAGTTTGTCCAAGGCATCTTTCGTAGAGGTTGACTTCACTGGATAGATCCATATAAATTTCGAAAAGGCATCAATTACTGTAAAAATATATTTATAACATTTTTTTGTCGATGGTAAAGGTCCTAAAAAGTCGCAATGGTAACATTCAAGAGGTGCATCACCTTTTGGAATTGGGTGAAGCAATCCTTCTTGTTTTCCAGATTTTCGCGAGGAGAGAATGCAAGGAATACAATTTGAAATAATTTCTTGAACCAATTTCTTAAGTTGAGGGATGTAAAATTCACGAGAAACAATTGATTCGGTTTTTTGTGAGGCAAAATGACCTTGTGAATGGGCGTTTAGCACGATTTCTTTCTGCATCATTTGTGGGACTACTAAAAGTTCGGTATCCTTATGAAGTTTATAAAGAATGCCGTTTTTAACCAAATATTCATCAGAAGGTGCAGATTCGAGCATAGATTTAATTTGAGTTATAAATTCATCTTGATCTTGGGCATTTTTCACCTTTTGAGTGATATCATTTGTGGTAATAACAAGAATGGGGTTACGACTTAAAGCGTCAACATGTTTCATCTGTCTACCGGATCGATGACAAACTTCATAATCAAAGTCCTCTAACATCAATGCCCATCGAGCAATTTTAGCTGGCAGATCTTTTTTGTGCATCGTTTTTTGGAAAGCATCGCAATCTGTGATAATTTTAAATTTTGTACCTAGCAAGTAGGTGCGAAATTTCTTTAGCGCCTCAACGACGGCGAGAACTTTCAGTTCGTAACTGTGATATTTTTCTTGTTGAACTGTAGTTTTACGGCTAAAATAATGAATAGGATGAAACTGTCCATCATCTCATTTTTGTAAGAGCACAGCGCCAAAACCTAAGGAGCTTGCATCAGTGTGGAGTTCTAATGGGTATCCTTGTTGAAAAACATGAAGAACTGGGTTTTGTGAAAGAATGTTTTTCAGGTGTTGAAAAGCTGCTATTTGTTCAGGGCCAAAATTAAATTCTACATTATCCCGAAGGAGGTCACTTAATGGTCTAGCAATCAGCGCATAATTTGGAATAAACTTTCTGAAGTAACTTGTTAGTCCAAGAAAACTTTGAACTTGTTTAGGGTTTTGAGGTTGTGAGAATTTTTGAACTGCCTGTGTCTTGGTAAGTGACGGTTTAACTACTCCGTTTTCGATAATATAACCAAGGAATTCTATCTTTCGTTGTAAAAATTGGCACTTTTTTAAGTTCAATTCTAGGCCATAATCTGCAGCTGTTTGGAGAACTAGGCGCAATTTTTGTAGGCCTTCGACCTCGTCATTAGATGGTATGAGAAGATCGTCCATGTAAACAATAAGAATGTTATCGCGAATGAGATCTCTAAAAACTGTATAAACATATCGTTGAAAAACACTAGGGCTGTTGGATAATCCAAATGGAACTCGTAAAAATTCGTACTGGCCTTCATGAGTTACGAAAGAAGTATATTTAGTGCTGTTAGGGTCCATAGGTACATGAAAGAAACCATTTTTAAGGTCAAGTGTAGTGAAAACCCGAGATGTTCCAAGTTTATTTAAGGCTTCTTCTATGAGTGGTAAGGGAAATTTATCTTTTATCATTTTTCTATTAAGCCTGCGGTAATCAACACAAAGTCTGTAATCTCCAGTTTTTTTCTTACATAGAACAATCGGGGCGGCATAATCAGAGCAACTTTGTTTAATAATTCCATCATTTAACCAATCTTGAATTTGTTTTTCCACAATTTTCTGTTCAGCAAAAGGGAGTCTTCGAGAGCGTTGTGCTACGGGTATTTCATCTTGTAATAAAATAGTCATCTGAATTTCAGTGTCTTTAACTTTATGGGGTTTGTAGGAAGTAACGATATTTTGAACTTCCTCACGAATTTCAGAATTCAAAATGTGTGAAAGATCAAATGGAAAAGTTTGGTCATTAGAAATATTAGCAATATTAACGAAAATGTTATCATCAAGGGTACCGCATAAATGAATACCGTCTTTATCAAATGTAAATTGGGTTTGCTGCAAAAAGTCGCTTCCGGTAATCACATCAAAAGGAATCAAGTCATCTTTTAGAACATGTATTTTAGCAGGTAAAGTAATCTTTTGAATTTCGATGGAATCCTGGAAAAACCCGAGGCTATGAACTTCGTTTCGGCCAATTCCTGAAAAGGGAATGGTGTTGGAATGCAATGGTGGCGAACCGATTCTTCGATGTGTTTTCTCATTAATAAGGGTTGCTTGTGACCCAGTGTCACAGAGTGCTGTCAATTGAATTCCTGCAAGTTGAATGTCAACATGCATGGGATTTTTCGATGAAGTTTGCGGAGATAGCACATTTACAGTTTTATCAGGAGTAGGTTTTTGAGATTCAGGTTTTGGTTTCGAATTTCGAGAACTTTTGGGACAATTAGCATGAACATGACCAAAATTTTTACATCCATAGCATTGTTTACCATGTGACTTATTCAAACATTGGTTGCTTTTATGACCCTTCAAGCCACAAGAATAACATACTGGTTGTGTATTTGGGTTACGTTTATTGTCGAGTTTCACATTAAGGTTGGTATCATTGAATTTTTTCTGATTATTTTGTCTGAAATGCTGAGAACTGTTAAAGATTTTTTCATAAATCCTTAATTTTTCCTTGAATTCTGGGATGGATTTACAACCGTAAAGGAAAATTTTATTGTGTGATGAATCTGGAATTCCATTTATAACATATTCAATCAGGGAGGGATCATCAAGAGATCCTTTGTGTGCCAAATCTCTCATAGCTAAGAAATATTCTTGTAGGGTTTCAAACGGTTTCATACGTCGAGATTCCATTAATTGATGTAACTGAATGCTGTTAATTTTGTCAGAAAATTCCTCTAGCAAATGGTGCTTCAATTGTTCCCAATTTGTGATTCCACGAATAGACCTAATTAAAGTTTGAGCGGGACCAGTCAAACATTTTCTAACAAAAGTAATTTGGTGAATTGGATTGTTTATTTGGTACAAATAAAAAATTTCTTCAACGTCGGATATGAAATTCTCAATGCTATAATTATCGCGAGACGAAAAAGGTTTTATTAAATCAACAACGTCTTTGAGACTAAATAATTGGAAAGAGGAACTCGTAGTTTCGACTGAAGGCAATAAATTCTGAGCTGATTCACTAAAAGGAATCTGTGTCTGTTGCTTATCTGAAAATTCTTTTGCGTCAGGGGTGGGTGGGGAGGGAGTACTATTTTCACCCACGACGTTATTTGTTTGAGATGAATTGTCAACCGGATGTGAATCATTGACTTCGCTTTCCGAAAGATCGGAAGAATCTGCTTTTAATAACGATAAATCATTAAGACTCGTAAGAATGGTGTTATCACACTTATCTGGGTCAGTTGAGAATTCTAAATGAAGTAAATTGCAAATAGAAATTAGGTCTTTAAGTGAAAACTCTTTAAGTACTTTTTGTTTCGTTTCTTCTAACTCGAATGGCTGTGGGAAACCTGTAAATTTGCGTAATCTCGCGCGATTTTGTCTATCGCCGTCTGTACCAAAAATTAAGCGATGTAAAACCTTTATTTGACTCGTACTACCAATTTTTAACGATTTTGCGATATTGGGGTAATCGCTAAGAGTAGACATGATTACATATATTCAAATAGTTACTGTACACAGATATGCAAAACCAAGATCAAAACTCAAACACTTCGGAATTTAAAATAGAATTTCAGTATCAAACATTTTCTTCACATTAAGGCATTTAAATCTCATTAAAAGAATATAGAGACTGTTCTCAAAAATATGCATCAGAATAACAATATAATATGTTTCAAAACTGTATTCAATTCACAACAAATCAAAATATATACGAAATACGTGTTCTTCAAATGTTGCTGTTCAAGAAAACGAAGGTATATAATTCAACCAAACTTCTAATTACCAATCTTTCAAATTACGCATCAAAATATTCATCAAATCATCAAATTGTTCCTCGAAATCATCAAATAAATTCATCAAAGTAGAAAGCCAAGAAAACAGAAGTAATAAAGTCAACGTGAAAGTCACATCAAAAAAAGAATTTCGCATCAATTAAAAAATTCTTGCATCAAAATAACGTTGAAATATTTCCTCAGTTTTCTTATATCTTGAATGAGATGAGCATTTCATTAATCATCGACATTTTCTTGAACAAGCATCAACGTATGCATCAAGTAATTAGAATATGATTAGAATGTACTTACAGTTTGTGTATCTGTTCTTGTTTCGGCATTCCATGAAAATATTATCCTCTGTAGCACATCACTTTTAATTTCGCTGACATATAAATCACAAGAACAATAAATATTACAAGAAAAGTATTAACTTTTTTAGTTCCGGTACTGTATCTAGGGGATGTGCGGATTCGAACGGCGAGCACCCATGTAGGATGGAGCTAGCGCTCCAAATTAAATAGACGTTAATCTTTTTAAACATTTAATGAGACGAAACTTTAATACAACGACGACACTAACATTTAAAAACATTGAGAGGTAGAAATAAAAATAAAAATAACATCAAGAGAGCTATTCTGCTCTTTTAACATCGAACGTCTGCCCAGTCTCGTTCTCCGTCTAAAGTGTTCTTTGGCGGGGGAACAACTGGCGGGAGTTGAAGTTATAGTTCGTTCAGTGGTGTTGCCACAGCAGAACTAATTATTATCCACATATATATATATATATATATATATATATATATATATATATATATATATAGTTGAGGCCCAGTGTACCGCCTACAAAACTGAAATAAAAATATGATTTTCTAGTAAAATATTAGGTTATAATTTTTTAAAACTATTTTTCAACAAATAATAATTACTAGCATTGTCACATATATTTATTTCAGACACAGAAAAAAAATTGAGCCTTGTAGAGTAAATTATAAGCACTCTGAACATTAGGGATGGACGCGAGACGAAAAACGAGAGTCTCGCGTCTCGCAAAATAGCCTAAAAGCTTGTCTCGTCTCGCAAAAATCCCTATATCGTAATGTTAAAAATGTGTGTCTCGTCTCGCAAAAAAGCTATAAATCTCTGTCTCGTCTCGCAAAAAAGTCGTCTCGCGTCCATCCCTACTGAACATATGTGTAAGCCCGTAAGGCCCGTCCATCTCCCCCCACCGTTCTTGCTGTGATATTCGATATCTCTGATGTGAATAAACACAAATATTCATGGTATGGAAACAATTTTTTATTTTATTTTTCACACAATGCTTTGCGCTCTTATATTCGAAGTCATGTATAGACCCCCACCCACCACCATCTTTGTTTAAATATATCTCTGATATATTTTATGACAAAAGACTGAAAACTTTTCCATCAACTCACTAGTGTATAGGGCACATTTTTTACATTCGTTACTTATTTCTAATAGAAAAATAATTAAAACGTGCTATTCCCTTTTTTAGACATCCTGTATACAATGCATAAAACAGGTAAACTTACTACATTCTCAGGTATAGAATTTAAGATTTTAGTAAAAATGAAAATGCTTTAACTTGAATGGCGAATTGCAAATATATAATGCAAACAAATAGCATGTGTGTAGCAGCTAAAAAAGATAAATTTATCAGAGATATTTTCTTACGCATTATAACATTTGTGGAAAAATAGAACTTTTCCTGAAACGTAATTGTTTTTCATGCATAAAAAATGTTTCTGTTTCAATTAGTGCAAATAAACTCTGTTTAAACTGCATCAGAATTACCTGAAGGCAATGATTTAATTTGCAGTCATGTATATATATATATATATATATACATAACTTCATACTCTTTGTCTACTAGAATATAAGTTACAAAGGAAAAGTAATGCTTTTTTAAACATAGAATTTATTTGCAAGCGTTTGTATGGATCAAGACTTTCTATGGATGGTAAAACGAAAATATTCTGCTACTTCATCCTTATTAAACTTATCCCCCGGGCATGGTGCTGATTGCGCCTCCTATTAATTGGAGGAAATCTTTCACAAATGGAGAAAAAGCGCAGAATCTAGGGAGAAGATAGTGTAATTACCTACATTTGAAAACGTCCCCTTTCATTAAGTAATTACCTGCTTTCTGCACCACTGTTCTTTCGAAAGAACTTAAGGTAAACAAAAGTCGTGACTGTAGCTGAAGTCCGTGTGTTTTTTTAAGAATTCTTATTTGAAGTTTTATTTTGATTAGTTATTTCATTCATATCTGTAATTATACAGTTTGAAGATGTGCGATGAATAAAAATGCAATTATTCAAGAGATCGTAACTGCTATGAAATATAAGTAACTCATTTAAATTCACTTCAATTCAAAAGCAATTTCCGTTTTCTTAAGTGTTATTTTGAAATCTCATTTTTTAAAAATATGCCTTCAAGTTCAGCAGTCGTTAGTTATTTTTGGACTGATTCTTGAGATATTCTTTGATCTCGAAATCAAGTTAAAATATATATCTAATAATTTGGAACTATTATAACTTGGTATTTTTAACTGTTGCCAGTTATATTTTTTAAATTGAAATTTGTAGAACGTCATATTTTTATTGTTGTTTTCTTTAAAACTAATGATCTGTTTGATATTATATATACATAGCAATTGATTTATGCTGTAAATTTACTTCTGATAACGTTATTTTCTTGGGTATATACAATTTAAATTATTATTTTCTAAATGATACTTGAAATATTCGCATATAAGAATAGCAGATTTAGCAGAAACGTGTGTGTTATTAAGGAAAAAAACAGGAAAATTTTAGTTTTATAAGAGAGAAAATGTTTAGAAAGTTACGCGAAATAATTTTTTCTTGAGACTTATGTTGTGACCCTGCATCGTTGTCAGGAGTGAAAAATTAAAAGCATATTCTTCATATTCCTACATTTTTATAAAAGCAACCGAAGTAAATATACTCCCAATAATAACAACTTTTTTTTAATAATCTTTGGCGTTAGTGGTTCTGGCCTATTTAACATAAAATTATTCCAAACAAAAACTTAACTACATTTTTTTCTACATGTCATGTCCATAAATTGCATATATAAAATGCATTTGACACTTTTGTAACGCAATTTGATTTCTGCACCATATTTATTTCGTCGATTTAAATCTGCGTTGACCAGGTCGAAAAACATGTTTCCAAGAATCCGTCACATCAATTAACATGATAAAGAGAGATTTATAAAAGTTAATTAAACCATAAAAGAACGACGTTATAAACTGCTCCTGTAAGTCAAAATCAACCCTCGAGCAATATGAAGCGTAGATATCTTGACTAAAAATGTCAGAAAAATACTTCTACGGTATTTCATTCACTCCAAAAATTGAAAAAAACGCTGTTAAAATAATAACTAAGTCACTAAGCCACGAAGACAAACGCGCTGACTTTTTAAATCCGGTAAATCAAAGATCCGGGCGTTCCAGAGATATTTTAGTAATTATAACTCAAGTGCCTTAATTCCTCTCTGTACGAACCCACTGTGCAACAGCGGTGGTTGGCAAAAGTAACACGCTCCGTATGTTAACCAAAACTTGCCGTTGCTTAATTACAGAGGAATAATTAGTGTTTCCTTTTCAAATGCTCGGCTTTTGAGGTAGCAAAATGAATAGCTCCAATTAAAAGTTTGAAACGGAAAAGTGTGTCTCTTTTGGGGGCCCAAGGTAACTTTTATACCAGGCATATGCTACTTATTATTTTGTAGAGTTGTTATTTTCAAATGCAAAGATGAATTTTGATTATGTTGTGTGGTGAAAAATTAAAAGATATTTTGTATTTATGGGTCAAATTATTATTATTTTGGTAGAAGGAGAGGGTGGGGGAGTCGTATTCCTAAGATCAACATCCTGTAATAGGAATAAAATTATTTTCAGCTTAGTGATCACACTTGAAAAGCGAAACAAGAAAAGTTTAATTTAAATAGTGGAGCTTTTAAGACAGTTTTTGAGTATCAAAAAACACTCAACTAGAAATTGGTTTTTAGAAGATGAAATAGTCAAAATTTAGACAAATAAACTTACGGTAAAATGACACACATAAAAAAAGGTACTTATTGCCAGAACGTGATACATTCAAATGATACAAAAGGGATTCGCTCTTCATCAGCTGCAAAACATTCCACTATCAGCAATGGGAGTGCAATTATTTTTTAACGCTGATGAAGGCTAAAAATGTTTGTATAACCCAGAACGTGCGTTCTCGCGATCAGTACTTTTTAAAAGGGATTTTTAATTATATGTGCAAGTTTTTATTTTGTCCTTTTCGATTATCTCAAAACAATCTGTATTTAATTGGTAGGAAACTGTCTGAGAAAATGATTAAATACAGAGGGTGTTTACACATTTTTAGAACGATTTCTATAAAGAATTTTAAAAAAGTAAATGGTTCAGAATAAAAATTTTTAGCAACAGCTTATTATTTGAAATGAGAAATATCGTCTGCTACTTTTCAATTTATTCTTCTTTCAAAATGTCATATGTAAACAAGCTGTGGATTGAAGGATATGTTTTTGCGCTTTCCGAAGAGAAATATTCTTATTCCATAATTCAAAAACGTTGTGAAATGCATGGTATTAAAATTTCTAAGTGCAAAATAAGCAACATTATAAATCGGCAAGTTAAAAACCGTCAATCATTGTTTCTACATGGAAAGAAGACTCCAAACGAATATCCGAAAAATGTACGTACTGTTTCAAACGTTTCTAAAGTGAAATCGCTGGTAACAAAAGAAAATCCGCCAACACAGAGATCAATTGCAAAGTCTTTAGATACATCTGTAGCAACAATAAATAAAATAATAAACCAAGATTTACAACTTAAAAAAGCTAAAAAACATAATTTTCACCAGCTTATGCCGAGACATGTGGCTCAACACAAGTCATACTTCGAAAACTACCACTGCATTTCTTGAAAAAACGTAGACTGATACAGGTATTTCATATACATTTTCAACATATCCCTGCGAAGTGCCCTAACGTTTCACCTATGGACTATTGTGCCTTTGGTCTGTTAAAAAGAGCTCTTTCTAAACCCAAACCCACCACGATAGATGGACTCAAAATAGTGGAAGAGGAATGGAAAGCAATACCCCTGGAAATTTTACGAAAAGCTCTTCTATCATGGAAATCACGATGCAGACTTATAGTCCAGAAAAAAGGCTATCAGATCGAACATTTAAAAAAAATGGTCTTTACATTTCAAACATTAATTAAACGGCCCCGAAATCGTTCTAAAAATGTGTAAACACCCTTTGTAGCATATTAGATTTACATGCGTAATAATTTAGTATGCAAAAGTTCTTCATGTAGAATATTCGTTGATTTACAAAGTTTTTAATTAAAATTTTTTGCTGTTAAGGCAAAGCTACCCGTGGGCTATCTGCTTAGGATGGGGCCTACCTTGGTAGGAAAACTTTCAAAAGAGTTCTAACGCGAATTCACTTTATATCTGGAGAAAACCGACCAATAGACGGCTAGATAGACAACCGCGCGATGGTGTACGAACCCGGGATCTTCACAGTTCAATAGTCTACCATTTTGATAGCCTTATCCCCTCGGCCATGGTGGGGTTTCTTTAAACACTGCAATTGGACGGAGATTTAACCAATATATTTATTTATTAGAGGGACCGGCAAGTAACAGAGACCGGCCTGTTTTTTCTGTTCTTCAGATTTTTGCATAGCCAAGCTACTTTTCGTCAATACTGCAAAATCCGACATGTATTTGAGTTTTTTTTTTTTTCGTTGGTGCTAGAATAAGCAGCATTTTTTTTTTTTAAATACGAAGCCTACGTGGAGGGGGGAGGGGGACCAAGGGACCAAACTGTTCTTTTCACACATATCTCTCTGTTTTCTTTTCAATATTACAGTAGAATACAACACTCACGAATACTTAAGAATCAGTCTCAGGATATTTTAAAATTCGTCATCGATGGAAGGTACATGTGTAAAAAAGGGAAATTGGTCATTTTTATTGAAAGAAAAAATATCATCTATAACTTGTGCTTTAAAATGTAAGAAATATGAATCCTACATTTAGACTCAGACAGCTTGTAATTAAAAATTTGTAAATATTTTAATTTTTTGGATTTTATATATAAAAAACGGTGTTAGTTTTCAGTCCCACAAACACTTTATAATATGTATTTTAAAACATAGAAATATGGTGAATAATTATATTTATTCTAGTCTTAGATTAGCATTTTCTACTTTCCATAAAATTAAACAATTTATTAGAGTTTCTATTATTTATTTTAAAAATACCTTTAGCATTATTTTTATGAAGTCTTAAGAAAACTTTGCAAATCATCATATTGTTTGCATAGTTACTGTCAGATAGCTATTGCGTGATTCTTTATTTATGAAATTTTGTTCATTTTTTTAAGTTTCTAGGGGCTAAGGCCCCTGTACTCGCTACGTTCGTTTTTCGTATGATGCAATCGGCCCTTAATAAGGCTTATTCGTAAAAAAGGCATAATTTCAACAGACAAAACCCAAAGATTGGATCAGATAGAATGTACCGAGCTACACATTGCTTGGTTCTTGCATGTTCCTTGGAACATAAAAATATAAACTTCACACTACTTTTAATTATGTAAAACCCTTGGAACACATTGCGTATTTGCCACCCAGGGCAATTATTCATAATTTGGCGACTTACTTATATGTATAGTTAATAATTAGTTCTAAAAATACAGTACTTCATATGTTTTCTTTGATAAAAATTACGGAACAGCTAGAATAGCTTGCCACCAATAGCGACTTTTCTTTATTTGGCGAATTACACGTGCTCATAACCAATAATAACTGCTCATGTAAGGTTACCGGGAAAACCGTAATCCATATATACATATATACAATCCTTTGCAGAGTGACATATTTAGCACCACGAAATATAGCATCTCGCCGCGCTGGCAGATATCCAGGCTGTACTATAATTGCTATAATGGAATAGTTTATGTCGCCAAATATTTATACTGGTAGCAAATACCCAAGCTGAACCTAACCGGATTTACTATAATCTGCATTTTAATTACTTTTCATTTTCAAGATACTGGGTGATAACATTTTGGAACATGCGATTTACATTCACCCTGCCTGCGATTTAGATTCACCCTTAGTCCACCCTTGTCCATTGCCATATCGCACCTGATGCCAAAATGGCTTTTTTAAAATCAGTTACAATTAGTTATTTTGTTTTGGAAAAACGAATAATCGGTAATTCTAAACTACTGTTATCTAAGAGAACTTACTATTTGAAAATCGTCAACTTTATATAATACACTTTCACTTATTTATTTCACATACTTTTTAATTTGGCGTAAAATTGGTGTAATTCTACTTCATGTTCGTCAACTTCAGGCGATTCTACATACTTGGAATTGCTTTGTTGCAAAGGCATGAATTATTTTATACTGGCGAAAATTGCCAAACCTGGCAATAATTATGGTTATACTTCTTCAGTTTTTTATTAATATCTACTAAAATAATTGGAATTTCGAAATTTAAGTCGGCTTATCGACTTAAGTCGGCTTATCGGCGGAATTTTCCGAATCCGTGAACACCTTCGTCGAAACTCAAATTCCCATGGTTTCGGAGGAGATAGCCGAACAAGCTTTTGACTGCGGCGGTGGCGGCCGTTACATTTGTTTGGAATAGAGAGATTCAAAATTTTAACGAATTGAAAACATAATATCGAACAGTTCTTTAAATTGCGAGAATTCATAGATAAATATTTGAAAGAAAATTTAAAAAGTATTTTCTGTCATCTCTCAGAATTCTAATAAAATAATCTGAGTCATCATATACATCTTAGCATAAATTCTCTTATTACCAGTATTTTTTAAATTATTTTTTCAAGGGATGCTATTGCATATGAAACGGTATTTTAACAAAACCTGGTGAATTATCCAAATCTGAAATTTGAAAAAGGAAAGATTGTAATGTTCCTGAATACTCAAGATGTTTTCCACAATTATTCAAAAACATGAGGATTTTTTCTTTCTTATTAGGAATCAATCAGACCTTGAAAAACAAAAAAATTAAGAAGATACCATTAAAAATATTTATTTATTTGATACATCGCTTCTAAAAGTATCAATGAAATGAGCCGCTTCCATATTTGAAAATATTGTTTCTTGAACAGTAATAGAAAATCCTTATTTTATTTTGAACTACAGAGTGAGGCATATGTCTTGGGTAAAACTGACATGGGGGTAAAGTGCACTAAGGTAATTGGAAAACACCTAGCCTTGCAGATTTAATGAATCAGCTGATAATGAAATCATATATGAAGTATCATATGAATTTCCGACCACAGTGTGCTAAAAATTACATAAGTAGCATTTTTAAAACACGTTGTTTTTATAATCTTACATTCAAACCCTTACCTTGCCTTTTTCTACTAATAAATGTGCTTGTTCAGTATTGGTAAATAGTTGATAAAGCACGGTCACTTCATAAGTTTTCTTTTAGTGTCTTGAAATTGAATGCAACTGGCAGTCTAAGGTAATTTCTAGTGTTTTAAAATATGCTACTGGATGAAGGATGAACATTATGCAGGATATGCATTTTAGGACAAGCCATTCATAAACCCCCTAAACAAAGACTTATGCTGTTGTTTATTATGCTCTCTGGAAACTCGGAAGTGATGCCAGATCCTCTGAGAAGGTCGGCGATGGGCGAAAGGGGATGGCTTCATTTTTAATGAGCCCCGCAGGGAAAAAGATTTGCCGAGAGTCTCTCGCATAAATTTCGAAACAATTCCATATGAGAGATCTAGCACCTGAAATCTGCACCCCTAAAGGTGTCATTTCAGCATCGAGAGAGGTTTTCACCCTCCCAAGCACTGGCCAAGACGGTGCTGTTTAGTTTTCCGTGTTCTTATGGGAACAGAAATTAGCTACTGGGCCACTGCGGGACACCGGGAATTATAGACTTAGAATATTAACAAGGAATGGAATATTGGTAGAACCGAGAACATTATGAGAGAAAATTACCAAAATATTGTCTTAACGTTACGGTTTTTTCTGCATAGACACACACGTGAGTTTATTCCCTTTTAATTACATAACCTGAGCAACTCCAGAATAATTGTGTGATAAACGAGATAAGGATTCATTTAATTACTGGCAGCATGAGATATAAATCATAATTTGAGATCTAAATTCTCCTTCTTTTTTTCTGAGATTGCACGGCAACTAACTCCCACTATTACGTTTAGTATAATTAACACAAAAGTTACACTAATTAGAGTTATTAAAGCAGAGGGAAACCCACGTTCGCGAAAACCCATGCTGAAGCGGTTTCAGATGCATGCGCAACTCTTTCTATTAACTAAAACTTCGTGATGTTCAATTATAAAGGAATAATTAGAGTTTCCTTTTGTAAAGTCAGTTTGCTGCAAGATAAAATAATGGTTCTAATTACAATTTTCACCGGTTAAATGTTCCAGAATGTCAAAATTTTGCATTCAGGCTTTGCGGTTACTGTTCAGGTTATTTCTCTTCAGAAACTCTAATTTTAGCTTCCCAAAGGAATTTTTTTTAACTGTTTGTACGATAGCTCCAGTTATTTTCTGCTTAAAATATTTTTATAAAGAGATTTGCACTGTTCAGGGGAGAACTATAGCATTCAAGGCACAATTAAAATTGCTCTTTGTTTGATGGGGTTTGGTTGATAAATTGTGGTTAATTGACATGATAAAAATTAAATTTGTCCTAGGTAAATTTCGCTAACATTAATAACTTAATATGTAATCAAATATATTGTGTGATATACAGTATATATTGAATTAGATTCAAACAACTCAGCATATTAAAAATACACAAAGGAAAAAAGAAAATTTGTACTTAAATGTAAAATTGATTAAAAACCATGCAAACAATACACATAAAAAAAATACTATACCAAAGTACGATCATTTCGGATTTTAAAAAAGGTCCACCATACCTCAGCTGTAAAAAGCTTTTCCATTCACAGAGGCAGGAAAGTTAGGACTCAAAGTGAGCAAGATGGAGCATTATAACAACTTTTTATGCTAAAGGTTAGAATTGCTTAGGTTAAAATTCCTAGTAAAAATTTTAACGCACATACATGCATATCGAGCTTTTACGAAAGATGGTTAAATTTGAAGAAGTGGTACTATGTAAACACAAAAATCAAATAATTTTTGTCAGAGAATACTTGGTCTGAAATGAAATGCGAACGTGCTACAGGGAATAACATACGGAAAAGATAACATAAGAATATATATATATATATATATATATATATATATATATATATATATATATATATATATATATATATATGTTTAAAAAGACAATTTTAATGAATATAGAGTACTTCGAAAACAAGCGACAGACCAATAACCTCTAGATTCCAGCAGCGGCCAAAGGTCTTAAGAAGTGGCTCAAACAATGTATTTGGAAAGTAGTCTATTTTTACCAAAACATCAAAACTAGAGCGAAAGGACTCTTGGTCCTCTTGTAACTGTATATACGGAATAAAACACACATTTTTTTCAACTGACATTAAAAAATTAATTTAAAATAACGTCATTTGAATACCTGCATTAAATTTTGCACGTTTCTTTTTTTAAGACAGCACACAAATCATCCTTTATAATTAAAATTCCTCTTCTCGGTCGAACAAGGTTAGAAATAAGGGAGAAATGTATCATTAGAAAAACAAACTATCAACAATCCAGAGAAAATTCATCTCTAAAAGCTCTTTGTGATTCGCATTAGAATTTTAAATTACTCTTATAATTAATTTTTAATGTTTCTGCTACGATTGCATTTGTCTTCTGATTTGCTAATTGAATTAAAATTTGAAAAATTGCGAAAAGCTTTTGGATCTCTAATTAAATCCCCTGCAGCGGATAAATAATTATAAAATATTTCATGTACTTTTTTTTTTGAATGAGCAGTGACGTCAAATATTTCTTATATATTAATGTTTACGGTAAACAAGTTTGACTATTTCATAAGTCGTTTGTGTTTGTATTCTTTTAATACAATAAAATAAGGTACGCATTTTTTAAATAAAAATATTTTTAATGTAAATACAAACAAGATCTTGAATTTCAGAGGTACCGAGGATAATTAAACAACGCGAACATCTTTTGCATGAAGGAAAAAAATTCAAATGATAAGTACACCGAAGCTTTAACCCTTTGAAGCGCAAGTATTTTCACATCAACATAGAAAACCAACAGGATAGACTGCCCACCGCTGTAAAAGTGCAGCCGTTGTTGTGATGTATCGCATATTAGTGCTAATTATCGTTTTCTCTGTGCTTCTACAATTTAATCTATCTAAAATCATGTACTCAAAATTATTTTACTGTTCTCATTTTTTTTATGACTTCGGCTTTTAAATCCGTATGTTCGCTTTTCCCGTATGCATTATTCTTAATTGTTTCTGGGCTAAAAATAGATTATATTACGTCCGTTTGCAATAGCAATGACTTTTTCCTTTCCCCTCTTTAGCATCCTGGTGGCATAAGTTATTTTTTGTTGCCCTGCGACATCTTTAAAATTATTTGCACGCGATTCCGTCATTTTAGTTTTATTGGATTAAGTTTTAGGGTTGTTCTGGGATTAGCGTTATTTATCTCAGCCAAGTTTTTGTTCTCGCCAATGTGTGATTCTGTGTTAGGGTAAATTTTAAATCATTCCGTCTTATTTTCATTGTCCTTATAGGACGTATTTCAATTTCGCTGAGCCACCACCAGCCGTTGTAATAAGTTTATGCTTCAATAGTTTCTTTTAAATAAAACAGTTTTAGTATTCTAATGTCTTCTGCTGTTGCAATTAAGTGTATCGAACCTGTATTTATTCGTCACAATGCAAATTAATTATGTTAAAATAGCCAAAGCAAAATCTGCGTTATAGTTGTCATCGATCCATTTAACTACCAAGAACATGACGGTCTATCGAATCGCTCATCTGGCGCCACAGAGCTGAAGAAGTTTTCCGATACAGCTCTGACACAATACTATATATTGTACTTCAAGTACAATACTTAGTACTGTGCGGTAAATACTATATATTGTACTTTTAACAGAAATATGTAATAAAAACCATTTACTTATTATAAATGCTTATAACATTAGAAATAGACAAAGCAATAAAAAGTCCCTTTGCACTTTGCAGCAGTGTGTAGGTACAGAAGGTGAACGTTTTTTGTTGATGACTAGTTGAAAGCAAGAAAATTCAACAGCACATCATACTGTCGCCAGAGGCGTTGTTTTTCAAGCTTTTTTTCAATACTGGCATTGGTATGACTGGAGAAAACATCCGCTGTTTCAATGAAACTTTTGGAAGATTGTGTTTTGTTTCGCATATAACACTATCACCAAAAGCATTGTGCTTTGTGTTTTATTTACAATATTAGCGGTGGTATGTTTTGAGTAACGATCCCCTACTTCAATGGAATTTTTGAAAGATTATGTATCTTTTGCATGTCACACTGTCTCCAGAAGCATTGTGTTCAGTGCTTCTTTTGAAATATTGATGGTGGTATGACTTGAGCAACCAACCCTTATTTCAATTAAATCTTTCAGGAGATTGCGCTTCTTTTATATCATTTCATCAATTGTAATGCGAGCTATTAAAACATTGAAGTACGAAATTTGCTTGAAAATTACAGTAATCTATTTTTTGAAGTGTAACCTTTTCAAGACGGGAAATTTTTTAGCTTGTTCCTTTGTAAGCAAAAACATTTTCCTGTCTTT
This sequence comes from Cheiracanthium punctorium, assembly GCA_038373885.1. Taxonomy (NCBI): domain Eukaryota; kingdom Metazoa; phylum Arthropoda; class Arachnida; order Araneae; family Cheiracanthiidae; genus Cheiracanthium; species Cheiracanthium punctorium. The sequence continues at coordinate 929,413 of JAWZYV010008216.1, read as the reverse complement.
ATAAGTCGGGAAAATTCTTTTTCAACCATAGGTAACGAATTTTTTTTTCTTTGAACGATCGGTTATTTGCCAATTAGGCATTATCCACAACAACTGCCCGAAAATATTGTGGCCATTTTGTTATGGGACACTCAGTGGGCAGCCAGTGTTACCCCTATGAAGGGACGGACAAGTTAACATGTATGACCAAGCCGGGATTCGAACCCGGACCAACGGCGTTTTAGAATGGTTCTTAAGCCACTACACCACCTGGGCAGACCATAGGTAACGAATGGCCTTTTTCGTTTTCCTCACATTTGCTACTGTGAAGTAACTTTGAAGTGGCAATTTTTTTTCTCCTTAAACGTTAAAAAAAGAATCTACAATAAATGACGAATTGCACACCTTCTATAAAATACATTAACACATTTAAAACAAAGATGGGCTGGTCTCCAGATTTCTATGCAACCATGCGATTAAAATCGAAGCTAAAAGAACAACCAGATTAACACTATACTTATTGATTGGTCAAATTAACTCTTTTACTAATTTTTTCCTTTCTTTTCCCTTTAAATCCTAAAGGAAGAAACAAATTGTACTTTACGTGGGCTTAATTGCAACATCGGTAATGAAGAAAAAGAGTACAATACCAAAAATCGAATGAAGTACCTTGAACACAATTAGTGGTCTTTTCCTCGAGATTACCCCACGGCCAGCATTGATCAAAATGATGCGTGGTCATTATCGAACGAAAATGAGACGTCATTTAGTAAAAGATGAATCCCGCCGACACCAACAAAAATGGGTTAATTGCAACGATCTCGGAACAACTTGAATTATGTTGGTACGTGAAAAAAATAAAGAGTGGGTTTCAGTGTTAATGAAAATAAAGAAATGGGGGGTATTTTTTTAAATAATCTATTGCTAACCAAACTCAAATCAGTGTTGCTCTGAAACTAATCACACTCTTCCTAGAGTACATAAATTGAATGCACTCGGTTATGCATTGCCAGACAAAACGGTGGAGGTGAAAATCACGATTAATCAGAAACACGAATAAGAGAAAGTTCATTGGAAACAATGAATTCATAATATTGCTTCAACATGTACCCTAATTTACATTTATTCGACCTCATTTCTGTGTCGTCTCCTTGCCTCTTTATTGTTATCGTTTTAAGATACATTGAACTGCGAATTAGTTACATCGTATTCACGGTGTTCAACAGCATCCACCAATCTTTACAAATATTATTATTTACCACGTAAAATAATCGGATTTCGCCTTCCACCTTTTCACTGCATTTTCCTTTCCTGAGATGTATGTACGTGCGATGTCGTTGCAAATTTTTTTATCTCCATTCTCTAAATAGCTAGATAAGAATTTCGAAGAATTACCAGCAACACCACGTGGATGCTTTTACATGATTCGGAGGGATGTTGGCGTTACCCAAGGAAGGAGCCGACCCTTAGGGTTTACGGTTAGGTACCTTTTGGGGAAACTAGGTCTAATAATTTTTAAACCATATGGGAGACTTGAAGGAAGAATTTTGAAAACACAAACATCCAACTCCTTTCAGCGTACATGCATCCCACTGCAGTATTTTCGAGAGAAGTTGACACCCTCCCAAGCACTGTCTGGAGCCAACACTGCTTCACTTTCTGTGTTCTAATGGGAACCAATCTTTCACCAACAGACAACTATGGAACGGAAAGTTCGGGAGATAATTATAACCTAAGAGACCATCTCCCATTCTTGAAATAGCACTTCTTGAAACAGCAAATGTAATTATTTTTAGAAAGAGCTATACATGACGAAGTTAATTGCTTGATGTATTTTAAATTATTAAAAATTGCGTTGTGACGGTCAGAAAAATCCAGGTTCGATACACTTAGTTGCAATAAAAAGACATTGAATTCTTAAACTATTTTATTTAAAAGATACTATTGAAACATAAACTTATTACAACGGATGGTGGTGGTGGTGGCTCAGCGAATTAAAAATACGTCCTATATGGACAGTAAAATTAAGATGAAATGAATTGAAAATTACGCCAGTTCGTTGCGATTGCAAACGGACGTACTATAATCTATTTTTAGCTTTGAACGACGCCACCAGGACTGATGTAGAGAAATAAACAATTAAGAATAATGCATATGGGGAAAACGAATATACAGATTTAAAAGCCGAAGTGACCGAAAAATGAGAACAGAAAACATTTAGAATACAGGATTTTAGATAAATTCAATTTAACGAAAGACAAAGTAAATGATTATTAAATTAGATATGTGATCTCCATCACACTATATTCTTTTCGATAAAAGTTTAGCCTAATTTATCTGTTCAATAGTATCTAAATCGGATGCTCTCAGAACTCCATTGCTGTCTTCCAAACTTTCCAGAAGAATAAAGTCAAAGGCATGAATCGAGAAAAGGCTTCTTAATTGGAGTATTCCATAACTTACAGGCGTAACATTAAAGAAAGCACATTTTGTTATTGCAGTTTTTTTTTTCACTTGAGAGCTCTTAATTTTAGACAACAAATTTTTTCTATTCAAGAAACGGCGTTTCACTTTCGAAGGGTTGTCATATAGCGGGGGGAGGCTTAGTAAAATGGTTAGTCAACGAGGTTTTCTATTTTTGGCGATTGATTGCCAGCCCCAGAAAACTCAGTCGCCAAAATTGAAACCAGCTTGACGATATCTTCTATATTTGGCAAAACTGAAAAATCCCACTCTTTGTTTTTATGGAAATATTACCTTCTATAAAAGCGTCTATATTTGAGTTAGGTGAGGTATAGCTCGAACAGGTGAAGTATAGTAGGAAAATGCAAGTCGAAGATTGTAAAACAGATTTAGTACACAATTTTAAATAGATTTCAATTCTGAAGAGATGCTTTATGAAACAAGAAAGAAAAGCACTGGACACTCATGGATTACGATAACCTTAAACCTTAATTAAAACTTAATGGAATAAGGAAGACAAATGGGCTGGCGCATGGATTATGATACGTTTGTAGTATTTAACAATACAGTCCGTATTTGAAATATCGAGTAATTCAGATTTATTTATTCGTTTATTTTTTTAGTTTTAATCAGACTCTCGGGAACTGCTCCGAGAACCTACCGAGAACGCTTTCTACTCTCAAAACGTTAATTCTGAGAGTTTATTTTCTTTTTAATTTAATTTTTTTTTAAATTTAATTTGAAAATAGATTTTTTTTTATTTCACTGTTTATGTATTGTTAAAATGCGTTAAAATCTGTAATTCTTCGACAATTTATTTATAATTATAAATGCTAGATTAGTTAAGTTTATTTTATATTTATTATAAGTTAATTTTACATAAAAACATATTTGCAAATATTAAAAATTTGAACTAGAAATAGCTTCAGAAATATTTTATTTTAGCTATTTAAAACTTGCATAAAAGTTTATCCAGAACGAAACTGTTAAAAATTTCTTAGTTGCTTAAAATTTGCATGCATAAAATTTATGAACCTGTAATGCAACTGAAAGCAAACCCTTCTGAAAATTAAATAATAACGCACATCCGCAATGCAAAAAAAAAAAAAAAAAAAAAAAAAAAAAAAAAAAAACAGGTCTATAAATTCCAATACAATAAACGTCTTTTTCGACAGGTGGAATTTAATTTCTGCACATTGTATTATCTCCGGACTTAGAAAAACGACTGAATTGCTACAAAAAAATAGCGTATGCAAAATATATTGATACCGTCAAGCGGGACACAAAGAATGCTTTGGTACAATTGATAAATAGGTGACTTTGCGCTGGATGTTCTATTATTTTTCACAACGAAGTAAAAATTTAGCAGATTTATCAAGTCTAGGTCTTTCATAGTTTGTGTGTCAGGGAAGAAGCCCAGAGAAGATAAATATATATTGAGTTATGATATTTGTCAGAAGTCTCTTTTGTGAGATTTAATTTATGGTATTTCTTGCACGTTTGGTTTCGGGAAGTTTTTACTTTTGCTGAAGGATCAATGCCTTTGTATCCGAAAATAAAGAGAACGAATATCATTAAATAGAAAATTCATTCCATGGAATGTTTTTTAAAACTATATTTGCTATATTTTACGAGTCAAGTTTCATTACTGCAGCTATTTTATTTATTTTATTGGATTCAAATGTTATATTTCCTCGTTGTTATGTGGAATAACTTTATTATTTGTTAGGACTATTTTTAAGATTCTCTGGCAGTAATAAATATTTATTGTTAATTAACAAAAGCATTTGTGATTATGAGCAAATTAGTTTGGTTAAAATAGTTATGGGTTAGAAGTTATGGATATGGGATATTTGGATAAATAGTGAAGGATGGCAATATTTTTCTTTCTGAAAATTAAAGCTGTTTACAAATAGATGTGTATTTTCTTCATGAGATATATTAAAGATGCATATGAAGAAAAAAGTAAAAACATTTCAAAGAATATTTATATTTAGTGCGGTGAATTCAAAGCCTTTATTAAATTAAATGATATTTTAAAGGCAGAAGCAAATAAAAGTATTTTTCTAGTTGTATAAATTGCTTATAAATGAAATAAATATTAGTTATCGATGTCAGTATTTGTATGGAGAATTATGACATATCGTGAGTCAGCCTATAAATCACACTGTACGAGAAAAAGCAATTAAACCGTCACCTACGATAAACAAGGCCCGCACACTGAATACAGGAAGTGGCAAGATGGCGCATTCCGTAGTCCCAAGCCCCGTTGCTTTATTCACATGTTTACATATAGTTTTGACGTGCTCGTCAAAACTCGTCGATATACTCTTGATATAAGCTCGTCGATATACTCTCTTTAGAGTTGTCTTGTTAGTTATGATCTCTTCGTTCAGCGTAATTTCTACAGGGAGAAGGCAAGTGGAAGTGATGACTCATATGTCATTTTAAAGATCTTTTCATTACCAACATTTTGTTGCCAAATTTACTGTAAAATCTTAAAATTAATTAAGCTTTGAATGTTAATAATTATGTTCAAATACGCATAAAAATGTTTTATAGTTATTTCCATTATTGTTATTTATATATGACAATAGTCGCCACGTTACGTGAATTTTAATGGCATAGTTACAACATTTAATGATTTTAACTATTAGTTGAAACTTCACATGATTGATTGCCATGATACATAAATATTGTTTCTCTGTACATAAAAATATGTAATCTTGCTTTTAACATTGGTCATGCATTATTGAGTATTACAGTAATAATGAGCCAAATGTAAATTTTTAACGTGGTATTTCCAATGGGGATTTCTTTTATTTCTAAAATGGAACAGGCTACTAGCACATTAAAATAGTGTACTAAAAAGAGCTCTTTATGGTGTATAGGAATTTATTCGATTATATTACATGGTTCAAGAGCTATACAGCTTCAGATATTTGGAATTTTGTCGCCAAATGCCAATAAATCTCAAACATAGCACTTCTGTTGCTATAATGATTTCCAGGCTCATAAGGATAGAAACCTATCTATAATTTCATACGTCCGGCATTTATCTTCTCGAAAAATCGCTCGTCTTGGCGGACCGCCGGGATAATACGTAAATACCTAATTTTACATATATTTTTATTAGTTTGGAAAAAATCTTGTATTTATGCCCAAAACGGTATTTTTTTTCTATCCAAATGCAGTAGAAATTTGTATTTTGAGTATTTAAACTGGTATTCGATTAAAAAGAAAAGCGTTTAATATGAAAACATCTTTCCGTCTTGCAAAAAAGCTGAAATTTTGTTAATCGAATATTGATTTTTATGGACTAAGTATATTCTATAAAAAGTAATACTTTTAATAGTTTAAATCACGAACTTAATATTATAGAGGACTTTAACAATATATAATAATTCAAATTTAATGTAAATCTGATTCCCCCTGCTTCATAAGAGAGTCATTATAGAGTTAAATAAACTCCCATAAAAAGACGTTGAATTTGATCTAATAAATTTATGAAATAGATAATTTTTTCTAATTAAAGTGGTAAGTTCGTACGAAAAATTTTTCTATTTTGATAAAGGCAGTTTCATGTGAATGGATATTTTATTTACTGTTCAAAAAGAAAAGATTGATCACTGTTTCGCTCAAAACTCATTCAAATGAACGCAGATCACTAGACTTAGGAGTCGGCCATTTTGAATCGGTGTGGAGGTCTTCATTATCGGAGGTGACGATTCAGCACCTAAGGTAAGAAACTATGAACTGCTTCATAAAACGACAGGATAAAGATCTATAAAATCTAACATTTATAAAACCCAAATGGTCAGACATAACAAACAAACAAATATCGACTAGAAAATTCAATGAGAAATGAATATTTATAATCTCTATTTTCCCAGGGTGAATCCTATGTAAATACGGGGTGCAGAAATGTTTTCAATCATGAATTAAAGATATGGTTGAGAATACCAATGAAAATAGTTTGAAAATAGGAACCATAGATTTGTGGTAATATTCTTCGGAACCACATTAAGAATCGAACTCCTGAGTGCTGAGCGTCAAGCACTGTTTATCTTTGTTTTGTGAAAGGAAATGAAAACGGATAAATCGCAATCAAGCAGTTAATTCAGCCATATCTTATTTACAATGGAATAAACATAAAGAGATGAAAACTATAATCACAGAACATAATAAATTACGCAGGGACACCCTAAAAAAACACTATAGTGGTTTTAATGCATGTTCCCTAGAGGAGATATCCGAAAAGTTGTCCGTTAAAGTTGGCTGTAAGTCACAGGTGTTTCTTGGACAAAGTGTTACTTCGGTGTGAATTTTTGGCACTGTGCTGCGTTGCGTGGCGTTGTGGTGCTATCACAATGAATGTTCATGCAAACCAAAGAAAAAAAATAGCAAAGCAATGTACTATTTATTATCTGATTTTTTTAAATATTAATTTTTTTTTAATCTGAAATTTATCTGAAAAGTGCTTTTCATGTTGAAAAATAACCGTATTCATTAAAGTTATAGAATAAGATTTTAAATAATATAAAGCTTGTATAGACTTTTTATTTGGAATTACAATTGAAAAAATATTGCATAAAGCTGAGTTTATATTTCTTTGCAGAATGCTTTCTGTAATACAGATTGATTTGCCACCCCCCCCTAAAAAGCATGTGATTTATACTTAAAAAAAGACACTTATTCTTGAACAAATTACCAAATTACGCCTAAGAAATTGACGCTTATTATCTTTAACATATGGCAGAAAAAATTATTTACCTATACAATCAAAACATTCAGGTGTCACACTGGATATTTAATATCCAATCTTCCTCAGTGAGTAAATTTCAATATGGATTCTCCAAAATATAAAAACAAAAACAAAAATTTTTTATGCATTAAACTTTCATTTTAAAATCATTTAAATGCGTGTATTATCTAAAATTTATCGTGAAAAAAAGAGATTAATTAATGTACAATTTTAATACAAAAAACCCCTCAAAGTTCAGATAAATCTGATTACTCATGAGTATAAATCTTTTTATTTTTTATTAATCTTAATAATTCATCATTAACGTCTTTAGGTGGGCAGGATAATAGAAAAATGAATAAATATCATGTTCCTTTGTCATTCTCCTTATGTTAGTAATAATTCACTTAAAAGGTGATTTTGCTCTTTATTTTTCATTTTCGCTTTATTTGTTCGTCGTATAACTTATTAAAGTAACGGACCTGTCATTTCAGTTCAAGGAAATCACATTTTAAAATGTTGGAACTTCAAAGAACTCTCGACAAATTTCGTAATCATTCAACTCTCATTGAAATTTCTAAATCGTAATTGATTTCAGGAAATACACACACACACACTCACATCTGCGTGTGCGTGTGTGTGTGTGCGTGCTTACGTGAGTTTGTTTGTTTGTGTGTGTGTAAATATTTGAGTGCAGTGAAAAAATGTACATTGACTTAGTTAAAGTGAAGTTCTTAAATTCAAATAAAGGGGAACTCTCATAAGCCGGAGGGGGGGGGGGCATAAAATTTGTGAAAATAACAGTGTTTAAGCTTCGAAGTAATTGTTAAAGAAAATGTTTACTCAAGAAATTCTAGTATTGGCAGTCACACAGACACATGTTCAGCTGCACAAATTTAATTTTTCATTTCTCTTTGGAAATTAAAAAGAAAATTGTTGCCCCCCAAAACTGTTATTTTTAACAAAGAAAGGTTATTTTCTGGTTGTGATCACAGTGATGAAAATACGGGACTGCTTTCGAATATGGAACAAAACCTCAAAATATGGGACCGTCCGTATAATACGGTCACTTAGTGCTTATATAATAATGCATGGAATACGATAAAAAGTTGAATGTTTTTTTCTAGATGTAATTACCGTGATTTTTTTACAGGAAAATATTCAGTTTGAAATGAGTTTGTATTTCCTAAAGAAATTTAAAATGGATTTGCCTGCAACACAATCGACACTACTGAAGAATTCGATTTGTACTATTCCGCTGATAGAATTACATATTTATGTGTTTTACTTATTTGTTTAACTGATCATAATGCAGTAAAAATAGTAAGAGCTATTCCGCATTGATCTATAATGTGTGAATCAGAAACTAAAATTTAAATTTTCAGAATTAAACAAGTTTGATCAATGTGTTTAAAATATATCTGAATAGTTTCTGCAATAGTTGCTATTTTAGCGATTTAAAGTAACTTGCGCAATATTTTGCAATTTATTTTTTCAGTAATGAGTAGATGGAATATCAATGTATTACAATTTTTCACCTTTTATATGAACCATTTCTCAAAAAAATGATAATGATGGTCGTTATTGTTTCTTACACAACACAAAATATTAAACCTTTAATAAATCAAAGTGATTTTCTCGAAAGCTACTGGGAAAAACAATAAATAAAACACTCTTTTACCAAAATCTAAACGCCAAGTTACATTCTGAACAAATAAATTGAAACATATTTTCTTAAGTATTTTCCTAAATAAATTGAAAAACATTTTTGAAAATCGATCATGAGAATAAAAAATATTAGAAGAAATGGTTGCAATGGGAGTTTTAAGAGACCATACATTGCTTTCTTCGCCCAGTTTTTAAAGATATGGTGATGAGAAATCGTCACACATGACAAATAATTTCCCATTATGCTAAATTACTAACAATTTTTAAACGGAATTTAGCTGCGCACGCTATAGTTGTAGTATTTATCTTCCTACTTAATCGAAGGAATTTCATGAATTCTCCTCGAAACTCTTTTTCACCATATTATTACCTGTGAATGCTTTTAACTGTCAATAGTTTTCGCGCTATAATGTACTGCTCATTCTTTTTTCGGATAATTCACCATCTGATAATTTTGCTTTTTTAACAAAACTGTTCAGTGGCAAATACCTTATGCTCATAAAACTATTATATCTTAAATGCTGAATGTAGGATACAATAACTGCAGTAAGAAACAAAAGACCGAATATTTATATACTAGCTACGTGCCCATTCGTCTCCCGGTAGGAAACGAAAATTTTTCTTACTTATGCAATTCGAATTGATTTTGATGTGATATCTAAAAAAAGCTAAGTTATTTGACTCGAAGTAAAGTTTGCATTATGATTACTAACCTGAGATCATTGGAATATCATGACATAAAATACTATGCCAATGTCATTCGCGATAAAAAAAATGAAAAACTTGAAGGTTTCTGCAGAGAAAACTCCTCACTTTCAAAATTTCTTATTTTTACATCATACTGTTTTTTACAGCTATGGTTGTAGCCCTAAGTTTTAGCATTAATACCTCAGACACTACACGATGTGTACAACCGTTTTATTTTAAAATGACTGCGCACCATTTAAAATAACAGCCGTATTATTTTAAGATGGCTGCGCACCCGCTCTTCATAGGGCAAAATCCTATATTTCACTAAAATATGATCATAACTACATGTGACAAAGCACAATCTCAAAAAAAAAAAAATGTTCAGGTAATATTTTTTGTTGAAACTACTACGGGATTTATATTAACGCAAAGTAAGATTATTTCGCGTTTAGTTAGTTGTAAGACAACCGTTGGAAAAGGATGAATATAACACTTTTCTTCTTGAAATATTTATTAACCTGGTATATTCCGATTTATTCATATTATCCTTACAAATCTACTAATACTATCTTCGCTTCTCCCTCTATAATTCTCAATTCAAAGAAACAGCCTAGATATTTAGCACCAGTAGGACCTTTTAATTCTATTGTGATTCTTTGCAATTTTGCACACTAGCATAAAAAATAATCATTTCACGTTATGTTTGTCATTAAGGAAGCTCTCCATATATATTTAATTTATGCGTAGTTCTTGTCAGATTAGCGTATTTAGCACAGCAAAACATTTAATCTCGTCGTGGTGGAAAATATTCAAGCGGTTCAAGTTTAAATATTCATGTATCCAATATAGCCAAATCTTATAAATTCTTCATTGCTTTGTCTCATGAAAAACATCCAACTGTAATCTTGAGGAACTATTTAGAATCGCTCTAATGGCGAGTAAGACGTTGGTATAGCAAAGTTTACAAATTTCACGATTTTTTAAATTTAGGACTTTACAGTTTAACTTTTGCAAAGGATACCCTGGGCAGTTGAGGCAGTTAATCTGATTATTTCGCATAGTAGTTATAGGACAGCTATGGAGGAACGTAATCCAAAGTTAAAATAAAGATATACTATGATTGCATACATAGTATAGCTTTATTTTAAAGGTGTACTATGCAACATGCATATGTTAGGAAACATATATGGATGCGGTATAATTAAATGCCTAAAGTAAAAATTAAATAAAAATTTTTAAAGATCGCTCTTTAAATTAATTTTTTTAACTTTTAAAAGGAAGAGAATTTTCAGCTGCGTTGAAACATTTCAATTTATAAACCTATCCAACGGATTATAATGTCACTTAGAGTAATAATCGTGAATCTCTTCCTTTAGTTTATTTCTATCATAGTTTTAATCAAAATGTCATCTCCTGGTGCTAAAAAAAGAGCCGGAATGAATTGCGTTTATATTAGAGCTCATTTAATATAGAGCCCCCCTAATTTTTTAATTTCATTATTGCCATATTAAAACGATATTAATTGACTATGTTATTTTATCTCTCATATTTCGTGTATTTTGCCTGGTAACCCTATGTTGAAATTTTTATGATTGTAACCTATTTATAGAAAAATGCATGGGATGCATATTCTACAGCTTACGAAATATTGAAATAATAGATTAAAGCTGTTGTGAACTAATAGTATTTAAATACATGTAAAAAATACATGTGATGCTTATTCTACAGCTTACGAAATATTGTAGCAGTAGATTAAAGCTGTTGTGAACTAACAGTATTTAAATATATGTAAAATTATATCGCATACTTTTATGTCGCATTTTTGGGACGCATTTTTGGGACAATTTTCAAAAAAGGGGGTGAGAGATAAAATGAAATAGTCATTAATATAATGGGTATTCAGCAATCAACATAATAATTCCAAAGTTACGTATCTCTGTTTTCGAGATATGTAATATAGCTTATGTTCGAGATTTGTATAATAGTGGGATGAAACAAAATGTATATTATTACGAAAGGTGTAAAAATTTTATACAGAAGTTTGAAATTAATAGCTCCAAAAACTGTTACCAAATGCCTCTATAATCGCTGGCCTGTACAATGAATAGGCCTCTATATTTTCCTGATATGTCACAAACTAACTATTTCCTGAAGAACTCATTGGAAGAAATTGCCTGCAAACATACCAACATGCTGGACGAACTTGAATCGTTGATTTGTGTGGCATGCGAATCCATTTCCGTTGAGACATGACCGGCTGATATGACTTATTTGCATCACCCCTGTTTATCATAAGGGTGGACATTTTGAAAAGTCTGTGATGTGAATGCATGCCGACAATAGATTTATACTCATACATGATGATCGTTAATCGATTTCGACGTGCATTACCATTGTCAGCAGTTACGTACTCAAGGTGGTGTTTGGGAGCTTTAGTACGCCTTATCAAATATTTTTAATTATAAAATCCATAGAATTTAATTTTCAACATAAAGATTACGCTTTTAAACATGTCTACTAAACTGTATTTTAGTAACTATAGTAACTACTTTTTCGAAACTTCTGTATAGAATTTTCACAAAATACATTTTAAACATATCGTTTGCTGCATTCTTTAACTGATCTTTGTTTTTCCATTTATATAATTTTCTAATCAATATGTCCTTTGTTGGACACCCTATATATATTTGTTGAGTTCAGTTAGCACTTAAAGCAAAATGTAGAACAGAACATTTTTCTTCTTTTTTGCTTGACTTATATCTGGTGCAGAAAAGGGGATAAAATGGTTACTAAACTATACATAACTAAATAGAAAATCATAACCTAAATTTATATCTACAACAAAACGCATGAAGGCGAAAAGCATTTAAAATGAGTCCACAAATTAAGTAGCACAAAGTACTAAAAACTTTGATTTTTTGTTGATTTTTTTTTAAATTTACAGTAGCTATTTCATAAATACAGGAATAAAATAGTTCGGTTTAGACAACAAAAATGAACTCTAAGCATATTTATTCTGTTTAAACTGTAACTAACTCTACAGTAACCCTTTAATGGAAGAAATGGATTTTGTTTTCTGAAAAAGTAATCAATATTCCCTTCACTTCAAGGCATAAATCTCAGCAGCTGCTTTATTTTCTCTTCCTCATCTTTAGGCATGATTTATGAACGCATATATGCCACTACAGACAAATCTCAGATGATGCGTTCATATTTTGAAAACTTTCTGATCTCACCAAGAAAAAGGAGAGAGGTGTACGTTCAAATGATATCTATGAACTAGGAAATTTCGTGACTGAATAAGTAAACGATCATTTCAGAAATTACACGAGAATTCTTTTGCAGTAGTTACTGCAAAAGAACTAGTTATATTGCAAATCACAATATGGGTTCTCAGAAAATAAGAAACACTAAAAATCAAATTTAGGTCAATTAAACTACATTTTTCGTTTTACGAAGTAACAGCTATAGATTACCCCTCGATATAGATTAACAGTAATAGTAACAGATAATGATTACCCAAGAATATAGATTACTCATACATAATATTGCCAAATTAAGAACAAAAAATGTGTTACATTCCCTGTAGACTCACGATTCACACATACTATTTTGTTATATAGACTTAATAAATCGCAATTTCTATTATTTATTAATCACAAGGAAACAGAAAGTTTTACTTTTCAATACATTTGAATTATAAAAATTGCAATTGCATAAAAGTAAAATTAGTAATTGTTTGTAAAAGTAATCGGGAAGTTATTTTGCATCTTAAAAAAATTACTTTCTATGGGAGAACTTTCTATGTCTCCACCTTTATTTATTTATTTATTTTGATTAAAACAAAAGTCACAAAATATTTTCCTCAGACAACTAAATCCTCTAACAACCTTTTCACCATACAATTGACACGCGAATTAATCCAAACAAGCGTGTTAAAGTCGTGGGTAAGATGCCTTACCGATGACTTTAACATGCGAGTTGGGATTAATCCCCTCGTAAAGTTCTTGGTGAATAAGGCTGTAAGAAAAATATGACACGAGTTCTTCGTGAATGTTGATCCATATTTTTGTGCAAGTGAGTAAACTATATGTATTTACATTCAACTATTAAGACATGTAGTAGTAGGCGCCATCAGCAAAATTCAACTTTGATGTTTGCTTCGTTAAGCGCTTCATCTCTTTCAAAGATCCCAACTGAACAAAATGCTAATTTTATTCTTAGTTGCTAATAAAAACTGCGCAGAAACCCTGTTTGAAGCGAGGTCGAAAAAATAAGTGTTACGAATCTTTCCTTTTACAAACCTTTCGGAATGCTATAAAATACAAAAACAAATCCGTTTGCAAATATTTCTGAGGTTATTTTTTAACATAAGATTGACTATATGTGCTAAAAGAAAATCATATTTGTTGATTTAAAGGGATATATTATTGATCCGACACAGATATAGTAAAATAAAAGAATTGCTTTTTTAGTACAGATTGAATATTTTTGGACTCAGAAATTTTCTTTTGTGTCAATTTTAATAATTGTATACTTTACGTAAACGTTTAGGTCAAACCAAAAGAGCTTTTCCTACCATTTTGGGGGGGTATTTTTCCAACTTGCTGTTTGATTGCTTTTTAAGCCCTTGATGTGTTCTTACTTTACGTGTACTCAATTGTTTTTTTTAGTATCCCCATAAGAAATAATAGCAAGGAGCACTGTCAAGGGATGTTGGTACCCATTTCTCAGGAGTCAGAAAATTAATTTTTTTAATCTTTCAGCCTTTTCATAATTGAATTTGCAATATTATATAGTGAAGAATCTTCTTAGAAACAGTTTCCCTGAGGGCGGAGAAGTTTACTGTCTAGATCACATGCTTTAAAAATTTATTCTGATAGTATTTAGCATCAAATTTAGCCTTTGATTCTAAAAAAAAAATGATTTTGTTAAGCCTTGAGAGGACATTTCCATCCATACCATAACATTTGACGGCCAACTCGCCATTTGCAAAACAGCTACGTCTTTGCGGCGCTGTTCGCGTGAAAAAATTGCATCTTCGTTTTGCCAGTTGTGGATGACAGATAAAATAATGGTTCATCCGAAGTTATTCGTGTTTTGTATCTACGTTTGCATAACATTAAACACAGAGGCCGAAAACGTTTTCTTTGTTTTTCTACAGTCTTTGCAGACATTTGATGATAGACTGGTTTCTTTCCTTTTTGATAGCCAATTTTCTTTATCTTACGACAAATTGCTGATTACGAGACCTTTAGTTTCTTTGCTAAAGGTTTTTGAGGCAGAAGCTTTTCAACAGTGATAAGTATTTTCAGCTTCTTTTTTACCAAGGACTTCTTTTCGTCCACATTTTTTCTTTTAATTGCCAGCAATTTTTTTAAAGTTTAGATAGCAATCCATTAGAAAAATGTCTTTTCTGATTTTTAAATGCTTTATTTATAACAGAATTTGAGCAGCCATCCTTCAAAAGCTATAAAATTTCGTTTCGGTTTTGGGGATCTAATTTTGAAGTCATACTTCACTCCCACTAATGAAAATAGTTCGACTGGTAATTTAAATGTTTCTCTTTTAAAATGAAACTGGTGGTAATGCGATTAAAATTTACCTATTATAGTTATCTTCTTTTAAAATTGGTCATACTAATTTCAAATCAATTTGTACAGATGAACCAAGTTTTTTACATTTGAAATTCACAATATTTTGCTTTCTAATACCATATATGACTTTTTCATTTATCAGAGAGACAATAAATAGCATTTTTCCCTACGTCTCTCTATTGAAATAATTTTTTAAAAAGAAAGAATTAAAAGAGTTTCAATTCACAGTTTTTAAATCTTTTTTTATAAGCATTGCTCGCAGTGATTGTTCTGAAATTCATGAGCATTTTAATGTGCCCTATTTTCTGTTAAGTCTAACTCAATAAAATCCTACCTTATTAGACTACTTTAAAATCGAAATTCATTAATTTTCCCATGCATATCCAGATTTTAGTGAAAAACTAACCTCGCTTTGTAATAGATATATCAACCATGCATTCTGTCTTATTCATTATATTTTTTTAATGCATTTCTTTACTCTCTTAATAAAAAACTATTTCAATTGAAGTAATTTTTTGCTTTTAATATCTCGCTTGGAAAAAAAGCACATTCCTGCGAAATTCTTAACCAAAAAAAAAAAAAAAAAAGCATTTTTGTCAAAGAGAAAAAT
Source organism: Cheiracanthium punctorium (assembly GCA_038373885.1). Lineage (NCBI taxonomy): Eukaryota > Metazoa > Arthropoda > Arachnida > Araneae > Cheiracanthiidae > Cheiracanthium > Cheiracanthium punctorium. The sequence continues at coordinate 913,662 of JAWZYV010008216.1, read as the reverse complement.
ATTAAACTTGAAAAAAGAAATCTTTTATGTGTTTTTATTTTACGTTAGCAGCTGTGTCACACGCAACAGTCGCAGAATTTAAGACTTCATCAAATAAAGATTTCTGATCGATCCACACTATGTCAGTGTTCTAAAATCCCCCTCTCACCCTGTTTTTCAAAAACGTCATCAAATCAGTAGAGATGAAATTTTTTTACGAAATATACTGTAAATCCATGTTTTATACACTGGATAAGACATATTTGAAGTTTTTTTTCCTCTGGAATTTTTATTTGAGTTTTGATCTAGACACAAGACATTTCTTCGGGTGAATTATGGAAGTTCTACTCTAAATGAATAAGGTATTCTCCCTTTTTTTTTTTTTTTTTTGAAGTGCGAAATATAAGTTTTAAGGTATTGCCTTTTTTTGTGATGTATACTTGGGTTTTATTCTAAAGTTTAAAATGTTGACAAAAATATTTCAATTACTTATAAACTGAAATATTTTTATAGTAATAAATAGTTAATTTGAATAGTAAGTTTAATAGTTATAGAGTTTGTATTTCGAAATACTTTTTTATAGACATAAATAGATCTATATTGCATGTTTGATGATTTATTATGTAGTGTTGCTAGTTACTTTAATTATGATAATTATTTTATGATTTTCCCTTGTTTTCTTAAGATAAGAAAACTTACTTACCTTTCAAAGTGTTCGGATCCTTTAACTCAATATCTTAGCTATGCAAATTTTGTTACAGTAATTCCAACCGAATTTCTGCATAACATCAGAAATTTTGTTGTTCGTCATCTAGAAAAATTGCCACTGCAAGAATTCCGATAAATATTACTTATTTCAAGAGTTTACCATTTTAATTTGAAGCAAACCATATTCCAAGCACTTTACATGTAATTAAAAGTTATATTAATACATGAAATTCAGAGAAAAATATTAATTTAACGTAAAAATATTGAACAGTAATTAATAGTTACTGTATTCTGCATTAGTGATGTTTTTCTGCACAACGAGAAAAAATATTTCCACAGGAAAGCAACATCTTTTTCTAAATTTCATTTGAAATTCATTAAGCATTTTTGTTTATATTTAAATCTTTCGTAATCGTTTAAAAAATTAAAAAGGAAACAGGCAATTTAAAATAGAATTTTCAAAGAATTTTTTTCTTATCAACTTTATACGTAAAATAATGTAAGCACTATATACTTTACAAATTAATTTAAATAATTTCTGCAAGCATTTTTTTCCAAAAAATTCCCGAAAATGTGCAGATCTATTGAAAAAAAAACGAAAACTGATTAATTTGTTTCCAACGAAAACGTCGCCGTTGATGCGAATCTCGAAGGATAAAGGCATTAGATGTTATAACATAGACATATTTAATTGTATGAATATTTTGCTGTCACAAGTTTCATTTTGAGGTATCTTAAGTTAAAATTCCAGTTTCATTTCCACAACAAAATACTCGTTTGATAATGTAGTGCCATTCTATCCTGCCAGTCATATACCGACCATGATTCGTCTTAGCGCACAAGATGTCAGACTTCCCAAGAGATGCCGCCACTTGCAAGCGCCATCGGTTTTCATGGCAACGAGGCTATGGAAATCCCCGTTTGGTTTTTCGCGCCAGAGCGAGAGAGCGAGTGGACGTAGACGAAATTCCACGCTTGATGATAGATGGTTCTAAGAACTCACATTTTTAAAAAATCTTTCTCTTCTAAGCTGTAAATAAGTTGTCTAATTTGTATTGTGTTTAACCTAGACTTTCATTAAATGTTAATCGTACTAGGCTTTATAAAATGTCTGGAGTATCATTTTCCACAATAATATAATAAGCAGAGTTATTCGTATCAGAACAATTAATGGGCAAGATTTTTGAAATAAGAAGGTAAAACATGGATATGTGTTTGTTTTAGCCCCTGGTTTCAGTCCCTACTTCAATCCATGGATATGTGTTTGTTTCAGTTGTTTTACTATTTATGCAGGTGTGTTTTTCTATTCATCAACGAGTGCCATAAGCGTAATACATAACATCTCCATGCATCATAAATTGTGAATAAAATTGAACAGTACGCTGTTTATCAAGTTTTGATCTGAAAGAACGAGGAAGTGCGTTTTTTTTACAACACAGTTAAGGAATTACTTTTTCAGTAATTGATTATTTTCGAAAGGAATCAAAAACATTCATTCAAAAACTCTCTTTTGAAGTTAAAAATGGGAAACTAAAAATGTTAATATGCTTGTATCGTTCAGATTAATTGCACGTTTAGTGCAAATAAATTAGAAATTGTAAAACTTGCATCTTAATATTCTTGTTTTTATCTGAAAAATATTATATGTAAGATATAATTTGAAATCTATACATAAAATCCGTTCCGATAATTGAATTTGCATGTATAAAAAAGTTACATACTTAAAAAGGGTTTTTTCAGTAAATTAAGTTCCTGTAAAGAAAATTATTCCTGAATCATTTTTTGCTAATATGTCAACGACGATAATAAAATTTGAGACTGTTTAAAATTTTTTAGATCAATCAATATTATAATATCACTCGACTTTTTAGACTCTTTTAATTGATGTTTTTAAGTCAGAAGATTGCATAGATAGCCTTTTCTTCTCACTTTCTGAATAGTCAGGGAAAATTATAATTTGGCATAGTATTTTTTCAAAAGCTAAATCATTAATAATGAGCATCGGCTCTTTTTTAATGAAGAAATTTATTTCTGAGTCACGAGTTAATTAGGCTCTGCTAACTGGTTCAATTTAATCTTTCTATAACAATTTTTGAAAGAAAAATAAGGGTTAAGGGTAAGTTTTGAGGGTATTCATACACAAATATGCATTGATATCCAGCAACTTTAATGTGCATTGCATTTTCTATTGAATAAACATATCTGAGCTGGGAGCATTTTTCATAAAGCGATATAAAATCCACAATGTAGTATTGAAACGCGAGATCGAGAATTTTAGATGTGTGTTTTGAATTAAATTCTTTAAAATATGCCGAAATTTAAGCACAAAGAAGATCGAAACATTTCATTTTCTGACGATTCTTGAATATTAAAACCGTATATCTCTCTTTCTCAACAGTAAACAAAAGCGCTCCAATTTTCAAACAACGGATGATTTTAAAATCTGATCTCGATTGAAACGTAGCACGCTTATGTTAGAGCAAAATATAAACACAAAGTATATATATAATACATTTTGCATTTCGATAAATATAATGTGTTTGGTTCCGCTTTTGTTAATAATTCTGGTAACGCTCCAATAAAATGCACTTTGCGAAACACGGCTTTTCGCTCTCGTATTTAAATGATATGCTTCTTTTTTACTAATTTCTATGTTTAGTTTTATGGCAATTTATAACAAAACAAAAATTATTTTTTGTTGTGGCAATTGTTTTTGAATTATGTTATTTATTTTTAACGATCACCGTTTCGCTGTTATATTTTAGTGTTATAATTTGCACGCATTTATACGTTATCTCACTCGCGTAAATTTCAGGATCATTATGTTTTGTAAAATGGTAAAAAAATATAAATGTAAAACCTTCAATGTTACTGGGTAAATGCAAAACTCAATGGCATGCTGTCATTGAGGAAATGCACTTTTGTTGACTGTACTTTTTGGTTATGGCTCTAAAAAAGCAAACAGAAATACATTTCAGTTTCTCAAACACGATAGTTTCTAGACGGTTTCACAAAAATACTAGACATACATTAGCATTCTATAGAAGTTTTGCATTTGATAACACTGTACATGGAGCAGCCAAAAGACTTCAGACTTTAACCGTCTCCCCATTCCAAGTCATTGTCTTCCTTGATGATTCCCATGCTGCCATTTCAGGCTTTAGCGGTAACAACTCTACAGACTGTCTCCGCTGTGAATTACCGGGAGAAGAACGATACTAATAGCACATTGATTCAGGGGCGGAACGAGAAATTACTCAAGGTGTGGACGATTTTGTACCTCCAACAGGGGATAGAATGCGCAAAATCATTTTAAAATTAATTAATATAATCAATTATACCAATTGATGTAATTAATTATTTTATTGATGAGCGATGATTAAAAAGGGCAGGGGGTACACACAGGGGGGTACCACAATACACCCCTTAGAAAAAGGCTGCATAATTTTCATTATACTTTCATAATATATTTTAACAGAGTATAACGGATTTTTGGACTTCGCCCAGGAGGGGCGATCGACCCCACTGCCCTCTCCTTGGATCCGCGCCTGCATTGATTTTGTACTACTTTAATAAAGTCTATTGCATGCTATTGGCTTGTAATCGCCGAAGTCCTTCAGTTACTTCGGAGTATAAATCCGTGACCTTCTCTTTCGGAACTTATGCCCATATTCACCGACTAACTCCACAGCCGGTTTACAGCTAACTCTCAGTCGAGCGCTCAAATGGTATCTGATTCACGGATTACCGGGCCGGAGCTAAACTAGCATTATAGCATTATATCGCAGTTCAAGTCGAGAAACTCAACTTTGTTGCAGAGCTAAGCTCAAAACAACCGAGAATCTCCCGAAAAATTAAGTTCCTCGCATCATCCCTTCCAAGAACTGACTCACCCTTTCTTTACAGACAAAGAAGTATGTGAGGGGGCCGTGGGGGGAAAGCAGATCCATTGTCGGGTTACTTGGAAAGGCGTGAAATAAATAACTTCCATGTGGTGCGCACTTCCAATGCTTTACACTTGACCAATGAGTGTTTCGATTTCAACCGAGCACCGTTAAACCGCGTTGATTGGCAATTGTTCCAGCCTAGGTTGAGTTACCACAGGTTGAGTATTTTTTCTCCCATGTTAACGGAATGAATCTTGGACTGGCCACGTTATTTCACTAATTGTACATTATTAAAGCAATACAGAGTATTAAAATCAACTTCACAAAGTAATGAGCAGTAGACTGCATATGTATTAAAAAATAAAAACTCCTGCAACAAAATAATAAAAGGAATTGAAGAGCTACAAAATAATCAACCCAACATATTCATCCGTTTGAAATAAGACCTCATACACCACAAAGCGATTCAGATTAAATAAATACAAGAATTTCAACCACGTTGAGAAAAACCACGTGAAAACTCTAAATAGAACAATTTCTTAAAATTATGAATTTATTTAGATTATTTCCATACTTAAAAACATCTGTTACTGTTCTTATGTTCTTATTTCGTTAGAATTAAAAAAAAACTGTTCTCATACGCAAGCCTAAATATAATTTTCAGTACATTATTATATATATATGTATACTTTCAAAATTAAAAAAAAAACTTTCTTTCTAAAGCCCAATTCTGATTATTAGATATATTTATTTATGTTTAAATTTTTCAAAATTACTTTAAAAGTTTATCATTTTCAAGCCTACTGTTTACTTTTAGATATTTATTTACTTTTTTTGAACTTTCAAAATTGTAAAAAAGAAAAAAAAGGAAGTTAAATATAGGTATATATAGTCAAATGTTACTAAGAACAATATTGGGAACTATTGTAAACTATTGTAAACTAACTGCTTTTATACTGTATAAGACGGATGTATTTTACCAATTGTAATTCAAAAATTGTGTTGTAAAAAAATAAAAATGAGGGAAACCGCTGTTTTCTGGACCTGAGCCTGGGGCTAGGGTTCAGCAGGACAGTAGGACACTTCAGGAATTTAAAACAGGCTTTAAACGAAATAGGTAGGCCGTTCCTGGAGGTAGTATCTTATAGTATCGATTTTTCCAGCCTGTAGTTGCTGAACTGTCGGTTGAACCGCCGTTCAAAGTTAATGGTGAACGCGGAGGTTAGCATCTCGGCCAACCTCTGAACTAAAAGTATATAGATATTATATGAGGAAGGAATTATGTGGACTCGTTAAATGTTTGTTTTAAATTATGTGGACCTCTGCAAATTTGTTCTATTATTAATAAATAAAAGCTGCTAATCCGATTGTGCAACTGTCAATTGACTAATTGATTGGGCAAAATGGTCCTGTAGCTCGGCCACCAAGTCCACTTAACCTTTTATGCCCATAATTCCTTTTCTGGGGACAGCTGAACGCTCTTATGCCTTAAACCCCCATTGAAATTTTAGAATTTGTCGACAAATTCTCGGCCCGCTGCGAGAGCGGCCAGTGATTGCTGGCGTGTTTCAGAATGTACACTAATCCTTTCTTCCCCGTTCTGTCACATTCATTTACCCTCTGAAGGTCATTCTTTTCAACACTTATTATAAACACATACCATAAACTTTTTTTAAAACTAAATCTTTCTTTGTGTGTTTTTGCAGAATAACTGCATCAGAGAGAGAGCTCCGGTACCCTGTAGCACTTTTGTGTATTAATTCCGACCGTACATACACTGATGAAAAATGTTTCTTGAATCGTGTACTATCGCCTCTTAAATTTTTGAAGTACTTCTTTTATTAAATAGTCGGTGTAATGGAGAATTTTAAGTTAAGAACAATTCATATCCGAATATACCAATTTTCGAATCAAACGGCTTAAAAAAATATGATATTGAAACCCTTACTGAATTGTACCTCGTTCATAAAAACGAATGTAAAATATTTTGTTTTACACTAGCAAATCAGTCAATCAATTTTTCATAAAAATTGGTGATATCATTTTATATACAAAATTAACAAAAATACAAGTTGACTCAAACTCAATGACTCCTACAAGGTGGATAAAAAATACACAACAAAAGTAAAAACTTTCTTTTTCTCAGTATGACAGCTGCTGCTAAAAATCTATTCCAAAACTATGAGAGGTACATCAAATAAAAATTTGAGAAAGAGACTTCAGATACTTGCTATACTAAAAACTTATTTTTATGAAGTTTAACATTATGGTAGATGACATAAAATGGGACATACATAAAAAAATCTTTCATCACACAATGAAGTTTGGCTCAGAAAAGTTTCTGGATGTCGAAAAATAAAGTACAATTCATATCGTTCTTTTTAGTGGCTTCTTTCATGGCTCTGTACATTGAAGTTATAGACAGTGACATTTTTTTAAAGTGCAAGCTTTTTAAATTGTATTGAAAATGCACAAAGTTTTAGAAAAGTTGAACACTTTATCGTTCGAAGATATTTTATTATACGTAATTTCACAATAGTTCTTTCTTTAAAAAATGTAAAGGAAGTTTATAAATCCAAAGAAACTTCTAAATTATTGATGCGATCTAAATCCACGTTATATACATCAATCTGGATTCGAACATGAGCCCTTTTCGTTGCAATACGTGTACCATTACCAAGAGGTAATTTTTCCTGTAACACTATCTTTCTAAAAAAAGGGGTTATTGAATAAATGTGACTTATAATGAATATTCACATTAAACTTAAAAAAAGGAAATTATGCGGTACATATCTCAGCTGACCAACTCTGTCGCTAATGAAAGTAGTCCCTAAATAGAAGAAATTTAAAATTATGTAGAACCATAAAATTATTTATAAAAGTGCACAGAAATATTAAACATAAAATAATGCATCGGAATTGTATAAAAATGAAAAAAGACTTCTATTAAACCCAATAACTTTTGAAGCAAACTTAAAAGATGCATAAAAAGTAAGAATAAACTTTTTTTTTGGATTTTGTTTTGTTTTATTTTTTTGTTTGCCTTAAGGGTTAAAATAAACTGATATATATAACAATTAACTTTCACAATTTATTAAATTGAGCTAAGAAATAATTACTAGATTCTCAACGTTTCCTTGATGAATGTAGACATTTAAAACAATGCTCAATTAATAATGTAAAATCTCCCTCCTTTTCTATCGGATATTTTGGCACAATATTCAGCTGATACGTCTCTTTATACCAAAATAACCCTCATATTGATTATGTCTTCTATTTCTCTCTCTTCTTGCTAAATAGTGCCTTCAGCAGCAGTCGTCTTATTGAAATCTCCCCCTAGAGACGTGCGACAGAGATGTTGTGACGCAGTTAAAAAAAGAAGCTTTCCTACACATGAGACCTGTTTTTCCTTAGCTTGACCGGGGGTAATTTCGTGTTACGTAATTACAAATTTGATTTGCTCTTGTACCTGCATGATGCGTAATTTTGCTCTTCTCAGCTATCTGTTTCATTTCCTCGAGTGTTTTGTATCAAGATGTAACGGGATATAGTTTTGACAAGAAAAGCCTAAACCGAGATATTCACTAAAAAAATCAATTGCTTTTAATACCAATTACATAAATACTTTTTTAAATAGTTAGTTGATTAAAGTAAAGAAAATTGAAATAAGTTTACAGGTTTTTATGTTGTTGTTTTCTCATAGATCACAGATCTTCGAATCGTGGCGCATGTGCCAAATTTGGCGCATTGCATCTTTGTGCCTACTTATTGTTTTGAAACAGATTGGAGACTTTTCAAATAATTTCGCTGTCGGAAATATTTTATTTCTTATAATTTCTGATGCTGCATCAAAAGGAAGCATTAGTACACCCCTGCCATAGATCTAGATTTTAAATGTTATGGGTGGTTACATAACTGCAAAATGACGATAAAGATAATACTTACACTTACTTCGTTAATTAAATTAAACAAAAAAAGTTTGCCTAAATATAATTTAATGTCATTTTTTCTCAAAAATGTCCATTTTTTAAGAGCTCATTTCATCTCTCTTCTGTTCTGATTTCTGTGAAAAAACTCGAGTCTACGTAAAAATAAATACAATTACATCACATAGGTACATAAAGGCAATTTAGATACAGCTAACAACTCCATAAAAATTTGCGTACATGAGCTAATTTTAATAAAAATAAAAATACTAAAGAAATCTGTAAAAATCACCAATTATTTTTGTAAGACATCATAAAGACCAGGAAGAGTAATATGCATTTCGAGTGCATCCTGCAGCATTTTAACAGTTGTTTCTGTTTTACTTTTTCCATGTTGATAAATATCAAATAAAATTATCCTATAAATCCCAGGTTCCTACAATATAGATTTTTATGAACTTTTAAGTCTGAAGGGAACTATTTTCACTTCACAAATTGAATAGCATTTCTACCTGAAAAGAAACTACAGCGATTTCTTGGAATTATTCTTTTGAAATGAATCCACCCTCGGAAATATTTTCGTGGTTGATTGTATGGTTGCTAGGACGTAAAGACACAAGATCCAAAAGAGGATGTCCTGAGCCAGGCGATGTGCAAAATAGCATACGACTCCAAATAAAAGTTAAAACTGTAAAAATAGGTGTATGCTAAACCCATAAAAGCCAAAAATAAAGGTATGATAAAACTGATAAGAAGTAAATAAATTTGTATATGGAATTAAAAGATGTATGAGATGATAAAGATATATCTGGATGGGGTTCCTATCCAGGTACCAGTCATAAACAGGCCATTCATTTCATATCGATAAGTAAAAATTAATTCCCCGTAGGAAGTGGAACAAATTTCGGATGTTTCGGTGAATGTACTATTGCAACGATTTTAAAATTTCTTGCATCATATAGTATTTAATGGTAATAATCTTGGTATTGGCAGCTATATCTAGTTGTATTCATTTTTGTTGTTCTTCAATTTTATATATTCTTTCGTGTAGTTAGCAATCTTTCTTGTACCTGAAACAGTTGTTTCACATTAGCCTCCTGATAATTAATTGCATAAAAGGCCTTTTTATTTCTAACCTCACTTATCGTCTTGTCAACATTATGCCTCCGACTCTTGTTCACCGATATCTGAGATTTTGGTTTCTCACGAATGTACAACTGCAAAAATTACTACGAATTTTTCGGAGCATATATGACAAATGACATTCATTCAATGGACTTCATCGAAAAGACATACTACTTGCCATGGTCAACATCAATTTTTATTTGATATTTTAAGACATTGTTTGGAGAATACATTTCCTAGTTGCTGTTACATACTTTTATTAAATCCTTACTACGTAGAATAAAAATAAAATTAAATTGTTCTAAACGTAAACATGTTACAGAACCATTTTACGCCAGACATGAATTTAATACGGAAAAACTTTATTAATATGAAGTATTATTCCGTTTTAATTGTCAAAATGGTAAACAGGGGCTTTTTGCCGATGAAATGCATGCTAACTGACGCTGATAACTCTGAAAAAGGTATTGTGTTTAGCATGATTAAATATATTTGCCTTTCTCTGAAAATTCCTAAGTATTCTGTGCGTTGGAGAAACTTAATGACATCCTTGTCCCTTGAGTTGATTCTTGAATGATCATCTCACACACTAAAATTTTACTGCGAGATAAATAACTTTCCCCCCCCCCCCTTCAAAAATATGAAGTAGGGGAAAAAAACTGGGATTTCGTTCGATGATAGCTTCTCTGTGCAAGCATATTCTGCAGGTTCTATCCATCAACTACACAGATGCGAGTATTGCCCATATGTCAAGATAAGGTTTCAATCACATTCGCTGCCATATATCAATATGCCTTAAAAGATTGACACTAATGCTAAAATAATTCTCGGGGAAACAAACACTTGAGATTTATCTTGGCGCAAAAAGTCGATTGCGTACATACGTTGGAAAAGGCTGTTTTTTTCCTACATATTTTTTTCTTCTGTCTGTCAAAATTGAAGCAATATGAAGACGATGATTCACCGGAAAACTGATAGGTAATAGTTTTACAAGGACTTATAATTTGAATCCAGGTTTTAATAAAAAAAAATTCGGGATTTCTGTTTGCACATCCCTTAATGCTTAACCCTTTCGATACGAAGGAGTTGGCGTCAGTTATATATTCGTGGTATGAGGAAGTTTTCAGGACTGGTTGCACTGTATGGAAGCGGAAGCCACGAAAACGCGTTTTGCGGCATTCATCGAAAAATCGACAAATTTGCTAACGCAAAAATTACTTTTTACAAAAAGTGGTTATTATATTCTGGAATAGTTGGCAACTATGGTAATCATGCCTACGTAACTTTTAGGTGCAGCAGTGATAGTACCAGAAAATGCTTAGAGGATTCCGGCACTGGGTGGCGGTAGTTCCTAGTGAATATTGGTGGAGGCCGCCAATCAGCGGCAGGAGTACCTAGAGAACCTTTCGTAGCCGCCGCCAGTGGGCGGCAGTAGAGACGAAAGGGATAAATATATTTTTAGAGAGGCAAAATGTCTATGATTTAGACGGAAGTCTGTTTCTTTCAGAAGCTTAAGTGCAGAATGAAGGCATTCCATTCAGCACAGTTTAGACCTGCTGTTAGAAAACCATTTCCAAAGGCAATGCTTAATGTAATTAACTTCTAGTAGCTATTTTACGATACATCTAAAAAATTATACTTTTTTATTAAGTTTTTTTCGCTGAGATTTCTCTGTAGATATAAAAAGGCTCTGAATTCCATTTTATTGCTGAAGTCTTTGAAAAATTTTAAAAAGAAAAATGTAATTGGCACGAGTTTTGGAAAAGTCTGTTGTTTATAAAGCGCAAGAAATAGATTTTATCACAATGAAAGCTATATAGAAGTTTTTGACACACATTTATTCCCTAACATTGATATTTAAATTTAAAACAACATATTTAAAAAGTCAGTTCAGTTTTTTAACAAGAATAATAGCTAGTAAATCATGAAGTTATATTTAAGGTAATCTGAACAATATTAATTAGAATGCATGATATCTGGAAATTAGATTTACCTTGTATATTGGAAATAATACTTTTGTTCTTCTCGAAATTTAAAATCATCATCAAGAAAAAAAATGGAACTGCAGTATTTTTAAATAAACTGTATGTATAAATAACCCTACCTATATTGATTTTTGAGATATTTAACAGTAGGGTGAGCTAAGAGACTTTTTCTTTTGTCGATGACGTGTGGTGCGAAAAGGTGACATTAGTGGAACAAAGTGCACATGAGAAATTTTGGCCAAACACTTTTTTCGGTGCTTTTACAAAATTTGTAAAAAAAAAAAAAAAAAAAAAAAAAAAAAAAAAAAAAAAAAAAAAAAAAATCTGTTTTTGGTTTTGGGTAGTGTGGAAAAGGTGCCATTTTTGGCGGCAAGTAGTCATAAAAATTTTGAAATGTGTAGGATAATTCCTTCATTTGCTCCAAATGCGTAGAAATTTCAGTTTTTTCTTTTTTTATACACTTTTAACATATTTTTTTTAAATGTTCAAATCACATGTTTGCTTTTTTAATCTGACTACTACGTATATGCATACAGACCATCAAATATTCTTCATTTTTATCTAATTTAAATTAATGCTGTGTTATACAGCAGCTTTTTGTTCACATCAATGTTTAAAATATGAAGTACAATGCCAGTAAAAAATTAAAACGTTCTACAGCTCTCAGGTTGTTGTGTGTTCAATAATGGATATGTGGGTTACGGCCAATTATCTACGTTAGGTAAAGTAAGGGGGATGGGATTGCCCTCCGAAAGGGACTTTCTAAGGGGTCCTAACCCGTATTTATGCGAAGTTTCGGAGGAAACTCCGAAAGGTTAGTTTGGTGGACGCGACCTGCTTCCGAACGAGGCATCTTTCGTCTTTCTTCTTACCTGCAGAATGTTTTTTCGCAATGCTTTCCTTCTTCCGAAAGAAAATTCTTTCTTCGAATTTTGGGATTTGTCGTCTTGATTGTAGCTTCACTCTGATGAAAGCATCTCACTTTTGTCAGGGATACATATTTTCATGGCTGTTTCTGTTACTAATTTAATAGTTCTTTACACAGATTGTGTGTGAGTCGGGAAGCAGACTACAGAAAGTTCAGTTTTGTAACCACAAAATCTCGGACATTGCTGGCTTTTTTCCTCTTTGAACCGCGGAATTTTTTTATTCTTTTCCATGCCAATGTTCTGCTATGATGGTTTTCGCCAGTTTTCACTACTAATAATAAATTCTCAGGATGGCCAAAGTATGCATTTGTTTAAACCACTGAATGCACTGTCTTTAACTCATTAAGGATCAAAGTTGAGAACTGTAGTATCTTCCCTAAATGTCTAGGTCCAACTGCGCATCCTGGTTGTTTCTTCACTACGAACTAGACTGGTGTATGGTTACTGGCGTATGCTTACTGACATATGGTTACTTGTATATCGGAATATAGTTTTCAACTCTCAACATTCTACCCTAATAAGTTAAAGACAGTGAATTCAGCGGTTCAGACAAATGCAAACTAGTACCATATTGAGAATTTACTATTAGCAATGACAGCTGACGAAAACTAAGGTAATAGAAGATTAGAATGGAGAATAATTGAAAATTAACGCAATTTAAATAAAAAAGAGGTCAGCAGTGTGCCACAGTTTAAGGTTCTAAAACTGAAAATTAGGGCTACGGAATACCCTGACTACATCAGCTGGGTCCTTCCGATATCAGGGAACCCCCATTAACGAAAAATTTCATCAGAAGAAACTCAAGAAAAAGAATAGCATTATGATCAATTTTAGAGGAAGCTACATTCTGTTTTGCAAGCCACGCACAAACTGTGGAAAAATGGGTTAAAATAGTGAGAGAAGCAGCTATGCAGATATTTGGCCATGACAGAAGAGATGCTTTCATCAGAGCGGAGCTACAATCATTAAAATAATTGCAAAATGCAAATTTAAGAAATATTTTGTGTCTTAAAAAGGTAAAGCATTTTTATAAAGCATTCTACTGGTAGGAAGGGGGGCTGTACAACCATCTCTTGTGGTGAGTTCTGTGCAACGCTTTGAACGCGCAACAAGCTGAGAGCTATAGAAAATGTTTTACTGGCATAGTACCTTATATATGCATCTATGCATTTATATTATTATTTGAAGATAAACAACTCAGAAATAGATTTCAACATTTTGTCATTTTTTTAAATCGTAAAAAAATGCATAGGCTTAATGAAATCGCTTTGCATTTGCAGCAAATGAAGAAATTAGACCAAACACTCCAAATGCATGTCAACTTATTGCCACCAATAGCACTTTTTCCGCCATTCCAAATTTCGTAAAAACATCAAAAAGCTGTATTTCGCTAAAATTTCTACGCGTTTAAGGAAAATCAAGAAATATTCCTGGAAAATTCAAATTTTTAATATGCACTTTGTCCAGACAATGGCACATTTCTGCACTATCTATCATCAAAAACAGAAAAAAGGGGTTTTCGCTCACCCTATTATCCAGGAATTAATTGATTAATAAATTAAAAAAACATAAGAAAACAGAATTTACAAACTTAAATTTTCAGAACTTTCACTTGGAGTTCTCTAAAATAATTTGTACTGATTTTAGTCTATCCTTCTTTTTTTTAGAAATCTTTTAAAAACTATTTTTATAGTTTGTACATTAGTTTATGTGCTATCTTCACGCACACGTATATATGATTCAAAGTATAATGGACAGATTTTAACCAAAGTTGTCTGCCAGTATATTTTTAAGTGTACTGAAATGAAATTTCAATTCATGATCCGTATGTTCGGTTCCATCACGAAAAAGTTTGTATGTTTTGAAGCTCTGTTAGGCATGTTTTAAATTTAGTAGTTGATGATTTTTAATAGTGCATGAAGCATGTTTTCCGCCAAATGTAATGGAATCAGAAAAGACTCTGTTCATGAAACTTAGTGAAATGGTTGCTCATCGTTAAAGCAGACAATTAACCAGTTTGAACCATTGATTAAAAAATAATTTGGAAAACAGAATAAGTTTTTTTTTTCAGTATGAAAACGTTTTACGCATGTTGAAAAGCATTTCGATTTAGATTTGGCACTTACATGAGAAGTTTGATCCCATCCACGGCATTCATTCCAATCGGATTGATTATGATATCATGTATTTTTATCTACGATACGCGCATTTAAACGCAAAGCGTATTTCAAAATAAATAAATAAATAAAAATCAAAAAATGGCATGACATGGAGTGATTTTCATGATGGCTTTTATAACTTACTTAAAAAAGGGAAAATAAAGGGAATTTACTGCATACCATGACATTTACTTTGAATAAAACTGATCTAGCTACATTCTCAAAATAAATACGAAATTCCTTTTGAATAATCTATTAAAATGCATGAATTTATTTTCTAAATCTTGACGAATATTTTGTACATACCAATTATATAGATATATGCAAAATACTTTTTTTTTCAAAATATCGGATATTTCATAATTATTCTGTGTAAGTAATGCTGAAATCTAAAGGAAAATCTAATGTTCGAAGAATCATGCAGTTTACGCATTAATATTCACTGTTCAGAATTTCATGACATAAAAAGAAAATTTTGAAAACCTTGAACAAATGGCACTTTTGCTGCTTTTGTGACGGGAGGTCGTAGAACATTAAGTATTATTTTTGGTTCTAGTGATGAGAAGGACTGGAGATTTTCTATTTAGTCTCATGATTAGAGTGCTAACAATCAAAAATCTGAGGGCGTGTTCCGCGTGATCTCGAAACTATATGTGTCTGCAGTGCCAGTTAGTAAGTGATTGTGTGACAAATATCTGCCACAGAAACTCAATCACTTGATGTGCACTATACGGCAAAGCTCTATCATTCATGAAAACGGTCATGTCCAGATATTTAAGTCCCTGTTAGAATGCTATCGATGGTCAAAATGAAAAACGAATTATTCGTTTAAAGATTTAGTATGTGTTTTCTTATCCACTTAATTCTAGTGCGCCGTATAAAGAAGTTATATAAACAGTCTTTGGTGTATACCAATCTTTGTGATATTGAAAAGTGTTGATATTGATCCAGTTTTACATAATTTTACTGGTGTCGTTAAATTGGCATAATCTGTGTTTTAATATTTTCCAGGTTATGATTGAAATTCTCGTATGTAGTTTAGACATTTAAAATTAAAAATCTTATTACAATCAAAAGTTACTTGTTTCATTGGCTCAGCGAATTCATGAAAATGCACTTCGATGAAAGTAACTTAGCTGCAAACGATATTATTTTGTTGATGAATCACCACACTTTACACCGAGAAAAGTTTGTGGACTTTCTAATAATTTTCCTTAGAAATGAAAAGTGTTTCAGAGATTTTTCATGACGTTAAAGAAGAAAAATCCATTTCTATTAAAGTTAAACACTAGAGTAACAGACTCTGCACTCCAGAAATCGATTATGCACTTTATTTGTCGATTTATCATTTATATTAACTTTATCTTTTTCAAAAGCAATTAATGCATCACTAATTAAATTATTTCGCGCTTTTACTTCTTGAAAAAGTAAAATTAACGAGAAGACATAAAAATTATAAGAACGGGTCTGTATGCATATATTTTACAATAAAAAGAGTTGTTTTTTTCATCTTTTTGCGAGCTCTTAAGATGGGTATTATACGCTGTGTTCTTGGGCCCGCGGGTGCCATAAATACGCAAATCGATTACGCAGAAAATGTTTTATTTTGCCTCAGAGAAGAGGTAAAATATACTTGCATTTGTATGTATGCAAAATTTGTGAAGATGAGTTCTGCATTTCTTTTGTAATTCGGCAACGTCTAAGCCATATGAAGATAAAGAGACTGCCAGGCTTTCCAGTTGTGAAGAAAACATTTTTATCTTGAATCTTCTTTTACCGGTCGAATTAATCGTAATAAATCTAGATTCTCTCAGGGCGTACATTTATGTACGGTATTGGGTGTCTTTAATTTCTTTCTTTTTTTTCTTTTCTTTTTCTATTGAAAGCTTTTGTGGTGGCTGTCCCTTTATAAAGAGATGAATGAAATATGTTAACTCTTTAATACAGCTAAAACTTTCCTTTAAGAGATCTGGTAAAAGTTTCTCATTATGAAAAGTATGAATGCAAATACATCGTAAGTTTAATTTTCAAAATGACTAAAGTTCCCCTGTAAATATTTATAGTTGCGGAAATTTATATCTTTTATAAAGACTATATGGACTAACAGTTAGGCCGTTTAATACTTTGAATAAGGAAAGTTTTCATGCAAAATTTGAAACATGTGCTAAAGTTGGTTTTTATATAGATCTAATGAAATAGGTTAATCAGGTCTATGCTTTTAACTAATAAATGTTCTAATCTATCTTTAACTAATGATAAATTAATAAAAATGAAAAATGGCCCTGTTATCATAAGCTGGAGTGATTTTGCATGATGACTTTTAAAAATTACTTAAAAAATGGAAGAGAAAGGAATTTACAGCAAACCATTATGGTACCAAATGAAATTACAAATGTTTTGAAATTGTAGTATGTAAACCAACAGACTAGTTACAAGATTACAGTGATTTAGGTTTAGTTATCTAGATTTAATACATATTCAATACAAACAAGAGGATACATTTTTTCAAGCATCTCTTTAAAAATGTGAAATTTAAAATATCTCGAAACACAAAAAATGGCGATGATTCAGATGATCTGAAGTAATTGAAGAGAAATTTCCAACAGAGAAGAAAAAAAAAGATAAGATAAATTTTAACATTACAGATTTATTTTACTACTTCAGAAAATGGGATTTTATCTTTCTCTTGACACCATTTCTTGCCTTTTGTGCTTTTTTCTCCATCTATTGACATCCTCGGCAAAGTATAGGACATTATGAAAACAAATGAAATAAACGGCTGTCATTATTTTACGCATCGATCCAGTATGTACGATTCAATGCCAGTCAAAATCATTATTTGGGATAAAATTAAGTTCTGTCTTACGGTAGATTAAACATGCGATTCGAATTACACATACTTGACTGTGATTTTACAGGGTAATCGCAGTTCCATTGCAGATGAAAAGTCATTAGCATTCAATCATTTTAAATAATATTCATGCACTGAAAAATAAAACATATATCAGGGATCCATGTCTTTAAATACCGAAGCTCGTAACTGCCTCAGAGCGAAAACTGAAATCTATATTTTAAATCTCCGCATTCAAAAAATAGTAACAGCAAAGGACATTTTAAAATAAATCATATTTGTTTAATACAGTTATAAATACTGCATCTTGTTAAAATGGCAAATTCCATATTTATCTTTCGCAGTTATTTTCATATAAGTCTTATTTCTTGGATTTTGTTATATTGATGTGTGTACTAGATCGAAGTGTTAAAAAACAATCATTCGTAATACTTTTTTCCCACTAGAGTGGAAAAGTTCTGGAATAGTCTGAAAAAAGCATATGCGAAAAAATTTCAGATTAATCATAGTAATTATCATACAGTTCCATTTTGGGGTCTAAGTAAGAAAAGTAGCCAAAAATGATGTAAATTTTTACATTTCAGTGATTTTTAAAATGTTTTACTTCCCATTCTTGCTAACGTGAAACATTTGAAAGAATGTACATAAAATATGGATGCCAAATTTTAGAGTAATCAATAAATATCATCTGGTTTCAATTTGTGATATAAATATACTAAAATATGCGAAAAATACACAAATTTTTCCTTTACGGCTATTTTTTTTAAATTCCGATTTTCTCTTTTCGCTAGCGTGGAAATATAAGCGAGTTAACCTGCTCACACACACAAACTTATAAAGCAAAAGTAAAGGTCTGAAAAGGAACAGAAAAGTTTAACAAAGAGGAATAAAAATAGTAACACCATTGCAGTAGCTAAAACAACCTTTCGAGCCTTAGTTAACGCTAGCAATAGTATGAGAATATGTGGGAGAGCTGCAGCACCAGTAGCAAGATTTAGGAGTTAGATACATGATGACAAATTCTATTTCTATTGGCAAGAATAAGATAAGAAGGAAAAGAAAGCAATATGGCATGGAAACCCAAGTAAAAGGTGTCAGGCACATTTCCACCGACAATTTGAAAGTCAAAAATATTAAACTTATAGAAAAATATTGAGGAAACGTTGCATAGCCAGAGAACTTGAAAATGCATGGCGCTAATGAAAGAGCTTTGCTACGATTACATAGAGCGCATGTCACCAATTCTTCCGCTAAAGGCATTACTGAAAGTATTACGAAATTTTGCAAAGAAATGTCGCATTGATATCACTTTAATGTTAATATTAGGAGATAATTGAAAGTAGAAAACACGGAAAATAACCTTGTTGTTTTGCTTCATCAAGAACTATTTTGTATGAAATTTTTACATTGATTCGTTTGCCAGCTTCATCTATTTAAGCCACTTCTCCATTTAATGAAGCTCTTTCAATGGTAATACAGATTCTCTAAAATGTAATGTTGTCCAACTAAAACACCGATTTTGAATTAGGAATTTTTAACTGCCGTAGACTTTGAGAAAATGAATAACTTCCACAAACATACTAGAAATCTTCTCATGCCTGCTGGTTGACAACGGCTAACCAAATTTTTCTAGTTTATAATGGTATGCTGGGTCTCTCCAATGAATTAAAAGCTTTATATGAGTTTACTATACCACCTGTTTATGCACCTGGATGGTTCAGAATTAAATCCCAAGCGAAATTGTACAGATAAAGTACGCAATCTTTGGAAAACATTTCAAGGTTCACGTTATCTTACAGACAATCTGAATATAGTAGATCGTGGTATATACTTTTAGTGCTTTCTTTCAATTGGTATGATGCTGAAAAGTTTGTCCTTAAGATTCTGACACTGTTCGTGAACAATAAAAATGAAATATTTCCTAATCTTCTCATGAGACAGCTGTTGTGGAGTTTTAACTATTATTCCATTCTCTCAAACTTTCCAGAACTTTGCAGACCTATTTTTGTTTCCTAAGTTTTATTATTGTGACATATCAACTAGGCTCATACACTGCTGGCCATCGTAAATGCAACACCCTGAAGGAAGCATGCAAATAATATGAAATTTACAACATGCATTAGCTGAGGTGAGATATGCAAATGATTAGAATTTCAGCGCAGACGCACATCAAGCGCGCCTGTGGCGCCACTTCAAAGCGCTATTTAAGGCTTGGAGATTTCGACGGTTTCAAGTACAGCAATTGTGTTTTTCTTGCTTTTTTTTCAAAAAAACGATAAATTATGCCTCGTAGGAAACAACGATCATCTTTTGATCAAGTATCCGAGTTTGACAGAGGAAGGATAGTGGCATACCGAGATTGTGGGTTATCTTTCAGGGAAATCGGTCGTCGTATTGGACGAAACCAAACAACTGTGATGCGGATATGTGATCGTTGGGTGCAGGAGGGTACGACGGACAGACGTGATCGACCGCATCGACCTCAGTGCACCACGTCACGTGATGACAGGCAGATTGTACGCATGGCAGTGACGGACCGCTCAGTCACATCACGAACCATATCACAGCAGATTCAGTCTGTAACGCATCATCCAGTGTCTGCGCGTACCATTCGACGTCGTTTACAGCAGAATGGTCTGTCCGCAAGACGTCCGTTGCTTTGTCTACCTCTGACGCGGAACCACAGACGTCTCCGCCGCCAATGGTGCGATGAAAGAAGGATGTGGACGACAGAATGGAATGAAATTCTCTTTACTGACGAGTCACGCTTCTGTATGCAACACCACGACGGTCGGATTCGAGTCTGGAGACACCGTGGAGAGAGGATGCTGAACAGCTGCATTATGCACCGTCACACTGGTCCTGCACCGGGTATTATGGTATGGGGCGGTATCGGATATCTCTCTCGCACTCCTCTAGTACGCATTGCCGGTACTTTAACCAGCCAGCGCTACATCTCCGAGGTGTTGGAGCCAGTTGTCCTTTCTTACCTTCAGGGCTTGCCAACAGCCATATTTCAGCAGGATAATGCACGGCCACACGTGGCACGCATTGTCCAAGGGTTCTTCGTCAATCACCAGATTGAATTGCTTCCCTGGCCGGCGCGCTCTCCGGATCTTTCGCCGATAGAAAACATGTGGTCCATGGTTGCTCAACGACTGACCCAGAGTTCATCCCCAGCTGTCACACCAGATCAACTTTGGCAACGTGTGGAAGCTGCTTGGTCTGTTGTACCCCAAGAACACATTCAAAGTCTCTTTGAATCAATGCCGAGGCGTGTGGCAGCTGTGATCTCCAACAACGGCGGCTACTCTGGGTACTGATTTTGGCAGGAACCACGCTTCATAGAATGCTGTAAATTTAATCATTTGTTACTTGGTCAACATGTTATCTACACAATAAATTTTGTTGTGATATCTCTTGTTTTTCTTGGTGTTGCAATTTGGGTGGCCAGCAGTGTAGTTCCACGCCAGTTGGAAGTTAAAATCGGAAATATAAAAAAAATAAATGTAAATGGGAAAATTTTCATACTTTTCGTCTATTTTGGCATATGTTTATTCAAGCGGAAGCTGAAGATTTTAATGATTACTCTAAAATCGTATATTTATATTTCTTGTCCTTTCTTCTAACTTTTCCACGTTAGCTGGAATAGAAAATAAGAAAAACGCGCATAAATGTTAAAATTCATAATATTTTCAGCTTAGTTTAAATATTTAGACGTCCGAAAATAGTTATTGGTGATTCTGAAATTTTGTACGTATGCTTCTGAGACTTTATTTCTTGGGAGAAACAATATTTTGTACTTCACATAATGCTATTATATGCTGTTACAGTTGTCTACAGTGGGCTGTTCTAGATGTTAAAACACAGCTTCTTATGTGTATTTTTTGTGCAGTATGAAAACTAATTCCTACTTTCTGAATCAGTACAGGCTTTTAAATAAAATAAGAAAACTGCGAACAGTAGCACAACTCTTCACTTAGTAGGCATCGAAACAAAGAAATATCAGGCTCATCATCACTTCTCAAAAAAGTATCCATTATTTTATATTTTACATATAGGTATTTTAGATTATTACAGCGTAGACCGACCGGTAAGTGAACATATCCAGTGAATAAACAATTTGTATATACTTTTTAAAAATATGGTTTGAAATGTTTCCCAGTCTATGGATTGGTAAAAATAAATTCTTTCCGTGCAACAGAAAGCTATTTCACGCTTTATCGCTTTCTCTGGACGGTAAGCATCTCAACGGAAAATCCGTTTGGGCATGAACTAGTTCCTCTTCGATCTGAAAAGTAAGTGCATGCTACGAATTGACGGAATCATTTATCGCGAGACCAATTTTATGGTGGAAATGTGTTATACAAGTCCTATTATCTGTATTAAAAAATGCTAAATGTTACGAGAGTTTTTCACGCAATCACGTCATTTCAACACTTCAGCAATGCGCAATGTGCATGCGTCCGCACCATCGTTTGTATGCAAGATCACTTTTTTCCGCCAAAACCAGTGGTGCAGCTGCAGAAGAGAGATAGAGATATTTCTGAAAGGAAAGAATTATCAGCCGTCATTTTGCAACAGAATGGCTGTTGTATTGCTTGTAAAACGTGTGTCTAGTGGTTCTATTGCTAACTAGCTGAAAAGACACGCATTGAGTAACACACTTACAATTTTCTTCCTGATTTACTTCGATTTGTCGTGGAGTTTTATGTTTCCTGGGTTCTACATGTAGTGGGAAAAGGGGAGGCAGGATATTGAATATGCCTTGCGACAGCTAACAACCGATTTTGTTTTTGCCATTTTTTACCCCAGGACAACTAAATAGCTTTTTCCCATCACATGCATTTTAACCTTATCGTGGTGGACGGATTTCCGATTACAGTGACATAATTGTTAAATTACTTGGAAATCATAGTTTCTTGCACATTGAACAGTACAGTTGATTTGATATAAATCTCACGCCATAGCCGTAGTATTGCGATTCACACTATCACTTTTAGCTGAACCTAACGTTATGACGCTTAAATCGCCATCTGTTGCAAAAATTTGGAACTACTTTTTTATTTTAACACATGCCATTTTCCCCTTCTTCGAGTATAATTAGTTAAAATTTCAGGTCATTATAACCAGCGGATTTTTCTCACAGCTTTTTGATAAATGAACTTTAGTTTTGATTACCTCGCACATTTTATGTTTTAAGTTTATTATTAAAACATAATGTAACGTTTCCACACATCTTTATTTTATTACCTAAGGAAATATAAACTTCTTCTTAACGTCTTCTAAAGACAAAGCAAAACACCACAAACTATCAAAATTGGAACTACCACATGCATACAAGACATTACTACACAATTTTTCTTTCGCATCGTGAAACAGCATTTGATGCATAAGCCGTCAAATTTCTCTCTATTCCTCCGTGATATCCATCTCCATTTCACAGCAAAAGAGAGGACTTCTTCCTACGCTTATATGCACATGACCAAGATGAAGCCGGGGGACAGATTTTTCTCGGCTGTTTTATGACCTCGTTAGCTGTGTGACATTTTGAACTCTCTTATTTTTGCCATCCCATGAAATAGAAGTTTTTCTGGAAAGAAAAATTCCGCACTTATCGCATAACATCAATTATTCCCCAGATGAGCATTGACTCTAACTCCATTCACCGCAAGAGGGCGTGTCGTATATGATGTGTTATGTGCATACATTGAAAAAACATTCTGAAACACATCCAAGTATTGCTTAACCCTTTAACGCGCAGTGTTCCCGCTCTGGGAATACCAAACTCTGTTTTGACTGTTGCCAGTCACTAAGAATAGATTGGATTTCTATAAAAATAGTTGCGGGTGACATAGCTCCACGAGAATCCTTTACTTTTTAGCACGTCATTTCCCGTAACAAAAATTATCACGATTATTTTTAACAGCACTGACATCTGCTGAAAATGGAAGAATGCGAGAACAGCTGAATAGATTGCCCAATTCTGAAAAAAGGGCAGCCGTTGCCATCGCTCGACTTAACTACCAGCAAGATGGCTGGTTACCGTATGTTTCTGAGATGAACGTTTCGATCGTCCGCCATCTTGCTGGTAGTTAAGTGGAGCGATGGCAATGGCTGCCCTTTTTTCAGCATTGGGAAAGGGTTGCGCCTCAAAATGTTAAGAGTTAAAAACTCCATCAATACGTCTATATAATTTTACACAAAAAAGCCTCTTGTTTTATTTTGACTGATAAAATATTTTTTTTCGGCGGGTGGGAATTTGACGATTAGGCATTGTCCACTACAACTGCCTGAAGGTATTGTCACCATTCCATTATGGGGGCATCCAGTGGGTGGTCAGCGTTACCCTTTATGAAGGGACAAGCTTGATAAAATCTGAAATCTTTGAGCTCTTCTAGAAAACACGTCGAAAGAGAATAAAAATATTTCTGGAATACAATTTTATTTTGTTTGTATTTTGAGAGTCAAAACATCATTGGTGTAAATTAATTACAAATAACAACGAATTCAGAAAACCATCTGCTAAATGCCTAATATTTTTTTATAACACCCGTCAAGAAGTTACTAAATCTGCAGTCCAACTCTAAATGCTTTTATGTTTTATATGGATATACTTATAGCTTTAACATGTATAATGATGGTCTCAGTAATGCTGCAATAGACGCACATGTGGTAAGCAGAAGAATGTAGAAGAATTAACTGTCAAGATTGGGGGGCATTCGTATAAAAGGTTCCTTTAACAAGATAAACTTGTGAATCGTAAAATATTTATTAGGAGCGTAGATTTAGTCGTATGTAATTAAAGCCCGAATTCCAAAAATAAAGCTGTTACTTTTAAGATTAAAATGAACACATCTGCGTATGCACAACTCTTAGACTTAACATTTTTAGAGTTTTAATAATGGTTTTTTGGGTGCAATCAAATAAGGGCAAGTGTACAAATCATAAGTTTGTGAGTTTTAGCCGTATTTGATACTTTTTTTTTCTTCAGCTTAGACTAAGGCTTCGAGACTCAAATTTCTTACTTTCTTTTCTGCGCAAGAACAAAAACTAAACCCATAAATTGTAGAACAAACTGTTCTATTACCTACTCCTTTCTTGCTTCTTCTTTCACTTTTTCTTTTTTTTTTAATTTCTTCTATTTGACCAAAAAAAAAAAAAAAAAGAAAAAAAAAAAATCCTCCAAAATTATTTTTACTGTACATACAGATGAGAACAATATGATTTTCTCAGGGATTTCTCACTTCAACCTTTATACACGAATCTCGAAACAAACTTAAAATATCCGGCAAAGTTAATTCATTTTTAAAACTGATGGAATTGATTTAGTTTAAGCTGAAACTACATTCAAATGTGGAAGAGTGGTACTTCGCCACTGCTGTTTACTTGTTAATATTAGCCAATATTTTGTATGAAAACTTACGATTTTAGTGAGGCTGTAAGAATTTTTTTCCCTGCAGAATCAGAAAATTTCTTGCCATTTAAATTTTGATGGATATCATTTGTTTTCTTTTAACTGTTTTACCCAGCAAACACACCACTGCCCGCAAAATACGGCCGGGTACCCATCGTGCTAGCAAAGTGCCGTATACCGGGAGCAAGGTAGATTGCCATCGTCTGGAAGTCACTGGAGTACCAGTGTCTGAAAAGTGCATATGCGCCAGTACATAACTAGTAACGGCGAACAGCCATGTATCTATGACATGCACAGAAAAGTTTTCGGCGTGGTAGTGCTTAAAATGTACCGGACCAGCACTATTTGGCAGTAATTGGCCCGTATATATTTCGTAGTGTTGGCATAAAATTTCGTTATTTTAATTAAATAATATTGTTTCACATTCATACTGTGTAGAAGTGCTAGGGGATATAAGTTCCGGGCCCCCAAAGGCAGGGTTGCTGTTAAAGTTTTTTCTTGGGGGGGGAGGGGGGAGTTAACATTGTGCTTTCAAATATTTTAGTACTAAAAACTAAAATAATTAATTACATAAAAATGTTTACTACACCGACAGTGAAACCCCCACTCTGTATATGACAGTATATAACCTCCACTATGTACCGAATTATGAATTTTAATCTTAAAATTTTTATAATTTATATTGATTTTTTACAATTTTGCTAAACTTTTCCTGAAAAACATATTTGGAGACTTTTTTCTACGTTTAGCCTCTTTTAAAATTTACTGAATTAGGGTGCATAAATATGTTAAGGCGTATTACACGAAGACCAGGAATTTTATTTTATTTCTTTCTATCTGTTTCAATTACTCTCGAATCGAATGTTTTATTTACGCACCATTTTACGGGGCCTCAAGTATGATACTATAGAAGCAAGAGGTCAATATATCTACCTAGGGTCAACTTACTTCTCACGGCTGCGAGATAAGCAAGAATTGAACTGCTATCGTGGATTTGGCTATATTAATTCAGATTATTTATATGAAGTACAAATGCATTTTTTTTGCATTTGAAGAAAGAAAATAAAAACTTACTTGCATATTTTAATCTGAGATGTGCAAGATATATATATATCTTGCACATCTCAGATTAAAATATGCAAGCAATGCACATAAAATATTACTAAAACGCGAAGTTAATATTAGTGTGTGTGTAGGAGGGGGAGGAAGGTCTCTAGTTAGCTGCTTTGAAAATTGGCGAGTTTCATTAAAAGGGAAGTGGCGAGTTTTCGTGTCCAATAAGTATAGTAACCCACTCTTTTGATGTTTCATTTCGTTTCGCAAATCTTGAAACGTTAAACGGGAGGCCAGTTACATCTGATGAAGTACGGATGAAATAAGCTTTTTAGGATACAATGTTTTTCCGTTCGTTGTTGTAGACTTTCGAGAAGGTTAATTGCTATAGACTAGTGAGATTTCTCTGTTAAGAGCAATAATAATTATAATAACATTTGCTTCTGCAGTGATATCTTGCTGGTTATGGATACAGAAAGTGGATTTTACAGTTTTATAGTTGGATTTTACAGTTTTTAAACAGTCGGGAAAATATGACCGGTAAATGTTTACTTTTACTGTTTTTAATATACACACGGTGTCCACCGGTGACTTTTGCAACTAATTTAAAGATTAGGCGACTTTTTGAACCAAAACACGTCATTTTCATACTATTTTCGAGTTTTGGCTATTTGTACTTTACTCCAGGCGACTAATTTGATAATCTGCTGTTGGTTTTTGTCAACTCCCTTTTTTTAAAGTTGCTATTGAGCTTTCAGCAAACATTCTAATCTGTTTTTTTAATCGTGCTATAAAAATAAATGTATTATATGTTCTGTTATATATATATGAAGTTTTTAAATTTATCATTTTATTCAATCCTTCTTAAATGAAGCAAAATTAAGCATATTTATTTCTTAACTACAAAATCATTCTAAAATGTTACAATTTTGGGAACTAAAATTGAGAAAATGGCTACTAAACTGGTGACTTTTTTTAAGTCGGTGATGTTACTAATGATACTTATTTTAGTGTATAAAAGTACTTTCTTCCATAAAATTTGAACCATGTAGAATACAGTCAGGAGCGTAGCCAGGGGGGGATATTGGGATATATCCCCCCCCCGACAAAATTTTTGGATTAGTGGTCACAAGATTAATGCCGTGCAGAAATTCCGTCTATTTATACACATATAAGTTCGTACTCCCCCCTCCCCCCCCGAAACATTTTCCTGGCTACGCGCCTGTATACAACAGGTATAGATACAGAAAATTTCTTTTCAGAATAGCTAACATTTAAAAAATAATTAATTTGATCTAAACAAAATGTACAATAAAGCAAAATGTTACCCTAAAGTTATGTGTGTAACCATAGTACAATTTTATTTATTATTATTTCCTGTAAGATTTTGATTAGTACATACACACACACATATATATATATCAACCATAAAGTATTATAACTCATTTATAAAATCTCCAACTCTGAAATATTGAAATTAAACTGTTTGTAAACGATTTTATGTTGGTTCTGAAATGTGTTACCGCCTCTCAGATAAAAAATAATCTTTTGCGACTGCAAATTTTTAAGAAAATTGCAGTTTATGATAACTCCACACAATTCACTAATAATAGGCGCACATAATTTGCAAACGACTGACAACG
The DNA here is from genome assembly GCA_038373885.1 of Cheiracanthium punctorium. NCBI lineage: Eukaryota > Metazoa > Arthropoda > Arachnida > Araneae > Cheiracanthiidae > Cheiracanthium > Cheiracanthium punctorium. Next base: position 886,000 of record JAWZYV010008216.1, on the reverse strand, counting down.
GATTTTGCTGTTTTTTTATCTTTCATTTATGTTGCTTTCTGTCTTCCAAAATGTTACCCTTAAGGAATGGTTTGTTTGTTTTTTCTTTTTTTTTTCGGGGTGGGGGTTGATGAATAAGCTTCTACCCGAATCCGCCACTGGCTCGTATTTTAATTATGGCAGCATTACTGTAAATAGGCACTAATCCGGTACCGTGCCATTATATTGTAGTCACTGTTAAGATACCAGGACAGTGCCTTTATTTTTAATAATAGCCGGCACCCGGCCGTTTCATTTTGGGCATTATAAACTTACTGGGCCAGTGCCTTTATTGTGAGTAACGGCCGGCACATGCAGTATGCCAGCAGAGTGCCGTTGCCTTCCCGGGCTTCTGGCAAGGTACTTCTCGGTCGACCACTTTTGGTACGATTTAGTTACTTTTTGCAGTGCCGGGACGGTGCTGGACGTAAAGGCAGAAAGGCATAGGCAAGGTACTCCGCCAGCAGGTGTGTGTTTGCTGGGTAGTTTCTATACATTTTCATTTTATAATCCAAAATTTAACAGCACATTAGAGTACCTTTAAAAAACCCGTATATTGATTTATAAACTCATGTTCTTACATTACTTTTATATATTGTTTCTCTACTTATATACACTGACCAGTAAGAATCTAGAATGAGTTTTTTTTCTCTATTTTTATGACCTTGTTAGATTTGTGACGTTTTGAACTCCCTACTCTTCCGTCGCATGAAATAGCAATTTTCTAGAAGTGGGAATTCCACGATTATCTCAGAAGATCAATTTTCTCTCAGATGTAGATACCTACCTGATCCATTCGCCATCTAAAGGAGAAGGAAGACCGAATCGTTGACAAAATGTTGATGTTTTATATATACGCTATAAAAAATGTTGAAAGGGATAGATGTGAATTTTTATTATGTTCGTAAAATTTCCTTCAACATGACAGATCTTTTTCCCCCCGAAAGATTTGGAGTGACTTTTTATCATGCCATGGTTGTGATAAAGGTTAAGTTGAAGGTTGTGTTGAAGGTTTCCACTCATAATTTTTCGGAAAGTATGAAACGGTTCTTGGTAATAGTAATAGATTTAATGAGCTTTTCCTGAATAGAAGTTGAACGTAAGAAGAAAACAAAACACGTTTCCACTTTTTAGTCAATGAAATAAGTATTATTTCCTAAAATTTACATTCTATTGTACTCCATATTGAAATCGTACTGTGAAATTCAAATAGTTACAGACTGATTACAAAATATATGAAAAGTTTTATCAACAAGTTGCTGAGTCAGTTGAAGATAAAAAAAAAGTTATTAATGCGTTTACCATACCTAATTTTTGAAACTATCGTACAAGTTTTAGTATACAAGATAGAGTGCCTTCATGATTTAATATATTAGCTGCCAGGTGGTGTAGTGGCCTACGAATCATTCTGCCACACCCTGTGTTCCGATTCGATTCCCGGCCTAGGCTTGGGTGTCTATGGTATCCTTGTTAGGGATCATTTTAGCCGCCATTTGTGTGCCCCTTCACAAACGGATCTCAGATTTGGCAATTCCTCCGCCAAGGCATGATATGCCAGTACCGCATCGTTGTAAAAAACAAAACTTACGAACAGTCACTTTCTTTTCCGGAAATTAGAAACTTTGTCACTTTTACTAATAAATTAGTAATAATATACATTTATTACATATACAAATATAAAAATTATTTCTTGAACATATTACTTCGCACCATTATGAAAATATCTATAACACTATGAGCCGTATTCACCAAACTGTGAGTAACCCGTCATAACTCCGAGAACTGGGAAACCTGCGTAGCCGGTTTGTCTCAGAGACAACTAATAAACGGGATTCCCAGGGTTATCTGAACCTGGAGTTGTCTCAACCAGCTTTGAAAGCTGGCCTGTGATTGGTCAGAGTAATGATTCCATGAAGGAGGGAACTAGGTTTAATGTTCACGAGATCAAACCCAGCTCCCAGCACACACATTTTCTTCATGATATTTAATTTGTTTAATGCAAACTGCGCATTAAACTGTGACAATTCATTTAAATTTATTGTAAAAAAATATACTTATTAAACATTTAATACAAAATTACATCCAATATTTTTAAAAAATAAAATTTCCTGTCTGTACTCTTTTCAAATTTAAGAATTTTCATATGTTTTGAATGTTTCATATTTTTATGTGCTAAGTCAATGCTTAGCACATAAATATCAAGCAAAAATATTTAACCCATCAACAAGATTTTATTATTTTTTTTTCAATCCTTTACACCTAAAAATATTTTTCTCCCGTCTCCTCTTACAAAAAAAAAAAAAAAAAAACAGTGCTATGGCCAAATCGCCCGTAATCTGTGGAATAAATAGCCTCACCATGGCACAGTGGTTCCCTAATAGCACAGCAGTCCCCTGTGACTGAAATGCGACTACACAATTCTGTCACAATAGAGTTACAAACAGTCGCCGCGACTCCGCAGCAAAGTCACGCCAGAGTCCCTTTGTCCTCTCGCTGTGTAGTCGCATTGCGACCGTTCAGATAAGTCACGATGAGACAGTTTTGCGACAGCGAAAAAATTCGGAGAAAAAGAGTTACCGAAAATTTACACCAGATGGCAGCACCAAACTCTCAGGCAAGAAGAAATTGAGGTCCAGAATCGAACCAAGGATCTACCGGTTATTAGCCCAGCATCTTACCGCAACGCTGTGATTACCGTGCTCGGGAACCTTTAAAAGTAAACTGACGGCTGCAAAAGCTAGTTCTGACGGCTTCTTTTGGAAATTTAAAATTTTTCTGTGAGTATTTTATGAATAAGTTTTATATATAAATATATGTATTTATTTTTAAATAATATAAAAAATATCATTATTTTCAGGAGACAATGTGCTGTTTTATTTAGGTATTCATCCGAAAAAACTAATGATTTATTGAAATTTTTTATTCGGTTATGAAATAAATTTGTAATGTGCGACATTTGAGGTTTGATATATATTAAGGTATGAGGGATAAGATTTATATTTTTGCTATATTTTGCCTAAAAGGGATTTCATATAAAAATAAGTAAAATTAATTGGAAAAACATGCATTAGATAAAATAAATAAAGTATTTTTGACGTAGACCCATAGTTTTATCTCAAATTTTTCGTAGTGGAACTTTCAAACATACCAGAGACGTATTTAAAGGGGGAGGGGATCTGAAAACTTAAAGCAATTATTAAAAAACAGCAATTTTGAGACATTTGTATTTACTCTAGTGACAATAAGGTTGAAGATACCGGATAGTCCCTCCCCCCATCCGAAATTTAAACCTTATACATACGCTATCGAAACATATATGCCATGGGGATGGATATGAAAGAAATTGTTAATTTTACTCACAGATACTTAGTTTTCACTTGTGATTAGAACTCTTAACTCTACTATTTTTAAGAATAATATTTTTTTTTATAAATAATATTGCCTTGTTTAAACGAAATAATTTAAAAGTTAATAAATTAAACTAAATTCCATTACTACATAACTGCGAGGTTTTATTGAATTACTGTTTTCGGATTTATTTATTAAATGTTTCAGGAAAGAAATTGTCACAAAATATTAGAAAAAAATAAGTATGTATCCAAAGTCGCAAAAGCGGCCAGTGTGACGTCATTTTGAAGTCCAAAAAAATCAGTAGTCGCAAAATAGTCACACAGTGACTTCACAGTGGAGTTACTGAGCAACCGATCACATACTAGTCACGTGGTGACTTCACAGTGGAGTCACTTAGCGACCGATCACATGCTAGTCACATGGTGACTTCACGGCGACGTCACCTGGTGACTGGTCACAAATAAACTTCACAGTGACCACACAGTAGAGTCACATCAATCACAAGTCACAGTGTGAGTAGTATGTGACAGTCCTGTGACAATTGTGACCCTCTGTGACGTCACAGCGACTCTTTTGTGACCATCTGTGCTATTAGGGTTATGCCACTGGAAATGGTAGACGGGCGAAGTGTGAAGGTCCCGGGTTCGGGTCCTATCGCGCGCCCGTCGACCTAACCGTTCGGAGTTTCCGTGGTTTTCTACGAAACTTAAGCGTAAATACGGGTTAGGACCCCTTTGAAAGACTCCCACGGAGGCACCCCACCTATCGGCCTAGAGCCCACGCGTAGCTAATCGGCCGTAATCCCACAAACCAAACCAAAACTGTAGAGAAAAGAAAATAAATAGGAAAGATCAGAATTTATTTATTTATTTTCAACATAAAAATCTTATAAATAAAAATGAAATTCTGTTTGTTTGTTTGTTTGTTTGTGGATTTGAGTTGTATACAAATCCACAAAAATGGACCCATCAGCCTGAAATTTTGCACAGATATGTAAAATAATATAGAATAAATCATAGTCCACTTTAAAACTTTGAAAGTCCACCCGTTCCCGGAATTTAAGAGATTTTTTATGTTCTCCACGCAAAAAGCTTTCCGTAATTGTAACCCCTGTAGTGAAAAAAGTGTGAAATAAGGATCGTGGTTGCCATGTGTGGCGATTTTGCCGAATAAGATATTTTAAATTCTCAAAGTAAAAATAAAAGAATAATAATGATTTTTTTTGTTAGTTTATATTTGTAAGATTATTAATTTTTTATTAAATATCGTGTGCATGGGAAATCGGAGCAGGAATGAAATGTTTTATACGCAAAACAATAAGAATTGAAGATTTCCGAGGCTAATATGTAATTTTTTTTAGTTTGGCGAAAAAATAAAATGGCTCAAATGCTGATTTTGAGAAAGTGAGTTCTAGCGGTTTGCACAGTTTTCGGCTTGGCGCAATTTATTGAGAGCTTAAGGAAATAGATTTTTGAAAGCAAGTACAAAGGTTTTATTAGAATACAGCGTTAAATTTTAATGATCCGTGAAGAAATAATGCAGTTATTAAGGGATTTCAAGCGATCTATCTTCAGAATTCTTGCCAATTGAGTACATTGATTTAAGTTGGGGGAATTCCGCCAAATTTCAGAAAATTGAAATCTTCTCATTTAGTACATCGGAGTAACGATGAATAAAACACGTTATAGTTGATAATTTAAAAAAAATTCGGCTGTATTAAGGGATTCCCCTTTTTAAATAAACCAAAATTTTGGCGGCCGATACAATTCCCATATTGATTGCTGCTAAGTCAATGCTTCGAATGATTTCCTGAAAAAACTCTTGCAAAATGGCGTATGTTGGCACTTTGGCGAGGCTTAGATTTGAAACTGGATTTAATTTGAGACTGGGATATATAATGACACTGGTTATCGATAAAAATGAATGTTGGTATGTGTGTATGAGGTTGAAAAATTCCAGCACCGTTGCACCATGAAATTTGGTTCACCTAAGTCTTTTATCATTGAGAAGCTTTTTATGGTATCCGTTTTCCTCTAACTTGCCACTAGGTGGCGCAGCAGAACGTCGAATTCTATTCTGTTTAGCCGTTTACTATGCGAATATCGTCCAACCGATTTCGATGAAATTTGGTACACACGGATATTAGAACACAGAGAATATTTTTCAGTATCCATTTTGCTGTAACTTGCCGCTAAATGGCGCTGCAACGCATCAACTTCTATACCGTTCGACCGATCGGCATAAAATTTCTTATACTCACACATTTGAGCACGAAGAACATATTCTAACTGCGTTCCTTTTGATGTTACTCGCCACTAGATGACACTGCAATGCATTATTGTTTTAACTCGCCACTAGATGACGCTGCAGCAAATTCTTGACCATTCAAACGGTCGCTATGAAAATCAGTATACATAGCTATTTGAACAATGAGAATATTTTGGCGTTATCCATTTTGCTATATCTCGCCACTTGACGGCACTGTAGCAAATCATTACTTTAATTAACCACTAGATCGCGCTGCAGTGTATCACTTCTTGACTGTGCAACCGATCGCTATGAAAATAGGTATACATAGATATTTGAACACGGGGAAGAATTTGGCGCTATCCATTTTCCTATAAAATTTGCCACTAGTTGTCGCGTCGTCAGGGCTGTCTAGTCGATCGTCCTGAAATTTCGTATTCATCGATATCTGAATGCGAAGAATATTTCCGCCGTATCCGTTTTGCTAAAACTCTCCACTAGATTGCGCTACGCCGCATGGCCTTCTGCAACGTACAAACGATTGCCTTGAAATTCGGTATGCATGGTTATTGAACACAATATAAAGCGATATCCATTTTGCTATATCTCTTTATTACAATAAATAGTAATCCCCACAAATCGTAATATAAAAAAGTCCATTCATTCCCGTGCGAAGAACGGGTACTTCAGCTAGTAATTAAATAAAAAAATAAGCATTAAATCAGAAAAAGAGAGGGAATGGAAAAAGTAACGTCAAACAAGCAAACCAAGATAAATCCGATAGATGGAACCTGCAGTCTCTACAGAAATAAATGTAGTCATTCTACAGAGTTTTTGAAGCCATTGTACAAAGATTTCTTCTCGCATTTATCTACTTTAAAGCTTGCTGGGTGGTTTCCACGGCAGTTTCCGTCTCTCAAAGCACAAAATATTTAAGTATTTGCAAATTTTCGAGATTTTTCAAATATATAAAATCAACCCTCGAATGCGCCATGTTTACAAACCCGAGTGAACCCTGCGAAATTGCGGGGTTAGAATTTGCACCTGGAGTCAGGGTCAAATCTTAGGTTTACCCTTGGATTTGGCGTCGTGAATACCATTTTCTCACTAACCCTGGAAGTGGCTCGCTTTGCTTGGTTAACTCCAGGGTTTAAAGTTTGTAGAATGCGGCTGCTAAAGGTCTTTGATATTAAAAGGGGCATATCAGATAAATTTCTACAGAGAAATAGCAAACCAAGCGATAAATTATCCCAAGTGAAACTGTTTCATGTGTATCACATATTACTATACTGTTCTTCTTTCTTTTAGTGAAACAGGCATTTGATGTATAGTTTTTTAAATGGCTTCAATTTCTCCTTTATCTTCCGCTTCGTCAGAAAAAAAATTCTTTCCTTACTCTTATGTATCTGACCAAAGGTGACTGATTTTTCTCTCCACTTTGATGACTTCGTTAGCTTTGTGGCATTTTAAACTCGATACTTTAACCTATTCCATGAAATAAACATTTTCTGGTATACGAATTTTCATACTTAAAAGATCGATTGTGTTACATAAATAGACAGACATTTCCTCCATTTGCCATCTGAAGGACGAACATATATTCATGTCGAACTGTTGTGACGTGTTGCGTGTGCATGTATTCAAGAAGTACTGAAAGGAACTGATATGTTCTGTCTTGTTTTCATGCATTATGGGGGCTTCAGCATCTCTGTTTTATAGTATTTTGTACCAACGCCAAATTCTGATTAGATCGATAGCGGCAGTACCTGCCAAGTGTGTTCATTTCTACCACAGACTCCAGAACAGTTCATTTCTACCTCATTAAAGAGCCGATAGATGGCAGCACTACCGATCGTTAGACGGACTTTGCTTGGTCCCAAGATCGAACTCAGAACCTTTCTGCTGCGAGACCGACGCCTCTCCCTACTGGGCTACCGCGGCCCCTAATTGTTGTGTTACTGCAATGCGGATAAGCAGTGCCTTTAGTTAATTTTTTTTTCTTATATTGCGCTGGTGGATAAATGTAAATTACACCAAAGCATATCGTTTATCTGCATTGAGAATATAGGTGGCATCTGCAATGTAGCTGATGTGGGCTGTTCCGAAATCCTATATTTCTGATATATTTAAGAAAGAATGCAGATATTTCCATGTAAATATTCTTTTATTGTGAAATGATTAGAAGTCACTTTTTATTCTGTTAAGACAGGCCTCGAAGTAGGTCTTATTTTTTAAAAATTCCTATTAATGGTTTAATAGGCGAAACCTTAACATCTGAAAGAACTTTAACAACTGTTGAAGCAGCAGAACATTTTACTCTATTATTTATAGAGGTAGGAATTTTAAAAAAATAGGACCGACTGCGAGGCCAGTTAAGATCACAGCTTTTGTTTCCTGTTCACTTTTGTTAGTCCCCAGTGCCAGTCTGTGTGTTGACTTCTATTGCTGCTGAAAAAGATCGAAGCTTTTTCGATCGAAGCACGTGTACACGTGTACAGTTTAATAAATGCCTTTTATGTGTGTTATTTTACAAAGTTTTAATAATTTTATCTGTTAGGCTCAGTTTATTACTGACAATTTTCCCTCAAAAAGCAGTAAGTTGGTTGTTTACGAAATAGCACTTGTAAAAATCTTTTTTAAATGCTTTCATACAATTATTGTGACTAAGATTACTATATTATCTTTTGAAATGATTTCGCTGTTGTAGTCACTGTAACATAGCTTTTTGTAACACGCGTATCAGTGCCGGTTACTGTGAAATCATTATCGTGATGATTGTTATCTATTTCAAGTAGATATATTTATATACATATATATATATAATGCACATATCACTTTTTTACAAACATATTGAACTAATTGTACTTTTATTTGAAAAGTCTTATTAATTACATGTTCTACAACATTTTTATCGCCAAATAAAAAATATGTCAGCACCAAAAGGTGGTTAGAAAAAAATCCTCAACTTAAAATATAATGCCAGAAACCTTTAACGCAGGAAGAATGCTACAATATCCATAGAAGAGATTACTACCTTCTTCATTAGTTACCCAGAAACAACCATTTGATGCAGATGCATAAAGCATAATTTTTGTTTTCTTCCTTCATAGCATCAATTTTCTGCTACATGCGCTGCACTAGAGAAGTTTTCTTATCATCTTTTGTGCATCTGACCAAGCAGCGGCCGTAGACAGATTTTTCTGCTTTCTTTTATGACCTCGTTAGCTATGTGTCATTTTGAACTCCCCCACTTTTCCAACCCATGAAATGGACTTTTTTCTGGGGAGAAGAGAAATTCCGCACTTATCTAAGAAGATCAGTTGCGTCTCTGATGGCGGAATCGGCATCTGCTCCATTCGCCGTGTGAAAGAGCATCGCGTAACTGGGTCGTTGAAGTATGGAGGTGGAAGTGTGGATGTTTTATGTGTATATATTAAAAAAAAAAAAAAAAACGCTGAAAGGAGATTTTCACGTCACTTTGATTTGAATAAGCAGTAGCTTTTAGATTTAAAGATATTTCTGTAGAAACATATGCATGCTATATGTCAAACGCAATGATATAAACGGCATAGTATGTATTTTTATTCATTTATTTTATTTATTTATTTTTTTTTTGTTGGGGGGGGGAAGAGTTTCAGACATTTCTTTTTACTGTCTACCTAGGAGTAGGAGGGGATTGCTTCGATTGGAGGATTTTCTCCGATCAAACCGAAAAGTGGTTCTGACGAATTAACTGATTTACATGGAAAAAAATTGCGAACATTGATTTTTTTGCACGGGGAAACTTAATTTTAGACTTCTAACCCTTAAAAGAAAAAAAATTCTCGCTTTCCATGTTCGTGCGATATCGTTATGTTGTGTAAGAGTACTATTTATATTTATAACTTACCAACAAGTTTTAGAGGTGTTTATGATTTCGGTTTGTTTGTTCGTTCTGTTGTCCACCCGTCCAGTGTTTTAACTATCGTAAATATACATTGATTTGTGCTAAATTTATATGTTTTTTCTATGTAAAGTCCCATATACCAATACACGGCACTCTCTGGCCAGTCATTCTTGAAAACGTATTTTAGAGATATTCGGTGTGTTGAAGGAAAACAAAGTTCGCATACATATTATTAAGGCTCTCAAAATGATGATCTTCATTAGAAATAGTGTCTTTATTACTAATAGTTGTACAGGAATATTCAAAAGAATTCCAGTACATTATAATCTGTGGCATTTGAGAAACACTAATACATTTCTAGAACAAGACAGCGAGTATAAAATTTTTATATTTTTCAGTTGAACGACGGGAAAAAATTCAGCCAAAATCTCTCACCAGATTTAAGGAAAGTACATCGCCAAATTTTACGCAAAAATATTGTTGTGTTGGAAAATGTTTTATAATCGATTCGTTTGGCATGATTTGTCTTTCTTGCTTATTTTAAATTATTAAAAAGTCAGCGTGACCTGGTATGAGGAAAAGGAATTATTTCACCTTTCTTAGTTTGCTTCTCTGTTTAAGTATGTTTTATTTTAACCTGCAGTTTATGGAAAACATACATTTTTTTAATACTGTATCGGTGTTACGATATTTGATTTATATCGATGATTTTCGATAAATCGCAGCATCGTCCAACTCTGATATATAAATATAATCACTAATATTAAAAAATTACCAATGAATAAGCTTCATATTTATGTAGAAACCTTTGTGTTCAATGTCACCTGTAGACATTCAAGTGTCAATAATTAGAAAAGTTTTACTTTCTCACACACATACGGACATTTTGTACTAAAGGAAAACTTGTCAGCAATAAAAAAAACAAAAGATATTGCTTCCGCACGATCTCTGTTTTTTCTGTTTACTCTTATTTATCCGAGACTGAGGCATAGTGGATGCTCTGCGAGTATTTTCTTTTTTTATATTTTTTTTTTACTGTAATTAAGGAGATACATAAATCAAACAATGTCATCCCTGATTTTCCTTTTTCTTTTGACAATCCAGAATATTAGCTTCATTCATATTGTTTTTTCCCCCTTCATATTCTGTTAGTATATTTTATTTCTTCTATTTGCTTAGTAGCTTTCTAATATTATCATTACTATCAGATAGATTTAGCGCAGTGATTGCAGAGACATTTCCAAGAAAGAATGGAAATGGAAGACATGATTGCTTGTTTTACTGTATTCTTTTGGTATTGATGGAAAAAAAGTTTTATTTTCGTGTTCATTAACGAAACTTCAACTTAAGATCTCCTTAATTTTTATGATCAATGTCTGTATGCACGAAAGATATACTTTTATTTATCACTTAAAAATTATCAGCGTACTTGTGCATGTTTAAGCTAATTTTATGAGAGCCTTGATTCATAGAGTTTAAAAAGAATTGTCAAATGGAGTAAAGAATATACCTAAATACTTTTTAGCTGCTGAACAGTGCTGGCTGGGATAGCGATAGCTGAATTTAATGAAAATACTGGGTGTCAAATAAGTACTGTACACACTCTGCACAGCGAGATACCTCGTCGGAATTCATAAAAATGCTCAAAGAACTGTACTTCTATCATCCATAGTTTTCGAAAAAAGTTCTAGAAAAAAGGCGGGACGTCATATCTGGTGTACAAGGAACAAATCTTTACTGCAAACAAGTACAGTCAATCTGCCTTAATGAAATAGAAAATTTCTTAAATTTAATCCAATTAAAATCTAATTAAGATGATTTTTAAAATACCGATGTTTCTGAAAATCCCGATGTTCATGATTCAATTAAGGTTTCTCGTATCGTACACCTGAAGTATCGTCATACATTTTCTAGAGCATTTTTCGACAACACTTTGTCTCAAAAGTATAGTTCTTCGAGCATTTTATGTGTTCTAAATGAGGAATTTGCAGAATTTCATTGATATTGCTGGGACATCCTGTACAGTGTGCCCATAGTTAAAACGAAGGCGTATGTTTAATCCCTTGCCAGACTTTTACAGTTATTCGTTCGCAGTTTGATTACTTTAATTTTATTGGTTTAAATTTTATGGTTGCTCTGTATTTGGCGTTGATTACCTCGACCAAGTTTTTGTTCTCGCCAATGAGAATTTCAGTGTTGCCACAACTTTTAAGTCATTCTTGCTTAATTCTACTGTCCTAGCAACATGTATTGTTTATCTGACCACCACCAGCCTTTATTTTTAAGATGTTTATTTTTCAGTAGCTCTTTTAAATAAACTGTTTTTTTTTTTTTTTTTTTTTTTTAAGTACCGTACGTCTTGATTTCTTACAACTGAAATGTGTAATTTAATGAACCTGTAGTTTTTGCCGCCTCGTCGCTAAATATTTTACAAAATTTAAATAGACCAAGTGAAGTTTACATTATAGCCTATGCGGAATATTTATGTATCATCATTTCTTATATTTGACAACCTACTTTTATAATACAATAAAACCTTTCTTAACTATGAAAATTGTTGTATAAATGCTTTTCAACGGCGGTACAGTGACCATTTAAAAAAAGTATATTTGTATGCGTTGTAAAAGTATGTTTGCATATTTATTGATGTATTAAGATTGTAATTTAATTGGTAAGTTGTTAAAGTAGTCGTGTAAAATAAATATTGCAATTACATTACTTCTTTTCTAGTAATTATGGATTTTACTTTAAAAAAAATTAAATAAACAGGTTTTTTTGTTTGTTTGTGTGTGTGATTGAATATTTTCCAAATTATACATTTTGGAAATTTTCCGTAAAAGAGCTTTTTCTTTAAAAAAAAAGGGGAATAAAAGGGAGTTTCAGCGTTTCCTTGCAATTCAATAGATTTAACATACATGGTGGTTATAACTAAAGTTCTATTTTGGAACACTGCACTGGAAGGAAAACTGCTGGACCAAATACTTTCAAACTTGGTAATCGTGTAAAGTAAGTCTTGGAAATTTATCATCCGCTAACAGAAAAGTTCAAACTCTCACCACCAGGGGGAAAATGACAGTGTACGCAATATCGGTAAACGTAATAAGACATGAAGACATCGGTTAAAAATGTTTGTAATCATTCTCAAAACGAAACTGGGTGTGGGGTTATCTCAAAAGCCTTGCTTATGGTGATAGTTTAAAGAATTTGGTGGAACTGAAAAGTGCGATACACCGACATGTCTGTAACATTTTACGCTAACAAGAGCTGCTAATGAGAATGCCGTAATTACATTGAAATTGCTTTCGGACAGAGGTGGACGCCACATTGAACATGCTTTGCAAAACGTTTCAAAAACGATTACGAACATTTGTAACCGATGTCTTCATGTCTTATTTCGTTTGAGAATATTGCATACACCACTATTTTCCCCCTGGTGGTGAATTTTTGAACTGTTTTGTTTCCGTGAGTAATAAATTCCCATTGCCACCTTTACACGATTATCAAGTTTGATAGCATTATAAACTTCATGCATAAATAAGAATACAGTTTATATTTAAAACACAACTTTTAGTTTAGACTTTTAAACTTCAGTGGAATTTAAGTTTGCTGAAATTGAATATAATAGTGATAAGCGAAATTAGTTATTATTACTTTATATAATATTCTTATGACTTTTACATGGTCTTTTTTCTTTGGCCTTTCTTTAATATTTAAAAATTAAAAAAATAATTCTTTTTGCAAGTTTCCTTTTTCACTCTGTCACATCCCCTGTTATTTTAGCTCACTATGTTATTTCGCTCCTCCACCCTTTTTATAAATGTATGTCTTTAAATGGTGTTATTATTATTATTATTATTATCATTATTGTTATTTTAATATTTTTGTTTACTTTCGTAATTGTCTGTTTGCTGGGGAATGTTTTTCTTCTAATGAAGGGAAAACAGAGTTTAATTTTTAAATTAATTTAAAAATTGGTATTCTTTTAATATGCTTAAAAACAACACATAACTGTGTGTTAATTCCATGTGAAAAATAAGTATTAATATCAAAAATAAATATAAAAAGACAACATATACCCTTTTATTTGATATTCAAGAAAATATTATTTTGAAGTCCTAGCATATGTATTGAAAATGCCGTTTGAAATGGGTGTTCTTTTATTCTCCAAATGTCATTTAATGTAGCTACGGGAAATGGATGAACAAAAATGACACCATAAAGAACATTAAATAGTTTTGATTCTTTGCCAAGATGTTTGTCTGTAAGGATGCAATGTGTTTAAATCTGTCGCCTAAAAACATTTCTTTTCTCCAATTTAATTATTTTATGGTTAGGACGTTTTATTGAAAAGAAATTATTTTACAGTGTTTTTACCTGACCATTAGTGAAACATGTGTAATTATATAGTTTATATCGCAATAACTTATTGAAGATATTTCTTCTTTATATATATATATATATATATATATATATAAACACCCTTGTTTTAAAGAATAAGGCATTATTTCTAGTATTATTAGATTTTTATTAAAAGTAATTTGAAATTATTTAAAATACTAGCCACCTTCGGCGAAAAGTTTTGGCCGTCGATGGCCGCTTTGCGGCCAAAATGTGTAACCTAGACTACATGGGCTGCTTCGCTACAGGCTTGTGCAACCTATGGCACACGGGTCTCTTCGAGACCGCAATTTGCAACCTACGGGCCGTCCGCCTTCGGCAACGAGCTGATCCGACTGCTTCACGTCCTGCCTATGCAACGTACGGCACGCTTTTACACGTGAGCGGCCGCATCCGGCGACCAGATGGTCCGCCGATGTCCTCTTCGGAACCAAAAAATGCAACCAACGGGCAACCCGCCTTCGGCAAATACCTGGTCTGCCAACGGGCCGCTTCGAAAAAGAAAAATGTGCAACCTACGGGCCGATAGCCTTCGGCGACCAGTTGAATGAAAGCTCCGTAATCGTATATATTTTTTTTAAATTCAATATGCCGCTCGCGGGGGCCGCGTGCAACGACCGCACCTGATACATATTGCCTTCTACATGTCTGTGTTCTAACAGTCATTTATCGCTAATACCTATGCATCTACTAAAAACAGAGTCCAGCCGTCTATATTATAACCAGTCTTCCTGCCGCAACGCGAACGCAGAAGTGTCAGTCAACTGTGTCGGCCTAATAACTACGCCTGTATGGTTTTATTTTTTCAAAATTGGAGTCGTGTTTCAACAACTCAACACTGAACTCTAGAAATTCAATAGAAAGAAATTCTAAAGTTCAGAGTTCATTTGTTCAAACACGACGCCAATTTTTAAAAAATAAAATCATAGACACAGGCGCGTAGCCTGAAGGGGCTGCAGACTCCCCTCCCCCGAAATGAAATCCTGTCTACGCTACTGCATAGTCGCGTAGTTTTTAGACTGACTGACACAGTTAACAGAGGCACGAAGTCTACCTTACTGGTCGGCAATTTTTTAAGCGAATTTTCACGGGTCAGCGATGCTGGACTGCCTGCCGGCTGGTAATTATAGATTTACGACAAAAACAAAATAACCGACACCAAATTAACCTAAATAAAAGCTATGATCCAACAACGTTGAAATCAAAAATCTATTAAAATAAGTTTTCACAAAAACACTACATTTAAACACCTTAACGTTTTTAAACACTGCGATTTTTCAACTGAAGAGAGCCAATGGCAACTTTTTAAGAAGTTAAAAAAAAACTCCCACAACAATGAATTCAAAATTAAACAAACAATTATGGATTTACGACAAAAACAAAAGAAATGTCCCAAAACAATCTAAATAAAAGTTACGATCCAACAACCTTCAAATCAAAATCCATTCGGCTAAACGAATTCAAAATTAAAAAATACTTATGACAACGACAACTTATGACACGTAACTTTTCACGTAATGTTACGTTGACAACTTATGACAGTGTAACTTTTATTTCAACCGCTGTCCCACAAGAATCGAAATAAAAGTTACGATCCAACAACGTTGAAATCAAAATCCATCCGGTTAAACGAATTCAAAATAAACGCTTACAACAGAAACAAAATAAATCTCACCAAAGCAACCTGAAACACTCAAACACTTTAAAAATACGATTTCACAAATGTCTCGCCTTAAAAACGCTCCGGTGAGAGCAATGGGAAAAAAAAAAAAAAAAAAAAAGACTTCCAAAAACTGCAACAATATACGTTCTCATATCAAAGTGCTGCCAATTTCTAAAAAAGAATTCTGAATAAATTTGCCCAAAATCTATCATTTTGTTCCAGTTAAATAGAACTTTCTTATTAAATAAAACTGTTCTTGCATTTCTTGTCATGAAAAACTAGTATGACGTCTCTATGACGTCATCTAATCGATCTACGCGAGGGATTATGTGCCGTGATTATTTTTCAAAGAATCAAGGAATGAATCAAGTCGCTTCTGTGTATATTGTTTGGTTGTTTACTTTTTCAGGCGTGATATCTCGCTAGATATTTAGAGTTTAAAATAGCTGCAAGTTTGAAAAAGGTTAATTTTTTAGAGATCTTTCGAACTGTATAAGAAGTTTTTACTTTTAGTTAGAGATAAAAATGTCGTTTTTATCCAAATTTCAACATGGCGACAGATGCACCGGAGCGATGAGTCAATCCTGGAATCGTTACATACAACGGCTTTTATTATTTAGATTTGTATTTCTTTAATACACAATAAAATTCAATAATAATTGTAATAATAAAAATAATAATGATATCATTAATTATATTTTTTATTACAAAGATATCTTAAAATGATGTAATATGAGCAACCGTTGAACAAGGTAATGTTTAAACTCGTAATCGACTCACCAGTGGTGCTGTTAAAATCTCTGATGGGTTTCGCTAATTTAATATTTATAATTTACAATTTTCAGGGCAAAAAAGAAAAGTTTTACTGAGCTTTAAATGAGAGGGTAAAAGCAATGTTTTTTTGCAATCGAAATTAAAAATAAATTAGGAAAAATTATGAGTGAATCGAAAAAGCTGATTTAGATGCTATTCTGCGAACCTATTTTTATAAACGACTTTCAGGGCAACCTGCCAGTGGTAAAGCATGGGAATTTGTATAAACAGCGTTATTTATGTTTTTATGGCTAAATAAGGATTCAAAAAAAATGTAACGTTCATTGAGAAGACTGGTTTGTAAAAATGGTTTGCATTTTTTAAAGACAGGATTGGGGGGGGTATTCGTTGGTGTAAAATATTAGACTTACTCGTCCATAATTTAGATTGATAAATATACTAGTATTTTGACTAAGATTGTTTTTACATTAAGTAAGAAATAGAACATCATTCAATAAATATTTTACAGCAGGGGAAGCCATAGTGAGTTTGAAAAGAGAAAATAACTAAAAAAAATGCTTATAAGCAAGCACGCTGCCCAGTGCTGCTTATAAACATAGGTGTTTGAATGGTCTACTGGGAACCAACATTTCGCAGTCATCACTGAAAAGGAACAGAGAAGGTTCTCCTTCTGTGCACAGTGTTCTTTTAAGCTTAGCCTGTGAATTCACTGTGGAAAATCAACATTTTGCAATCATATTTGAAAAGAAATAGAGGAGAAGATTCTCTCTACCTGATGCTGCTTATAAGCGTAGGTTTTCAATGGTATGCTAACAACCAGAATTTCACAGTCATCACTTAAGAGAAGCGGAGAAGTTCCCAAACCTATGTTTATCCTAAATGTGTGATTACAAAGTATGAAGCAGCACCGACCATATTCAGCGATTGCGAGGGTGACAACATCTCCGGACTGGACTGATGATGATTACCGTGGCCCAATGTGTTCAATGTTAGAACAGTATCACTGAGGATTTCAATCCAGGTGATGGAATCTCACCTGGAAACAGTTGAAAATTAGGAGACCCCCCAAGCTGAGACAGCCTTTCTTCCACTGGGGCTCAAAAACATTGAGGCTGATCCATTTCGCCTATCGCCGTCCTATATGGAAGTTCTAGCGCTGCTTTCTGGTTATCCAGAGGACATTAGAAACAGCATAATTTATAATTTTATATAAAAATCAGCTGTTCTCTTCAAAGATTGAAGAATAAAAAGTTAAAATATTAATTTATAAATTTAGATTAAGTTACATATTTTTATTGAAAATCAGTAATTTTCGAGAAATATTTAAACGTTTTCTACATTTTTTAACGGCATTTATATTGATAAAATGTATCAAGATAAAGAAAACCATAAATAGTTTTTGAGAATGAGTTCTAACGAATTTTTATAAAATATTTTAGAGCACTGTACATTAATATTTCTTGTACATAACTTCTTGGGGAAAAATGTTTGTTACCACATTCTTTTATTCCATTAATTTAATGTTTGTACTAATGTTGATTAAAGTATAAAATGTTTTCAATAGTTTATGGAAACCATTGAACAAATGTATAGAAACAAGTTACATTTCGCATTACGATGCCCGTTTTCTTTACCAAACGAAATACTGTTTACTCTGACAAGGAATGCACAAATGCTCTAAATATGCATGGAAAATATATGAGAGCAATTTATCTCCCTTATCTTTCATACTTTAATTATCTGTAAAAATTCGAAAGTTTACTTAATCGAATAATCAATTTTTTTGAAAACTGTATTTATGAAGCGCCATAACAAAAATAAATAAATAAAAAATAAAACAGTCCAAGTTTTTCATTCCTTTTTCCTTAACAATATCAGTAAACATCCCACAGGCACTTTTTGCCGGCAATTAATGTTCTCTGGCAATTACATTAATAAATTGAGCGCAGAAAAAAATGTTTCGTACTCAAATGAAAAAAAAAAAAATGAAGAAAAGGAAATTACTTCTAAGTAATTCCGTGATCAAAAGAGATACGGAAAGTGTGTAAATTGATCATGAAAAAAAGAAATTGTGCTCAATATGTTAAATTACTTAACTAGAATAACCTACAAAAATATAAACCATTGGTCTGACAGGAATAATAGGGAAAATTATGTACTTTCTAGTAGTGAAATATGTATTGAAAAGTTTTAGTAAATGTTTCAGTCAGTTTTCATAAGGGCAATCCATAAATTTTATGGAACAATTTAATCAAATGTGTAATCCAAAGTACAAAACTAATGCTACAATGTAAAGTTATGCTGGTGACTATTTTGAAGTAATCAGTCTCTCTTTTCAGTATTCATATCTAACAATTTCCAACAATGTACATAAGTATGTTTTATTTTGGCTGCCAGTCTGCTCTCTCTCTCTTTTTAAGATTAAAACTCTTGATTATTTGATATGTAGAAACAAATAATGCATTTAGGTGTATTTCAGAATAAAAATATAACTCATCGCATTTATATTCTTGAAAAGGGAAGATTATTTATTGATTTTTGAGTATGCAGTTAATTGTGAGGTGTTCATACATCAAATAACATGCAAAAGCACGTTTAAGTTAGAAAAGTATACACTCTTTTAGATAAAAAATTAAAGCTGTATATTTAAAAATTAAGATTTAAATATTTTGGTCACGTGTTTTCACTTCACATTTAAAATATCTACATAAAATACCACCCTCTTTCTCTTTCTGCAAATCAAATGAATGTGAGCATTTTAGAGGATGCACACATTTTATGGTGCATGTATTAACATAAGATATAATTAGCATTGAGCATATTGTAAATTATTACTCTTCGTTTTATAGTAATACGCTTTATAAATATCACGCATGATGTGTGAATATAAAATGCTTATGGAAAATTTAAATCTTTATAAAACCATTTATATTCTTATCGTTTAAATTTCTTCTGCATTTTGCATTTTTAAATTTAGAAATATGCGTTTATTACTGTCTGTTGTGCATTAAAAATGTAATTAATCATCGTCCAATTTACTAATGAATTTTTAGAATAAAATGAATTATCTTAACTATTGGCAGATTTTTTTTTAATATTAGTATTTCTTTTTTTTATTTAATATATTTTAATTTAGATGTTAAATATCTACTAACATTCAAAGATTTTGCCTTAAAAGCGAGGAATGGTTTGAAAAAATAAATCAGTATCTGAAATTATTTAATCCAAATTACGATTAAATAATAAAAAATGAAAATAAGAAAGAAATAAATGTTAGAAGTGATAGCATTAGTAATTTCTTAAAAGTTTTAAATATATCTTTTAACACGATTGGAATGTTCATTCTTGCGGCATAAATTTACAGTACATTGTTAAGAACTTCGGGTGCTAAAATTAAAATACTTTTCCACCCTCTTGATTGCAATATGAATGTATGAGCATTTCTCAACTAGAATATGCAGGTTAAATAAATAATCTGAAATTAGTTGAACCATATATTGATTTTAATTTAAATATATTAACTTAAAATCTGAGGTCATGCATATTTTATTTTTAAAAAATTGTGGTTTGAAATATATAAAAGAATGCAATGAATAATTTCATTTATACTAAAGAGCATTTTTTAAATAATTAGAAATTTGTACCTGTTTTTTCAACTTTATTTTTTTCTATAACCAGCTATGTCATCCCAGTAAAGGGGAACTTTAGAGTACAATCTGTAAAGCCTAAATTTGCCGTTAATGAACGTTGTACTGTGAAATATTTTTAGAACCATGATTATTATTTTAAAATATTTAAATGATTGAATAAAAAATATAAAATATAAATTAATTGTGCAAAAATATTTTTAATCATAGAAACTTTTATCCGTTTTCAACGAAAGTTACTAAATATTTTAGTAAATTTACATAAGGATTTTTTAACATCAACATATTTCTTTCACCACTAAACGTCGATAGATTAATAAAATAATTTAATCCTGACATATTAATTGACTTCTAATTAAGTTTCTACGAGTCCTTTTTAATACGTCCTACGTCGTAGGAAAGTGAATCAATACATCCATTACAGTAGATCTATTTGTGACAAATTCTACTCAAGTTATGACAGAAAAATACTGTAATAAATATATTGACCTTCAGGTTTAATCCAGTTTCATTATTTTGAAAAACAACTCAATACACATTTTACAAAATACACATTTCCCTCTGACATACCAACCTTTGTAAATTTCCATAAATTTTCTGATGATTTCCATAGAAAAAAAGGCAAAAAGCCCTGCTGGTAATTTAAAATAGCCGTAACTTTCGAAACATTCTAGCCAAAACCCATTCAGAGAAATAAACATTTCTAATTGAATAAAACATCCAAGAATTCTTATCTGCGCCTCTCTCAGAAAAAAAGTAAAAAGATATCAAATATCTTTTTCTTTTCCTGTTTTTCATGCTCTTCCAGTTTTCTTAAACATGCAATTTATCACTAAACTCTCCTGGGGCGTGAATTGTGTTCTTAGTAATTACATTACCGAATCGAAAGGCAAAAGAAACTGCTGCGCATGTAATCCCGAAAAATTATGAAAATTAGTTTTAGTAAATGCTTTTACTGCAAAAGCTATGAAAAAAAGAAGAAATTTTTCTGTGTTTATTTGTGGCTATTTATTTACATTTTGAAAATGTCTATAATTAAGTAATTCTGTTATATGCTGTTTGATAACTACCAAAACTGAGTTATTTTGGATAATTCACTCCTATCTTGTTAAACTTTTTTTATTTTGCTTAGAATTAATGATTGTTGCTAAAAAGCTGTTTATTTTCTCTTCACATTATCAAGCCATATTTTAAATAACATTAAAAAATATTACTTTTTAAAAGATTTTTACTTATTTCTTTTATATTATTACTTAACTTGCTCCCGCATTCATAGTGTTTATGGTAAAGGCATGAGAATCCCACATTTAATCTTGGTGAAATCGCAGGGTGTAGATAGTATCGTTGTAATTATCTTTTTGCATATAAAATGAACTCATTAGAAAACAACGATCTCCCGATGGTTGAACAAAATGTAGTTTATATAATACTTAAATGCATTTTTTGGAATATTATGGGTTCCCAATATGGCTTTTAGTTATTTTTGGTTATCAGCTGAATTTTGCTAACAATATAGCTTTTCTAAATATGATTCCTTATCTAGTAAAAAACAATTCATTCTTACTGCAGCAGTCTGATTGTTATCATATTCAACTAGTAATATTTTTGTTTTAAATCTTCACAGACAACACTCAGATTCCATTATTATTATATATCTTTCAAACATTCTTTGCTTTCTAATAGATAATAACTCCAAACAATAACGATGTTTTAATTGTTTTAAAAATTATTTACTAACAATTATCTCGGCAATTTTGTTTCGCCTTGTTCCGTTTCTGCTAATGCCCCCACGATTGCTTACCCAATTAATTTTCCGGATTTCCAAAATCATCAATCAAGGGTACACATCTGCGATTTCAATAACTCCTTCGCTCAGCAACTCCATTATGCTGTTTAGTTGCGGTTAATTACGAGCATATTTACTGATAAATTTCTCTTACGAGTTTCTAATTGTCCATTAATGTCCGGCTTAATATTTCAGAGATTTTGCTTTGCAGTTTTAGAATTTAAGGGGAAATGGTTATTTTGATATCTTTAAAAACTCTGAGTGAAGCATAGCTTTAACCGTGAAATCTAACTGTAATTCTTCTGCCCTGTAAAACGTGAGAGGAACAAGGACATTAACTGCTAAATGTATCATATGTTTCAGAACACTGCATCAGAGATGAATTTTTCCCCTCCTTTTTATTAATTTTTATTTTAAATTACTATTTGAAAATTGTTATTTTGTAATAAGCAAATGAAATTATATTCAAATAATTTAACTCAGTAAGAAAACGATGTACCTTAAATTATATAAGCACGAGGACATAAGAAGTAATCTTTTAAAAATCGACGTAATAATTGCAAAATTTCTATTTGTGGAAAATATTTTATCTTGTGACGTTGTCCAAATAATTACGAATAATTAGAGCTTATCGAGATATATCTGCGATACTCCCTTTTACTTACCATCAATACTTGAGTCTCTCCGATAATCTTTGATCTGGGCGGTATAGTAAAGTCTTCGACAAGAAGCTATAGATCTTTGATAATATACAGTTCTGACGTTATAGAACGAATAAATACCTGAGTGTTTCAAGGGCTCTTCAGAATTTGACGCAATAGTGACATGAGGAATCTCGTAACTTTCAAACACTTACTTCAAGCATCCCACGTGATCGAAATCAATTTGAAATCCACTTGCGATTCCAGAAGAAGGCCGAGATAAACATATCAAGGCAGAAGAGATCGGTTTTCAGACAGTGACCAGTGCAGAGGTAACTTCCTGTGGTGACGCCCCAATCTGTATCGTATCCGGAAGAACCTGAAAAGTACTCCTTGTTAACGTATGAATCAGACATTACAAAAAATAAAAATTATTCAGTATAAAATGTTAAAGAAATGTCAACAACAAAAAATAAAACATATGAATCACTTGTGCGAAACATATGCGAGAAGAATTCAAACCTAAACAAATAACACATTCTTGTTTATCAGATAAAGAGTGTTTAGGTGTTATCACTTCTAATATTTTTACCTGTGTGGATGGTGGAACTACTTGCAACTGAAGAAAGGTGGACTTTTTTTAGTATCCGAAACGATTGTACTAAGTATCGTTTAAGATTCAGAAAGTTGAATCATGTATATATTTATAAAATTCCTTTTATATTTACAAATAATCTTGATGAAATGAAAAGAAAACTTTTTTTCATTTTAACCTCAAATGTTGACAACATTCGTAAAATTAAATTACACATTTAGGAAATAAATTGTTAATGCCTATTTCCAAATAACTTGAAATCTCACTAGGCTGTCTGTGTTTTTCTTTATAGTACAACCGTAACCCGAGTTCCGTAAAGGAAATCTGAATAGAGCGTAAAAACGAAATTTAAAGTTTCATCATACCAGAATATCTTTTGTTGCAAGCCAGCATTAATTAACGTCTTCATTACAAAGTTGTTTAATGATCAACTTCTTTCTGTAAGCATAATTCTATGGTTTAACCCACATCTTGAATGGAAACTGTTTTAATTTAGCACAGAGCTTAGTTCGCAATTATTTTTAAAGTTCAATTTAGCTGATCCCGCTAAAAAGTTCAGCTATTGTAACTTTGCAAGAATGTTGTTGCGATAATTAATGATTAATTTTTGTTAGTAACACAGAAATTCTTAGAATGAGAAAATTGCTTGCTTGTGAAATTAGTATACTTGCATCGAAACAAAGTTAACAGATCCTTTGAAAATTACAGAATGCAGTATTAGAGTAAAGAGTTAAAATTATGCTGTCAAAATTATGATATGATATCATATTTAATTTATGGTACATAAAACAGGATAAATAAATTTAGTATAGGAATTTTGAAGGAAAATAGGGTATTTTACAATAATAAGGTCAACTGATTATCGTCAAACTACATTTAAGTTTGCACATACATGTGTATATGGAAAAAATACACCAATAAGAGATCCAAACTAGACAAATAAAGAAATAATTAAAAATCAGATAAGTTATTGGAGTCAGCGTGACATGCCACCATCACAAAAATTAAGGATTTTTAAACAATGCCTCCTATGCGTGATCTCCTAATTTTAAACCAATTTCAGATGTACTTGGTTTAGCACCTGAAATCAGCACCCCCAGAGTTCCGTTTGAGCATAGAGCAACGAAAATATTTTTCGTTAGCCAACTCCCAGTTCTGTACACGGTCACAGCAGTTCAGCCGAGAGAGGAGTTCACCTTTTCAATCACTGGTCAAGCCAATGCTGTTCCACTTTCCGTGTACTTACAGGAACAGAGCTTAGACATTAAGCCACTGCGGGATGCATCTGAAAATGTAGTTGTTCATATTTTTTTTTTTTTAGTTCGCTTAAAATTTCGAGTAATAATATTACTCTTCTGAAAAGTCATCGTGATTAGTAACCCGAAATTGAGTAAAAAACTGCACCATGATCTTTGACATGGGGCTTCTTCCTCTCCATCTGCAATCGTCAGACATCCACACTTTCAGTAATTGCCTCTACTTTTTCTTCAACCTTGAGATTTTACCGCTTTAATTGTAATCGTAAGACTTTACTACCGAATTACAGCAATGATAGTGCTTCTCCACTCAGTCAAACATCAAAACTTACATGATTACCCGAAATCGATACGAATCTAAAAGATATTTTGTATTACGGAACGCAGAAAATTTCAAATCTCACAAATTAAAATAAAAAAGCTAATATTAAAGAGCATAAAGAAATGCCTTCAAAGTTTTATTATGGAACAGAAAAAGAAGAAGAATTGAGGAGCTATTAAAGCGATTAGTGCCTGAATTTCAAAACTGTCATTTTTTCCCCTCTTGTGCGGCTTTCAAACTTACAGCATAATTAACTAATCTGGAAATCGTAATTACTTCTCTTTGAAATAGTTACAAAATCATGGGAGCGTATGCTAATTGATGATTGGAATGTCAAGAAAATTTATTGCAGAAGTAATTAGCCATTTATGTTAGATATATATTGCATGAAAACTTCCAGTAAATATTATTGATCGTGTAAGATTTTAAAATAAATGACACTTGTTTAATTTGCTTAATATATTTTGAGTCAGCTCTAACAAGAGATACACAATGTGACATGAACTGTCGTGCGCAGTACTAAACTTGGTGGGATCGTTAGATGAAAAGACTAGACATTTTATTTATTTACTTTTAATAATTATAATATGCAATATTATTATAAGTTTTTGTTTTTAATTTATTTTTTTAAGTTACTTAAAATGGTGATTCGTTTTTTAAAAGTGATTTTTATGATTGGTAAAATATTTTTGCATCTCAGATTTATCATGACGTTTTTATATTCAGGGCTGAAATTATTGTGTGTATATATGGATTAATATTAATTTGTAGGCACGTAGTATCAATCTACCAAATTACCTCTATTGAGTAAATTATTGGTCAGTAAAATTTTGCTTACCTTACTGATTTAACCTCCAGACAAAGTTTTTAATATTCCCAGAAAATTTGGTCTAAATATTGAGACTTGCTTAATAGAAAATAAGCTCTTACTTTAATTGGTCTGATATAGTTGAAAAATCTACATATTTATTCATAAGTGAAATGATTAAAGTATATGGTGTGTAATGTTTCAATCAACATTTTTCTTAAAAAACTGGAGTTTTTGTTTGTTAGTTTAAAAATGCCTTTAACACTTGAGAAGTTTTTTGTCAGTATTTTAATTCCATAAAAATCAAAAGACTATTGAAACTCTTTCAGTATTTTTATAGCTTTTTCGACATTTTTTATTATACTAACACAGTAACCGAATTGTACATAGTTTTAATATAATAAAACGGAACATTTATTTTTTCAAAATTAAAAAGTTTTAGCTGTCAAAGATAAGTTTATTAATGATGCTTAGCTCTTGAACTAATTTAGATGGTTAAAATATCTTCTCGCATTATTTTTCTCGCAGTAAAAATAAGCTTACCTGTTATTTACATTACACTTCTGCCAATTGATCTCTGTTTAAACAAAAAAATTGATAAAATATATTTTATTGGCTATCTTAAGGAAAGAAAAAAATACTTGATAAACATACAAGATTGAAAAACCCGTTCACTTTAAGAGATTTCACACAAAGAAATTCTTTTCTTTCTTTCTTTTTTATCCTTTTTGAAAAAGAAAGTGAGAAAAGTACGGAGATAAACCAATGCTTCAGCAATATGGAAAACGTTCTCCGTTAAAATATTTTCTTTAGTAAGCAGATAAAGTTGGACGAAATAAGTATTATCATAAATAAAAGGGGTCACAAAGAGCAAAATGAGGATGAAAATACAGAAGAAAAAAATATTGCCCTTATCTCGGATCGATGTTACAGAAGGTCAGGTTTCCTCAGGCAGCATGTCTTATCTTCGGCAACGTCTTGATGAAGAGGAAATCGTCTTTTGTGAGGAGAGATTGTATGGAATGTACCTTGGATGTATTAGCTGAGAGTGAATTCAGAAAAAAAAAATTTAGTAATGATGACATCAGCAAAATACTTTCCACCGTTTAATGCGCAAAGGTGTTGAGTACTGTTACCTTTTCTTTTTATGGCGTCGGAAAGTCAACAATTTGTCTGCGCTTACTCGGCAGAAATCATGAATCAATGCTGTGACTTATTTTTATGGATTTATAGTTTTTAATAGTTTATAAATAATAAGCTGTATAGTTAAAAGTTTGATAGCCCTGTAAATGGGGAAAAAAGTTTCCCTGAAAAGTAGTTTTCAACACTACTCTTTATTAAAAAATTTATATTTTATTGGAAACATTAAGGAACATAAAAGAATTTGTACTAGGTATTTAGATATAAACACAGAAGATTTGAATGAAAGCCTGATGAATTGCATTTTAAAATTTTGAATTCACACTTAGCTATTGTACACTGTACTACATACGATAAATGTAAATGCTACTTTTATTTTTTGTAAAAGGAAAATAAGAGCTCAATAATTAACTTTTTGAAATATTGCTAGCTAGTGTAAAGAATTCCTTAACCATTTGATGTAGACATTTTGAAGATTTTTAAAAAGTATGCACAGCTATCTATTATTAACATTTTTATTACTATTCATTTTTACGCGAAGAGGTTCTGTGGGATTTGGATAACTTTATTCACTTTTGCCATATCCAGCCATTTTGAAACTAGTTTTGACGAATCATTTTGTTGAGTGCGTTATTAAATGTACACAAGTATTGGAGTGTAAAGAAATCAGTTTCAAAGGCCTATATTTTGTCTTTGTTGTATTGCAATCCGTCCTAACCGTCCACACAGCACGACTTTCTATAGTCCATGCAAAATCCATGGCACTTTATTCATTTTAAAGTTCAGGAATTTGAATGAATGACGTAGAAGTAAAAAAATAAGCTGTCGGATGTATTGCAAACTGGAAATGGTAAAGAATAGGCAAAATTATCATTCCCAATTTCTCAAGCAAATTTATTTTACCGATGCAAAAATAATTGTATGTCATGTTTCAAACTTAAACGACAAATTGCAGAGGAATAAAATGTGCCATTTCCAATACTTTTTGATAAAAATTAAATTATTAGACAGCAGAATAGAAAACTAAGTAACTTTTCAGACCTCTTGTACTTCAAGTTAAAATAATGGTGCACTACGGTTAACTTAGATGAAACTTTGTTTTTTAACTTTATTATATAATGTATCATATACACATACCTTCCCCTTCTTGGAATTTCCCGGTAGTACGAAATTTTAGGAATGGAGTGCTTACCCTTGCGTACACGCTTAAATCTATTGATTAAAACTAACACTCCTTTATTTATTAAATTTCTTATCGGCTGATTTATATCCTTTTACGCTAAAAATTTCCGAAAAATACTCTTTAAAGACAATAATTTGTAAACTCCTCAATTCCTCCCCAATCCTCCCGATTCGCTAGAATCTACTTAACTCCATTTTCACTTAAATCTTGTCTATTTGAATATTATGACTTCTCACGAAAAGAAATTCCTGGTATCGTATTACTATCACGTGACCAACGCTCTTCAGTGGATACTTTGACATAGACACTTCGTGGGCATCGAAGGACAAGCATGTCGTTATCAAAATATGAAGTAAAAGAATTTCTGAAGAGGATACTGGATGCACTTTAATGCCAAGTCCTTTTCTTGTGGGTGCTTAGTTGTGTGTGTATTCGCTTGTGATAATTATTTTTACGAGTATATCCGAATACCAAATGCATCTTTTTCATATTCAGAGTTGTGAAATAAATTCAGCCTAGATATCGAGGAGATACTTTAAGTAAAGATTTCGCTTTAATGACATAGTTTCTTACGATTGGATTATAAAACTGTTGTAAAACAAATGAAGTTATGATATCTCCACTCAAAGTGAGTAAGTAGTATTTTACCTTTTTCATGTCAATAAATTGGGTTGCTGCTTTAATTAAATCTCACAGCAGGTTTAACCATGATTGCATTGCTGTATTCTAACTGTACTGTGAATTCGTTTTATAACTAGAAACTATAGTGAAATTATATTCTATTTATTAAAAAAAATACTTTTTGTATAAAGATATATGTAATGTATTTGCCTTGATTTAAAATTTATTTTTTCGGCCTTATAATCATAGATTACAGCTCTTATAATACAAAATGAAGAAAACGAATAATTCAAAGATATTTTTAACTGTGCACTATTTATAACATTATATGTACATGTATATACCAATGTTTCCCCATGAGTAGTTGTGAGGGGGGCCTCATCTCCGGCTTTCAAATACTTACTTTCAGTAATAAAATAATGCAGAAAAGTTCAGCATAGGGGAAACACCCCCCCCCCCCCCGGCATGAGGGCGCACAAGTTTTTGCGTCCATTTATAAATAATGCATGTGAATTGACAGAAAAAGTCAATATCTTATAGTCTAAACTTATTTCGACATGCGGGGGCGTGCCACCCCCATCCCCCCTTTTGATTAAGATGTGTAATCAACATATTAATCATTACTCAACTTAAAATTGCAATGTGAACAATTAATGTCAGAAAAAAGAAAATACTAGAAAACACTGATTTAACAGCCTTAAATAACAAATTCCAGTGTAATTTATTAATCAAAAACAGCAAATTTTCTTAAAACACCCTTTTTATAGCTTAAAATAATAATCTTAATTGAGTACAGATATATTAATAAAAATATTACTGATTTTGTAAAAACGCTCATTCTATAGCTTAAATAATAACCATAATTGAGTACAGTTATTTTAATAAAAAACGGACACATTTTGTAAAAACACTCCTCTTTTTTGATTATTATTTAGGCTAAATGGAGCTGTTGTATAATGCTCAAAAATTGAGAATTTTTCGCTCCATTGATTTTTGTCGATTAATGGAGCAAATTTTACTCAATCGGGAGAATGGCTATTTGAAGTCAAAAATTGAGTTAAAATATACTCCGTTTGATTAGTATTTTACTCAGTAGTAGGGATGGACGCGAGACGAACAACAAGCGTCTCACGTCTCGCAAAATAGCCTAAAAGCTTTGTCTCGTCTCGCAAAAATCCCTATATCGTAATGCTTTAAAAATGTGTGTCTCGTCTCGCAAAAAAGCTGTAAATCTCTGTCTCGTTTCGGAAAAAAGTCGTCTGGCATCCATCCCTACTCAGTAGATTTAAGCGTGTACTGGATCTATAAGAATTCATATTAATTCAGGGAGTTTATTATCATCATAAGAATCTAGTCGTAATAAAATGCTGTATCTAAAAGAAAAGTGTTATTTTTGAGTCTGTAGAACGAAATAAAATTTTAACATCCTCTATTGGCCACTTCTTTGAGTTAGCTCTGTAACATAACGACTACTTTGAGAATTTGGCAGTGGATTTCTTAACACAGGGAATTTGGTGTGCAATTAAACAAAAATTACTATTTTTTTTCCTGGTCGCAAATTTGCTTGTACAAAAATGAAATTAATGTACACTTTTAACCTACTTTTTTCCCCATTTAAATTAATTTTTATGTAAATAGAATTTTCATACTTAAAATCTTACAAAAAGTAAATGTCAGCCAGTGTTTCATTGTACCCCGGTATATGGGGGTACAATGAAACACTGGCTGACATTTACTTAATAACACTTCACAAAAACTCAAATGATATGAGTCAAAATTCAAATTTCAGCATATATATGTTTTATGTACATTTATAATAAACACATTATTGATACATAAATATGAATTTTAAGCTGAAAAACAAATTTTATTATAGCTATAAAAGATAATACTTTCATTAGAGGTTATCATATAGTTTTTCATTTTATATTAAATTTATTTTAATCGAATTCAAAAATTAGCATTTCTTCTTTCCTTACTGTACCATCAAAAGGCACGGGAGGTGGTATTTTTGATTCAATTTGAGTATTTTCAAAAATGTACGTTTCCAAAGAGCGCACAAATTTGAAGGCTGGCTACAGTTGTTCGACGCACTAAACTTCCAGAAGTACAGAATGTTTCACGTATAGAACACATTCCATTTGATTTAAATTTATTATTTACACAACAGAGTGCATTTGTTTATGTTTACACTCACCTTCCTTGATTGAAACATAAACATTTAGAGTGATACTGCTTTCTCATACATGTTATGTGAGGATAGCTCCTAATCTATACTGCTTGGAAGTCTGGAGAAGATGGAGTACGATTTAAAAACAATTCCTTGTTGTCTTTATCTGATGTCTATTTAAATATTCAATAGTAACATCTTTATTTTAACCCTTTGAGGCGCAACCCTTTCCCAATGCTGAAAAAAGGGCAGACGTTGCCATCGCTCGACTTAACTACCAGCAAGATGGCGGACGATCGAAACGTTCATCGCGTGACACAGATCTAGAGACC
The DNA here is from genome assembly GCA_038373885.1 of Cheiracanthium punctorium. Lineage (NCBI taxonomy): Eukaryota > Metazoa > Arthropoda > Arachnida > Araneae > Cheiracanthiidae > Cheiracanthium > Cheiracanthium punctorium. Next base: position 855,162 of record JAWZYV010008216.1, on the reverse strand, counting down.
ATTTTTTTGACGACAGCTGGCTGTGCGCGGGCACAGCCAGCTGTCGTCAAAAAAGGGTCTCTAGATCTGTGTCACGCGATGAACGTTTCGATCGTCCGCCATCTTGCTGGTAGTTAAGTCGAGCGATGGCAACGGCTGCCCTTTTTTCAGCATTGGGCAATCTATCCAGCTGTTCTTGCATTTCTTCCATTTTACAGCAGGTGTCAGTGCTGTTAAAAAGAATCTCAACAATTTTTTCACGGGAAATGACGTGCTAAAAAGTAAAGGATTCTCGTGGAGCTAAGTAAGTCACCCGTAACTATTTTTATAGAAATCAAATCTAATCTTCATGACTGGCAACAGTCAAAACGTCAGAGTTTGGTGTTCCCAAAGCGGGAACACTGCGCGTTAAAGGGTTAACTGAATTCAATCACCAACGGGATACAAAAAAACATGTTTCATTGTACCCCAAATTGAGGCTACAAACTAAATAAATTTTTACTAATTCCTAATATTTATTTTTTTACATTCTGGCTTTGAAAGTATGGGGACCACACCATGGTGATCACAATATTTGAAAAATAAATAATTATACATACGAAAACAAGGAAGTAAAACACTGTTACTTTTAGTAACGAAATTTACTTTCAGTGGCAAAATCCGATAATTTTCTATATCTCTTGCTGTAAAAATACGATTGTCTCCAAATCACATGAGTAACTGGAACATATATTTGCATAATAAATATGTGAGTTAGAATTTTCTTTGACAAATATTACAGATTTTTGATAGTCTGTTTCTTTCTACCACAACTTTCCTATTTAGTAAGATGTTATTTGATACTCGCGGTTCATAGCATGAACTTTTGTACATTGTTCAACTATCCTTTTACAATAAAGCAATGAAATATTTAATCATACGAGAGTAAATAATGAATGGAATTTTAATGTGTTAGAGATATATAATGAGTCATGTGACATTAAACTGAAAAAATAAAGTTATATGCTTATTTGTAATGACCAATCACAAAATCTAGTGTAAACGCCGAAAATAATTACATAAAGTGAAAATTTTTCAGCGACAGAGAAACCTGCAAGTACTGTTGCACCAATCAAAGTATGAAAACAATGTAAACATCAATCTATCAAATAACTGACCTCCAAACCCTCAAAAAATAATTCCGTTCAAAACACAAATTTATAACATTTACTTTGACGCCCTACCAATTTAAAACAAGCAGAACTTCTACTGGGCTGAAAATATTAATTTATGATTTCATATTTGAATATTAGATAATCAAGATTTTTTCTTAACATATACATTCAATTGTTTTAATTCTGTAGAGTTTTCTTTAAAAAATTAGAATTTTGATTTGCCGAAAAAGGAACAAATAAATCACATCTGCTACTCTATGAAATTATTAAAATAACAAAATTAAATGTTTTGGTAGAATTTTGCTACTTGAAAAACTTTAGCGTGGAAAATTAAGTAAGCTCTTACATGTAACGATTAAAGATTCATTTTCATTTATTTTCTTTTTCGTAACTTATAACCAAAATTGAATATGCTCCTCGTATTAATCCGTTATTTTTTCCTACAAGCATTAGATTGTTTATTTTTTATCTTGTATTGCATCATTATTTTTTTAGTTCATAGATGGTTTTTTTTTCTTTCCTATAAAATATTACCCTCGATTATTTCGTAATTTGTCACGCGCCTAGTGTTTGTACTAATCAGTTTCTTCTTTTAGAAAAAAAAGTCTTATTTCTTTATAATGAATTCATAATTCGTTGACGTAATTAATTTTTCATCAAAAAATTCTTCTTTTGATACATATTCATTTGATTTATTTATCTATTTATTTTCTAGCATTTTCTTTATTTAAAACACTAGAGATTTAAAATTAATATTGTATATTGTATATAAATTAAATATTAAGTTCGTAATAGTAAAAAGAAATTAACAGTGTAAATATTGTATCAAAGAATACTATGAAGTGTACATCATAAAATCCACAGTCACTCCAATAATTTCTGAAAGAGAAGAGCTGTAGTCATAAAAGTAGGTCTATGTATAATAAAGTTGCCATGCGCTATGCAAGATAACCGCTTACCGGGTACCTGGTGGCTTAATTTTGAGTTAGAGTTCTTATTGCGAAAACAGTACCAGATTTAAAAAGATTTAGTACTAAGTTGTTCAGCATCATTGATTTATTACAAAAAATATCTTACGCACAAAAATGACACAAATGAAAAGCACAAATGGGTCATTTGTTTGATCGTATTAAACAAAACTGCACTTGCCGGAATAAGGCTTCTATCGTTCATGCTCAAAATGGTTTCCTGCAGCAACATTACACATCTGGACACGGGATTGCATTTCCAGTTGCGTATTGAACAACGTAATAGGTGACAAGCTAAGGCAAGTATCCGTAATACGGTTTCGAAGTTCCTGCAATGTTGGTGGAGGGGTTGCATGCACTTGCTGTTTGACAGGAAAAAAGTCCAGTGGGTTTAGGTCAGGTGAACGTAAAGGCCATTCTACGCAACCACTATACCGGATGACTTGTTGCTGGAATGCCTCCCACATGTGTTGGACACTTGCTACCTTGTACTGAGGGGCACCGTCGTGTTGCAATCATACATTTCGGAGGTCACTCAGCGTACTTTCTGTAGAAAATAAGATATTACGTCCTTCAGCAATTGCAAGTATCGGTATCCCGTTAACATGACCTCGTAAAGGACCGGACTAATCAGTCTGTTTTTGATCTAGGATTATCCAGCGACCAGAAATATTCTGCAGAGCATATTGTACAAAGGATTACGCGTAAAGCTTGCCTCATCCGTCCATATGATGTCAGCAATAAACGTTGGCTGGACCTCCAAGAGGTTCATTAGGAAGTTGCCCCAATCATAGCATCTCACAGCAACCCCTTCCATTAGTGCCTGTACGTCAGTAAGGCTGAGGACCTAGTTCATTCAAAATATTCCAAATTCGGTTTTTCGCGAGCCCATAGTGTTCACTGGTATTTCTTGTGCTGTTCTGAGGATGGGCAAGGACGAAGGCTAATACGTCTTCTGTTTGCACTCGCTATCCTACTATTCCTGGATCTGTCGGGTAGAGGTCTGCTAGGCACGCTGCCCATCTCCCTGAATCGTTTCACTGTATTTACGATGATCTGCCATGAAGGATGCGAGCATGATATAGTCGCTGTGCCGCCCCAGCCTGGCGCACACATTCGCCCCAAATCAAGACCATCTTGCAGTACTCATTGGTAGAAAATGTCGACATGATTACGAGTGTCAACATCCGACAGTGTACCAGTGGCACTCTTTCTTTTATACCTGCGTCTGGCGCAGAGGTATGGCGCGAAATATTTCTTTGAATAATACCGAGGTTTATGGGATTCCCATACAAAATGAGAGTTAAGTTCAGTTAATGCACTTGCTGAACGATATTGTACAAACCTTTATCGTCTACTAATTTTGTTACGAAAGTTGTAATGAGAGCATACACGATCTGGGACTTGAACCGAGTTCCTCTCGTAATGTAATCACGCACGGTACCACTCTACCAATCTAAGGGATGCTCTGGAGTGTGACTTTTTCAGCGTTATGTCGTGTTATAATTTTTGTAGATGCAAACCAAACAAATATACATTTTACGCCTTCTGTTTTTAACAGTAGTTTACAGAAGGTGTGTTCTCTCACTAAATCGATAATGCTAAAGAACTTTGTAATTGACTTTTTCCCGCACCTCGTAACATCTTTGAGATAAGAACGCGAACTCTAAATTTAGCCGCCAGCTGGCCCCTTTTCTTGCTCAACGCATGTCAACTTTACGATGCAAGTCCCTACTTTTATGACTTTAACACTTTCCGTTCAGAAATTATTGGGGTAACTACGGGCTTTAGCGGGAACACAGAGTATGAAAGTGCAGTATTAGTTTTTAAATGTGTATATTATTGTTATTGACATATACAATAAATGTATATCTATATTTATGTATATATTATTTTTAATGTAGAGTAATTATCAAGTTTATATTGTAATGAAACTGTTGTAGGAAAACTTTTACCTTTATTATTTTCAAGAGAATTCGTCTGCGTCTTTTAAAACTAATTTTTTATTTTGTTATTAAATAAAAAATAAAAACTTATTAAATACTAATACTTGTTTATTTAAAATTTATTATTATTACTTTTTACTTTGATAATTTACTTGTTTAGTACTTTTACTTAATTTACTTGTTTAGCTGTAAATAGAATAGAATAGGATTATGCGCTAGGCTAATAAAAATGGGAAGCAGATGTTACTAAAAACATTCTTTGTGCTGTAGTAATAAAATAATTTCAACTTATCATTTTTAAAGAATAATATTTTAGATTCGCATTTTATGTGGAGTGTAAAAATCATGACAAAATGTAATTGTAATTACAATAAAAGAAACGCGTTTAGAACTTTTCAAACAAATTTATGCTCTCATAACGGTGTAAAATTTTAATAAGCGAAAAAATTGTAGTCACGTTAAATTATGGCAAACCCCATTTGTTTTCTTTAATTTGCGTGAAACAGTTTATATTAACCTTCATCGTCAATCAAGAACCATATTTGAAAGTTCTTTCGCTCTGCGTGGTACACTCAATTGCAACATTACGTAAAAAAACCGAAAATCAAACAAATTAACACCATAAACACTCGTATCACTGCCAATTACTGAAATATACGAAGTTCGACCTGTCAAACATTTAAAAACACTCGGTATTGTGAGCAAACCCCCCGCGAAGCGAGCATAAAAATAACAAATTACTTCTGTTAAACGCCGTACCAGAAGAAACTAGAGTTTAAAGGAAAGTCATTTTTGCAGAAATTTTACACCCGGAATAAATCTCGACTCGCTTTCATTAAGAATTCACACATATTCCCGGTTTACAACACAGGGAAAAGATCATTTTTCTCTTTTCTGGGGCGAATGTGAAAATAACACACAATCTTAACATTAAAAATCGAGAGAGGATTTATGGCCTTAAGTGCCTATATGCCTGGAGAAAACTCAATTTGTCACGTCTTTTTGAAATTACGGGTTTCGAGATCTGTTTAAATGGAAAATCGTAAATTATAGAGAGCAAAATATAATATGCATGATTTCGCTTAATATGGATTTCTATGGCGGATTTCTGAAAGTATTATTTATTTTTTTTCGCTGCCGCTAGTAGCTGGCACTAATTTCTTTTAAAGTACTAATTTAGCACAGAAGTTAGGGAAATGTTGGAAGTTTGGCAGGCCTTTCGGGTTCCTTAAGGAATGTCGAACGTGACTCGGAGATTTATACCTGTTTATTCAATAACCCTCCAGTTATGAATTCAGGCGTTAAAATTGCAATTTTGTGCAAGATCATTGAAATTATGCTTTTTTTATATAAAAGTAAGCTTAACGAACTTTTCAAACACGATTTCCATTCACTGAAAAAAACTGCTGAACAACCTTCTCTTAAAAGTTAAAGCCATCTAATTGTGATGTAAGTTTCGACCGCTTCAAAATTAAGGCACAGTGTTATAATGTTGCAGTGCATTGTGCTTTACTGAGACAGACAACAAAAGTCTGTGGTAATTGTACAATATGATGTTCTAACGTTTCCTATCCGAATTTTCAAAACGATGTCGTAAAATGTCTATGCTGCGAATGAAAATGAGCATAAGATCGATTGAATGGATCACAATCTCTATATTTTCAACTTGACTGAAACTCTTCTGCTACTACACTCAACTTCTGTTAGTACTATTCAACCATTCTCTTCTACTTAACGATGGGACAGAACCTTCAAGCTCCTCGTTACCAATTTGACAGCTTGTTTTCTTAATCACGACATGATAGCTGTGTGTTATATATATGTTGACTGACTCGTTACGTTAATAATATCGTTTAACTCTTTTTCGGGGAGAAACGCTGGTTAATCATCTATCCGTTTTTATCTATTAGAATGACCTAAATAAATCTGGTCCTTTTACTTTTTCCTGTCTAATTTAATATGTTAAAATCTTGTGTCGACAGTCCACGTAATAAAAACCATTCCAACTTGGCTAATTCTAGATTTAAAACAAAAGGAATAAAATATAAAATACTAAATGAACAAAAATGAAGTAAATGAAAAATAAATAAAACATGAACTGTAAAACTCACGAAATTTTATTTTAAAGAGTTGTTTTACTTTTCAAACATTAAATTTTAAATAACATCTAAGTAAACAAAAACTAGCTTCCCTTATAAAAATTTGAAAAATATAAAGGAATCCAAAACAATTTTTTAAAAATGTAAAACCATATAAGTATGCGTTTCTACGAAATTAACCTTTCTGAAATTTATTTAATCACTATTACAAATTCCAGGTCTCAACAATTAAGTCATTTGCTTTCTGGCTTCCCAGTATGTCTTAACAGTGCAACGTTCTGAGATGCGACAACTGATATTTGTAGCAGCACAGAATAATTTAAGATTTACAAGGAAATTCAAAGAAAATCTACTGCTTTTTAATATCATTTGCTCTCATTCACCCACATATGACGCCGCTCGTTGCTAGGGTTTCATGCTCATGAACTTTAACCAATATTTTCGTCATGCTTATAAACATTGAACAATATCCTGTGCTCATTAGTACCCTAAAGAGATCGAAATTACTATAATTCTCCTTATTGCACGTGAGATGAAAGTATTAACAGCAAAAGATAAAGCTCAAAGTGCTTGAATTCGTGTTAGCTGAACTTTTAATGTTGAAATAACCAAAAGGAGTGCAGAAAATCAATATATTTTTAAAATTCCTATGTTATATAAACAGCAAATACAGTAAAATGCTAAATTTCACACGATTGATGAATAAACAAGCTCTAATAAAATATTTACAATGAAGGATGAGAACCTCATTACCAATTTCGCTATTTATTTCGAATATTTTTTAAAACTCAATTTAGCATTTATCATAATTGTATAAATGCTTCGTAAAAAATATTTAAGTATTATAAATTACTCTTGTCGCATGAAATATAGTATTCAGATAAACAATGTTAGAAAGTAGGACGATAGTTTTTTTTTTTTTAATTTATCGTGAAATCAAAATTAAAATTAGCTCCAGGATTAAAGTCTACAGTAAAAAAAAGCTTTGTAATTATACATATTACAAGAATAAGACAGTCCTTAAATCAATTTCATAAGCATATATATGTGTATTATCGTAGCTAATGAAAAAAATTATGTATAATCAGTTGGCTTTGACAGTAGTAATTTTCGTGTATAAAGCTTCAAAAATTTTTAACGTGGTAATGCATGTATAATATCTCAAGTATCTCAATATTTAATATAAAAATGTGAACTTTTTTTTTTTCTTTTTCAAAAATATAAACCCAAACCGTTTGACCGATGGGTTTGAAATTTCTCAAGGATGTGTAAAACAATATATAGAAGGCCATAGGTGACATTTAAATTCTAAAAATTCACACTCTTCTAGATTTATAGAACTTTATTTTGAAATTATCAGCCCACAAGGCTATTTTAATGTACGATTGAATAGATTAGCAAACACAGGGAAAAAGCTATTATTATTATTATTATTATTATTATTATTATTTTGCTATCAATAATTCAAGTAAGATATCGAATGTGAGATTGGAAGCATTTTGATGTCCCGAGATTAAAAATTCTTATATCCAATCAACTTAATAGGCTTTAACATAAACTAAGCAACGGTTGAAAGATCACGATCAAACTCTGAGGTCGCTATTTATTGGTAATAACCGTCCCTCCTTTTTAAAAAAATTATAATCATGGCTATGAGTATTATTAGGCGCAGTTTCCCAGAAAATTGGAATCCGGGAAGAACCCTAAAATGCCATCTCAAAGTGTTCCCTCACTTTTCAATAAGAATTCATCAGACCATTCCTGATTTTGGTGACAGAATGCCCTTTTTGAGAACATTTGCAAAATCTTTCTGGATTCCGACACCGGTATCGTATTTTGATGTGCTGGGAATACCCCCTCTCGACGTAGAACATGGACTAAGTGCAAGAATAGTTATTATAATAGTAAAAAAAAAATAGGGGACTTCCATTAGAAGTATACTACAATAGTAACAAAACACACTCAAAAGAAATTAGTATTTAAAAGATTAAATAATTAAAACTTTATAAAAAAAAAGTAACTCATCAAGGATTAGTAAAAGATAACGATAAGTACTTTTTTTTCTATAGGCAAAAATTTAATTATTTCATATTACATTGTTATTTACCACATATGCACTAAAATAAAATATTTATAAATTACAAGAAATAATGGGTTGAATTCATACATGAATTATATATTATTCTTACTTTTATAAAAAGAACAGGAATATTTTTATTATTGAATAAACAATATATATATATATATAGTTTAACTTTAAATCATAAGTAATATAAGTAGAAGATACACTACTGAAATTCCTGATCTTAAGAACTTTTTATTTCATTTCGCTTTGAAAAGGTAGAGTTAAAAACTTTATGAAGAAATGAATGTATAAATGCTTATAAATATACGAATAAAAAACGTCGATTATATAATTCTCCGTATCACCACTGACTGACAAAACTCGAGTTAAAACAAAAGTTGGACTATTGAGCATTATCCTAAATTATTCCTAACATGCGTATTAATTCTTTCAAAATCCGCTATATATCTGCAGAATACGGAAGCCAAACATCTGCATACAAAATAACAGGATAAATTTCCAGGGAATCACCAATTAAGAAATGCTGCCTGTTTTCCGTTCTTAAAGAATATAAGTTCCACAAGTTCATAGGAGTATGTGCGGAGTAAAAATATGAATAATAAAAAAAGAAACCGTATTTTGCATCCATTTTGGAGACCTCTTCTTTCCTTTATGACACAAGGAAGATAAATGTGTTGTTTAAGGAAGATAATCGGGACTTTTAATGATATTCATTACGGAAGAAATCACTTCGTGTGTTATGATAACGGTTTTAATAAGGTGAAAACGAGTTTGATATTAAAGTTTTAATTATTTTAGAAGGCTTCTTTCCCATGCACTCAACCACGAGATGCGGTTTAATGAGTTTTAATAGCAGATGGCCCAAAACTGGCAGAACGATTCCTCTTTTAACTAGCAGATCATTCTTAGTAAGGTGAGCACTGTTGTGATTTTCACGAACTTTATAACGTTTGAAATGATAAAGCCATTTTTTAAATCATCATTTTATTTTAACTAAATTTTTATTCAACATTAATAGATAGTTTATTAATAAAATTGCTTAATTTCAGCATAAAAATGTGGTTGTGGTTGTTTGAGGGGAAAATTTGAATTTTTAATTATAAATAACTATAAAATAGTCAAGGTGCTTATATATTTTAATACTAGAAAAAAAAATGTTTTGCATATTTTACTTTTAAGGTTGCGCATGAAAGTTAATAACTATTCCCAATTCTCAAGAATATAACTGAAAACAAATTTATGTTAAAATACTTCATTTTTCAGTTACGTAATTTATAAATGAGCTTTTAATTACGATAAAGGCAGTTATTTTTGCTAACCAATTTTTTAGTAATTTTTTTTTTTGTACTATTAGGTGCATAAACTTTAAGTTTTAAAGAAATTGAATGTATGGATGCACTATGAACATTTTGCATTATTAAGATAATTGAAATAAGGTATGTAATATTAATTTTCCGAACATAATATTAATTTTTCGACATTTTTAAAGTTCATTATCATACTGAAAAAAATGACTTAGAATAAAATTTAATTTTTTAATTTTCAGTAAAATATAATTTCTAATAATAAAATTTAGTAGCAGTGATTTGAAACTTTCCGTGAAAAAATAGTGTATTACAAAAAAGCATTTTCTTTGTTAGAATATCTTTACTTACCATGAAAAGAAAAATGATAAATTATAATAAGAATGTGATTGAGGTTAATAAAAAATAGTAAATCAAGTAATAAAAATTAGTAAAAAAAATAGTAAAAAAAAAAAAAATAGTAATCAAGAAGGATAGCAATCTCCACAGTTCTAAATGCTAAAAATATATTTTTATGGCACTGCGTGAAAGAAAATATATTTTGTAATTTCATATGTAGTTCTGATAACTCTTCTTTTTTGTAAACAATGGCGCTGTAGTTAGTAAAAATAAAATACATAAAAATGGTTTCATATATATTGTATAACTAACACCACAATTTAGTTATAAAAACTTAAAGTGAATAATTATTTTTCAACATTCATTATCCCCCAAAACTTACTTTAATTCTTTAAAAAGGCATCGTATAAATCAAAATACAAAAAGAAGATATGAAAATCCGAAATACTTTCAGATTTTAAATATGCACTAAAGTGCTATATATTAAAGTGCATCATAATCCATGAGTCCTCCCTATTTTCGTTCCTTATTCCACATTAAATTGGAAAGTGTATCATTATTCATTTGTGTGCCGTATTTTTCTTCCATGTTTCAAAACACCCATCGTTGGAATCGAAATCTACCTTTAAATCCCCTACTAAAATCTATTTTACAATCTTCGCCAACCATATTCCAACTGTACTTCACCGTTATATTTATTGTTTCGAATGTGCATCATAATTCATGAGTGTGCCGTGTTTGTCTTTCTTGGGTTGATTCCTACTTTAACGCCCGACTCTCACCAAGGTGGCGATAGTTAAACATATGCAGTTACCATGACGATATTTTGTATTTATGTGGCAACCTTTATTTAGAAATAAAATGGCGATTTGGAGCAACATGTAAGTACAGCATTCCGTTATTTATTTATTTATTTTGGGTGGCCAATTAATGTAGTTTTAAAATTAAGTGTCTTCAAATTCCTTAACTGGTCCATTTATCGCTAATTTGTTCACTTTAGTTTTTATCTAATTCTTTTGAGAGAGTTTAAACTTGTGCATAACTCCTAGAGACCCATGATTGCAAAGCTCGTCAAAGTACGGCAATTTATTTTAGGTTGGCAAGAGTAGGGGCGTTAAATAGGAATCAACTCCTTCCTTTCTTGTACCATAAAACTCATCTTTGGAATCGAAACCTATCCTAAAATCGCATACTGAAACTGTTTTACAATCTTCGCCAAGCATATCCCGACATTACTTCACCATTTTAAATACTGTTTGGAATGGGCATCATAATCCATGAGTGTTCTGTGTTTGTCTTTCTTGTTCCATAAAACACATCTTTGGAACCGAAATCTATCTTGAAATCACCTACTGAAACTGTTTTATAATCTTCGACAAGCAAATACCAACTATACGTCCCCTTAATTATTCCTACTAATATGTTGATTGAAACTATACTCTTGAAGGGAGTTTCTAAGTTCTTCTCTACATTTTAAAAACTTTCATTGTTTAATAATATTCTATATCAACTTATTAAAATATCGAGAAAAATTCAAAAGTTTCAGTTGATTAGTGTTCCTAATCATTTCCAATAACTAGTTATAGATCATCATTTATGAACACTCGTAATCCATATATATATATATGTACTTATACATTCCAAAAATTTGTATTCGTGTTTTAAGGTGACTTCAAATCCCTACTGACAATGAAAAATGAAAAATTGATTTTTAACCTTTAATATTGTCCAACACTAAGCAGTTCCAACAGCTTGAGGATATAAATTACTTTAATTAACTTAAAAGGTTTTTGTTCACAGTCGAATGATTTTCCCAGTCCAAAGAGCGTGCAGAACTGGTTTGCTAAATTAAAACTATACATTCACTACTTCAAGTTTTAATAAACAAGTACAGTTGAAGAACAATGTCTAAATGTCGTGTTCTTTGTGTGTGTAAGTAAAACTAAAAAGTGTCATGTACTGCTGTGCACGTTGCACAATTAAAAGTTCTTGAACTGAAATCAGATTTCCTTTCAATAACTGATATTCAAAGTTTATTGCCGGAAAACCAATACAATGAAAACGAAGTGAAATATATTCACACAAATTCGCACAGTTGTTCTCTAATCGACCTATCTATTTATTTTCACCAAAACCTATTTGTGCATATCGGTAAAGAAATTGTTTCACGGATGCTTTATTGTGTAATGTTATTAAATTATGACTGAATCCTAATATATTTTTATGTTGAACACTGAATCACTGACTCATTGAATTTGAAACGCTTCCGGTTCATATCACTCCAAAAGACTTTTCCATCATTACTCAAAAAAAAAAAAGAAAGATATACCCGAAAAAACGCTATAAAGTCTATATCGTTAACCCAGGATTACTAGCGTGACAAAAACGAACGGTATTACTCACGCAGGGTACCTCATACCCAAGGTTATTTTTTTAAATATTTTTTAAAGTAAAATCGATACACTAAAGGTAAAAATGAACAAAAAATACAAAAATGTAATTTTAATTATAAATTTATGAATACTACTCGAAGGGAAACATAAAAAATATTGTTTATATACTCAAAACTAGAGCCTTTCTCAAAATAATAGCAAAAGTACTTGCGCAGGGTATGACACACCCGTGTGGGAATATTCGAAAACCTATTTGAAGAATTTGACCACAAGTTTTTCCTCTTGCATGTTATGACTTTAGAGTACGCTACACCAAGTCTTAACCAGTTAGGAAGGCACATGAAAACGGAAGGCTAGTTGTTGTTGTGAACACGTATATCGGAATTGTGTGATTGGATGGAAGCCCGCTTATAAATCCTTGTCAATAGGACAACACAAGGGGGGATGCCCTCCGTGGAGGTCTTCCCAAGGGGTCTTAACCCGTGTTTACGCTAAGTTTTGGAGAAAACCACGGAAAATTCCGAACAGTTAGGTCGACGAACGGGCGATTGGACCCGGACCCGGGACCTTTACACTTCACCCGTCTATTATTTCCAGTGACATAACCAGTGTGCCATGGTGAGGCCGAAAGGATAGTTCAGAACAATAGCAGGAGTACACGCGCAGGGTATGACACACCGATAGACGTGGCGATTTCCGAAAACCTATATGAAGAATTTCAAAACAAGTTTTTCCCTTTCAAGATTATGATCTTACAGTCAGCTACACCAAGATTCATCCATTTAAAAAAAATTAGGAAGGCACATGGAAAACAAAAGGGTAGCGAGTATATTAAACCCTGCACGAGTACTGCCAGACTAATTCGATTGACATGACATGTTTCATCATTATAAAAGAAATTACTGAAAACAATCTACGATACTTTAAAAAGAAATTTGGTATACAGCTGAATTGTGTAGTTCCCAGGCCATCGATCTAACAGTCTGGAGTTTTGGGCGGTTCTCTCCAGGTGTAACGTTAGAACCACTTAAAAAGTCTACCACCGAAGGCAACCCTCCTTAGGCAGATAGCCCTCGAGTAGTTTAGCCTTAATACACAATACAATATAGTACAATGATAAATGTAAACCTTTTCCCTTATTTTTAGCAATTCTTTTGCCATTTTTAGGAATTGATTTATCTGGGCGTATACACATTGGAATCTCTAGACTGAGGGTAACGGCAACGGGAGAAAACTTTTGCCTCCAAACGGTACCCATACTAGTGGCATACGCATGCGCAGAATGACAGTAACTTAAATTATAGTGGTATTTTCAATTATTATTACCTTTGGAAAGTTGTGAGCCAAGCTTTAGGAAGTTAGAAAATTCGCGGGCCCTGTATTTTGGACTTGTGTGGAATTTTGTATGGTCGATGTGGGTTTTACATGGGGTTTCGATATGCTCCATGGGCCGTGGTAGGTCACATTCATCCCCCGGCCGGAGGTTGCCATTATGGCTTTTAGAATAATTTGTATTTTCAGAAGTACTCGTATTTAAATATTTTCCCTCGAGCTTTTTCATTTTCTAAATTAATACAATGAATGTTCTATTGTACACTGAAGGAAGTCACCTTAGTGATATAAAAATGAAGCGCGTTTTTGGCATCCAAAAGCACACGATCAGAAACATTAAATGCTTCATCTAGGTATTCCTATTCATAGGTATTACAGTTTAAATCTGTCGGATCTGCATAACAGTTTCATTTTACAAGGGACTAATTCGTCACCCGGAGACTAACTGAGCTTCGCTCTCTTAGAGGATCTCTGAGGAGATTTCCTTGATGGAGTTTGATTGTGGCATGTTGATGCGGGTGTTCGCACTGCCTATTGCGTACTGGCATGAAAGCTTGTGACAGCGGATCGATGTGGAACCTCAAACCTACTTAAACGATCACTTCTGATTTCGTTTTTACGATCTCAAATGGCCCGTGGCGTATGGTTTCATGAGACCTCTTGCTTTGGATGGACTTTCTTTTGCTGAAGTATCTGTTAGCTTTACTTAGTGCTGACCGGTGTTGTTTACGCTCTCGAGTTTCATTGAGCTGCCGGTCATGTCATTGTGTTCGCCTTGATTCTCCTGAGGAACTACGACTATGGACGGCACAGTTCCGAATATCTGAAATCGAAGATTTTCCACTTAACGTAAAAGACCGCTTACCGGTCCCCCACAATATTGAAAGGACCTTTTTTGTTTTTCGTCCTTTCCTACGGACTTTTCAAATCAAGATCCTGTACGACTTTCTGCGCTCTTTTACCGCAGTACTGTCATCTGCTGCAATTTTCACTATCTTTCAAAGGACAAATATCCATTTTCATATACATACTGGAGGTGAGCGCGCTGCGCAAAGGAACTCCGACAAGCTTGACCTCAGTCAGTCAGTCAGTCAAGCGACTAATTCCCAATTTCCGCAATTTCGGTGCGTTTTTAATAGCTTCTCGAAAACATCCAGATTTTCGTTTGTTGCCTGGAATCTTGAAATAATTTTAACAATATTAAGTGATAATGTTGTTTCCGTGAATATGGACTATGATATGAACTCACATTTATGAGCTCTACGTTTGATTGTATTTTCATCTCATTTCTTTTAAAAATAAGGTAACAGTCGTGACAAACAATCCCAAGCCACTGACTTACCCAATTTTTATTGTAGAGCAATGAAATATAATATTTGTAATTGAGGCACAAAAAGCCTTTTTTTTCTTGTATACATTGAACTCACATAAAAAGAAAAAAGTGCGAAGGAAAAAAAAAAATGTACAAAAGGCAATGTAGAAACCTGCAAAGATTGTAAATTAGAACTATGCAATTTTCCCCTCTGAAAACATGATATTTACATGAATAGCATTTTTTTTTCTTTCCTACTAAATACCCCCACTTGAGAACTTAAAAGCATCATCCAATTTCGTATTACGATTTAGTGTCCAGGAACTATTTTTGTCCATTTTTAAACTTTTTTAAAAAATAAGCTTTCTTTCACGTGCGAAGAACAGGCACTCAAATTACAAAAAAAAAGTTTACTATGTACACATCTAAATGAAATTAAAAATGTCTATCAGACATCCCGTGAAAAAATATTGGAAGGTAGTAAATAGATAGTAGAAAATAGGAAATCATAGATATAGAACTCATTTGCTTCAATAGCGTCGTAACACAAAAAGCACAAAGATTCTGTTTCTAGAGCCAAAGCAATGCAGCAGAAAATTGTATCATTCATGAAGACACGATAATTTGTTTCCTTAAAAAATAATGTAGTTCCAAGTATCACCTATAGATAGAGTTTTAATTTAAAAGCTTAATAGAGATTGATAGAAAAATTAAAAATTGATAGAGAAATTAATTACATCCTGTTTGCATTTGTAGCGTATCTAAATGTGTAACTTATTAAAAATACACCCTCTAGTATCAATATTTGCATTTTCCCTCGTCTCTCAAACATTTACCGGTACTTACGTACTGTACCGTCGAATGTTTTAGAATATACATTTGTCCCTCGTTCTGTGAGATTAAGCGACAATAACGCCAAATAATTTCGCGATTCTCTATTACTAGGGTTGATAACCCATTTCATTTGTTTATTTATATACATTATTTTTAATCACGTCAGCTGTGTGACTAGCCATCAAAATGTTTAAGTCCAATTTGGCGCATTTGACGACATAATACGTAAGTACCCGAATTCCCAAGATTTTATTATTATGTTTACTGGGTTAATACCATGCGTACATTTGTAATGATATGAACAAAATTGATGCGAATTGTGATGATATGTGTTTCCATGTGGGACTATTATAAAAAAAATCTCGATTTTTGAGTTATCTCGAGTTGCAGAAAATACAAAATATGTTTAAACAACTTCTTTTTGGAGTAAAAATTCAAATCATCGTTTGGTAACTTTTTATGTGTTGTACTAAAAAAAGAAAATTAAATCTAGAAAATTAAATTTTTTATTAAAAAATATTTAGTATGTACGTATTAATGCATACATATTTCAGTAAAATGCACTCAAATTCTACACAAAGAGCTTTGCGTATTGTCTTTAAAGACTTTTCTCTGAACATACATTTTACGTGAATGAAAGCGGTCATTTATATAACATAAGCAAATTTATTATTATACTCTATTTCAAGATAATTTTAATTTGATTACTTGTGATTGCAGCACAATTTCGTGATATATGAAGATCATTAGACTGCATGAATACATATATATCCACAATTTAATACTAGAAAAAAATTTAAAGCTAATAAAATTTCAATTTAATAATACGGCATATTTTTCACATTTTTCTCAACGAATCAGTTTTATTAGATTGCTTGTCTATTTGCACTGCTAATTGTTAATTATAACTTTTAAGTTTTGTAACTAAAATTGAAATATATAAATGATTTATTTCTACCTGTAATTAAGAAAATGCCTTCCGTGTCAAGACAAAATCAAAAAATACTTACCGATGTACTTTTAAAATGAAAGTCCTCCATGCTGACGTTCTTAATTATTTGACCTGAAAAATCTTTAAATGAAAAGTTTTCTTGAATCTCCATCCATTAGTAAAAACTATTAAGCCAACTAACACAGATGTTTTAGCAAACTTGTGTCTGAAACAGCTTTGTAAACTTTGCAACCGTTATAAACTCTAAGCACGTTCGGTCTGCTTTTTTTCTAAATAGTTAGTAAAAGTGTTGCTACTAAAATCAAACACTTTTGTAAGTCGTAGAAAGCTTAACTAGTTTCGGAAACATAAGTTAATAGGAAACTATTAAACAGGGTGAAACTAAATAAGTCTTTTCAGTGTGTTAGAACAATTTTAAAAGTTTTTAAGTTTAATAAAAATTTCTAACGATGAAAAATTCTGATTTGCTAGTACCTTCTTAAACACGCACTTTTAAGCACATTGCTTTTATAAAATCTAAGTTGAGGTGAATTTTTTTATACATGAAGTCCGCAATTAAAAGATTCTGTTTCTAGAGCCAAAGCAATGCAGCAGAAAATTGTATCATTCATGAAGACACGATAATTTGTTTCCTTAAAAAATAATGTAGTTCCAAGTATCACCTATAGATAGAGTTTTAATTTAAAAGCTTAATAGAGATTGATAGAAAAATTAAAAATTGATAGAGAAATTAATTACATCCTGTTTGCATTTGTAGCGTATCTAAATGTGTAACTTATTAAAAATACACCCTCTAGTATCAATATTTGCATTTTCCCTCGTCTCTCAAATATTTACCGGTACTTACGTACTGTACCGTCGAATGTTTTAGAATATACATTTGTCCCTCGTTCTGTGAGATTAAGCGACAATAACGCCAAATAATTTCGCGATTCTCTATTACTAGGGTTGATAACCCATTTCATTTGTTTATTTATATACATTATTTTTAATCACGTCAGCTGTGTGACTAGCCATCAAAATGTTTAAGTCCAATTTGGCGCATTTGACAACATAATACGTAAGTACCCGAATTCCCAAGATTTTATTAAACGATGTACAAATTTTTACAACTTCTGACGACTGCATTCAGATATAAACAGATTTAAATAATGGTCTTTTTAATTTAAAGTATACTATACTACGTAGGATCACTTGGGGGAATTCTGGGTCACTCTTTTTTCGGGATAAATAATGGTCACTAACTTTATAGCATTAAAAAATGTTTTTACAAAACATCTAAATTATGCCAATTTATTCTTATACATTCTATTTTCTTATCCCAGTTTCAAAAGCAATGTATCTGTTCAGGTAATAAGAGGAAAAAAGGACTTTTTATAGTACTATAAAAATATCTTTATAAACGATTGTCTCTGAAAATCACTATTTTTTCAAAGACTAGGGGCCAAGGCCCCCAGACTCGCTACGCTCGCTTTTCATATGAGGCATTCGGCCCCTAATCGGGCTTATTCGTAAAAAAGACATAATTTCAACAGAGAAAACCCGAAGATTGGATCAGATAGAATGTTACTGAGCTAAGCTACACATTGCTTAGTTCTTGCATCTTCATTGGTACATAAAAATTTAAACTTCACACTACAGTAGACCCCCTATCCCTCATAACACGGAAGATATTTTGATATGGGAATCCGTGTTGTACGGGTCCTGAGCTATACTCCACCTGGAGTGCGGACTCAGCTTATAATCGCTGGAAAAATTATTTGTACTCCTCACAAACACAATGATATTTAATTTTGCCATTTAAAGGTTATACTATCAGGTTGTAACGAAAGTTTTCCGCCATATCTGCCTGAAATACTAACTTCTAACTCCTTAGATAACTGTTTTTGAACTTTCGGTACCAAACCTGCACAGTGTCACATGATACAACAATAGTACTTAAAGCTGTACTCATAATTCGTTGACATTATGTAGCTGACTTTTTGCAACACAACTGGAAGTAAATGATGGTTCTAATCCTCTAGAGTGATAGTTCTATTTGAGACACCTTATACTTAATGATAACTATATTTTTTACAGATTTCACAACACAGTGTTATAAAGTAAACCTCTTTCTTTCAAATGCCAAAAATCGTTTGACAAAATATGAACAAATACGCCAACGAGAACTGTGTGCTGACAAAGTTTGCGGTGGTGGGAAACTTTCGTTACAACCTAATAATTAGGAGCTAAAGCGTAATCAAAAAAGAACATATGTTTCAGCTGTATTTTTAAAAATGTAAAACCTATTGGACACCTTGCGAATTTGCCACCCATGGCGATTTTTCATTATTTGGCGACTTGCGTACATGTAAAGTTATTAAAAGCTACGGAACAGATAGAATAGCCTGCCACCAATGGCGACTTTTCATTATTTGGCGATTTACACATACTCACAACCTATATTAACTGTTCATTTAAGACTACCGGAAAACCGTTATCCATACTTTCATTTACATAATCGTTTGCAGATTGGCGTACTTAACACCACGAATTATACCATCTCGTCGCGCTAGCAAATATCCAAAGTGTACTATAACTGCTATAATGGCATAGTTAACGCCATACAAATATTTCTACTGGTAGCAAATAATCCAGCTGGACGGGAACCGGCTTTAAAATAATCTGCATTTTAATTATTTTTCATTTTCAAGATATTAGTTATTCTGTTTTGGAAAAACGAATAATCGCTAATTCTAAACTCCTGTTGTCTAAGCGAACTTACTATTTGAAAATTGTCAACTTTGTGTAACACATTTGAGTTACTTATTTCATATAGTTTTTATTTTGGCGTAAAATGGGCGTAATTCTAACTCATGTTTGTAAATTTCACGCGATTCTAGATACTTGGAAACGCTTTGTTGCAAAGGAGTGAATGATTTTATGCCAAATCTGGCAGCCATTCTGTTTATTTTTTCAGTTTTTTATTAATATCTTCTAAAATAATTCGATTTTCGAAATTTAACTTAGCTCATCAGGTTCCTCGGAATTTTTCGAATCTGTGGGCACCTTAGTTGAAACTTAAATCCCCACGGTTTAGGAGGAAATAGGCCAACAAGCTTTGACAGCGCCAGCGGCCTTTACTTTTTTTTAGAATGGAGAGATACCCAAATTAAATTTCATGCTGTTCTGGAAACTCGCGGAATCTTTTCGCAATCGAAAGATTTCGTTTTGTGTACATTTCTATTCTCATGTCCATGCAAACGATTTATTTGTGAAAAAAAAATGATAATAAACTGTGTAATCTGGAAAATCTCTTTTAAACGAATTTGAATCCCAATTGTATGACGTCATATTCACTTGAAAAGGGTAATTTTGTCACGCAAAGGATTTACTTTTTTGACTCTCGGAAATAAAATGGTGCTGAAAATAGCGAAAAATCGCTTTAAAAGGAGGGAACGGTTAGATTTTCAGATTTTTAAAGAAGCGCAGATTGTTTTCTATATTTTTATACGTGATCATGAAAATTTTCAAGCGGATCGTGCAAACGGTGAAGAAGTTATTAGGCTTTTTGTGTTAACTTTGTAAATTTCACGCCATTCTAGATACTTGGAAACGCTTTGTTGCAAAGGAAGGAATGATTTTATGCCAAACCTGGCAACCATTCGGTTTATTTTTTCAGTTTTTTATTAATATCTTCTAAAATAATTCGATTTTCGAAATTTAAATCAGCTTAGCAGGTTCCTCGGAATTTTTCGAATCTGTGGGTACCTTAGTCGAAACTCAAATCCCTACGGTTTAGGAGGAGATAGATCCAGAAGCTTGGACAGCGCCAGCGGCGGCGACAGCGGCCTTTACTCTTTTTTAGAATAGAGATATACATGCCAGGGAGACATTTTTTAAAAACACTTTTGTTGGTGCTGTTTTTTAATATAAAATGCTCCAAGCTTTTCACACCTACATAATTTTTTTATCTGTTTTTTAATTAAATTTTAAAGTACAGTGGAGCCCCCCCCCTATAACACGGTATTTACGTTTCGTATTATAGGAATCCGTGTTGTACGGATCATCACCTATATTCCACTTGGAGTGCGGACTGCGGGTATAATCGCTGGAGAAATTATTTGCACTCCTTAGAAAAACAATGATATTTAGTGTTGCCATTAAAAGTTATATTAATTACAGGAGCTAAAGAGTCATAAAATTGACTCATTTTACCGTGCTGTACGAGTTTTTTTAACGTGTTATAGGAATACGATCACATTTTTTTCGGCGTTGTATGGACCCGTGTTAGGGGGGGAGGTCTTATGTAGATTGATTTATCCCACAGTTTACTGGGGTAATTCTTTGTCAGTGATGTTTGATATTTTAGGTGTTTTTTTATTTATTTCTGTTTAAATAATATTTGTATTTGCTTTAACTGTTGTACTTTACTCTTATATTACGGTATACTTTCAACTGTATCTCCAATTTTTTGTGAAATATCACGGCTTTCTGTCTCAGAAATCAGTCCCAAATTTGAAGAAATACTAATCCAGCAATTAAGGTGCTCATCTTGAGTATCAAATTTTGAAATAAGAAGGCAAATTTTTACAAATTCAACAGTTATAATAAATCAAACATTCTTGGACCTGTAACAGCAAGAGAAAAAGAAACAGAAGAAAAATCAAATGAAAAAGGAAAGTCCAAAGCAGAAGAATGTAGACATCAGGAGAAACCTTGCTTGCAAAAAAGTAAAAGCACCCCGGCAAGATAATGTAGACAGTTCATCAAATGCAAAGCGATCTAATTTGAAGCTGTAGAGATGAAGAACTTTCAATTTACAATGAACATAAGGTGGAAGAAGTTGCGAAAAAATACTCTTTAGGAGATGTTAAGCATGTGCTATAATGCATTCTGTATTCAAACATCAGTAATATTTTGCTGTATTTCTTTATGACCCATTTTACATTGGGAAAATAAGTAAAATTTTGAACATGGAAAAAGTAGAAATGAAATTTCTGGAACAAGGTGCCAGAAATTTTTATTGGCCCAAATGAGAAGTTTTAGAAGTAATTAAAACAAGTACACAGTAAATTAAATAGAAATAGTCACTTTGTAGTTGAGATTAACAGAATTAAATGTAGCATACAAATAAGAAATTCTGTCCAATATTGTGGCCTTAGAGCAAAAACATATTGTAACAGGCTCGTAAAAAACATTATTATGTTTAACTCAATGCAAATTTTCTTATACAACACATTAGAGAATTAAAACATCTTTCTGGATACTAAATAATGATAATTTAAAATATTTATTTAATTTTGGCATGCATTATCATAAAAAAAGTTGACCCATATTTACCCACTATTTGACCCATTATTGCCAAAATCCGGGGTAATTCTTGGTCACTCAAAAATTTATATGTAATAGATAATCATTTTAGATAAAGTGATTATTTGTACAATTTCTACATTATTTAAGCTTAGTCCATGCCATATTAATTTGCTTTACTTTTCATACTTCAGAAAGAATTAAGATGTTGTTGTTTTTTGACCCCTAATCCCCCGGGGACCCTATTAATTATATTTCATCACACAAATATCATAGATTCTGTTATGCTAATATACATTAATTTCTATTTCAAATTAATATGTTATGCTTCTGTATCATGATTACAGTGCTTCTGTATCATGACTAAATGTGTAATTTTTTAATTATATACCCTCTAGTGTTGATGTTTGGAACTTCTCCCTCAAGAAATTCTCGCGTCCTCACTAAGTCTATCCCAAAATTTCACAAATTCGTGGCTGAATGTGTATAATTTCTTAATTATTCACCCTCTATTGGCAATATTTGAACTTTTTTAAAAGACCTCCTCTCTTAAGGAATTTTTTCCCTCAATCTCCAACTTTCCCCCAAAGTTTCACAATAAAGTCTTGATTATGCATATACGGTTTTTAAATGGGATCTTTTAGTTAAGGACACCCTTTACTTTGTATTAATTACAGTTTGTAACACAAATGTCATAGAATGTTATGCTAAAAATATATTCATTTCGATTTTAATATATTTGATTATAGTGTTTCGATATTAGTTATCAGAAGGTAAAATTTAAAATTCCGTATGTTGACGTTTGCTAATGGGAACAAGTACGCAAGATGAGAAAGTGAAAATCATCACCAAGCCCAACTTAACGAAATTTTCGGTTCATGAAAATGAAAATATACGTTCACTTTTTATTAATTTATTTATTTTCGTATATTTGTGTAGCTTAATATCTATCAATGAAAACGGATATACTGAGTTTACGGCAATTTCAAAATAAACAGATTTTGAATACATGATGTTTCTAAAAGATTACTTTTTAAAGTAACACATAAAATGAAGGTGTATAGAACAATATATAAATTGCATACTACTTTTTTTTAATGAAATGTGAGAAACTTTTATTGAATTATGGAATTTTGGGTAAATTATTTAAAATCAAAAAGTCTTTGCAATATAGTGAATTACAAAGCTTTTCTTCTAAAATATGTGACTAGTACAGGATTTACTTTTTTAGTGGAGTACTTTCATGAAGAAAAGAAAATACGTTATTACGATACTTTTCACTTATTGTCTAAAACTACAAGGTTCCTAAATGTTTAGTGGTATCACGAAGACTGACTGGGATGGTTTATAAATTTATTTTGTGTTTTAACTTTTCTGCAGGTTGTTCTCATTTTAGACAATTTTAAATGTATTTTGAAAACAAAAACAAATGCACCATTTAATGGAAAATGCAGAAAGATCCACAACATTTTGATCCACAGCACAGAAATTTTGAAATGCAGCCTGAGTCGAAATTTTAATAACTGTATTTAAATTGCCTAAGCAGTCAAGTATATGACGATTGTTTCATGCAGGTTTGAAGTAACACAATTAAGTCAGGTCTATGTAAATACAGTTTGTGTTGCTAATTATAATTATCAAAATTTGATTATGAAATATACTTAAGTTTGTTGCAAAGTGATAACACGAAAATATAAGACATTACACTATTTGACTTTAAGAACAATCACACTTAAGTATTAATAACGATTTCCATTCATAAAAATGTAGATTTAAACATTGCGGATGTCCTTTAATTCAAACTCTAGTAAAATTTCCAAAATTTCTTTGAAGTGAATTACTAAAATTTTCATGGAAAAAGATTAGAATCTCAAAACTTCCTTTACAGCTCCTTAATAAAGTTCATTAGACGAACTTCACTTATAACTTTCCATGTGTCGATGTTTAGAAGTCTTGCATGAAATAGTCACTAACTATGGTAATGAAAGCTCGCCCTTCTTAAGTAACTTTCTTCCAAAAATCTATAGATATGAACTTTGAATTTTACCAGGATATTTCTCGGTATTGACTTGACAATATAAGCGCTAAAGCTACTTAAAAATTCTCAAAGCTGATTCAAATACTTTTCAGCCAGGAGAAGCTTTATTTGTACGTAATTCTAAGAATAAATTGGAGAGCACACAATTATATTGGAGTGCACACAATAAATTGGAGTGCACACAATTAAGACTGCATTAAGTTCTAGAACGATATTTGCAGGTATTTAACTTAATTTACTATAGATATTGTGCTTGTTCCTGTGTCATTTTCTCAAACAGACGTAATTCAGGTATCTTATAGATTCGTTTTAGCAAAATCTACGCACGTACGGAACATTAATGTATGTGTGTCCACCTGTTTCTGTGTTCACTCTAGACTAGTTCTCTAACAGTTCGCCGTAGCTGAATAGAAGTCGGCAGAATTGCTAAATAACCCAAGAGACAGCCATTGATAAAAAATAACGTGATTAGCATTTTATCCCTTTTTTGAATGTTTTCTGCGTATCTCATGTTTCCGTAAGTTCAATTTTCATGCTGCTGCTGCATTTCTTTTTTGATTGGATAGTCCAAAGAATACCATTACATACGAGATACTTTTCAGCATTGTAACTAAATTTATTATTTTTTTAAATTGTTAGAAAATCCCAGTTTTTAAAGATTGAAATATTTCTAATGTACATGCTAATTTATTTCTCCACATAATGATGAAATAAATACCGGGTACTTTACTTTACGTGACTCGCCATCTATCTTCTGTGTTCTTCTCAGTTCCCCAATAAATACTCTGAAGTGCAGAGTTTCTGTCTAAACGAAAAGTTATCATAGGTTGTCCTGTATTACAAAGTACTAACCTGAGAGAATCCACGAAAACAAAACGAAATAAATGGACACTCAAGTCATTACCTGTTCAGCAAAAACTACTTATCGGATATTTGTAATTCTTAAATAACTTTAGAATAAATAAAGAACATAATCTGCCCATGGCCATACTGCATATTTTAACTATATATGTTTAAATCATATCATTAAACTTTAAAACATGGTATAGGTGAAACATATTTGGCGAGATTTGAAAAATACTTCATAAAAATGAAAGCTGCATTGTTACTTATGCAATATTGTTAATCCCAAGATAAATATTAACCCTTTTCTTCGGATAATATATTCAAAATCCTCTTTCTGAAAATTCTATGTATGTATGCATGAAGTCAGTAAACTCCAACACTGATCACCACGAAATTTGGTACAACTGTCTTTTTCATGGAGCAATTTTAACTTGGCACTAGGTGGCGCTGCAGAATATCAACTTTCATATCGTTCAAATGAGCGCGTAGAAAATTGGTACGAACGGAAATTAGAACACTGAGAATATCTTACGCTATCTTTGCAATAACTTGACACTGCAGCATCAAATTCTATACTGTTCGAAAAATTGCTATACTTACAAATTTGAGCACGGAGAATATTTCCTTACTATTCTGTTCGCTGTAACCTACCACTAGACGTCACTAATCAATATATACTTCATTTCCATGCGAAGAACGGGAATATATGTACACGGGAACAACACTTTAGCTAAATTTATATAAAATAAAATAAAGAAAGAAAAAAAGTTTGAAATTTCATTTTTTCATTCAATGTCAGATCATAAGTAATGTTTAGGAAATATTTTTGTGGCTTAGTATGAACCTTTTACAGATCGAATTCAGATCAAGGCATACTTCAAATTATTATTTTTTTTTCATATTCATATTTTGTCTTCTAATGCATTATTTAAAGGATATTTGTCATTTCAATGGCGGGAAAAGATTTTTTTAAATTCAATTTTCACAGTGTTCCCAATTAGGGAAATTGGACATTTTTGACTGTATATTTACATTGGTTACAAAAACAAAATGTAATGATGGGTGGTTTAAATAATAAGTGAAATATTAAGAATCAAAGAAAGATTTATTTTTAAATTTAAGTAGAGGTATGAATTAAGTTTGAGGGGGGAAAAGGGTGTATAGCTAAATAGTATAGGGTAAGATAGCTCAGTAAAACTTAAGAAAATGACTATTTTTATGATTTTTGTCTAGATTCCCACTAATGATTGAAATGTCTGATTTAAAAAAATGAAGTCATCTTTCAACTATATCAGCTACTTTTTTAAGTCAATATTAATCAAATTTTAGTTTTCAATAAATTTTTATTTTGATGTTTCCAATTGGGACCATAGTCCTGTAAAATGTTAACAAAAATTTATAGATTCATTATACAGATAAAAATACTGCACCAACTTTAATATCAGAAGCGAACATAGCAGCAATAAATAGCAACATAGCAGAAGCGAAATTCTTTTTCTTGTAGTTATATTACTAATATTTTATTTTTAATACAAACAAAGTACACTGAAAAAACACACAACTGAAATACTTATTGAAAATTTATTTCTTCATTATTTTACAATTTTACAATATTTGAATCAAATCCACGTTTTGATTGATTATAAATATTTGTACAATACAGACTGACGTCACCACTCATTCACTTTGAATCTGTTCATAAGAAAATTTACAAAATTATGCAAAATTATATCAAGCATGAAGGTAGGCGCTTAGTAATTAGGAATTAGTCAAATCTGATGATAGAAATGTGATTAGTACATGTTCAGGTAAAAAACTGAAACAGGTAGAGAATTAAATCGTTTTCTCTTTGCTAGCATTTTAATATGTTTCAAGTTCAAATAATTTTGTTTAAAATAATACTTTTCCTAAAACATTGAAATATAATAAGTGATCAGTAAACGATATGCACTTTAAAATGATTACTTATTAAAAGTTTTTAATCCACAAAAAATGTTAAGAGAGCTATTTCGGTTATTCAACAAATGCTCAAAGATTTTACAATGTATATTACATTGTTAAAAGGCTTATGGTCAATTAAATGAGAAAATAATTTAATTATTTGTCTTTACCTATGTTTTTCAATAGAAAAGGTTAAAAAAAATTTGGTCGTTTGAGATGTCTTACGGTTTATGACTTAAAAGTGATCACGTAATCTCAGGAAACCGAATATTTCTGAGAAAGTCGCAAGGATTTAGGAAAAATACCGCACATTACAATGTTAAAATTAATCCAAATTAAACTTTTTAAAGATAATTAATTTTTCATCAATTTCGACTTTTTCTCATGAAGTAATAACACTCTCATTCTATTCATTCTGTAGTTAATAATTGACTGACTATGTAATTTTAATATTGCCTTGTGACTATATGATCACTTAAAACTCAACCAGTATAAAAATTATTTCTAGAGCATTGAGTAATATCACCTTAAACATCTGTCTATAATGTAGGTTGCTACATATTATGTTTTTGGGTTTAGTAACTAAAACAAGTAAATAAATACATCAATAAATAAATAAATAAATACATAAAAAAAAATAAATAAATACATAAAAATATTTTTGAAAATTTGAATAGAATAAAAATCCGCAATTTCGTTATCGATTGATAATAAAAGTATTACTAGTGCAAATGTATGTAATTATTTTATTTTTATTTTTATTGAAAATAATAATATTGACAATAATAATTAATTAACATCAGAGGAACAGAAAATGAAAAATAAAAAATGCTCCGCGAAAACATTATTGCATTCTGTACTGTATTATTTTGCATGTGTTCTATTAAGGAAGTATTAATAATAAAACTGATACTGACAAAAAAATATTCATTATCCGAGTATACTTTAACAAAATAATATATCTTAGAATTAAAAAAAATAAATAATAAAATATGTTCTTTAGTTTTCAAACTAAACTTATGTCAAAATTATCAGTTTTCGTTTATATGAATATATTCTGTCAGCTTTATTACAATTTGCTGCTTTTAATCTGTATTGATAAACAGCTGGAGTATAAAGCTATAAATATTAAGCTATAAACTAAATTGCATAAAAAATACTTA
Source organism: Cheiracanthium punctorium (assembly GCA_038373885.1). NCBI lineage: Eukaryota > Metazoa > Arthropoda > Arachnida > Araneae > Cheiracanthiidae > Cheiracanthium > Cheiracanthium punctorium. Next base: position 827,184 of record JAWZYV010008216.1, on the reverse strand, counting down.
GGTCGAGTTTTATTTCTCTATTTTTATAATTACTATTTGTCGTTATTTATTCGAAATACCATTCTTCGAAAACATTTAAAAAAAAAATTAAAATACTCATCCACAGCCAGGTTAAGTAAAATTTATATTATTTTCAGCTAAAATTTTCATTCCATATGTGACACAAAAATGTGGCTTGCTATATAAAAGCATTTTCTAAATCATATGTTATGTAATGTGAAAAGAATTGAGCATGTATAATAAATGAAAGATAGTATATTTTATTTTTTGTATATTTGTAGTATATTTTATTTATATAACATTTTTTGTGGTGTAAAGAGAAAATATCTGTATTTTACTTTTAATTTGGGAAACCATTAATTTTCATTTAAATTTTAAATCGTTGCGTAGCTAGCTTACCATTACGCACTCAGTTTTATTTATGGAAGAAATAAATTACCATCTTTACTTAAAAATGAGTAATAAATTAATGGATACTTAACAGTTCCTCTGCATGTAAAATAATGTATCCATAATGTATTAAATTGAACAAGCAAGAAAAAATAAAAACATTTAACTGCAGAGAAAAAATAAAAATATTTAACCGTAAAGAAGAAACGGGAATATTTTAAAACCTTTTACATGAAATATGATATTCTTTCAAAGCAAGAACTATATTATTTCAAAATTTTATGAATTTTTGAAATATTTATAAATGACAACTTCAAGCAAACAAACAAATAGAAACTAAGCCATAAACTTGCTTTAAAAACTGTGCAAAATATCTCCAAAAGTACACAATCACAAACATTTAGTATTCATATAAACTTAGTATCCCAACTTTGTTGGGTAAACGAAAGGTAATATATTTTCAACAATTTTTAAACGATAAAATATCTATATGAAGAATAGCAACAATTAATTTCTTGATAAAATATAATAATCCAGTTATTTCAAATGATCCATTCTACACACACACTGGATAAGCTTCAAAAAGCAATTTTCCCCGCTTTTGAGTCCACGAAGTGCTTGGAGAAAAAGATGAAGTAGTATGTAAATCACTTTACTTATATTTATGAAAATGAATATTTTTTTAGTCCAACACATATTAAATCCTTTCCTTAAAATTTCAAAGAAAGATAAACGACGATCATTTGACTAGGCGTATTTTTTAATCTCCTGAAATCTGTTTAATTTCACACAAAATATTAAATACATTTCAATGAAAATATTCAATTAGGAAATAGTATATTCGGAAACATCATAAAGATTTAAGGTAAAGTTAAGTTAGTAAATAGCAGGGTAGTCAAGTAAAGTGCAAAACAAAAAAGGTAATCTGTATTTTTAAATTTGAGTAGTAATCTCGCATACATAATTTATGTGTTTTGTTTATGTATTTTTTGGTATTTGTACATTGAATAGCACCTTACATAGTAAATCTAAATTCACTAAATAGAATTTCATACTTTCATTGATATTTACACTTAATTTTAATTATATAGTCTCGTATTTACACTGCAACCATTTTATGTTATAGCGCATGTTTGACTAAAAGCCTTTGAGCGATTGATCTAAGAATACCAAAATGTCAATATACCCAGCATTATAGAGTTCAGTTACCGGCCGCTTTTTGAACTATTTTCTATAAAGTTGTACAATTTATTTTCTAATTTAAAATAATTCTTTTATGAATAAGAGAAAACAGAAATAAGTATTAGAAAATTCTCTCTAAATTTACTGAGAACACTATACAGACATTTTGTAAAAGAAAAACATAACCCGCAGATTCAATTGAATGTTATAAAAAAGTAATACATGCGTAGTCTTTTAAATAATTAATTTTTTACAGTTTTACACTAATGCAGACTAATGAGCTAATGGGAATGTTTCGAGAATTGAATTTTATGGCCAATAATAAACTAGATACAAAATAAAATCTATGTGGATTAATCTGCACTTTATCGGGATAATTTCAAAGATGCGGAGTTGCATGATAGAATGTGCTAAATATTAAAACTTGAAAACTATGTCGGTAAAGGAATGTATTACAATAGTTACAATGTAATACTTATTTATGGTAAAGGAATGTATTACAATAGTTACAATGTAATGTGCCAATAATGATATAAGTATTTCTTTACAGTCACATTCTGTGTGTCATAATAAAAGCTATATATTTCTTTTTCCTAAGTACTGAAACAGTTAAAACTGTGTATTAAAATTGTGTATGGTGAATGCAAAAAAACTTTCACCAAATCCCTTCAGAGGTTTCTAATCAAATAACTTCAAAAGCATTTGTTTATTTAATGAAGATAAATTACGTTTTCTAATTGATTCTTAATTTTTTGAAATAAAGCATTTGGTAAACTTATACTAAATTAAAAATTCTAGGCGAAGTCGTTGTTGCAGTGTAACAATTCCAGTTAAAATTTCTAAACATAATATTTTATAAATGTTGAAATGTAATTTGATTTCACGGAAGTTAGCTTTACAGAAAAAATTGGTTTTCGTGTTTTACGGGGGTGAGGCTGATAAATTAAATACAGTTTATAATATTACCGGTGGAAGCAGTAGAATCTTTCTTTGATTTCGTTTGATAGATCGTTCTTAGTATGCGTCATATGCATTGAATTCAATGAAGTAATACCCATAAATGCACCTTTATGTATAACAGGTTTTTTAAAAGAATTTGATGCAGAGGCATTTAAAAACAAATTCGTCTTTTTCCATCCCAGTAATCCACTTCTTCCTATCTCAACTAAAACAAAACAGATTCCAAACGACAAATGTACAAATACCAAAACATTCTTGCCATTATTTTAATTCATTTTAAAAACAAATTAAAAAAGAGCTTTAAATTAAGGAAAGAACACTTCTTAATTTCTCATTCGGTTTTAAGACATACTTTCAAGATAACTTGTAAAAATACGTACATCGTTCAACACAGCATAAAAAATACGCAACAGTTCCATTGTTTAATATCAATAAAATATATATTCCAAGACATTTCTTCTTTTTTATCTCTTTTCTTCATTCGCTTTTTGTAAGGTTCTCCTGAAGGTCGTGTGGGTAAGGTGATGTTTCTTTCAATGTAGATGCGAAGCGTGTCAAACTTTATATACTCCAAATAATGCGGCACGTCAGATCGTATAGCAAAGAAATGTCGACTGACTTCTTTTGTTTTAATGAAAACTGTAAAAAAGAGTCTTCGGTATAGCCGTGTTCATATATATATATATATATAATTATATATATATAATTTTTTCCGTTCTTTTATTATTATTTTTTGTTTGTTTTAAGTCTTTGCGGTAGAAGCATAAAGAGAGATATCAACTAATGGTTGAAAAACAGAGGTCTCACGCAGAAAGTCTGTGAGTTCCGCTGAAGAAATTTAACCGAAAGGGGGGCCACGTGAAGAGGGGATATACCCCCACTGTCCCTCCTATCACAATTGTAGTGTGTCTGTCTGTCCGTCCTCTCTGCGAACGTCATCCGGGATAGAGGCATCGGATGCAAGGACTCCGGACACATCTTGAAAGTTGCCCCTGGAATCAAAGAAGATATTACTTAGAACTATTTCAGTTTGCATAACATTTTGCGTCTTCATATTATAACTTAAAAATGATATATTTATAAAACAAAAACATTATTTTTTAATAACTAAATTGTTTAAAAATCACTTACAAATTAAGTTTGTCATATTTCACTTACAAGTAAAACTTAGCCGTTTTCCTTGAAAGCGGAGCTCGTTTTTGAATTATAACCTATTCTTTACGCATTCCATAACATTATAATTGTTTGTAATTGTTTGAATTGAAAAATATGAACTAACTTTACAATTAATAAAATAGTGATAATTTTATTTTTCAAACCATTAAAATGCAAAAACTTATAATGTTAAAGAAATGTGTAATGAAGGTGGTAACATACAGAAAACGGCTCATTTATTAGATAAGAGATCTTATCTAATAAATGAGCTCATTTATTAGATAGGATAGATTGCAGTGTACGGATAGATGAGTGCATAATAAAAAAAATGATAGCAGACGCAAAAAATATATGGATCAGATGATAAGCTTATTCCGATATGCCACTTGTGGTGTCATTGCAAAATAAACCACCAGCCGAAATTATAAGAAGCTATCTAAGTATTGCTGCGAAGTCTTGAGCTACCCAGTGTTTTACCATTGTCACAGTAAAGTGCTTCGCTAGCTCTATGTGAAACATGGGGGGAAAAGTAAGGGAATCCTTAAGATCTTCAGAGAAATATTTTTTTTATTGTTTGAGTTATTGAAGTTAGACAGTTCCAGAGTTACATACGTACGTATATATATTATATATATATATATATGTGTGTGTGTGTGTGTGTGTGTGTGTGTGTGTACCAATCCACATCTACACAGTAAACATTGCACTTCCAATACTTTCAGTTTAATAGCTTCGTTACACTGTCTTGACGATTTCCGAAGCGTCAATCAACATTATTTCGAGCATGATTCCGCAAATACAACTGGAAGGCATCTGTTACCATTCGATAACTAACACGCAAACTAATGTAAAGTTGGGCTTGAAAACAATTTATCTGCTATTAATGACAGTGCGGCAAGAATTTAAAGTTATGCTTCATTTTTATAAATAGTTATTACAAATGGAAAAATACCCTTCTTGGATTTAAGGACGAATCTAAGTAAGGAAAATATTTGCTTTGTTCACTTGAGAAGCAAAATTAGCTTATTCAATTTCGACGTTGAAAATGCATTGGTTGAAAAGTGCTGATTATTGCTGATGAGGGAAGAAAAATCCAAAACATGTCCCATTATCGTTAAATTGAAATCTGATAAAAGACTGAATTCTATCGTTGGCCATCAAATGCCTTGGAAATGCCATGGCGTTTATCGAATGCCATGGCATTGGCTGAATCCTTCATTTTCTGGGGTCCCATATGCTGGTTATTACCATCCTCTGGTCGGCGATCCTTGGGAAGTGAAATTGGCTTATATGTGTTCATCATTAGCCCAATTAATAAGCATTTATGTATCTAATCACAATATACGAGACATAATATGAATCCCTAGTTTGTACATGTGAACGAAACCAACATTTTCTCTTCTGAAACATTGCGAAATTTCATGATTAACGCCATTTTGAACTAGTACTTCCATATTTGCTTATCTTTAGCTATGCTCATGTCATCAGTAAAAAACATATCAAGGAAAACTAATACAAGAAAACCAGGTAAAAAAGGATTTTCTTATCACAAGTGCATTTACAGAGTGCTACGATGCCAGACTCAATATCCGTTGGCCTGTCACTCACGTACTGCATTATTCAATTTCCCCTAAACTCCACAAGTGGGTGTTCCTGTGTGTGTTCGAACCGATTATGTATACGTGTCTAATTATCTATGCATCCACTTTGCAGAATGGAACCGACAAGTCACATAGCTGAGTGTCCCAGAGTTTAACAGATGATTAACTCCATCAAATATATCCGCAATGTAAACGCGTGTTCATAATGGCGCTGCGTTACCTCCCGTGCAACATGTGGTGACACATTGCAAATTAACTTACAGATGACGGTTAACAAATAAATATTCACATGCAATCTACAGTGCAACAAACTGACAGATGTGATTGGGTCACTAACAATGCAGTTCCAGCCCAGGAGAAACTTGCATCAATTCCAGTAAAATTACAGTACTTTGGTTATTTTGAATGCAAACCTTAAGTCAGTATCTTTATAGAATAAACAATTTTTAGAGACTTATTATAATTTAAAGAGCTTGACGAATTTGTCAACTTTTCAGCCAGCCATTAAGAAATCAAGGTTAATTTTAAAGAAGCAATTAAAAAGTGCCAATTAAGGACTTCTAGGCACGTTTTAGCCTCTTCACACGTGACAAAAAATATCACATCTCAAATTAAAAGCAATCCCATAGTAACTTTTAAAAAACCTATTACATTTAAAAACGACAAGTTTACAAAGTGTATTTTCAAATAACTTTTTTGAATAAAAGCCTAATTCTCAATATCTGTATCGGTAGTAAAAATTTGTTATCACCCATTAAGGAAGACTGTCAAGACACAAAATGATGTACTAGCAAGTTCTTTTCAACTGTATGAATTTAAAGTTGAATTTGTTAATAAGATATTAACAAATTCAACTTCGGAAATTTCAATAACATTCAAATATTCTTTTGTGTAACGGTACAAAGACAAAATCTCTGTTTAGGATTTAAAAATTCACATGCGTTAAAATAATTTATTGAAAATTAAAGCATCGTCAATTAAGAACTAAAAAAATCTTAAAGAATCGTTTTAAGAGTGAAAATAAAAATTTCCACTTATGCGGACATCTGGAACGAAGAGGTTAAAGAGAATTTCTAAAATTATGCTAACAATTAAACGAGGGAATTCATAAAAAAAAGGTTAATACATAAATGGATACATTACATTTTTAGATTCAAAAATTTTTAGAAGCGTTTCAGAATTTCCCAAGAAAGCAATTTTCTTGATTTGCAAATAACTGTGACAGAGTTAAAATCATGAACAACAGAAAAAAAAAAAAAAAAAAAAGAAAGAAAAAAAAATCTAGATTTTTTTTTTCGTCTATGCTGCATGTTTCTTTCATTCATTTTTTTTTTGTTTTGTTTTTAATTGCAACTGAGTGCTCGTTCAATTAAAATAAATCACCATAACTACTGTTTATGCTTGTATTTGACATATGCTCCACGTTTTTCATACTGCAGCCTTGGTGAAAGGTAATTTTATTCTCGATTGCATCATCCATTTTTAGTCATTCAACTCAAAAATTACCTTTTACCTTAATATAGTCTACAGCTTTCTTGAAGAGCACAATGAAAAATTTTCACTCATTAACAGGAAAAGAAAAATCCGTGTAATTCTATTTGAAGTGTTTATTTTAATATTAACATTAAACGCATTGTTAGATTTTAGATATTTCTCGTAAAATACAACATACATGTTTAGCAGTAAGATATTTGATATTGCTAGCCAAAGTTTCTTTTAAATATGCACCCTTCTTTGTGAAGTGCGCACTAGCATTTCAGTTTCTGTAATTCAACTAAAGGTTAAAAAAAGTTACTACAAATTATTAAAATCAACTTGCATGATATTTAAAACAGTCACTTCATGTACCTCGGATATTTGTGTTGGAGATTTTTTAAAAATTCTGCTGACTAGTTATTAACTATAAATTCGAGTTAACTATAAATTCGAGTTATAACCTTGAACTCGAATTTCTCCGTAAATGTTGGTAGTACCAATATAGAACTTTTTGTGTTTGTAATGGTTTTGTTTTGGCAAGATTTCCCTAAATATGAACCTGGAAGTTGTACAAAAATTTAAATTGCGTTTTCTTTTTTTTTTCAGTATACTTTTTTTTCTCGCTTCAGAATTTTAAAGTCTACACACTCTGCATTTGATTTTCTCCAGTTTTTGTAATCAGAATTATTCATCTAGCACTAACACTGGCTCAAAAACAGAGGACTGTTAACTTAAACGTGGGCATGCTGTATACCATAAAATTTAAACTGAATTTTTAAACATTTAAAAAATTCTGCGATTGCATGTACTGAATTTAGTATATTTACATAGCTTTATTTTTAGGTTTTGTCGTTTTTGATCTAAGTACATTTATTGCGAGTAATCTGTGTTTTGAAATGTTTCATAATATTAGGTGTACCGTGAAGTAATGCCGTTTCTCCATACGGTGATATTTTTCATAGCCAAAACTACGGAAACTAATAATACGAATTCTGGCACATAGGTGCGTTTTTAGAGTAGGGGTTGGATTGTAGAGCATTTTCAAAAATTCCTAACTTAAGAGCGATAGGGGGCCCAAAAAGTTCTTTTCACATATCCTGTGAGATCTCAAAGGGGAAAAGAGACATCCATAAAATTCTTGATGTAAAATACAATACTTAAAAATACCTAAATATAGATTTCAGAACATTTCGAATGGAATCCTCCAAGGAGGACAGGCGTGATTAAAGGAGGGGGGGTGGCCATCTTTCTTGAAAGAAAAAAAATATTATGTATGAAATTCTCACTTTAAAATGTCCCTATTATTTGAATTTTATGTAAGAAACGACATTACTTTCCGGTACACTTAATAATTCCGTATGACATCTTTCGTGGTTAGGTCAACAAATATTAAAGCAGTTAACTAAAACTGAAGGCTGAATTTAACTGTGGAATTTATAAAGCTTTTGAACTCTCTAACATGTAGGAAAGTGATAAAAAATCTTTTTTCTCTTTTACAATTTTTTACAGATTTATGTGCTATTCGCAAATATCTATGCACAAGCAAGGTTTCACTCACAATACAAACGCATTCATTCGCAAACTAGAAATTAACTGAAAATAAGACATGCTTTAAAAATGTACAGCTGCAGTAACTCATTTCGCAATGATTCATTTAGATTATGCCTCCGGTATCCTCCTGTTACATAACTTTAGCTGCAAGTCTAATAATATTTGCACGAGCCCATTGTACAGTTGGGACGAACCGCAACGTCGCATGCGAAAAGCCCGCAGATAGATGTTCTATTCAGCTCCCGATATGCAACTTGCATTCGGTACATGGCCATAAGTTTAATTATTCAATTAGGTGCAGTTCGGATGTTTGTAGGGAAGCGCACGCAAATTATAGGAGCGCACGCGCTCAACAGCTAATATGGAATGTGATTATTGCGAGATGAGGTATGCTTCAAAACTGAAATCTCAGTGGATTGAAGGATCGCAGGGGAATTTTAGATTCCTCAGGAACACACTGGTGTCTTTGTTATGGCAAGCCTATAAGGGGCATCTGCCTACAAGGGACTGCCTTGGGCAGAGGACTGACTTTTTAAGGGGTTCAAATACATATTCACGCTACATCTGGTGGAAACCGCCCAAAATTCCAGACCATTAGATCGAGAGCCGAGCTGTGGGTCCGAATCCGCACTTCACACATCTACCATGTTCAGTGCCTTATCCGCTCGGCGATGGTGGGGTTAGTAGCGCTTTCCAACAACTGCTGTAACTGCAGTAAATATGCATAGATTATTTGCATTTTTCATTCCAATGCACTGTGCCAAGTATCCTATTGCATTTTGTGTTGCAGCATCATTTACAGGAGCACCCAAAAGAATTCCACTACAATACGCTTTATGGGCTGTCAATGTTTGAAGTATATTTTAGAGAAATTCGTCCATTTTAAACATAACAAAACTGATATAGTTTATTAGGGAATACAAAATATTCCTTACTATCAGATATCGAAAATAGAGTATTATCAAATATCTTTCACAGGATCATTAAAAAGAATGCCAATACATCACGATGTATGGCAGTTGATGGCATTAATCCATTTCAAGGACAATACAATAAGTATATAAACGTTTATAACAGTTTACTCTTCATTTACAGAACGGAAATAATATTTAAAGTTATTTTACAGTTTATCGCAAAAGTACATTAATACCCATGTACAGTTTTCAAAGGTCATTCCTAAAATCTCACGAAATTTTGACGACGATACATCGCCGAATTTGGAACAAAAGCGGCTGTTGTGTTGGAAATTAAGTGTGTGTGTGTGGGTTTTAACTTTCTAAACAATTTCAAACATCATTTACTTTGTACTTTTTATTAAAACGGGCATTTTTAATAGCAAACATTATATTTATTTAGTTTATTATATTACAATTTTTAAATTTAAATATTCCTTTTTAGAGATGTTTACAAAAACTAGTCTTTGAACTATTATAATTAATATTTGGATTTTTCTTATTTTATTCAGTTATAGTTCTTTTTTAATAGTAATCCAGAATTATTCAAATATTTAATGTTTTCATCACAAATTATCAAATATTTATCTTACTTATTTTAAAGCTAGAATTATTATTAATCTTTCTTATAAGATTTGGAGTTTTTTTCTACAACTGTTTAAATACGATTAAAATTTACATTTCATTAAAGGAAAGGGACAACAAAAAGCGAAGAAAATAATCTATAACATTTTTGATAGAAAAATTCAATGCATGATAGAAATACTTTGTAACTATCCAGTCTCAATAAAATTTAATCTTTAATATTTTTTTTTCTTTTTCCTTTCTTCTGTCTAGTATTTTTATCTTTTTTTTCGTTGAATATGGGTTATAATTATGTTATATGAAACTTTATGAGTAGAATGCAGAATTTAAAGCATTAGAAAAAAAGTTTTCATGTATTAAATCACAAATAAGGGAAAACATGTGAATAAGTCGGTATTGACAAATTGAAATAACTGAAGTTTACACAAACAGAACACCACTAAACCATAGAATGGTCAATTATTAAAATGACATCGCAAGGACTTACAAGACGCAGATGCTAAAAAAATCACAAATTTGCAAGACACTTGAGTTCTCAAACATCGCATAATAATTAAAGGAAAAGAAAAAGATTCATCCAAAGTGCTTATGGGCCTATAAAACTTGCAAATTTAAATTTCATGTAAATTCAAAGTCTTATAGTATTCATACTACAGTCACCCATGCTTCCAAGATTCCTTTGGATGCTTGCTGCCGAACACCTTGTTGCATGTCTGCCAACATAGTTAGTTTGTACTAACTGGTATGTTTGTACTGACTAGTATGTTTTTCTGTATGTCCCCAGAAGGCATGGCGTTTGAGTCCGACGTAAAGAAACTTAAGGTCTTCAGGTAAATAATCCATTTTTCTGTCGTCAGCCAAAAGTTCTTTGCAGCATTTTTACCGTCTCATTGCACTTAATCTAAAACCACATGGGGAATAAACTTTGACGACGAATTCTGCCAATATCTTTAGTTCTGGGGATGGACTTTTGGTATATAAGTAGTAGTTCCTCAAGATGCGGCAAGTAAGAGACAACCATCGAGCGTGGTGTACAGTTCCAGAAATTAACTCGGCCAGATGGTTTGTGCAACAACCACCTTATACAGCCTGACAATTTCTGTAAGGATAAGCCTGATCTTTGCTTAGCAAACTAATTTCTATCTCAGGTAGTGATGATTCAGTAATTTAAAATTCAACGTCTTGTTGATTGTGGAAAGTAGGAAGCTGCTGACCTATTTCTTCGAGAAAGCCTATTGGTGTCTATTGGTGTCTTCCCGTCAACTTTTTCAGATAGATGCCTTAACGGCAAGTCATAGGAATGTAGCTGGCAAATAATCCACTGAGATAGTCATTGTATATACTCTTTTGAAAGACGAATACCGTCTGCATGTACGCTAGTGTTATTTCTTTCGCGAGTGGAACCCAATCAAGGGAGTTCAGTCAGGTCTATACCTTCTTAAATGAAATATTTCTTTATAGCTGAGCCTGTTCCACCTGCATCGATTTCATCAGGCGAAACGTGGGTTAAGTAAACTGAACTAGGTGCTCCTCTTGTTTCATCCGCCTATAAAATTTTCCTGTTTCTGCACCTTTTCATTCACTATGGTAGATGATTTTAACACAATCCTATTACCACTCTGCTAGCGTATTACGCACAATGCCGAAAATATTAAAAACGTGCTATTTTTGGTGATTTTTGCAGAATTTTCAGAGCTTTTGGAGGGATTCAGACATAAAAAACAGGCAATTTTAGTTATATAGCCCTTTCCGAGCATTTGCGACCATGGAATAGTTTTGTAAAGTCTAGGAACGTCTAGATTTTTTTTTTTTTTGAAAGTTTCACATTTTAAAGTAAAAATCCAAAACTTTGAGTTCGATGTGCAGGCTGAAGACTTTATCTGACAGAGTCCGATTTCTTTTTGGTTAATAAGGACCACTAACTACATACTTTCCACACTAAGGGTATAGAAATTTCGAAAAAAAATGGATTTTCAGTTTACCCGAACACGTAGCCTTTCTTGAAGTTTTGCAGCAATTCACATATGGTAAGAGCGTAAAAAAAAGAGTGTCAAAGAAAAAAAAAAGTTATTTTTTAAATATATTTCTAAGCTTATTAAAATTACCCCAAATATATGTTGTCGTCACTTTAAATTTCATAAATAAAAGAAAATCTTAGTTTATAATTTAGGCCACTTGAAATGCAATAATACTTCAAATCTCAAGTTAATAATAGTTTCCTGTTTTTCTTTAAATATCAAGTGCTTGACCTCGCCTTTGAAAAATTAATCTCCCGAAATATTTTTATTTTATTTATTTTATTTTTTTCACGAACAGCGATATTCTCGATCAAGAGTGGATCCAGGAAATGATCTAGGGAATCCCCTCCCAAAAAAAAAAAAAAAAAAAAATAATAATAATAATAATAATACTAAAATGAAAAAGTCCAAGGCTAACATGTTGTTTCATTGTACCATTCACTTAGGTCAAGTACGTGTTTTTTTTTTTTTTAATGCTTTATTGTTTATGTTGTCCGGGACAAAAAAAAAAAATAATAATAATTAGTCCCCCTCCGCCCAAAAACGTATTCACCGCATCTGCATGCACTGTTCCCAATACTAAGCTGTAGAACAGTCGCAAGTAAAAAAAAAGATTTGACATGCCGCAAAATATCTAGAAACCCAAATCTGTTATTTTTAGCTGACAGTTACAGTTACACATCCAAGGCACCCATCTGAAACCACTTAGGAGGTCAGCCGGCATCCCCTGTTTATTCAGGGCGTTACGTACACACAAAACACTAGATCTCGATTACAGGAGGAATCAATAAACCTTTCGTGGCCGCCGACAGATGGCACTACGCATCCCGGACCCACTCGCCATCGATTAGGCAGCATTTTATATTAATAGCGGTCGAAATTTCGTTGTGAGAGACGTTTATGTTAGCCGCCCGTAAATCTAGCAAAGGTCTGGGCAAAAGACGGTTATTTCGATATGAGGGGGTCTTTAATTAAGAGGGTTTCCGGATTTAACAGTTTGCGGTTGCGAACGTGAGGAAACAGTTTTCGGGGCTTTACCCCGCGTTGTGCAGGATCGCAGGCAGGGAGATTGTTGGAACGTAATATGATAATTTAGAGAAATTACCAGGCGAATATTGATGTAAAAGTGCGAGTATAGTAGGCACAGTTTTAATTAATTTTGTCGGTACCTGCTGCTAAACCCGCTTATATTATGTAAGGGCGGAGGTTCAAAAACCAAGAATGTTGTGATTATGGCTATGTGGTATTTTAATCAATTTTTATACTGGAAATTTGTAGAACTTGGCTAGTCATTTACAAATAAAAAAATGTAAGGATGTATATGAATAAAATTTAGGTCAATAGCTGCAATTACTAGTAAAGTAATATTATATAACAAATGAAGTAGCATTGGGAAATTTAATCTAAATATGTTATGGGCAGTTATTATTCTTATACTAGCAAAGTAAATAAATAAATAAATAAGTAAAGACAAGTTTTCACATTTTTTTTTCACATACTTTTTAATTCTATTCATGCTTCATAGGCATTATAATGCTTTTTTAAGGATTTTCCCCTGAGAGTTATCAACCATTATTAATTTATAATTTTATTAACATGCAAAAATTATTGATGTTATTTTAGTAGTGCTCAATATATTTGATTTGTTGTCATTAACTTTGCAATTTGTCGTTCTAGAAATTTTATATGGTTTTACTTAGCAAATGGGATATTTTTTAAATATTTATTATTATTATTATTATTATTATGAAACTTCGTCAGAGGAAGAATAAAGGCAGTACATGGAAAACTTTTACCCTAGGACATTTTTTTTTTCTCTTTCATTTTTTTTTTAATTGCTGCAGTGTTTACTTCGCCTTAAAAAAGAATTACTTGTTCTATTGCAACATGAAACATGTAGATTATTACTATAATTGGCTTTTATCAACCAAGTTAATGAAACAATGCTTTCTGATCGCCAACTAACGGTCAAAGAACGCCCAGTGAACATTACTGAACATTCTCTGAATGTTAATAGGATTTCAGAGAAGTTGTGAGTCCTGGGAATATGCCCAGGTAGCACAACCAGAATCTCTGAACGTTTATTAACGTTCAGAAAACGTTTTAAACATTAGTAGGGGGTTAGAGAACCTGTGCGTGCTGCCATGGTGTGGAAAGAAAATAATTTTACTTTTAGAAAAATAGCATTACGTATTTTTTTTATTTTATTTTTTTATAAACGAACGGTGATTACGTAATCTCCGACGGTCGGCCGAGGGGAGCGATATCGCGCCTATAAGATATCAGATAAGTTAAATTAACTATCTCGTTCATTGAATCATGCAGTTAAGAATTACAGTTTATTGAGACAAACTACCGGTTCGTACAGTTATTTTTAATGAATAGTTCAAATGAACTAGTTCGTTCACGAACTACTCATCATGTGCTTATGTGTGCGGCCGCGTTCCTTAAATTGCAAATTGAAATATTTTCGAATGAAACAAATATGTTTCTCGGTGTTTTTTTACAATTTTGCGTTAGTTTCATTCTCTTTTATGATAATTCTACATATATTACACATATATTGCAATGAAGACACTTGTTCGTGATTTTAATTAATATTTTATTTGAAACTCAAACTAATTGCAAGCATTTGGTATATTTCTTTTTATTAGTACATTAAATACAAGGTTTGTAAATTAAGTAATGGCAACACAGGTATAAATCTAATTTTCAGGAACTTCGAAGAACGACTGTATTACATTCCTTCTATGTAACCGCCAGCAACGTTCATAACCCTTTGCCAAATGCCGGGAAGCCTTTGGAGACCACTGGCAAGCTGTGGGCTGTTGATGTCATCGACGGAGCACCCTACCTACTGCTCGGAGTACAGATGCAAGGTCATGGAATCGGCGGCCTCGGAGGAGGTTCTTGCAATTTCGGAAACAAATTGAAGTCACAAGGACTCATGTCAGATGAGTAGGGAGGGTGTTCCAAGTTTTTCCACTGCCACCGTTGCAACAGGACAGTGACATTGTTTGCGATATTACAGCGGGAGCTGTCATGCTACACGAGATTGTTTCTTACAATAAACGTGGACGTTTGCTCCGAATAGTCGGGCGCAGATGGTGCTTTAGAAATCGGCAACAGTAGTCTGCTATGACAGTTAGTCCTGCAGGTACACATGCGTAAGGATCACACTCTTCCGTTCCATCGTGCAACCGTCCTATACGGTAATGCACTTTCGCCATAGACTTCCTTGAAAATATTCTGTTGCATTTTTGCTGCGGGCAGCCTCTATTTTAGGCCAAGACCGCTTATCACCTTTTCAAACATGCTTTAGAACGTTGGAAAAGAAATGATAATTTCTTTCACTTTACTGCCGATTCACTTTAATGCCGTGCAACTACTACCCTTCTAACTAAATCGGCAGCTTTTTGCACTCTACACATCGACAACAATGCCACCTCACCACTACCATATCATGTTTTAGCATGGCGGATCTTCTGCAAGTCTCTTGGTTAAGTTGCCACTATTTTATTTACAACCCTTGTATATGCCATACGTTCTTTAATTGCAATTACTTTTTAGTGTTGAAAATGAACTTCTTTCAATTCTGTCGTCTGCGAGGAATCGGAGTAGATATTAAATATATAAGAAAATGCAACAAAACAAATGTAAAATTAATGAAATCACCTGAAAACGTATTTAGTTTAAAGCTAAATATGTATCGGTCAACGATTTAAAGAACATTCTGTTACAAGTAACATAATGTATTGTTCGCGAACGAACTGGTTCACTTAAACTACTCATTAAAAAGAACTGCACTGGCCGTTCTGGTGACTACTGGTGAGAATTTGCCATCCCTTTTGGCGAAAAAATAATTTTGCCTGGAATGATCGGCCGGGATAATATTTATAAACTTCAAGCCAAGTAAATTAAGTATTAACTTCAACAAAATAGTAGTATTATTAGCAATTGTATTATTAATAATACTATTATGTTATTAACATTTATATAATATTATTAGCATCTGCATTTATACTAACAATTTGTTAAAACATTTTTCAAATTTATTCAGAAGGTGTCGGTTCGTAATTTCATAATATTTTCAATGAAATATTTTAATTGGCATTTCATAAATCTATAAAGAAATAAGTGAAGAATAAGTACCTATAACAATAAATTGTTCTTTTTTATATCTAAAATTATTATAAAATATTTATATAAAATTATATAAAACTATATGAAAGTTTACGTTGTTCACTTTTTAAATGCGTGTTTCTCAATTTTTTTCTTTTTTTAAATATCGTATATTTTTCATTATTTCTTAAGATAAGAATAAATTACATACAGAACTTCAGCAGGGATAAGAAGCAAAATTAAACGAGACAGTTACCTGAAATGTTAAGATAATAGACATGCGATGTAAATGAGAGCTACACTCCATAACATAAGTTCCGGCCTCAAACACCTCGTTCCAGATATACTGCCTATAACAGAAAAGAAATGTATGAGTACGTAAACAATATTTTCACAACATTAAAGTAATTTTTTTATTCAAAACGTTAAATTAACAAAGAGTATTAGCTGCTTCGGTTAAACGTAAAAAACTTGTTAATCATGCCGGTTTTCCTAGGTAGCTTCAAAAAATGCATTATTATTCTAAAAATTATTTAATAATTGTTAACGAATACATTTCTATAACATTTATTCTGAAAATAGCAAAAGCTATTTAAATTTGTAATAAAATATCGAAATGCTATATTAGCAGTGTGCCAGGTAGTGACTTTTGAAACAAAATCTACTGATAATAAATGACTATTATAAGCAATTTTCTAAATATGGAATCCCACAGTTACTAATATTATATGTCCAAATTCGGTTTATTTTTATCCTGTAGTTTTTACTTTACATAATATTCAAAGCAAAACTTTAATCCTCCTGTATATTCAGTTAAAAAATGTAATATGCATTTATAGCAGCAGCTCAAAAATTAATCAATTTGTATAGAGAAATATGTAGGTTTACCTAGCAAACACACACAGGTTCTCTGAACGTCTATTAACGTTCAGAAGACGTTTTCTGAACGTTAATAGACGTTCAGAGAACCTCTGTGTGTTTGCTGGGTATGCGTGCGCATTACTGTACATTATATACAAAACTTAAAAAACTTAGATTTAAAAAAACTATAAGGGAAATGTATAACACATTTTCCCATACAGTTTTTTAAGTCTACCGAATTGACAATGTAAAAGTAACTAATACATACCAATAAAAACATCCAAGCAACAGTCAATTACTTTAACTGCAGTATTTTTTTAAATGGACGGGCGCTTGACCACCAGTCATTCGACACTACTAAGGCCCGACCCCGATGTACTGGTCTCTTTACTATGAAGGCACCCAATAGGGGGACCAGCATTGCCTCCTATGAAGGGACGGACGAAATAACACCCTAGCCCATGCCAGGAATAGAACCTGGACCCGCTGTGTGGCAGAATGGTTCTCTAGCCACTACATAATCCGCGCGGCTTTAATTGCATTATTATCAGATTTATCATACCCATGAAGAATTAACCTGAAGTATTTTGGGATAAAACACATAAAGGAAAATAACTCTTCTGAACATAAAAACTTTCAAACCCAAACCCGAAAGTTACTATCCAGCAGCAATTGCATTGATATCAGCCTAAGGCAAACATGAATTACACTCACAGCGAAGAAGTAGAAAATATTTCTGGATGGAGCAACTATGCTGCAAAAATCTCAGCTTATCGTATTAGCTTTTGAAATTAACAATCGTGTCGAATCTTTGAAAGTGCTGAAAGAAGTCTTCCTCAAACAAATCAGATTGCTGGGAATGTTTCCGAGTATGGGCCAGTTTCAATCTTAACCCTTGCATCAATGACCCAACGCTCCCCGTACTCTCATTGACCGGGTGTGGCATTGCACACATCGAATATCTAAGCTCCCTGTACGTTTAATTACAAATTTCCGTTTTTATAATCTATAAACACGTAATACACTACTCGAAAATGGTAAAGCTGCTGCAAATCGCGATCTTTGAATTTTACAAAAACAATAATTAGCATAATCAATCTGACACCCTGACTGCAGATGGACGGCTATTCCCATATTGAGCAGAACTCACTTCAACCAGTTTATGCCATATAAGCCCGCAAAGCGCTGTATAAACGTATGATGGATATGCGATGTCATTAATTTTTATCCGCTCTTTGGCCAATTGTGTACTGGAAAATTCGGAGAACAACGGGAAGCCAAGCGAGGTGAACGGGTTGTAAAAAAACTGATTGCTCCAGAAAAGAAAACATAACTATGGATAGCTTTCGTATGCCACTCTCTTTGGCTCAACTTTTTTTTGTCATCATCCGATAAATGTAAGAATTAGAAATTGAAAAAAAAAATGAGTCCCAACTGAACAACTACCGTGTAAAATAAAAGATTTTCAGTTTCATTTTCGGATTCAAAGGTGATGTTATGATATGTTCGTATGTCCCTAAGAACAAAAAGCCAAAATATTTCTTCCTAATTTACATCATGATAAAAGCATCTCTTGGCTTACTATCAGCCAGAAATAATTTACAGCAAAACGAAACCTGGTGCTGACCCGATGGATATATCGCTCAAAGAAAAACTGAAGACATGGTCACTTACTTGCATTGCCCTCTCCCTCCCCGAACCTTTTGGACATATATTACATGTAAGAAGAATGTCGGTGTATGCATCTATAAAAAGAACGCGGTTTATTTTCACAAAATCGTCTTCTTTTTTTATTTTTTTATGGGTAACAACTAAATAAATAAGATTAATATGTCTAACGTCTTTTATCAAAGAAAATTTTCTTTGCTTAAAATAAGTATTTGTCAATTATGTTATTTAGCAGAATAAATTACGAATCTTAACAGCTATAACGACATGCCTTTTTATTTTTCAAAAAATGCCCTATATATCCAGCGTATGAAAGTTTTAAGCTTTGTAATCGCTGTCAAAAAAGCAAAAATGGTTCTCTAGCAGCATCCTCATTTTTCCTTTTAAATAAAATGATTTAGACTCGTTCTTCCGACTTACATTTATGCATTGCATAAAAAGAGAAGAATATAGAAACTACAAACAATTTTGACGCTAATTATTTACATTGTGTATATTAAGAGCCATTATATGCTTTTCCTAAAAATGGACAGTAAAGAAAAATCTTCAAACTTTCATTCCATCTTCTTTGTCAGGCTACAAGAAGAAGATTTAGACATCAAAAACACAAAACTATGTTGGAATTCCAAACTTCCCACTAAAACATTACCCTTAATAAAATAAAATAAAAAAAATGAAGAGGGGGGTTATAGGAGGGAAAGGGGGCAAAAACCGAAGAACCTCCATTAGATGAAGAAAGAGCCACAAGAAGAGGAATTTCTACCGCAGGATGTTTTGAATTTTTATGATCCGCGAATCTTTTCCTCGGACGACAATAGATGGCGCAGTTATTGATTTTGCTAGTTTTTCTTGCTGCGGTTCAGCCATCTTGTTATGGGCACAAAGTCCTTGTAGGAGAGCAGGAGGGGAGGGTGGAAATAATGTTTTGTTTCGGACAATGGGAGCAGAGATGATGAATTCTCTTGGACCGCGGTTTTATTTATCTGTTTAGGTTTTTTTTCTTATTTCCCTCTCTCGTCAGGCCATTGACAGGAAAAAGCAGACCTTAATATTATGGGACGTCAGAGGAGATATTTTGTTATATTTTGCTTCGATATAAAATGCAGGAATAGTTCTGAGTAGAATTTGCAATATTAGGGTAATTTCTTTTCCTACAGAGAAAAAAGGATACAAATTATGTGGTTATCTATGTATTTCTTTAGCAATATATTGTCGTTTTACGGACATTTGGATACTTTATATAAAAAAAAAAATATTTAAGTATAAAACAGAAATTGTAAAGTAAATTCTGAAACATAGTAAAATGTAATTAATTTATTTTTCAGTGTATATACTTGTAAAAAATGTCTTCTAAAAGTTCATATAAATCTTGAATATTAATGCATATTATTTATAAAGCGTTTCGTTATGTATGCATATTGTAAAATTTAAAATATTGTTTATAGTCCAATTATAAATCAGAAAAATTTCGCAAAGTTTTCCCCTGCTGTATCAAATTCTGTAACTTTAAGATCCCAATATAATAAAAGTAATTTTTTCTAGATTAAAGATAGTCATAGGACCTGATTCCTTTGTTAAAGAAAGATAAATTTAATCTTTAAAAGGGTAAGTGCTAATGAAAGTGACATTATTTTTGAGCTGAAAAAATAATATTTATATGAGAAAGGCATTTCAATAGCTTTTATTTAGGCGTAAAATTATTCAAATACATAGCTAATAACAAATATAACTTCAAACATAGATTCAATGAGGCATTATCTGTAACTGAGTTATTTCATTTTTGTAAAGGTAGACAGATTAAAATATAAAGGGTTTTGTGAGAATACAGCTGAACTTAATAAACTTCTTACAAAACATTAGGATATTTTTATATATGAGAATTCCATTTCTTCGCACCTCGCTTTACGTCATTCAATCAAGTATGAAAGACACAGTTTCAATATCTTTTTTTCAAACGCAAGAGCCATGCTTTATATAGACTCTTATAAATTAGTCAAATATGAAATTGTTGCAATGAGAAATCGTCTAAAATTTTTGTGAGATTAATAATACTATTAAAATAAAAAAAATCAACCAGCCTTCCTAATTCCCAATGCTAAAGGAGTTAACTGCTAACGAAGTTTAAATTTTATTTCAATAAATACTTTAATAAATGCAATTTTTTATTACATGAATTAGCTTAAGCTACTGTATCTTTAAAAAATATATGAGGTATCCTTAGTTAACACTTTCATGTTAAAAGAAAGCCAAATGAAAACATAAATAAAAATCCCTATTCGAATACATACAAGTAAAGCCACTATCTTACCTATATATCAACGGAGTGCTTTTTGATAAAATAATAGTTTGGTTTCTCAGAATTGATCACCCATTGGAATTTAATGGAATTACTTCAAATGCTTTCTTGATATTCAAAACCAAAAGTTGCACTACATATTCCTTACCATTCTCTTCTCTTACGTGCTCGGCAGACAAGACGGAGTTAATTGCGTGTCAAGGGTGACTTGGATGTGTGACAACTGCACCTGCTAACCTGCTTAGTGTACCTCTGGCCTGCTCGGTGCATCATTGGTAGGAGAGATGAGTCCAGCGTTTTAAAACGAAAGAGGGAAAAAAAACACCGATTTGCTTTGCTCAGTGTTTATTATTAAGTGATCTAGAAATCTGAGTTCAGATTTGATAAGTCGATTATACCAGACTAGAAAATTCGATCGATTATCAGAATTTCTGATTCTACTATTAGGTGCCACAATCTACTGATTTTGTCCGGGGATGAAGGGAATGAAGAGACTGAGGTTATTAATATAACAGGAGTCTCTATAGTAAAATCGTTCCCATAAATACAGTGGAGCTTCGATTATTTGAACTTCAATTAAACGAACTGTCCAGTGATCTGAACAACATATTACTCACTTTTTTATGCTATAGCACGTCGAAATTAAAACACTACTCGCGGTCTGTGCATATTAGAAAGCATTAATATGAAAGGAATTGCCAGGAAATAGAGGGTAAAATCAAGATCAAGAATACAGTATTTCTGTTTTATCCTTATTATTTAACTCCCAGTCCATCTTCATGATGAAGTCTGTTTTGACTCCTTCTTTTGATCTTCCTATTCAATAATGAATTTGATAAAAGCATAAGTTAATAAAAATATAATGCACAACTTTTCCCACTGCCATTTTAGGTTAATCACAATCACGAGCGTACCTTAAAATACACAGTCCAATTATGCAAATTTTTCCTTATGAGAAATAGGTTTGGCTCTGTAAAGTTCGAATAATAGGCCTTTTACTATAATTCAGGAAAAACATAGAAACGTAAACAGTTACAGAATTCTATTTAACAATTAAAGTATGTATCTATATATTTGTACACACTCACAATTTTAACCGTCTTTTAATCTATTGATCCGTTGTTTACCTATTAATAGGTTTAGTTTTCCTTATACAAATCGGGCACATCACCTATTCATTTGGTCTTTATGGAAACAGGATAACCTGTTGCCATTTTTATAAACAAAAAGAAATGAAATTCCTTTGACTAAGAATTATATAGATATAAATAATGTCCTCATTACTTTGTAAATTCTTTCAGTTTAATTTTGTTTTTCGGTGATTAATATATAAGCATGTTATCTTCATCCATATTTAAGATTAATAACCAAGGCATATCATACCGAAGGAATTGATTATGAAATAATCAGAACTCAATTGTGATTTCCGTTTCTTGTACAACAAGAGTGATTGATATACATATACCTTAGTATTAAAACGGCATGCCAAATATACACTCATGTCCATAAATTAAGGATAATTCAGAATCACACAGAAATTGATCTCTAAAATAAAAATTTCACCTGTGGAATGATCACACACATCTTGAAGAAGAATATGCAAATTACAGGAAACCACCAGATGGCGTGGATGGTACGTCACAATGACGAAAGTGTAAGAGAGGGTATAAGGAATGGTGGCAAAGAAGTAAAATTGTTCACAAGCGCTGTGAAAGCCTTTCAGTGCAAAAACCGCATAGTTATGGCACAAAGGAGGCATTTGGATGATGTTTTACGTGGCAGAATTATCGGACGACTGGAATGTGGACGTACCCAGCTGGAAGTATCCGAGGAACTTGGAATCGACCAGAGTGTCATCTCCAGGCTTTGGCAACGATTCTAAGATGATGGTAATGTGAGTAGACGTTACAGCACAGGTCGCCCCCGAGTTACAACGCCGAATGAGGACCGCTATTTGGCAGTTACTGCCAAAAGAAACAGACGGAGTACAGCATCAGACCTGTCTCGTCAGCTCTCTTCAGCTACCGGTACGACAGTTTCAAGGCAGACCGTGTACAGACGCTTAGGGCACATTGGTCTATATGCAACTCACTGTCGCCTGCGATTAACCTGGAGTAGAGAGCATGCATTGTGGACACCGTACCAGTGGTATTGTGTGATGTTTTCCGACGAGTCCAGGTTTAGTTTGGAGTCTGATTCTCGCCGGACATTCATCTGGAGAGCGCCAGGTACCCGTTACCACCAAGAGAACACCATTGAAAGACACCGTTACGATGGTGCAGGATGGCTCGTTTGGGGAGGAATTATTCTTGGTTCCAGAACTGACCTGCATGTTCAGAGTGTAACGATGACAGGCCACATCTATCGGGATGTCATTCTGGAACAACATGTACGTTTGTTTCGGGGCGCCATGGGTGCTGAATTTGTGTTTATTGATGACAACGCCCGTCCTCACCGTGCAAACATTGTAGACGAATGCCTTCAATCGGAGGATATCACCCGTATGCATTGGCCAGCATACTCACCGGACTTGAATCCAATAGAGCATGTGTGGGATATGCTTGCCGACGAATTGCAGCCCGTCAACCCCCTCCTACCTGTCTACCGGAACTTCGGAGTGCATTGCTTGATGAGTGGTGTAATATTCCCCAAGATCAGATTGATCATTTGATACTCAGCATGCCTAGGCGTTGTCAGGCCTGTATTGCATCGTTCGGGAGACATACTCCGTATTAACCATCCTACTAACCATGTTATACTGTTTTTTGTAAATAGGTTCTTTTTTGAAATTTGTTCAAGGGAGTAAAACTTGCAATTTTTGTTAATTATGTCAAACATATAGCATCTTTTTTGCTCTTTACTTTTTGTTTAATAAATAGACTTTACAAATAAGTCAAATTTGTTTTGCTTCTTTCTCTTTCTTTGCCTGAACTTCATTATCCTTAATTTATGGACATGAGTGTACAATATTGCCAAGCAGCACATTATCGGGTAACCAGTAATTTTTCTATTATGAAAAGCTACACTCATGCACATACTATATAGGGTGTCGCAGAAAGGTGGTAATGGGCTTTATTTCTTTATCTATTAGAGATAAATGGAAAATGTAAATTGAAAAAAAAATGTTCAAAATAAACTCGGATTTAAAACTCCGTTAAGAAAAAAATCCTCTCGTTCATTTACAAAAAGCTGCACTTTGTAAATTTTTACGCAGTCCCCGTACAAAAACATTCCCAATTAGTAAAATGTGCCTCATACACTAATGCGGTGATGTAGCAAATTGAGCCTTTCATCATACAACGTTTCAGAGCTATCGTTAAAGAAAGAGGATCGGTGACTACACATTATTCTGAATGTAAACGTTTATTGCTTGAATGGAAACAAAAAGATTTTCTTTCTTAATTTCTGTACGACCCCTGAAATGCGATCATTTGACGTGAGTTTTTCGCTTCGAGAGCCATGGAAAAGTGGTTTAGGTCAGTGTTCTTTTTATCTTCTTATCTCTGACAGTTTTTTAAAGTATAATTCTCAACTTTTGTATGTCACCTCATGAGTGTATGGGGCACATTTTACTAACAGGAAATTGTTTCGTACAAGTGCAGTATACAAATTTAAAAAGTGTAACTTCTTGAAACTTAACGAGAGGAATTTTTCGTTAACGGAATCTTATTTCCGACCTTATTTTGAACATTTTTTCAATTTACACTGCTCACTATATCTAATAGATAAGGAATTAAAGTCTGTTAACCACCTTTTGGGGACACCCTGTATATATATATATATATATATCATTGCTTTTATCATTTATTTGAGCTATATTCACTATACTTGAAAAAATCTAAGGAATACATTGTTTGCTTGAAGAATGTATATATATATATATATATATATATATATATATATATATATATATATATATATATACATAGATAGATATATAAAACTGATATGCAAACTAATTTCTATTGCGTAGCATACACAAATATTTAAAGGGGAGGGGGAAGAAATATTAAAGCAAAAAACAGAAATATTTAAGTAAACATTTTAGAAAAACATATACTAAAAGGGAAATAAAGTAAAAGTAGTACACAACGTGTAAGTAAAATGTATAAAAATTTGAATTATTTTTATTATTTTCCTGCACTAACAGTCCTTATAAATGCAATTTGAAAGATATATCTTCTTTTGTAACTTCCGTACAAGGAACATTTTCCCCTCTACAAAAAGTAAAATGAAACAAAATACAGATAATAATTTTTAAAAAATCTCTAAGCAACATTCCAACAGAAAACGCCCACCCCTATCGAAACAGAATGCCTTTTATTAAAATAATCCTTTAATTCTACGGAAATGATCATCCGCGCAGAATTATTTCAAATGCTTTAATGATTTTCAAAACCAGAGGCCGAAGCATAAAGTATACCTCCCCCCCCCCTCCACAATAACATGTTCAGCGGGGTGCAGGAGTTAATTGCGTGTCTAAGGCTGCCTTGAATGTGTGACAGCTGCACCTGTCGACCTTATTCAGAGCAGCAGCCCTTGGACTGAGCGCTGCACCTTTTGATGCAGTGATTTTAGTTCGGAGTTTCAGTAGAGGGAAAGAAGATGGGGTTTGTTTTGAGCTGTGTTGACTATTTTAAAAAACAGGAAATGTGCGTTTGGAGCTGTTCAGTAGGTATTCTCACATGAAAGAACGATTTCTAAACTATTTTATTTACGAAATAAATAAATGTTTACTATTAAATAAATGAATATGTAACCGTTTATCGTTTCTGCTTTGCATTACCGTAAAATGTTACTTAAGTTGTTTACTACAGTTGGCATAATATTATTGAAACTTCAGCTGGGAACGGTTTTTAAAACTATTGATTAATTATTATTTTCCTTTTAATTAGCGTAAAATAACATCTTAATCATAAATAATCATTCATAAAATTCTCTAACGTGCCTTTTAATCCCTAATATCGCCAATTAATAATATTTTTTGTTTATTTATTTAATAATTGATCCTTTCAAACAACGCTTAGGCCAAAAATTTTCACTAATCATTTAAAAACCGCATGGAACACAAAGATTTTGAAAGATTTCTTTGGATATATTATAGTGATTAGATTTCAAAGTATGTAATTCTTTTATTTCGTTAGCATTGATACAAACAATATATTTAAAAAATTTGATGTGAACAGTACATAACTACATTCCTTATATGTCTATTAAATTATTCACTTATTTTTTATGTACTTCATTGAAAATTATTTCATTTGAAACTGATATACATTCCTTACACGTCTATTAAATTAATCACTTATTTTTTATGTACTTCATTCAAAATTATTTCATTTGAAACTGATATACAATTCTTCATCGTCAAATAACAGAAATATCTAATGTTGGAATCGATTCTTAGAAAATTGATCGAAATATCGCCAAATTTGGCGATATTTGACCAAAACTCTTAAAACTTGACGGCAGTTGACGAGAATTTCGGCAGAGTCCAAACAATTACTGTTCATAAGTTTTTAATGTATTGATAATGTGGGGATGGTTTTTTTCAATTACACTGTAAATAAACTACCCAGGCAATTTTAATCAGTAGAATTGCTATTGTTATTTTACTTGTTAATGTGTAAAAATGCAAACTGCAGCAATAAGTGCATCCCAAAACTGAATGACAGTAACTTGTTAAAATACATATTTTTATTTTTCCGAATTTATGTACCTCACACCTTTCTTATGACACAGCCCTTTTATTTATTTATTTATTTATTTAAGGTGGGGTTAAGTATCAAACACTCAACTCATAACACATTCTATAACAAAATTCCGACATACATTTTACATAAGTATATTTACATAAGATTCCTTTATGCTTGAAATATTTAGAGAAAGAATCTGTAATAGTGATATTAAAATAATTTGTAAAGAAATGTTACATGAAGTATCTGATCTCAGTAAACTCAAGTACGCATTTGAATATTAAATAAATAATGAAATGCTGGCATAATTTGCATGCATAAGCTAACACATTTACTTTTATGTAATTAATGAAGTGTTTTGTTAAGTAGTTCCCAAAGTTATTAGAAATTGTGACAAGCTCTTAAATTTTAAGCAAAAGATAAAACTTCTTGCATCTTACATATTAATGATTTAATACGTGTATTTTTAAACTAGTATAGGGATTTCTTTTTAATGTAGTCCTCTAAATTATACCCAATAATCACAGCCGTTTTCTTAAATTACCATTAGGAAGCTGAGACATAAGCGGAAATTTTAAGCAAATTATAAAATTACATAAATATTGTGCGTTTGTGAAATATTCATTTTAAAATAAAATCTTCTCGAAACTTTTAAATATTTCGTAATATATTCAAAGTACGATTTTTTGCTATTAATAAATTATGTAATGTTTAGAAATGTTTTAAAACTATTTTTTGCTTAAAATAAAATAACAGTTTTAGAATAAACAACTGGATAATTTAATTTAAATAGCTAATAATTCACTCTTTTGGGGTATTTTTAAATGCTTACTTAATTGCTTATCTTTTCATAAAACTATATTTCATTATCTTGTGAATTATATAGTCGTTTAAAATAAATAAAAACTTTTTAATGAAAACACACATAAAATGATATAAAAATATACGATCATTTCGACTGAAAATTCGTTCAGTCTTGCTCAGTCAAAGCCCTCCGTCTCACAAAACAGTGGGAACTGAAAAAAATAAATAAACAAGCACTGTTTTGTGAGACGAAGGGCTTTGACTGAGGAAGACTGAGCAAATTTTCAGTCGAAACGATCGTATCTTTCTATAAGTATCATTTTATGTATGTTTTTTTAAATAAGTTTTTATTTATTTTATCGTTTAACACTAGTATTTTGAGTGTTTTTTCCTGTATATAGTGGTTTATTCATATAAATTACATTAATTTTTTATGAAACCAAATGTGTATTTTGAAAAAATAAAAATGCTGATGATAAACAAATATATAGAAATGAAAAAATAACTTCAATGTAATGAAAGTAATTTTAAAACTACTAGCAATACAAACTATAACTAATAACGCTAATTTAACCCATTTATGTTAAAACTAAAGGGTTTTAATGTTAAAACTAAATGTCTGAACTGGATTTTTTGTTATTTTAAAATTTGTGAGCTAAAAATTAAACTTGCATTTTAAAAAGTAAGGTTTGAAAAATATCGTTTACTCTGAATTATTATTCATTAATATTTTGCATCTTTTGAAGAACTTTGAAAACCTGAATCTGACATTTTGCAAGCAAAATTTTTAAGTATATTATAATGAAGACGCTTACATACAAAAAAAAGTTAGAAAGTTCTTAAAGCTTATAGGTTTCATGTCAAAAAATCCCAGAAAGTTTGCAAAGCTGATAAGAAAAAGAAAATTAATTTTAATTTTCTTTGTCAACGCATATATCTATTAATTAAAGTGACCAGTTTTTAAAGAAACAAAATTTGTTAACCAGGAAAACATATTAACGTTGAAAGGTTATTATTTACAAATCAGGAATTCACTTTCGTAAATAGTTGTTTAGTAAATGTTCAGAAAAAATAAGAAGACTCAGGTAGAAGATTTAAAAGTATTCCACTGTTCCACTTACACTGAAATTTAAATACCGATTTAAATACCGATTTTCAAAAACAATTTTTGCTTTGAAAATAATTTAAAGTGATATTCATTCCTAAATTATTTTCCTTCTAAACTAAACATAGTTCTGAATTTTGAATTTAAACAACCTACTTTCTCAGCAACTTCGCAATAGGTATTTATTTCACTTCTCGTTTCCTTGAAACCTCTATTGTCGAAAATTTGCATGTGCATGTTTCTCGGGAAAAAAGAAAAAACTGTAAATCATCTTCTTCCTAAAAATATTTATTCTTAGACTGGAGTTTATATATTGCAACAAAATGTTTCGGGGCAACCTCTTGCTATCGGTTGCTTACTTGGAGGCAAGAGCAGTATAGTATGCTGGGAAACGGATTTAAAGGCATACGCGCTGTTTGCTTCCGTAAACATTTTGCCTGAAGAAGCATACTTGTCTTCTTTATCGGTACCCTACCATTGTTGGGAAACTGGTTTTAAAGGCAACAAAGTAACGTGCCCTTTCTGCAGCGGCTTTAGAATGTGGCAATATTTCCCAGCATAAATTCTGAGCTGTCTTTCAGGAGTTCTATTCTAATAAGTAAATTTTCCGTAAAAAATATGTTTTACTTGATAAAATTTCATTAAACATGGTACTGTTCGAATTCCTTAACTATTTAATCATGCCATTTAACGCGTATAAATAGAATTATGGCATGTCCTATAATATTTTACAATATAATTGGAGTAAATAATTTATTTATTTTGTGTTTAAGAAAACAATTTATACAGTGCATTATAATTAATGACAGATTATCAGATGCAAGGATGATTCTCGCACAAAGAGTTCTGAATTTGCAT
Source organism: Cheiracanthium punctorium (assembly GCA_038373885.1). NCBI lineage: Eukaryota > Metazoa > Arthropoda > Arachnida > Araneae > Cheiracanthiidae > Cheiracanthium > Cheiracanthium punctorium. The sequence continues at coordinate 797,903 of JAWZYV010008216.1, read as the reverse complement.
ATTTCATTTTCTAAACCACCATAAAATGATGCGAGCTTTAAATTAAAACAATAAATAATACTATAAGATGCTATTTAACGTACATTAAGTTATAAGGTACTACACTTTAAGATGCAGAGAACACATGTAAGAAAATGTAATAGATCCTGCTTCTGTGATTTACAGAGCTCTATTTCTTTGTGGTAGACAAAAAAAAAATAATGTCGCAAGGACGTTTAAGTGTTTTAGTTAGTTTGATTATTAAATTAAACAAATTTTATTTTAAAAATAAATAATCACATGTTTAAAACTTTCTTCTTAAAAAAGGTATTTTCCATAAAAAATATTGTAATTTGAATTTATTGTCTGTTTAGGAGTTAAAAGAAATTTATATACGCTATAGTTGATTACTGTATATTTTTGCAGAAAAAATGTTAACTACTGAAAAATGATGTAATGAATTGTAAATAATATTTTAAAGGGGTTATTGAAAATAATTTTTAAAGTATTTTTGTTTGTTTGTTGTTGTTTTTTAACTGCCTTTATTTTTTAACCTAAACAAAACTAATACAATCTTAAATAATACTCACAAAATAGTATATGCAGCATGTGTACAAACATCAGCACAAAATACTATTATAACTTTATCGCAGCACAACATAATAAAGTGTCTTAGCTTTAACTTATTAGCTTTAACTTATTGTCTTAGCTTATTAGCTAGTTTTGTGGCAAAAACGCCGAGGCAGAAAGTCTCTTTCTGCTCCAATATTTTTACAGGATATGAGTCTTCGCTCTTCTATTTCACTTTTGCGTTGTAATTAGTAGTGTAACTATACATCAAGCAGAAGTGAGCAAATTAATATCACGCAGGAAAATGCTCTACATAACTCACGAATTTAGATTGATGTATCCTGTTTAAAATAAATTCGCTTTTAAATCGAATGAACAGATCTGTATTTTGAAGTGGATTTCCAGCACTTGAATATTTTAAATAATCCCCTATCCGCCACGTTTCGAAGGCCCATAATGGTGTGCCGAGCAGAAACCCATTATAAGAAAGGCATCCCCCTACTCTATGCAGGGTTAAGAGTGTGCTTTTCGTGGCGGAGTTAATTGCGTGTCTAAGGGCCCTCTTGAATGTGTGACAGCTGCACCTGGCGACCCTATTCAGGGGTCCGCAGCCTGAAACACCCCCGCTGCCCGTGACTATCATGCCACTTGCTAATAAGCGACGACTCTGATGCTAGGAAGGATCACTGGCTAACTTTACTAGGGAGAGCAGGGTTAACTGCGGGGTGAAATATCATTTAGGCCCTCGTGTGCGCTTACCATTCAGATAGTTCTGTGTTTCAATCGAACTACGAACAATTCGATAAGTATATGTGTTTTTTCCATTCATTTGCAGTTAAAAAAAATTGTTAGGACAGGCAACAGAAAAGAATGATTTCATTGAGGTCTTTATTTTTCTTCATTTTCTGAAACAGTCATCTGTGCTTTTTAATTCATTATCATTTTTTTAGAAAATGATTAAAAATATCATTTTGAATTCCTTAAGTCACAATTTAAAAATAGTCTAAGAAAATTTTGACTAAGAAAACTAAGTGTTAAAAATTCCAGCAAAGATATTTTAACCCTTACAATCCTAGAATACGTAAAAAGTATAACAGAGCATATACAATATACTAAAAACTAGAAATTAATGATTTTAATATTACTGTACAGTAATCTACTGATATGTTAACATTAAGCACGATTAAGAAAAGATATTTGTAGGGGACAAAAGAACAGATATATTCTAAACATTTGGTAGGCTTCGAAAGACTAACTTTACATCATGCAAATGCCAAAGTCCTCTATTTAGTAACACATACACAAAAAGAAAATTTCACTAATTAAAAAACACATATTGTTTTACTGTTTAATTCAAATTTAATTTAGTCCTAAACCTTCCAGTATGTTAAGAATCCAAGAGATCCCGATAAAACAAATACATATATCTGAAACAGAAGTGTTAGTGCCGCGCTCTAAATGAAAAAAATCTGTTTGTTCTATTATGCGAATTTGAAAAGTTCAGTTTCTTATCTTCCGAAAGTTCGAAATCTTAAGAACAGTTTTCGAAAAATATTACAGAAATTAATGATAGTTAGAAAGATTCAATTATCCGACATAATTACATTTCTTCTTCCCTTCGCACTCGAAAAAAAAAAAGAATTGCGATTAAAAGAGCCTTTCGAGAAAGATTATAAAATATCTGGAATAATTTCGCACTATGTAACTTTAAAAGATTTTTAGAAAAGGAAAAATAATTGATTTAATTCAGAGGTACAGCGCTTGTTCAAAATGTTTTAATTATTTTATTGCTACAGTTGGTAGTTTATTAGAATCGTCTGCAAATAAATTTATAATGAATACAAAAATCGATGAAACGTGTTGAGAAAGATTCCGTTTTCGCATGTGAAAAGAATGACAGATATTCTGAAAATTCAAATTTAATAGAATTAGTTTTATTTAATTAAATAATCGTACATTTTAATGTATGAGGTACATTATATTTTTTATAATACAATGAAAATGTTAACTGTGCAGTTGGTTGGATATTATGTAAATGTGAGTCTCATTAAATTGCGTTTCTTATTTTTCGCGTTCATTTGCAAATTATTTGTAACTGAGGTCATTTAATTTTTTGTGAAAATATAAATAGATGCTAAATGATAAAAAAAAATATTTAAAATTATATTAATATGAGAAAAGGAGTTGATACTACACTTTATTAATGAATAATTTATGAGCGCATAAATAAAATGTCGAAAAAAGTTTTTAAGCGGTAAAAGTTTTATATTAAACTAGCCGCCTCCGTCGACCAGTTTGTTCGCCATCTTGATAAATCTTGTTTGGAGGGAATCCTGTTTCACACCGGCTTCCATGGCTCTGAAATATCAGATTCTGAATGGAATTTAAAATTAAGATAGTTACAAACAGGGCCGGCCCTAGGGTAAGTGACCCCTCCCCCCCCTGCTAACGTAAAAAAGACGCCCCCTTTTATGCTCTTAGTTTTTGAGTTCGAAATGGCGCCCCTTCGAAGCCGGTGAGCCGATGCGATGCTTACCTTGCTTACCGTATCGGGCCGCACCTGGTTACAATAATAAGATGGTTTAATGATAAAAACCTACAAAAAGGTAGAAATCATTATCGTCCTATACTAATTCTGACGAACTTCTAGATATATTAGCCGTTATCAAAAAACGGAAAGAAAAATAAAGTAAGAAAATCTGAAACACTTTGATTTTAAATACGCACTAAAGTGCTATATATTAAAAGCGTATCATAATCCATGCCTCTTCCGTATTTTCTTACTTTATTCTATTAAATTGGAAAGTGTATCATTATTCATGAGTCCCTAGTAGCACAGTTAGTCCAAAAGACGTTCAAAACACGTTTTTTAACTTCAAAAAACGTGTTTCCAAAGCAATTTGAACGTTTTTGGACTAGTTGTGCTACTAGATGCAAACTGATGAAAGTTTCAAAAACTGATGCATGTGCAAACTGATGAAAGTTTCAAAAATTTATTTTTACTTTGTTTGTGTAACATGTATTTCGGATTTCTGAGCTTGGCCCGAAAACCACTTATGAATCCACGTCAGAAAGAAAAACTCATTCAGGTGTATCTTTTACCCTGGCATAGCAGACGATAAAGAATTTATTAATTAAAAACTGTGTATTCTATAAGTTTGCGCCATCTGTTGACTGCCCAGTAAAATAAAAACTCAATGGTATTTTTTAAAATAAAATATAGCTTTTTTGTATATTATTGGAACAGCGTTTTTTTGTGAGATAAAAGTAGCCTATTTGTTAATCCAGGACTGTAACTGTCTTTATTCCAAATTTCATACAAATCCGTCGAACCGTTTCAGCGTGAAAGAGTAATAAACATGCATAAAAATTGGCAATTATAATATTAGTAGGATGTGTAACTTTATTTATTTATTTATTTCTTTTACTTAAATTTATAGGTGTTGGATATATTAAAGTGGTTTGTCCTTCAAGGAAGTTTATAACAATGTCATTTTTTAATTAAATTATGTAAACTGAAAAAAAAATTACTATGACCAATTACATAAATAAAACTTTAAAAAATTGAGGGAAGTAATTTGTTTTAAAAATACAAAAATAACAGCTTTTAGTTTTTTAATTACTTTTATTAAAGTAATAGTTAATTATTTGTTTTCGCATACATACTAGTTTTTAAGAATCACAAGCACTTAGTGCATGGATTACTTAACAACAAGTATACTTCTACTGTTTTTATTTTCATACTATTACTATGGCCTAGTCACCAATGGCCTAGTGAGTAAGGGGACTAAACACTGGTACATGGCTAAAGGGCAAGGTTAAGGGCTTTGGTCTACCGCGCGGCTGTCAATCAAACTATGTGGTTTTTGGAGAAGCTTTTTTTTTCCGAATGAAACGAGAAAACGCGTTAAAAGCCTCTAAAAGCTTTGTGCCCAAGTCATGGCCCCTCTGAGGCAGATAGCCCACATGCAGCTTTACCTTAAAAAACCAAGCATATTGTTAGAGGGATTCAACCGAATATATTTTTGAAAATTTTTGAGTATTCATGTGCATTAGTTTCGAAAAAACCTTAACTTTATACGTTTGATTTACATAATGTAAATATTATTAACAAATTGAGAAAAAGAAGGTTCATAACTTGAATTTTTAATGAAATTGAAACAATTTATTACACTTTTTAGACAATACAATTATTTAAAGTATCTTATAAACATATTTATGTAAAAAAAGGTGTGGTAAAACGATGAAGAATGGATTATATCTAGCAATATACATCTTAAATCAAATTACACCAAAAGAAAAACTTTATGACATAAGGCAGTTATATCTAAAAAATATAGGGAAGTTCTAGTTCATAAAATCAATGAATTAGTTGAAAGCTAATGATTTTGACAAAGAAATTTGACAGAATCCACCGCAATAAAGTGTAATAAATAAAATTAAATGAGGTAGACTGACCCCTAAAGCTCATTTTTACTATGAATAAATGGAAGCTACAAGTTTACTGGTAAATTAAAATATGCTCTCATATTAGACATCTTATTTTTCGTAAAAGTAAGTCTCATTGATTTTACGATAAACACAAGTGAAAATTTTGTATACTGCCAAACACACACAGTTACCGATATACTACTGAAATCTATGCATAGATTACTTTTACAGAAACACTTTTATTTTCCAGTACTCCCGGGCATTTCCTGTTTAACTCTTTGATTTGTGAATGTAGGAAAAAACGCGAATGGTAAAAACGCGAACGGAACAAACGCCAAACGGAAAAAACGCGAACGGTAAAAACGCGATCCGGAAAAAACGCGAACCAGAAAAAAAAGAATATCCCCCCCCCCCTCAGAATAATAATTTTTATTTAAATATTGACATGAACGTAGTTTGTTTTGTAGTAAATACGATAACGGTATTTAATCAAATATTGGCCTGCCTTAAATGTTAGTGTAATTGTAACTTTTCAAACAAATTTTCATTTCTAAATGCTAAAAACCCCTTTTTACAGGAAACTTTTTAAAAATGATTTAAAACTTATTTCTTAAAATATAAAATATTGGCTATTTATAACACTGATTAAAATTAATGGTTAATTAGTTTTGTTAGAATAGTTTTAATAATTATGTTTTTGCTATTATTGATATAGCAAAGCTTATTGCCCTTCACCAACTTTAATTAAACATATCTGTAAGCCTTCTTAGAAGAAAGATGGCTATATAAAAAATACATGTTTCTATTTATTTACATTTAATATTCAGAAAATTTTATTTGATACCATAAAATAACTATGTAATTTATTCTATATGATCAACATTTAAAGAAGGAAACTCTATAGGTCAGGGTCTTTAGGACAACCTCGATAACAGTGTTTGGAAGTGATTATGATTTTTATTTAATATTAAATATATTAAACTTTTTACTTTCACTGTAAATTATCATGAAAGTTATTTATGTTTTGTGGCAGATCTACACAAGGATTGTTTGCCAGGAGAGGACAGCTCGCGTCACTGAATGTGTCGCTTAGAGCTACATATACGTCCTTACCGTAATTTCCCGCCACAATTTGGAACCTCATCAGAAAGTGGGGGACTTCTGAATATTGGCACCCCACGGAAACTGCTAGCGACCACCGAGAGGACTTTCGGAACCACGGATTTAACGTGCACGTACTCCGCATGTACACGGTGGTCTTTAGTGGTACGCCGGTATCGAACCCACAACCTTCCGGTTACGAGTCCAACGCCTTAACCACTGGGCTACCACGGCCCCTTCTACACAAGGATTGACTGCTTAATTTAGACATGCCTTGGGTGGAGGACTTTTTGAGGGGTCATAACCCGAATTCACATTAAAGATGGAGAAAATGGCCGCGCGGTAAGCCAGAACCCTATACCTATACATTAGGCTTTTACTAATTGTGATGAAATTAGTAAAAATTATTTATTCTACAATGTAAAAGGTACTTGATTAAATTTTTTAAAAATTTTTATTAGATAAATTTATATCTTATAAAGCTCTCTTCTTTATAAAACTTACTGCTTATTAAACTTTTAAGATAAACTGGAAAAAAACTTGCTGAAATACGCATGACTGATAAAGTATAAATATTTAGAAGGATAACTTGAAATATTGAACTATTCATATATGAACAAAATACAGCAAGAAAAAAAAGCTGCAATAAATCTATTATAACAATTAATATAACTTTATGTAAAACTGTGAGAGTATTATTAAGAAAAAGGAAAATACTATTCACTTTCGCTCAACGAATAAAACATTTTTGCATAAAATATTTTGCATTGCATTAAAAATAAAAATAAATAAATAAATATTTTAAAGAAAACCTAGTATTTAGAAAGAATTTAAAACCACAACCTATTGGGAATAAGAAAAATTGTTTAAACGAATCGCTTAAAAATAACCTTGTTCAAATTAAGCTAGTCTGACAGTGAAAAGTTTTTTTTTCTTTTTTTTAAGAAAAACAAATATATTCTCTCAAGTCACAGACTGGAGTTTCTTTTTGCATTTTTAAGTGGAACGGTTAAAACGACCCTTCAAACAAATGTTTAAAATAAAAAGATTTGGGGACAGAGAGGACATTCTCCCCCCCCCCGCCCCCTGTAACCCACTCTCCCGATTGCGATAGTTCATATGTACAATATGCTTAGAAAACCTGATAACAATAGCTTCTTTAGACAAGGATTATCACCGCTCCCAGACCAACTGAAAATTTAGAGGGTCACATAAAGATTTGAGGGGGTCACATGTCGAATTTAAGAGCAGAAAAGGAAATTTCTTTTAAATTTTAAAACAAACGTCCGTTTAAAAATTTTTAGACGAAGTGGGAGGAAAGGGGGATACAGCCCACCCTCTTCGACCCTACGCCTATGGTTCATATGTTTTGTACTCTTAGGAAAACCTATTAACAATAGCTTCCTAAGGAAGGCTCATCACTGCTCCAAGACCTACTGAAATTTTGGGGATGCACAGGAAACATTTGAGGGGGTCACATATCGAATTTTAGAGCAGAAAAGAAAAGTTTCTTTAAAATTTCAAACATGTTTATTTTTTTAAATTAACGAAATTGTTCAGGGGGGACACAGGGGGACACGTGACCCCCTGTGCCCCCCCCAACCGACGCTACGCCTATAGTTAATATGTTAAGTGAATCATGTTGGCGTTTTTACCGTTCGCGTTTTTTCCGCACACCTTGATTTGTCTATCATTAACAGCCTTATGAACTCAGAATTTACTCTGAGCAACATTTCAAATAATCTGGGAAATATCAAAAACGAGAGTCCTATGCACTATCAAAGCATACATTTATTTTTTTTTAATGTTTTTGGTTTACAGAATTTTTGAGACAGTAAAACTTGAATTGATTATGAATTATTACATTTCTTCTTGTCTGTTCCTTGTTTTTCCTTATTCTGCTTTCTAAACAACTTTTAAATGCATTTATTTGCAATAAATTACATTTTTTAACATTTCAATTCAATGATGAGTTCGACAAAATCTGAACTCACTGTTGAAAATGACTGTGAATTTTTTTAAACTACTCACTTTTTCTGTGTACTTTAAAGTGAAATTTTACCATAACTTAACTTCCTCTCTTTGTGAAAATGTTTTGAGCGTTTTAATCTAAATAAATTCATTATATAATTTGTATTTAAAATATCTTACCTTTCATATTTTTTTTTTAGAATTTTGCTATAGAAGCCTCTTACAGAAACTTTAATCCACACGCTACATATAGCATTCAATATACATAAGTTGTTTGAAGTTGAAAAAATATTTTACAATAAACGGATTACTGTTTTTTTTTCTGCTTACATAAAGAAGCAGGAAAATGTACACGAAAAAGTTTGGAAGTACTTTTCCAAAGCAAAATACATCTCTTTATGTTTGCTTTGATCTTTTTAAGTATATACTTTCGGTTTTACATTTAGCAAATAAAATTGTTCCAAGTTCCACAACAAACTTTTCCTTGCTGAAACAAATGTTGCCATTTTATCGGAAAAAAAATATGACTGAAATATTAAAGCCACTGGTTAAAAAAAATATCCCAAAGACTTTCACTATATATGTTGCAGATTAAATATATATATATATATATATATATATATATATATATAGATAGATAGATAGATAGATAGATAGATAGATACATAGATGCATATAGATAGTAGATAGATGGATAATCTTTTTTATAAAAAATTATTTGAAACGACTTCATAATAAAAAAATGTGTTTAGTGAGTAAAATAAGTCAGAATAATATTAAAATGCACACGCTTCAATTAGCAGAAAAATACAGAAATGCAGGACATGTAAAAAATCACATAATACTGAATAAGCATACTCAAGATGGTTATTTTTATGTGAATTCTATAGAAACACAATTATTAATTTTAATACTAATTTTTTAATAATATAAAATAATTATATTTAATAATTAATTATATTAAATAATTTTAAATATCGAAACAAATAAGATTTTCATAAATAGATGACATCATTGCATACATATATCATGCTGGTTTCTTGGTCTCTTTAAAACATACTTATCTGCTTAAACTAGAGAAAAAAAATGAAAAGATACAGAGTTATCAGTTTTTATTTTGGAAGAGAAAAGCACAATGGAGCTTAATTATTTTTACTTTTTGTCTTAACGAAACAAAAAAAAATTATATTCAGGTTTATCAATATGCCTAATATTTTCAATAAAGTAGCGCCTTCTGACACGGGAAAGCAAAAAACGATCGTGTTCAAAAAAACGCGAAGCAGTGCAACCCTTATAATATCTATTCGACATTTCTTCTGTATGCATCACCGAAAGTATCAAGCATCTAGGCAACGACACGTCTGTTAATCGTTCAAATCTAGCTCATCCTCTCTCTCTACCACTCCCACGCACATACATCAACCATCCAACAACAGAAACAAAGACAAAGCCAAAATAAAACATGCTTCCAGCAAAACTCTAATTTGTCGCTCTGAGTCACGAGAAACATCTCGAAGTGACGAGATGGTGATGAAAAGAACAAAAGAAAAGAAAAAAAACATACATATATGTACAAACAAAAAAGTAAAAGAAGCGGAGAAAAAGCAAAATGTTTTCTAGACGAATAAAGGATATATGTTTAGAAATTGGATTCTGACGGCCCCAAAATAAAGGTAAGAGGGGGAACAAAAAAGAATATATTTTTTACCCAGGAATGTGCAAAAAGGGGAACTTCAACCCCTTGCCGTTCCACCTGTGAAAGGAATTTCTCTCACTTTCGCGTCTTGTTATTCCGGTCGAGGAAGATAAAGAAGTAATTTGGACAAAGTGTCGGACGTGCCGAAGGAATTTCTGCCCCGAGATAGAGTGGGGGGGGGGGGGAAATCTTGCGAGGGATTCCGGATACACAAGCGAATTATCGGAAAATTAAGAAATTTCTGAGCAGCGCAACTTCCGATGCGTTCTTGACGATGATTTCGAGAGTAGAGTAGATGTCGGAGAGTGAGATATATAAGAGATTTCATGTGTTTTTAAAATAGAAGCATTTTTTCTACATTGTCGAAATTTCATGAATAGAGCGAACTTTTTTTTTAAGTATGCATTCTGTTTACAAGAGAACGCAAGACGCAAATTAATTATAAATAATAATGGTAATAATAAAAAGTAAAGTTTTGATATCGATAACAGATTTTTTATACGTTACTGTTCTTTACAACAGCTGGTTTTTTTTAAGTGTTAAATTACTGAGGCGTCTTTGTTTCATTTTACAAAATATCATAAATATTATAATAGACATTTAAGTAATAAAAACATCCCTCAGTAACACGCACACAAAATTATACTTAGCATGGAGATAGATAAAGCTCTATCATAAAGCTCTAGCATAAAGCTCTATCCTTTTTAATTTGTAAAAAAAAAAAAAAAAAAAAAAATCCGTTCTGTCTTTACTACTCATATAGTTCGTTGTATTTTTAAAACTGAAAAAGGTTGAACCTTTAGTTCTACCTTCTTCAGCTTGTTGTTAAGTATCATTTTAGATGTGTTATTTAAGAAAATTTTTGTTAATTTTCCTTTCAACGGCGTTTTTTTTTAATGTTTTGGTTATACATAACAAAATTTAAAAAGCTTTGCCTGCAAACAGAAAGTAGTTTCTGATGTGCTCGTGTTTCAATCTATGATTTCTCGAGCTGAGATGTCATCAAAAAGGGAATTTATTTCATGCTTGATGTCCTTAAAAAGCTTATTGTTAAAAATTTAACAAGGCAATAAGAAATGAGCCAGCAATACAAGCAAAACATAAACTTTAATTTATTTTTCACACTGTTGTCACCCCCTGAAATATAGAATGGATAATTAGGCTAAATATCGTAAATTATAAAGAAGTTGTTTGGTGTAATTCTACATCATTTGAAATTGTATCATTTTGAAACTAACACATCTTTTTTGTTTTGCAATGTGTTTACTGCTTTCTTTTCTTGTAACAAACTATTTCGTTAATATTTCTGAAAACAGAATAATAAATACTGGATAGAAACAGTCCGTTTTCCTCATTTTCAGCAATCGTTGCTTATATTAAAGAGAAATTACATTAAAACAATCACTGCACCTAGTAAAGAGAAACTATCAAGTCTATCATTACATGTATTAACGAGAAGATATCAAACCTAAATTTAAATGATCATAGATGAATAATTCATCTAAATATCATTTTTATTGATTAAAATTAGCTCTTTGGTTTTGGAAATGAATACATTGAATATTTAATCATTAAGAAATATTAAATTTTGCACCATGATACTTTTTCTAGTACACAGATTTTTTTCATTTTTTTTAATGTATTGGATACAAAGAATTTAAGTGTATTGACAGATACATTTTGTTATTTTAAGCCTTTTTGAATATTCTACATAAAATCTAGAAAAATTCTGACCGACTTTTTTATTTTTAAGTTTTATTTAACGTGTTTAAAAGCAATTTATAAAATGAGTTTAATGTTTTCCCCAAATTATGCTATTTTGTGGCGTGTAATTGTGTGTGTGTGATGGGGGGGGGGCGACGATCAAAATTTTTTTCTAACTTTAATGCCTGTAAAAGCTACGAATTCATCTACTGTTGGTAAAATTACTGCTAGATATATAATTAAACCGTGTCTACCATTCTGTATAAGATATTATGTGGTCCAAATGCCGACCAAAATAAAATACATATTAGTTTTCCTATACTTACTAGATAAAAAAAAAAATTCCACGCTTCAGCGAAAAGTCTAAGAATTACCTTAAAGAACGAAGCTGTTCCGCTGGTTAAAAGAAAGTTTTCTGGAGACCCAAATATTTAATAATAATAATATAGATTTAAAAAAATTGATACATATAACTTTCTGACCTGCGTGAATCTACTAAGTTACAGCAATGAAGAATGAAAAGCATCTTATTTTTAAGAAGGTTGTGCGTGGGGGGGGGGGGGGGAGGAGGCCGGCGGGAGATCTTAAGAAAATATTTCATGAGTTTCGAAGAATGCATTTTTGATTTGGCAGAAAAAAATATCTTGTTAAAAATCTTCAGGGCTGTACCGCGTGGAAACAAATGGAAGAAGAATCAAAGTATTTGTCCAAGAATGTGAAGAGATATTACATTCTAAGTTTTTTTCCTAAAAAAAAGATTATAAAAAAACACGGGGCCACATTATTCGAATGGTAAACGGTCAAGAGGCATCGGCAATTTCTACAAAGAATCACGGCTACATTTCAAAGATTCCACATTTCAGGAAACTTTTTCTTTTCTTCATGTATTTACTAAAAAATACATTTCAGCGTTCAGCAGTTTTCTTTTTCTTTTTAGATAAGTTTTCAAATAAATAATACTCGAGTAATTCTGTTCCAGTTATTATACAACGTAACCGTCTTTATATATAATGATTAGTTTGTTCATGGGGAAACATCTTGAGATATTTAATTTTAGTTAAAATGTGAAATGTTGTTATTTCACATATTCTACATATATATGCACATTTATATATTTGTTTTCGATTTACATTTTTTTGCCTCAGATAATGAGAATTTAAGCTGTTATGCACATACATAGAATTAATGCTTAGACCTAGCAGTACATCGGAGTTTTTATAAAAAATATATTCGCTTTGGAAGATTGATATACTTTTTCAAAATATTTTCTAATTCCTTTTAATGTGACTAAGCAGTCCCTCAATAAGAAAATTTGACGAAAATATCGATTTGGAGATTTATGTACTAAAAGAGCCTCGATATTTTAAAGTATCTTAGTAAATTTCTCAGCAATATTTGAATCGCAAAGCCAGTTAAAGTTGCTTCTATGAACACTTCTCCTCAATAACTTATAACTGAATGAAGTTTTTATCTCATTTATCTCAGTTTTTTTTTATTTTATCACATTTCAAAGGCTAAAGCTTTGTCTAATGTAGATGAAATTGTTTGAAAAGTTTTCTACATGAAACTTACAAGAAGAGGTTTAAAGATCGGATTAGCTATAAGTCGAAAATTTTAGAAAAAAATCAATGGTATTACTCATGATATTTTTCACTTTTCTGTACATAGTTGTATAATTGCTTTTTCTCTGAAACTAATGCAATTAGTTTCCTAGTCATTAGTAACCTAGTCAAAGTCCAATCCTCAACTTTTTACAAACTATTACCACGTGCAATAATGAAAAATGAAGCGATAAATTAATGAATTAATAAGTAATAATAAAATAAACAAATAAATATAAATTAAAAATAGTGAAAATTTTAAAATTAATGGCAAAATTGTGTTTCTTTCTTTCTTTCTTTTTTCTTTTTTTACATGTTAGGTTAAATATGTTTAACATTTACATAATAAAAAAAAAAAAAATGCTTCTAGAGTTAATAACAATCAAGTTTGGGGGACCAATTTCCTTAAATATAATATTGTAACCATACTTTTCTTTTTAATGGTTTAAATATCATTTTCACTCAAGTTAATTATAATAAGTAGAAGAATTTGTAAACTCAAGATATATGTATGTTTTTTATCCTTTTTTAGCGCAGAGGGAGCATGTTTAGAAATACTTAAAAACGACCATTGAATTTATCATTTACGTCAATTTCGTTGAAAAATCTATTTGTAAAACAGATGAAGGTTCCTTCTTTGAAAGCTTTTATCCGATTAGTCTTATCTATCATGTATAAAAAATACTGTGGTATACAATATGCAGATGCTAACATTTCAGTTCAGTCACAAGAAACTGCGTCAGCCAATTTACCTGTAAAACACGTTTCACAACAAGGGTGCAACCAAGAAGGACAAGCTTGCCGCAAGGTGAAATGATCATATACGCGAGCTGAGTATGCCTTTAAATCTGTTTCCTAGCAATAATGCGACACTAGCATGTGAGCTAGCAGAAAAGATGCTGTTTCACACAATTTCTCAAAATACTTCTTTTTCGGCTATCGGAAATAGTTTCTTTCTGAATATTACTGCATATACCGTCACCTGCATAAATATATGAGCACTTGGAAAAATTCCCTACTTTATTTCCTGCTCGATTGACGGACTTCCCTTAAAAATACATTTGCAAAAAACTATTCATAATTTTTCTGAAACTTCATGTGTGAATTTTCCAGTTAGATTAGGATTATATGTACAGTTGGATTCGATTTATGGATTATCGGTTACAATAATATCCTGCTTAATGTAATAAATTTTCAATGCACGAAACATAGTAGTTTGTCAATGTTATCCCGGATATTGGAATAACCCTCTAATTGGAGTAATTTTTCGTGGCAAAATGGCTGTTCCTTCAGGCGGGGTCGAATGTATAGGGTCATTCCATTCTTTTTAATTTCATTGATGAAATTTTGGGGAAAAACCCACTGATTTTAAAAGTTGATTAAGAAATTAGACGACACTTCAATACTTTTCCCTAGGTGATTATTAACAGGTAAGTAAAAACCGCGTTTTGGATTCCACGTTTCTGTGATACTTTGATTTCTTATTCTAATTATGTGCCCTAATTCACTTTTAACTTTTCCCTAATCATTATGGGACACCTTGTGTAAAATGGAAAGGGTTAAAATGAATGAGTAAAAGAAAGGATTTTTTCCAAGTGCTTATTTTATTAAGCTTTCTACTGTAGGTTTATTTGTACTAAAGCAATTGCTTTACTAAAAGAAAGTTCAGTTTATACGATAAATCAGCATTTATAATCAAAATATCTTATAAAATAAAAAAGCATAGCAGTATTTCACTTAAGTTATATATATATATATATATATATATATATATATATATATCACAATTCCCTCCCAGGTTTTGAAGGGTTATAAAAAAAGCTTTACCAATATTACCAATACAGCAACAAAGTTGAATTAACTGAAGAAAGAAACGTTACAAGTTTTGTTTCAAAAATAACTAACTAACTCGTCGTTGAATTGGACAAGGTTCTGACGACGACAATTGCCTTCTTCCATAGCCACCTTGCTCTCCGGATCTAACTTCATGTGATTATTTTGCATGGGGTTACATAAAAGATCGTGTGTTCGCGCCGTCTGTGAGACGTGATTTACAAAATTACTCCAAAGGACCACAACCGCATTCTCTACCATTGATTGTGACATGTTTAATCGAATGTGGAGTGGAAAAAATTTGATTTATCTTCCGCATCGCGAAAGGTTAACACATTGAACATTTGTTAAACAAAACTTGTAACATTTCTTTCTCCAATAAAATAAACTTAGGTAATAAAATTTTTTCGTGCCTCCCAAACCCGGGAGAGAATTGTGACACGCCCTGTATATACTCACTTGCAAAAGCTAAGCACGGAGAGGAAAATGGTAATTTCCGGAAGCCAATCAGAATTGAAGAGGATGCAATTCGCTGCAGAGGTAGATGGAAGTATGCAAATATGTTACGTAACAGCCAATCGCGCTTTCATGTCAAGAAATATTCAAAAAGGGCAGTCTTATAAGATATCAGCTTTATGAAGGGTTACAGAAGTTGATTGTAAGTGTAGATAGAAAGCATTTAAAACTTTCGTACAATTTGTTTTCAGGACATACGTGTTTGTATGACTTCCAGGAGACGAATGGAAGATTCTGAGCACTGGCGTGCTGTGGGGCGCATTGAGGCAGGACAGTCGATCACAGATGTTACTCCTTTCCTCGGCGTTCATCATTCTATAATTTCACATTTATGGAAACAATTCCAAACCACACAGACAGTTGTCCGGAGTCCCACAGCCGGTCGCCCAAGGATTGCAACCCCCGCGGAAGATCGATATATTGCTATTTTAGCCAAGCGGAATCGCAGAGCGACCTCCACACGTGTGACATCTATGGTTACAGCGTCCATTGTTAAGCCGATATCTGCAGCTACTGTACGCCGAAGATTACATATGAGTGAACTGTACGCCCGGGTACCTCGAGTTTATGTTTTTCTATCCGTCCAATCAAAAGGGGCACGATTAAAGTGGTGCCAGGAACATGTCAATTGGGCTGTGTCTGACTGGGGCAATGTCATGTTTACTGATGAGTCAAGATTTGCTCTGTATCTTCATTAGTTCTGCGGTGGTTGACCACCTAATTGAAAGCATGGTCACAAAAGTGTAAACTTTTGTATGCAGATGAGGGGGGATCACATACCCTATTAATGTCCTTTTTTTTACATTTTATGGTGTTCATTTTCCCTTTATGCATAATTTTGTTAAAGTCTCCAGTTTGTCATTATCTGATATCTTACAAAAATTTAATATTGTTTTCATTTTTGTATATAATTATTCATTCTGTTTTATGCATAAATATATATGCTACTTTCCTGCCGAATTTTGTGTCAATCAAAGCAGTATTCGTTGATTTTTTTGCATTTTACATCTTCGTGCTTAATTTTTGGAAGTGAGTGTATATGTAATGAAATTACAATCTATAAATTCTGAGTGATAGAATCTAAAGCATTTCATTAATCGGCATTTTTAAAATCTCAACCATTTTGGGGGACATTAATCACGTAAGAAAAACGCCATTTCTTTTCGCGAGGTAAAATCTTAAATGTTCTTTTCTCTTGTATCTCGTTTTCCTGGCAAACGGTTTCTATAGTAAACGTGTAAATAGAAAAGTCAACTAAGAAACCGCGCTCATTTTAGACTTCTCTGTCTAAGCCTCAACTTCGGTGCAAACGTCAGATAGTGCGTCACAATCTAAACCAATGAACTAAGTTGCGCGTCACGTCACGTGACGTATCACCTCCAATGGCAAACGAAGAGGACAGGTGACATATTGTTTTTAAAGTGATGCAGCGAAGAAGGAAAGATAATTTCCTTCAAATTTCATTATGTTTTGTTATTTACAAAAATATCCATGTCAACATCTTGGATAATGTAAACTGGACGCCAGATAATCAAATAATGTCGGCCCACGACTGTGTCTCTCTTGATTTCTACTAAGGGTGGGCTACTCGGCTACGACAACTATATTCTCATACATCGTATTGTATATTCGTTCTTTATTATATATATATATATATATATATATTATTTTCACAAAAAATGTCGCAAGAACTCTTGCAAACTTTAGAGATTTCTAGTTCATGTTTTATTTTCTTCAAGTAATTAGCAGTTTACCCTGTGAACGCCAGTGCAGAGAAATAATACATCTTGTTAGTTACTAATAAAACTCTTAACTTGAAAGATATCTTTATTTTCATTTGAAACCTTATTTATAGTAAATGACCTAACTCAATTGAAAGTGATTTTATTATTTTCGTTTTATTTCCATTCGAGGCTCTGAGATCATTTCAAACAGCGCGCTTTTAATACAAAATTCCACGACACCACCAAAAATGCGTGCACTCCTGATCTTTACAGCGGACTGACGAACTCAGGACATTTAACAAAACGAAACGATGAAAATCCAGTGTCACTTTTGCAGTCCCGGCCGAAAAGTCGCTCTTAAATATTATATCTTCTTGCATGTTAATTAGCAAGAAAAATGAGAGACTGCATCCATCATGCAAACCGCAATGACAGATCTAAGCCAGCCCATTACGTGACGGGAAACAGACACTCAAATTAATTAATTGGTGTTTGCATGCAGCAGCAGAACTTCTCATCTCGGTGCAGTTGTGTTAACCCACGTGAGTCAACTCCGCTGACAGCTGAAGGGTTCTAAGCCTCCGAGCCAAATATACCGCGGAAATGAAGGGCGGAAGAGCGTTTTTACAAGAAACATCAAGCAACCTTTAAAATGCCTGCATTAATTATTCCGATAGTGTGTGGTGTGTTTCATTAGTTCGTATTACGCAGCCAAAAACGTCATCGATACATCGGAAGTGAGCTATGGGTGGTTTGATGAACTTTGTTCTAGGAGTCTTCTTTGAATGACTTCAATGGAGTTCAATGAATTATTCGCGTTAATTTTATTTCTTTGATTGCTGTTTCAGAACAGTGTCGACAACGGACTATTTACTTATATATTTAGATTAATTCTTAATGAAATATTGGAAAGTTATAATGTTTTTGTCGGAGAAACAGAATAACTTGTCAGTAAGTACACAAAAATGATAGCTACATCCTCATTAATACTCATAATACGTTAAAAAGCAGTTGAATAAAAATATAAATCAAGAGTCCATTAAATTAACAAGATAATAATTTTTAAGATCCGTCCGTTCTTAATAAAGTACCTTCAAAAGATAGGATATATTTTTGTTGTAGAATAATAAGCAAACAAAGGATTGTAAATAATTAAAACTTAAAAAAACACAAAAGGTACTTATCAAATTGTAGGGGAAAGTACCCCAAAACGGGATAGCTTATCTATTCTTCGCTTTATTTCTTATTGTGTACAAGGTACATTCCAAAGTTAGACGTCATTTAAAAGTATTCACTTTTTCAACTACTTAAAATACCTTTGTCACATTTGTTCAATAATATTTATGTGAAAAATACTGGTTTCACAAAGTCTTACACGATCCCGTTTTACCCTACTAAGGGTGGGTAAAACGGGATAGGGATTTGTATGTTATTAAGTTTTTGCTGATTTTACTTTTGATTTAGTTTTTAGAACAAAAATAGGCTGTGTTTTTATAGAAAAAAACTTTTTAATTGTAAATTTGAAAAATTACATAACACAGAAATCGCATAAAAATGTGTCGTCTTCTTCTTCTGCTTTGGAACAGGCTTCATGGGCCCATCCCTTGCAGCTCGAGCATTGTACCCAGGCTTCTCCAGATTTCGATTCAAGATACAGAGCGTTGCAACAAATACATGCTACATCTTCTGAAGACGACGACGTCCAACCTTGGCTAACTGATGATTTTTTTATGTTAGGTCCATTTCCTTCGATTTTTACAAATGATGATTGTGGTTTTTTTTCAAGTTCAGAGTAACATTTTTTTAACTTTATCTGCATTTTTTAACTTTATTTGCATCTCCACTTGGTTTTCTTTTACGCCTCGTTTGTTTTGTCTTCGGAACATTCAAGAGACTTGTTTTGGCAGTCCTTTTTTTCAGCTTTTGAGTTCTTTCTTGTTCCTTTTTTTCACGCTCTTCTTCTTCCAACTCAAGTTTATATGGGCTTCCTGTTATAATTGCTGTTTTCCCTCTTCTCCTATCGTGTTTATTTTGAGGTCTTGGTCCAATCACTCGCGGTGGAGGTAGAATTTCTTTGGGTGATATAGAAAATGGAAGTGAAGGACAATAGTATAGCCCGAGTCCTTTGTTTCCTGTTGAAGTGAACGCTTGGATAACTCCTGCGCTTGTGCTAGTGTTATCGGTGCCCCCATCACTAGATTATTCATTCAATGCTGTCTCTAGTGGTTGTGATGACTGCAAACTCTTAGATGCTATGACTGAACTTGAAGATCCTTCGGATCTGGCCTCGTTATGTTGCAGTTGTTGTAATTGATTATATATATTTTTATTCATTACTTATTTCAATTAAAATAACTTAAACACATTGCCCAAACATTAATGGAAATGGTCGGGTAAAACGGGACATATCAAAATTGTATCCCGTTTTGGGCACCCCAAAAGTGTCCCGTTTTGCCCGACCGTGATGCTTTTGACAACATAAATGGCTAGCCCCTGAACCGTCACTCACTAGTAATATTTAAATACATAAAATTGTTGTTAAAATAGCTACGAACAAAACACAGTACTTACCGGAATTGTTACGAAGGACGGAGAAACACAAGGATAGTTGTTCTGCAGTCGAAAAAAGTACAAAGTAAGTAAAAATCTCGCTTGAAAACTTTGAAAAAATATTTCTTTGCGAAACACGTGGCTAGCGTTGAGAGATCAACTGAGAATGCTGTCATGGCGATCGGGAACCAGCTTAGCCTGTCTCCCGCGAAATAGCACCACCAGTCAAGCTCCGAGGCTCAATATCCCGTTTTGCCCGCCTATCCCGTTTTGGGCAACTTTCCCCTACACGTATTTCGATCTAAAAGTTTTCGATCTTCATCATCAGCAGAAGAAGTTCTTATACAGACTGGGACTGCGTGTATAGAGACTGTATGGTCTTCTTTCGCTGCTGTTGAAGATCGATTATTTTTCTATTTAAACACGTGTACAGTTTGATAAGTACCTCTTAGGCGTGCTACTTTACAAAATTTTAGTTATTTTATACTTTAAACACTAGTTTCTTTTCACTGTTTTTTCGAACAAAAGGTACCTAATAAAGGTTATTGTGAGTAAAGCTTTCAGGTATACAGGTTATTTTTAAAGAATAGTTATCTATATATGTACATTAAAATCATACAAGTCTATACAAAATGTTTTTATTCGGGTTTCCTTACTCCTAACAAATCCTTATGCGTCCCCCTCAAAAAATATTTATACATTTTTTCAAATACATGTATATGTAATAGTTTAAGGGTTTGTTTGTATACAAATTTCTTTCCTAATACTTCGTGTTTCAAAATTCTGTTCTCAAATCGTTACTTTGTCTGTAAGTTCATTTTCACTACAATACACGGGATTTTCCGCTACTTTTCTAATCCCCGCCCAATCCTCATCTTAGGTGAAAAGGTGGAGTCTAAATTTATTTTTGCTTTGTAATCATCCAATGGAACTGCCATGTTTCTTCTCAGGTGATCACGCGCGGTCCTGACGTAAGCTCGCCTGCCAAGAAGACTGGCGCACTTGCATTTTTGGAAGACTGATGTGAAGACTCGCAATTTAACACCGGGTAAAGTCTGTTCCGATTGTATTTACGCCTTTCTTGTATTTTTAATATGTTTGCTTTTTAATCAGTAAATAAACTAAGTTTTATCCAACAACAGCCTCATCAATATTAAAATGTAGCTAAAACGCTTCATGCTTCATATATATTACACTACTTTCTTCTACTATACATGTGCGTGCCATGCATCTTGTAAATATAGCACAAATATTTCATTTTTGTATAAATACCTTAATAGGTGATTTCTCGCTTTATTACATTTAAACCTTCTGCTTTTAAAATCAGCATTAAAGTTAAAACAGTCAACAAAAATCTAACCTAGAGAAAAATAAAAGATGGATTGATTAAATATTTTTCTGCCACTTTCCAAAATATTCAGAAGCTTACGTAAGCAAAACATTTCTGCTATTAAACGTAGAACACTACACATAACCAAGGTAGCGCCGTTTTAATCAGTGCTCTTTCAAAATATTCATCACTTTCTGCTTTATATTCTTTACAAACTACCTCGCAGAACCGGAAGTCAACGCATCAATCACGCGGGACCCTGACATATCAAATCCAGCCCATTCTGTGCAACAAGACAGACACTCCAGTAAATTAATTACTGCCCATTGAAAGTTCGGAATCTCGCTTTCTGTTCAATAGATAAACTTGGCCAGAAACGGGGCTGCACTGAAGTAGAGCTGAACGAAAAGAGCCATCTATAACGTTATAAAACCAAGAAACGACCTTTTAAAGGATTTCTGCTGAGGGCAATTCAATGGGAATAGTTTTCCTGTTATGTTGCGAGTGAAGTAGTTGGGTTGCTCGTATTCATTTTCTAGTTAAATGCTCATCAGCGTCTAGCTATGTATTCAGGAAATAAAACTTTTTTTTTTTTTTTTTTTTTTTTTAAAGAGTAACGATATCATTGTATACACTCTATTTAATACAGAATTAAAGTTAAACAAATTATGGATTTCTTCACTGTTGTTATACAGAAATTCTAACTATTCGGTAAGATGAACTTTCTTAAAAAGCCTAAATATTTATTTGCTGGCTATCGGTGAATGTTTACTTTAAACAGCGATGTTTTGATGAGAGCTCATTTTATTAATTATTTCGTCAGATTTTTTTTCTGAAATCTATATAAATAAAATTAGACTTTTGTCTGTACATTTCTTGGAATTCAAAAATTTTGCGATTTCTATCCGTTTCAAGCACCCAGGTATCCGATGCGACCCTCAAAAAAAAGTTTGTCTGTCTGTCCTTCTGTCCTTCTGTCATTCTGTCCGTGACACTTTTTTTGTTTAAGCATCGCGTAAAAACGACTGAAGCAAATGATATGAAATTGGGTGTCATGATGGGTGGTCACTCAACTTAAAACAGGCGTTGAATTTAAAAAAAATCTTGGTTAGATTTTCAGATTTTGCGAAAATCGTTTGAAACTGCGTAAATTTGTGTTCGAGCATCACGTAAAAACAACTGAAGCGATTGAAATGAATTTGGGTATCATGATAGGTGGTCACTCAACTTAAATCATAGGCGTCGAATTAAAAAAAAATCTTGATTAGATTTTCAGATTTTGCGAAAATCGTTTCAAATGCGTAAATTTGTGTTCGAGCATCACGTACAAACGACTGAAGCGATTGAAATGAAATTGGGTATCATGATAGGTGGCCACTCAACTTAAAACATAGGCGTTGAATTTTTAAAAAATCTTGATTAGATTTTCAGATTTTGCGAAAATCGTTTCAAACTGCGTAAATTTGTGTTCAAGCATCACGTAAAAACGACTCAAGCGAATGATATGAAATTGGGTGTCATGATAGGTGGTCACTCAACTTAAAACATAAGTGTCGAATTTTTAAAAAATCTTGATATGATTTTGAGATTTTGCGAAAACCTTTTCAAACTGCGTAAATTTGTGCTCAAGCATCACGTCAAACGACTGAAGAGAATGATATGAAACTGGTTGTAATGATAGGTGGTCACACAACTTAAAACATAGGCGTCGAATTTTTAAAAAATTTTGATTGGATTTTGAGATTTTGCGAAAATTTTTCAAACTGCGTAAATTTGTGTTCAAGCATCACGTGAAAACGACTGAAGTGAATGATATGAAATTGGGTGTCATAATAGGTGGCCATTCAACTTCAAACATAGGTGACGAATTTTTAAAAATCTTGATTAGATTTTGGGATTTTGCGAAAATCATTTCAAACTGCGTAAATTTGTGTTCGCGCATCACGTAATAACTGCAAAGGTGAAAAAATAATATTTGGTGAAATGATAGGTGGTACTCACCTTAAACTATAAGCATCTAATTAAAAATAATCGATCAGATTTCGAGATTTTGCGAAAATCGTTTAAAACTGAGTGAATCTTTGTTCACGCATTACGTAATAACGACTAAAGCGAATGATATGAAATTTGGTCACATGATAGATGGTTGCTCAGCATAAACTATGGGTGTCCAATTTTTAAAACATTTTATTACATTTTGAGATTTTGTGAAAATTCTCTCAAAATACGTTTATATTTCTTCAAACATCACTAATAACGACTAATACGAATGATACGAAATTTAGTGATATGATAGGTAGTTGCTAATCTTAATTTATAGGCGTTGAATTTTTAAAATATTTTGATTACATTTTGAGATTTTGTGAAAATCGCTTTAAAATGCTGAAATTTTGTTCCGGCATGACGAAATAAAGACTGCAGGGAATGAAAAGAAATTGGTTGACATGATAGGGTGTCAATTTTTCAAAAACTATTGATTAGATTTTCAGATTTTGCGAAAATTATTTCAATATGCGTAAATATTCGTTCGCGCATCCCATAATTACGACTAAAGTGAATGAAATGATATTACTTAGTTATTCTCTAACCTGTAATATTTTAACAATACATAAAAATTATAACTTCGCTTTCTTTACTTTGGCAACATATTATATCCATTCTGTGTACTCCTACAATGCTGACGAAAGTTCTTGCTTTTTGGAAATTTGCATTCACTAACCCGTCAAGGACGGGTACTTCAGCTAGTTAAAATCTATAAAACAACAACAACAACCTTCTTAGTAAGTGCAAAAGTGAAAGAATTATTAAATTTTTTATAGCGATAAATATGAAAATATGAAAACAATCGTACCTAAGAAATGTATTAAAATTAAATTTATTTTAGCATACATTTAATTTATTTCCAGAGAACGAAACTGTTTTTGGTTGAATTTAAAGACCTAATTTAAAAGTTTTTTTAAAATGTAATTGAAAGGAATTTTAACTGTCACAGGAAAATGTATTTTACGTAAACTAATACCATAATAAATAAACTTTCTCATAGCGTATGCTTCGACGAAATTTTTCCATGGGAAAAGTAATTTTGCGGTGCACAAATACATTAAAAAAGTGCTTGTTGCAAAAATGTGCTTCATATATTTCAATCAACACTTGACAGTCAGTAACACTAATTTCCCATGGTAAGTGACTTCATAATTGGTTGTGGAGAAGTTTTAAAAGAACAACAGTAAACCACACTCTTATACATTGTACATTATAGAATGAAATAACAGACATTTTTTCAACCTGTTTTCAGAACAAAAATTACATGCAGATTTTAAAAAATAGATTGTCTTCACAAAACCACGCAGAACTTTCAGTCACATATCTATATGAAACACATTTTGTATAATTTTAAAAATCATAAATTTTTAATTAGTTTTTTTTTATAAAAATGGAATAATTCGAGATTATCTCTTGCTAATAATTTGCGTCTAGTAATATCTTTATTTATTAAACTGACGAAATTTTTATGTTAAGATAGAATTTATATGCTTCTTAAAAAAGAGGAGGAGCTCCTTTTTTGAGGCATATAAACTTTATTTGTAAATAAATAAAATAAAATATGGCTTTGTTACTGTACATTCATAACATATCCGCAATTGATAGAGGAGAGGAGGTGATTATGGAATAGTCGGGAAATATGGAATACCGAGTTTTTGGCTCTGTTAGTTGCTATTGCCACAAGGGAATACCATGAACAACTCAAGAAAGATTCCCTTCTTACAATGCAGTAAGAGTTGACCGCTCTCTGTTGCCGTACCACTCGCTACAGAACAAAGTATGTTTTGTGATTTTCAAGAGTTTTTGTAGATAAGTTTTCAAACATTTTAACTTATTAGTAAACACGTGACATGAACATTGATGTTATGCATAATGTGCACTAATAGAATGGTGGTTTGTTGAACTGTGGTTATTTTTTAGATGACAGTGTTTTGCCAATTAGTTTTAAAGGTTCGTTTTCCGAGATGGCGTGTCGGGTATTATGGAATACTGGGTAATATTGTAATGGGTTTCATGTCATCCACTAAAGACCCGGAAAACAAAGACGCTGAATGCATCTTTTGTCACGAAAAATTCTCTAATGATCAACGACGATAAGTTTGGATTCAAAGATCCAGCTGTTCTCTGTGGGCTCACCATGACTCTATCGGAGCAAAGAAAGAAAATTATATCTACAACTTTTCTAAATCGACTCGAAGCAGAAATGACTCCAGTATAATGATTTAAACTACAAAACATAAAAATTTGTTTTATAGTGACAAATAACTATATATGAAGCAATATAAATTGCTTTTCATCGGTTTAAACCATCTATTCCATATTACCCAACTATTCCATATCATACTCCATTCGTAACTTTTTTTTAAAATATTTTTTCTATAACAACAAAATAAATTGTATATTTCTTTGCAATTGACATTTCATTACGATTCATTATAGCATGTACTCATGCTGTTTTGGGGGATTTTATTTAAAAATCTATGAAGTTACAGTTAGAAATGTAAATGGTATTCCATAATCACCTCCTCTCCTCTACATATGTTTTACTACTTTAAAACCTGGTTTTTAGACTGAAGATTTAACAATTTAATGGATCTTAGTAATATTTCTTGATTTTTTAAGCCTATACGAAAGATTTTAAAACAAACTTTCTTCATTGACCTTTCTATAAGTATCACATTAAAATTTAACTTTAAAAAATTCAAATTACTTTAAATTATAGCAGTACAGCATCATTAAATGTGAAAAAATAAATGTTAATCTGTAAAATGTAGATTGAAGTTTTTTAAATCTACATTTAAAGAAAATGTAGATTAAAAGTAGATTTAAATATTTTGTGTAAATATTAAAATATTTAAATTTACCCCAGTGTTGACACAGTTTTCTGTATACATCACTATTCTCCCTTAGGCTTGGAAGTAAAAAAAATACGACTTAATATTTGAAAGGCATTCTTCTATGTAATGGTACATTTAAAAACTGTATCCATACAGACAATGTGTACAAATTCAATTTATTCCTCAAAAAATGGCAACGTTACTACACCAAACGAGCGTACCACATAAAATTAACACGAAAACTGGGATCAGTTGGAAAGATCCAGAAAAAAGAAAGCATAAAATGCTTAGAATAAGACTATAGGAAGGTGGTCTTAGAAAGTCGCAAGAAAACCAAGCTGTAGCACTCTACAATTAAGCGCAGCCAAATTTGATTTCGTTGCAAAATGTCTTAATTATAGCTTCTTGATTCATTGAACATCGAGGTAACTGAATTAGCGGTGTAATTAGGCAAACGATATCTTTCCAAAGATGAAGAGTCAACAAACTATGTAAAGGAAAGGTTGTTAGGATAATTTCAGTATTCTTCTAGGGGGGATTGTGAAATCAAACTTTGTTTTAATGATAAATAATTGGGTTGAACGTAAACAAAGACAGGAGTTTTGTATACTTTTGGAGATATATTTAACCGGTAGGTAAATATGTTTAATAAAGTAGTCAGCTGTAAATAATTCCTAAAAGAATTCCTCAGTTATTTTAGCACATGATGATTTCGTAAAACTTTACTTAGAAGGAGATTAGGAATTGAGGATTTTAAATTCTATATGTTTACTCTTCTCAGTTTTAAACCTATTCATAGATGTAGAGAAAATATCTGTACAAGATTTTTATATATAAATAATTGTAAACGTTATGGGATTTTCACATAGAAAATAAATTTTAAGTATCTTCTCAATATTTTAACCCAATTATGCCCAGCTTTCCTTTCACAGAATACTCAAATTTTTGCATTTCCGCTATTAGTCGTAGTAAAATTTATTCATTTTTCCTATTTTCAATTTGTTAGTATGAAATCTTAGGACCACAAAATACTTGAAGATGAACAAGTGAGATGCAACATTTTCACTTAGCGCATATAGTTCAAGAAAAATTACCCCGACTCATACATTTAATGCCTGAAATTTATATGTGACTGTAGACATCAGCAAAAATTGGAGAATGTGATGTAAGCACTTGGGGCTCAAATGTGTTAAAAACTTTCAATAAAAAAGCGTATTGGAAAGAGAGTTGGATAATTAAGATGATTTTTTAAAATTCAAGATTTTTCACGTATAAAATTAATCGCAATAAGTAATGTAAGAATCCAAAGTGAAACTTTTCAAATTTTCAATCGTCTCAGTTCTGTTGTCAAGTATGCATACTAGATGCTTCATAAAAATTCCTGCAGTTTTTTAAAAATCATTCAATAGAAAAAATTGTGATAAATAATTGGAGGTTAAATAATTAATAAATTACTGTGTGATTCATTTTAAAATTAAATAACCGCTGTTTAACTTATTGTTCAGTTTCACTATACCCATACAGCTTTTAAAACAATTCACTTTTTTGTACATATTTGGCCAAATACATGTCTACAATAAATTTATGTAATATCTTATTTTTATCACCGCCTGCGCACTTTTTAATCTTACGCTTTTTATCGTGGATATTTCTATATCACTATCGCGGTATATGACTAGCTTCTCCTCATACTGATGAGATCTAACAACTGCTAGCCCCTGGCATTCATTTGCGAAGTACAGCGAAATCTCTGCTGCAATTTGTATGCCGTAAGTGAGCAAGGTATTTTTTCCCCTTCTGTTAGCCATGTGCCACGTCTGTCCGTGACATGCTTTAGGAAAAAGATCCTGCGCAGTTTAACGAAATGAAATATTAAGTATCCAGTTCGCAGCCCAGCCTTTTGAGGTTTATCGCACGTCCCTTATGTATATCTCAACAGAGATTAATCATTCAACGAACCTGAAAAAGAAATAATTTCAAATTCTGAATGATGCTTCATTAATCTGCTTACTATTAATTTTACTTGAGTAATATCTGGCTTTATGCAAAGGGTATTGAAGAATAAAGATTTTTCTTTACTAAAGCTACACGAGGGCTCTCTGCCTACAGGGGAAGTGTCTTGAGCAAAAGGCTTTTTAAACCCGAAAACACCAGACAGTTAGATTGAGAGCCACGTGGCAGACTAAAATACTATACCTTTACACTTCGGCCATCTACCACAGTTGGGCCAAAACTAACATTCAATTAACAACTAAAAACTGGAACTAATTTAGTTAGTTGACAGGTAAATGACAACTGAACTAATAGTTGTTAGTTTTAAGGTTCAACTAACAACTATTAGTTTTAATTGCAAGGTTCAACTAACTCGGCTCAACTAAATTAGTTTTAGTTGAACAGAAAACTAAAACTAATTTAGTTGAACCGAGTTAGTTGGACATGAAACTAACAACTATTAGTTTTAGTTGTAGTTTTCGAATAACAACTAAGTGTAATCTAACTATGCTTAGGAGGAAGAGTTTGGATATCATTATGTAAAATACTAGAAGTCAAAGCCCCTTGTTTAGGCAATTGCAGCGGGCGCTAGAAAAAGCATTCGAAAAAAATATGTGTACACTCTAAATATTTAATCTTTGTCTATTTAAAATAAATAATTTTATATTCAAGTTTTATTATGTACTGAAATCGGAATTGCATTTTGTTCTAAAAACGCGCGAAAACTTTTCGTATTTCGCTCGGTACTTCTCCTCTTATATCTATGCTTCCTGCAGAGGAAATCATTTTATTTGTGAAAAAATGTTAACCTTTTACAGGCTAATGTTCCAAGTTGGGAGCATCAAATTAAAAATTTATTCAAAAATGAAATTTTATCAATATTGACTTGAAAAACTAGCAGATAAAGTTTAAAAAATGACTTGCTTTTTGGAAATATAAGTTGCATTTCTATCAGTAGTGAGAAATTGGACAAAAAAATCATGAAAATAGCCTTTTCATGAATTTTTACAGAGCTGTCTTGATAAACCCCCACCCCCTCAAACTTAATTCATATCTTTTCTTAAATTTAAAAATGAATCTTTTATTAATTATTAACATTTTACTTATTATTTAAACTACCCACCAGTACATTCAGTTTTTGAAATCAATGTAAAATTATAGTCAGAAATGACTCATGTTCCCGTTGGGAACATAGTGAAAATTGTATACAGTATTTTACTCCTCATTTAAATGGCTTATATCTTTTAACTAAAGCATTAGAAGAGAAAACATGAAATAAAATAAAATATGCCTGGATCTCAATTTGCTCTGTAAAAGGTTAAACTGGATAATTAATAATATTTTACCCCTCATTTAAATGGCTTATATCTTTGAACTAAAGCATTAGAAGAGAAAACATGAAATAAAATAAAATATGCCTGGATCTCAATTTGCTCTGTAAAAGGTTAAACTGGATAATCTAGAAAAACTATTTTAATCGAATTGGAATCGCAATTCCCCCTTCAAAACCAGATAACCATGACTTCAATATGATGTCAATGTTACTGGCGGCACCTAATTTTGTCACTCAAATAATTAACTTTTTCTACTCACGGAAATAAAATACATCTCAAAGTAGCAAAAAATCGCTTGAAAATTGATGAACAGGTGGATTTTCAGTTTTTTAAAATAGTGCAAATTATTTTTTCTATTTTTATACATGATTATGAAAAAATTCAAGCGGATCGTACGAACGGCTGTAGATTTTTTTTTACGTATTTGTGGTTCATTGATTTATCTTTTTGGAGTGTGGTAAAAGTCGTATCTTGTACTGGTTCAACCGAAATCGTTACAGAGTCAGTGATCAGCGTAACTATATAGGATTATTTGACATTCTGAGTTTTGTTAAAACTGTGGTATTCAATGGACTGTTATTTAGAGAATTACTGCTTGTGAATTGTGCTGTTCAGATTGTTCTAAAACCTCGCGGAAGCAATAAAATTTTAAGTTTTGTGCTATTAAATTGGGTGCTTCTATAACTAAACTACTGAACTAAATTAGTTTTAGTTAAACGGAAGACTAAAACAAGAGAGAGGGGAACTGGTTAAGCCAACTCCATATAAGCCAATTTAGTTAAACCAGTGGCAAACTTTAGGCACTGCATACAGTGCAAAGAATTCAGTAATAACATTATAAAATTCCATACCGGTTTTGATGAAGTATCGTTTGCATAAGCTTTATGTAATAGAATAGGAGTTTCAAGTACTTCTCCAAGCCCAAGTACACCTCCGTTACATAAAGACGAGCTATGTTTCATTTCCTAATAGATCTTCAATTTTTTCAACTCTAGAGAATTACACTAACCACCCGTACATAGGAAAAACGTTATACGCGTTGAAATTTAATTGTTCACCTATATTAAATGATGTTTATGAAGCTTTTCAATTTCATCATTATTAACGAATCCGATCTCGGCATTAAAATGTACTGGCTGTTTATAAATTTCTTCAAAATATTTCAAACACAGAACTTCTTTCATAAAAATGATGTGAATAGGAGAATCAGTATCATGATATTCAAACATATTTTTTTACATTCATATTCCTATCATTTAAATACTCAAAAACTGTTTTAAAAAGTTAGTATTTTCTGCCCTCTCTCTTGTAATATAACCTCTGTAAATATAACGCAAACAGGCTCTGAACAAGAATATATGTATTTTAGAAGGATCAGACATGATACAATTCTAAACTCTGCTACAATCACGTAAGGGGAAATTTCCTCCTTCTTTAGAAAATAAAAATGTTGCAAACACAAAACTTTTGAAATTGCGTATTTAGTGCGCTTAGTTTTCTGAGCTGTAATTAAGCTATAAGAATAATTCAGCAATACTAAAATAGCCTGACGTAAAATTCTTAACACGAAAAATTCACTGGTTTATAAAATTGTGAAACCATACATCATTTATCACATCTGACAAGTTTCTCATGCATTATGAATAAAAAAAGAAATTCTCCTTACAGAAAATACGCCCCAAATACATTTACATAGATTAAAACACGCTAACTGCCATGTCATAAATCGTAACTAGATCTTATTCGTTTCCTGAAGAGTTCTTTTTAATCTCTTCCTTCATACAGATGAATTTAATTACTTGATAGTCATAGCTCTATGTAATTACCTACAGCCATTGATACGTTGATTCTTCTTGTGATGTTCACAGGGTCATTTTTTATATTTATTTTCGTAAATATAAATGCAGTCGTTTTGAATTTTACTAATAATTAACATTTTTAAAGTTCGCATAAATTGTAAAATAATAGTTTTTCAATAGATTTATTTATATATGTAAATAATTATTTGGATTGATAACTCCCGATACGCATCTTTAAAAATGCACAATACTTAGAAATTTTTACATTTTAAAAAATTCCTTTTTTTTTTTTTTTTTGTAGAATTTGTGTATTTCTATGTGATTTTTTCTTCAATTTCGGAAAATTAGTTTCTAGAAGGAAAAAAAATGCAGCAAAATTGCTTAAGATATGAAAGAAATTCTGATAATTTATCCACAGCTATACATAGAAGTTTTTCATGTTTAACAATATGTTTGATTTATGTACTTTTCTTCAATTATTACTCAAATGTATAACAGATGTGTGTAACAGATGTCAAGTGAATACACATGAATTTTAAAATTACACATAAGATGTCGAAATGCAGATTCAAAACCTAATTGCACGCTTTAATAATAATCACGCGTGAATGTATTGGAATTAACTGTGTTTCCATGTGCGACTTCACCAAAAATGGCTCGTTTTTCAGTTCGCATTCATAGATTTAAGTGTGTAAATTTGGGAGAAAAATGTCGCCAAAAGACCCCGACACATGGATGTATTTTTGCTGTTGATTGCTGTTGATTTTTGCAGCATAACAAATTCCCGACATTACTTTTCTCACTATTTAATAGCCTGTTCTCAAAATGAAATATATATAAAAAAGCTAAATTATTAACGAGTCATTTTAGTCCGAGCATTGGTTTGGAAGAAATTAAATGCTTTATTCGTAAAATGAAGGCAGAAAATTTAATTGATGATTCTGTTTTTTATTGAATGATTGTGAAAATGTCTTGATATAGTGGTTTCATGTTGAAACTGTTAACCTTTTAGGGCTAACTAATGCGTTAACGTTATTTACTCTGCATACAAAAGCAACTTAGAAGGAAAACTAATAAATATAGGGCGTGGTACAGTAATCAATACCATCGGAGTGTTAAAAAAAAAAAAAAAAACTATAAATGATACAGTTTTCCGAAAAATCAGGCATAAAGCTTGATTTATATTTTTCATTATAGATATCTTCGGTCATTAATTTCAGGTATTTTTAATATAGTAACAATTGTAAAACAAATGTCATATTAAGTTTTTTTGTGAACGGATTTCACGGTTCGGTGTCTAATGTTGTTTTCTGCCAGAGGAAAATTTTTGTGTCAAGCAAATTCATAATTAAAAAAATAAATTGGTAATAAATTAAGAGCTCCTGCCATGTTTTAACATATTAACCCTTTAAAGAGCAGTGTCCTGGCTGTAAGGAAATAATTCTGATGTTTTGACTCACGAAAAATAAATTTGATTTCAATTAAATACCCAAGAAGTTCTGGTTTTACCCATCTATGGGTTGGTGCCAGTATTGATTCGGCTTACCCAAGAAGGACATCTAGATATACTGCCCAGTCGCACAGCCAGCTGTGTCAAGAATGTTCTTCAGCTGTGTGGCACTCAGTGAGCGATTCAATTGACCGCCATATTGCTAGTATTAAATCGTGTGATGGCAACGGCTCACTTTTTCGACATTGGGAGATGGTTGCGCTTCAAAGGGTTAAAAGTCCAAAGTTTTCTCCTAATTAATGAAAACAATATTTTTTCCCGAATTTAAAAAAACATCACTAAGTTGAAACTTGCAAAATGTGGTCATAACTATCCCTCTTGACCCAATAGAGAAAGTTCTAAATACATGCATGCATAGTGACACAGATATAGATAACCCCGAATAAAGCCACTCTAGACGTAAGAGTAACGCGATATTTATACTTTCGGAATCCCATTCCTCCAGGGTGATTGGGGGAGATGTCCCATGGCCTCCAGACACTCGACAGAGACTGATCTCTTCCACTCCCCTCAGAGATGGACTTCATCGCTTGTAATTACGACGGAAGCCAATAGCATTAATTGTTTCGGAGTGGACGAGTTGGGGGGAGAGAAACAACGCTGAGGCTTACGCTCATAGAAAATGGAGCTTGACCGTGGCAACTATCTCTATCTCGCACCCACTGAAACAACTAGTATATGGGTCTAATTTATGCGGGATTTAACCCACCAATATATCGATTGTGTAAAGAGTGGAATGGATTGTGTCCGAAAAGGCAGTGAAAGAGTTGTGATAATTATGCCCTAAAATCAGGTCAGAAGAAAAGTAGAATTCGAACGGATTCGACTTGGAATCGATTAGTGGTTTCTAGTGAAAGGCTATTCTGAACATTCTTTTGTGACTTAACATTGATTAGAGATTACGATTTTAAGTAGGATTTTTAACCTTCGTATTTCAAGAGACAATATTTATGTTTTGGGAGAACTACACAATCTATATTGTCTTCACTCTTGTGGGTTTGAGTTTACAGTTTTTGTAATTTGACTCTTAAGAAAAGAGGATCTAAAACACATAATTGGTTTTATCCATAATTTTCCTGCTTGAGATCGAAATTATATGTTATCCAACTGAGAAGAAACTGCTAATTTAATAAAATTTCTGATTGGAATTTTAATAAATTGTAGAATAATTTTTGCAACAATGTTTAGAATAGTTAGCACAATCGTAAGAAATGTACGTATTGTATTTTACATGTCTCAGCACACTAAGTTCCTCTATTCTAAGTTGTTGATTTTTCTATATGGTTCACATAAAAACGTACATGCAAACATATGGATAAAATTTAATGTATCTAAAAATACTAACCCATCTGTCCCTTGACTTTTTTAACTTATAAAAAAACATAACTTAAAATTTAAATCGGGGTTTTAAGAATGCATCCCATCTGTAGAACTGTACAGAATTAACTTAACCAAATGTAAATTTTAATTATGAGTAAATGCCCTCTGTAAATAACACAAAATATGCTTTGATATGCAAATAAAGTAGTATGTAAATTAAGATACATACTACTATATAGTATAGGCAATATGTAGATGTTATATTACTTCATGCTACATTAAATTACCTATCTTATTTCCCCTACGCGACGCCAAACAATTTCATACCATACAATTCCATGCAAATTTAGCTTTCGGCATCTAAAGATTCAACGTTGCCTTAGCATCTCCAGCAAGTTAAATCTGCCAAACTATGCGAAATACGACGTAGCATTCCTGTAGAGAATATGCGGTAGTTACTCCACAGATCGTACTATTCCAAGAACAGATGATAAAGCTGAATATTGTAGTCCAGGAAAAATTATTATTCAAAGTTTCATATCTTTCTACATTCAGTTACGTACTACAATTTCTCTCGTACATATTGGTATTTTGTCTTTCGTTTTTTGCTATAAAAATTGTAAGCCACGCTAACCGTATGCAAAATGCTTTTTTTCGTTGTGTGCAGATGTCATTTTATGCAATACTTTAGTCTGCAGAGCATCATATAAAATTTTTAGGAAATATTTTATGATGAGATGTTTTTCAAGAGTATACAGTGATATCTTGTTTGAAGTATTATAAAATGGAGTGAATAGTCAACGAATGCAAATATTGAACAAAGAACACGTAATTTCAGGGTCATTTTCAAAAATATTTTATGCAAGAAGCGCTGCTTTGAAGGAGAAAAAAAAGAGAAATCATAGCTGAAATTTGCTGTTACTGTTGTTGTTATGTATATTAATACTTATATGAACGTGTAGAAAATGTATTGAGTGTGTGCATTCATAAGGGTTCAATATTTTTTAAGTATGTTTCATTTATTTATGAGCATTTAATTCGTCACAAAAAGATGCTGGATATTTTAGCACCAAATAATAATGTAGAGCGAAAATATCTGCAACCGTTGAGTGGACTTTTTTCTCCATAGATTTAGCACAGATTTTTTTATTATTTACAATATTTTCTGAAATATACAAAACAGGTGATGAAATTTTACGTAAATATTTTGTTTCTGAAGTACTGTTTATACAAGAAAAAAAAGAAGAAGGAATGTAAAAATCGTTTCAATGATGTAGAATTTTAAAAGATAAGAAGCATGCAAAGCATTTAGAGAGAGGTGCGTCAAGGAGTATGCATTGCATAGCCTCTTAAAAGTTGGAAAAAACAGGATTCCCTAAAAAGGACATAAATATACATTATTTAAACAAAAATCCAATTTCCAGAGGATATTTTTCTTACCTAGCTACGTCGTTGTGTCAGTGTGCTAAGTCATTTGTGTAATTCACAAATTGTTAAGTGTTTCCTTGAATAAAATAATGCATCCTTAAATTAATAAAAATATTCTTAAGATTTTTTTAGGAAAAAGAATAAGGAAATTATCAATAAAATTTACAGGCAAATTTCAACAAATCTGTGAAAAGTACATTAAAAATTTTGAAAGTAAACAATTCAATAATTTTGTGGCATACGTAGATTATAAAATTCCTTTTACAAACATTTCATGCAGACTGTGTGGATCTAAGCTAAGATAATTGAATTAAAATCAAATTAACGATGTTTTATGATAACTCCGCGCCAATTTTAGGTAGTTAACGCTAAATAGTGCTGACGCGGTACGTTTTTAACAGTGTAATGTCCTTAAGTTTGCTGTGATCGTTATAGACAAAGGACCGCTATAGGCACACCGCCATTATTGGTACAATACTGGCATCTGGATATTTTTCAGATACCAGCACTACAGTACCTTGTAATTGCCACTAATATACTTTCTCCTGATATAGGACAGTTCACTAGCGTGACCAATACCTTTCCATTAAAATTGCCGACTCTAGTATGTTTGCAGGGATGGTAAAGTAATTTATGGCTGCGAAGGTGATTTCTTATCTATGTTTCATCCCTCCCAACTCCTAAAACTAAATGAACAGAAACTTTAAAACCCTTAATCAAAAGATAGTTTTTAACAAAAACACAAAAAAACTTCAGGGTATCGGGGAGCAATCTGATTGGTCACTCGAAATACCTGAACTGGCAGTCCCTGACTTTCGACAAACCAACGTCAAGCTATCAGAAGCGTTAACAATGTATAGGATGAGAGTCTGACAGTAGCAGGAATCAACGAAACAAAATAGCTACTTTTGGAAACACTATCGCATCCATTAACTTAAAAGACTCTTCGAAAAAGGGACTTTTTGACCTTTCGAATCAGAGACGCAGCATAGAGCTACGCTCAAAGAAGATAGTAGAACAAATAAGGTAATTGATACATAGAGAATGTTTTCTGTTTCGAGTTCCCGGAATCGATGACGGTCTGGCATTAGGCAACACTATAATGCGTTGCCTCAATCCCTCTTTGAGGAACAGATCACGTAACGGCTCAAAGCAGATTACAGCAATGTTCAGGACAGACAACCCCATATCTACGGGATTGCGTGATGATAACGGAATGTATAATACCGTGGATTTCTGTGTTTATTCTTAAATGCCTATTAATTTTTCCATTTCTAACGTTGTACGTAAAAAGTGATACCAGGTATAAAACAGAATTTTAAGATGATGACTTACGAAATTTTTTTTAATGAATTTGTTGTCTTGTAATTCGTGATTAGAACTTTCGGTTTTGTTTCGCAAGAGAAATGAAATACAGTTGATAATGAATTGTACAGATTTAAAAAAAAAAAGAAAAAATCCTCATCAGAAAAATGCTCTTAAATAACATTTTCCGTTCATATCAGAACTAAGTTTCACGAAGACGCAGGGGTATGAAGCTTCCTACAGAAAATTTTCTCAAACTTGTGCTCCTAATGAAATTGACAAATGTTCTGCGGAAAAATATTTCGTTGGCTTAGCTTTGAATTCTTCAGACTCCGATTCATTCTAGGTGCTCCCTCAAAACTGAAAGACCACCAAAGTGCACTATCAGAGAAAAAGTTCAAGGAATCGTGTTCTAAATAACAACAAGTTTACTAAAGATAAATTTAAGCATAACTTTTACGAGAGAAATTCTAAAATACATTTATATAAAATAAAGTAGCTTTTGCAATAGTCGAGCAATGTATGTTATTGAAATTTATTTTGCATTTTTTGAGAATAATAATTTTGACATAGTGCAATTACACGCGAGGACATGGTAGTACTTCTGAGAACCAGGTTTGCTCAGACACCCTAAATTCTTATCATCCTAAATCATATTGCAATACGAAATTCCCGCGAGTTGGACAATTTCATCTTCATACTGAATTAAAACACGTTATCGCAGTAAAGTTGTTTCACGTCCGCCATTTTGATCAGTATGAGCAAATTTCCTTGCCTCCCCACTTTCACTAACGGTACAAATTAATTATTTAAAAAGGACAGTACTTTAAATTTTAAAGAATGCGG
Organism: Cheiracanthium punctorium; assembly: GCA_038373885.1. NCBI lineage: Eukaryota > Metazoa > Arthropoda > Arachnida > Araneae > Cheiracanthiidae > Cheiracanthium > Cheiracanthium punctorium. Next base: position 760,483 of record JAWZYV010008216.1, on the reverse strand, counting down.
TTCTCAGGTGTTAGTTTTAGTGTTCAAATGCTTTAGTTTTTGCATTATCTTTAAAATTCTTCATTAAATTTTATTTAAGTGTTTAAATTTAATACACTCACAAATATATAGAGGGAACAACTTTTGAAATTTAACATAATTTTAGAAAAAGAAAATGATCAGAATTTTGAAAATATTTGAGCGTCATTCTAGTTTTTGTTGAAAGCAGTTAACATTTTTTTATATCCTTGAAAGTAAGATAGTTTTTTCCATTATGGATTAGCAAATTTAAAATAGCGACGGTTCAACAACTTTAAGGAGTGAATACAATTGTTAGTTCATCCAATTACGTTTTTCACACATTTTTCTTTCTAATACATCGCAATATTTTATTCTGTGTACAGTTAGATTTATTAAAGTTTATAATCATATAAAAATGAAGTCATGTTGCAGAAAAAACGAAGTTGCCTCCATCTGTAAGCCAGTTCTCCGTGCACTGTCTCAAATAAAAGTCAAAAGATAATTCTTAAAATCTGAAAATTAAAAATTGCCATTATTCTTTACTTCCTTGAGGTGAATATTTAGTGCCACTAAAAAGCCAAATAACCTAGAGCAAAGCCTGGTTGTCGAGAACTTGTTCTGGGTGTTGGTCGATAAACATTGTTTACATATCGATAATTATATTCAATCGTTTTTGGTGGTGATTCACTTGAGAAACAAATTCGATTGCTCAGGTACAACTGGATGCAAATAATAGTTCGATCAATTTTGTGATGCAATATATTATATCAAATATGCCCATTACAGTTACATGAATTTCAAATTTATTTATTGCATTTCAAAAAGTGATTATTTTCAGCAATTTGTAATAATCTTATAATTAGAATGACTTTTGAGACTTTCACGAATAGCTTCATTATTAATCTTATATCATAACTATTTTTAGTATTATCAGAATAACAAACAATTATGTGCATTAAACATATCCACATATATTCAAACAGCATGATACTAACTATAAATTCAAAGATTCATTGAGACTCTATTATTAGTATGATGTAGAGTAAATATGCTATGCAATATCCTGTGACCTTTTTTTGGAGCGAGCTTTAACTTTACACAGTTTGCCAAACCACTTATCTCGCAATCTGAATATTGACCGAGAACGGATTTTAAAGTTAAATTGACTCAATTTTAGATCAAATAGAATGTGTAATTTACATTAGATTTTCCCGGGAAGCTTTTGACGTTAGTTAATATTTACTGAACAAAAGACTTAAAAGCATACATTTTGCATAACGTATTTTATGAAATTCACAACAATATCTTAAGTAAGTAAATATATTCTTGAAAGGAAAGTTTAAATTTGCATTTTAAAATGTTCTCTAATTCAACGTGATATGGAAAATTAGTTTCTCTAATTTATTCAAAAAGTTTCAAAAATTTTTAATGCAAAATATTTAATGTATTTTAAATAAGCATTAAGCTATAACACACTATAATATTGAGAGAATGTTTCTTTAAATATAATAGATGCCTTTCAATTTATTCCTGAGTTAAGCTGTAATTTAAAATTCATAAATCATTTTTAAAAACACAAAAAAGTAATTAACTGTATTATATATTTTTAATGTCATTATAATTAATATGAGGAAGCATGCATTACAACTACATCCATAAGTTTGTGAAATTTAAATCCTTTAACGTTGAAAGTGAAATTTTAGTATAGAGAGAAGTTAGTAATAATTTTCAAAACTTTTTTTTTCTTTCCAAAATATGTTTAAGTTGAAAATTGCGTAGTTCAGTTTTTTAATAACTTTATTGTTACAAAAGTTGAAATAAAATTTATATATAAAGTACTAAATATCCATCCATTAAAATATTAATATTGCGTACATAAATGTTTATTACAAACATGTTCGAGATTTAGAAGTTTGATTTAACAAATAAAGATTTTTTAGCTCTAATAATGTTAAGCATTCCTCAAAAAATATTATAGAAATTGTGATTAAGCAACCTGAGTGTATCAAAGATTTGCGAATGCTAACCAGGGCTTGCATAGATTACTTCAAACAGACCTTCATAAACTGGAAATACGAAATAAGTAATGGAGAGACTAACGCCTAAAATGGGGTTTAAAAAAAAAAAAAAAGGCAAATTTCACTAGAAAATTTAATGCTCTTTGTCGGAGAAATCTTTCAAAATTGAAACTCCTATTGCACAAAATTCATCATTTTATATAAATAAGTAGAGAAGGAATGCTGTTACTGAAACCAAAAGTGCTTGGGTCCTTTAGCAGTAGTTAATTTATTAAAAGCAAGTACCACCAAAATATTCCTCGCACATGACTACAATTCCCTCCAAAACTAATCTGATTATCCCCAAAAACTGAACTTCCCAACAACTTTTTTTTCCTTCCCCTCCCGCCTCGCATTTTTTATGTCATATTTTTGAACTACAATTTTTCGACAGCGTAGCGCGAGAGATATCAGGAAAACTTCAAATTCATATCGCCCATCAGCTCGGTTTGATAGGAAACTCAGCTGTTATCTCTTTTATAATGTAAATAAAATGTGCCATTTATCATTTCCTGTCATCCGGTAGGGATTTTTAGGGATGAATTTTCCCCAAAGATGAAAAAAAAGTCTTCATTGAAATATCGTAAATGTCTATATAAGAGAGAAGTTTCAAAACTTTTGAATGCAGCTTACCGTATCTCCAGTACGAGCCCTACTGTAGAATATAAACAAAGGCTCGGCACGCGATTCTGTGCAGTAAACTAATTAACCATCGCCTTTAAAAATCTAGGAAACATTTTTGGATGCTTACTTTCCCCTTTGCGTGATGAATATTTTTAAAGTTAGTGTAGAAAACTTTGTATTTTCTTCTGCATGCTCTCGCTTGACGTGATATTGTGTATAAAAATCTCCAAGATAAAAGTTTACATAAAACAACTAAATTAATTACCCTGTGTTTTTTACGAAATACATTTAGCTGGTGTTTTTTTTGGCATAATGAAATATTATATGCTTAGTAATATATAAACGTAATATGTTTAAGGATTTCTTGTTTAGTTTTGAAGTAACAAAATATGATTAAAAGAAGCACGTGGTGTTAGAAAATAATCGTGTAATATTTTAAACATTTGCTACTGAAATCAAAAACACAATAAGCTTTAAAAAAAGCTTAGTCATTGAAGTATATGGAAATTTAGTTTTAATATACTAAATGAATGATGTTTAAAGGTTTAGGAATTACATCATTTTAGAAGGGGGGAAATTTCTGGTAAAGCATTACAGAAGTGATTTAATGATCCATTTTACATGGAAATTTTTTTAATGAATTAGCGAATAAAATATGCAAGCTGGTGGCAATAAAAAATACAAATATAAATAAATAATAAACAAATTGAAACCACAACGGGATGTTCACCTATGAAGTCTGCTCTAAGATGTTACAATTAGACAGTTTATTCAATTAGCATTAATTTTAACCTACAAATAACAACCAGCTAACCATTTTGTAGTAACACCAGTAATAGTTGTTCAAATTTTCTCTAACTCAAAAAATTGCTGTGTTAAATATACGACCAATCTGTTTCAAAACAGACCGACTGTTCTGCTTTCTTATTTATTATAAAAAATTGCATGTGTTTTGAAGTAAATAATTTTACATTGGAATAATTTCATATTTTTTGCATTTTAAATTGCCAACATATCAGAATTAAATTTTCAAAATTCTACAGAAAACTGACGTTATTGAAATCAGAGTTACAAAAGAATTCCATATTGATATTTAAGACTTTTGCCTTTCGATATAACTAATACTTATTGAAAAATTATTAGGTTTACTGAGCTAATATTTTACTTTAATAAGAATACTTGAATTCAAATTTTTAAGTGAATAATAATTTTTAAAAAATGTTTTATTCTTGATACACAGTAAATTTTTAAAATGTTACGTGTACCAGCTACCATAAGAAATCGCATAAAATGAAATAAAAACGAATGTATCACAGGGAATATAAATTATTTAAATAACTACCTCATCATACTCTATTTTTGAAACCAAACTTGAGCACGTTCTTCTTCTTATCGAACGGCTGTGTATTTTATCATGCGTGACGTCTAAGTAACCACCCCCACTGAAAAACTCTCCCTTAATAATATTCTGAAGAGCACGAAAAATATGCATTTTTATGACGATATCTTAAATATAGAGTTATATAAAAAGAATAGGTAGGCTATGGATTTACATGGTTTTCAGGCAAAATTAGGGACATATCATGGTTAATGTTAAATCTGGTAGTTTTCTACGTTGACATTAAAGTAAACAGAATATACACTTATAAGCATGAGTTTAAACATTATTCGTATTGTAAAATCAGTTTAAATGATAAAAAGTGATTTAAAAAAATATTCGTTCTTTTATAATCCGAAAAAGTAGTTGATTAATTTAAAATTTAGGATAGAAAGATGAATACATACGGCAGAAATTAGCTATAGTGAGGTTAGAGACAGAATGACTTACAACAGATTTATTTGTGTCTTTGTTACTTGAGAATCAATGAAGGAGACTTAGTAGAGGCCATTTATGCTTTTCCATTTCCAATCAAACATGATTAAATGGTAAATTTTCGATAAATATTTTCAAGCCAATCATTCCAGTATCACGCGATTTTTTAAATAAAGAAATATTATCATGAAAAAAACATATCCTTTATTATAAAATCTATCTATATCTATATATCTATCTATCTATCTATATATATATATATATATATATAACTACAATTCTTTTTGTAAGAAATTTTCACCGGATGATTCCTTTGATTGTTTATGTACCAGTGATCATTATCGTTCATTTGTTAATTCCCATTATGGACACATAGTTACCGGTGACTTTAATATAATAAAAGATTTAAAACCAAGACAACTTATGAACAAAGGCACTAAGTATAGACTACCATCTAAATATAATATACATGATATTATTGCACAGTTTACCTATGATATTGACTATTATATATATAACACTTCTCTAAAATTCAATATTCCTACTGACTTTTTTAGTATGTGGAAAATTAAAGTATTGGCTTCATTAAATAATATATTAGTTAAATCTTTTGCATCTCCAAAAAAACTGTATCTATCTGATCAGATTAACTATTTGCAGCAATACTTTGTTATTACTTATGTTGATAAATCGTTTAATAACTATGCAATTATTTGTAAAAAATTATATCATAGTCTATTATCTAATTCAATTAACAACAATTCTAACTTTAAACTCACTAATACCACTGAGTCCATATTTAATAAAAAGATACTAGCCTACCATAAGCTACTTAACCTGAAAAATCTTAATCTTAATTATCCTTACTTAGTATTAATCCCTAAGTTTCACAAAACTCCACAAGAACTGTAACTATTGGATGCAATACTTATAATAATATAGGTAGTAAATCATTACTAAAAATACTAACTTCCCTGCATAATTTATATATTAAGGCTAATTGAAATTCCATATCAATTAGTAATAGTTTTGAGCTAAAAAGCAAAATTAAAGATTTACATTCTATATCTTCCATATCTACTTATGACTGTAAAAGATCTATTTAATAACATACATTTAGATGATCTCTACAATTCTATACTAGATCTTTCTAATAATAGCATACATAATCTAAATCTACCATCACAATATTCTATTACTTATTTCAAAAATCTACTTAGGTTTATATTATACAATAACTATATACTACACAATAATAAACTATACAAACAGGTCTTAGGTTTACCACAAGGTGGATCTACTTCAAGTTATTTAGCTGATCTTTATCTATTTAATTATGAGAAACATTATAATAACTCCTCACTTATAATATATAGGTACATAGATGATATTATTGTTATAGCTACAGATAACTATACATACACAGATAAATTGCCTATTACTTATCCTGATAATTTAGAATTAATTAAAACTTCCTCTAACTAATAACTTTATTAATTTTCTTGATTTACAACTAATAATAAATAAGGACAAGAAACTCATATTTAACATATATAATAAAAGAGATGAATTTCCTTTCAATGTAATTAGTTTCACAGATTTTACCTCATGTATGCATATATCTGTATTTAGAAATATCATGGCTAATCATCTATATAGAGTACTGTCTCTTTGTACAAGTAATTATAAATCTGAAAATATATCTTCACTCTATCATATTGCTTTAAGATACAATTACCCTAGAAAATTTCTAAATTCGATTCTATTTCCTAGTTACAATTAGCATTACTATAAACATGCGTCCTTTCTGGGAATTCTTGGTTGGAGAGGTTGGGGTTTGGTAGCTGGCTTGCTTATAAAATTAAAGGAAAAAAAAAATTCGATAAAATTCTGGATTTTTAGTACATGTTTTATAGAGGGGGAAAAATGTACTAATGAACTAATGATCACAGGTGTCATCTAAATATAAACGCTCTTCTTTTAATTAGTATAATCTCTGAAATATCTCTAGGCATATAATAGACAGCTATTTAAGCAGTTAGATGTAATCCTTTAAAATATCATAACCCTAATATATATTATGCCAATATTTCTTCTTCTTAATAATAATTTTTAATTAACTTTTTTTCTTTTTTTTATTTAATTTACTGTCTTATATTATTATTTTTTTTACTAACTCTTACTTTTTACTTTTTGTTCAACTTTTCTGCAATTTTTTTCTGGCAACGTATAATTTTCCCGCTTCAATTGGCAACAGCTCCATGATTGAGCCATGTTTTCAGGCTTAATGCTTAGGTTTCTACATCTCCATTTTCTCTTCATAATTACTTTTTTTTTTGGGTACGTCTTTACTATTACTTTTTACTTCTTAACAGGATAGCCCCTGCTTGTTACATATTTAGCTTTCTTTGTGCTAAGTAACTGCATTGAAATCCTGTTATTTCGTTTTTTATCTTGGTAGCAAGTATTCGGTTCGTGGGGCCTGAAGAGTTTAGCCGATGCTTGCTACCCATTGTTTTACTCCATCCAATTCCGTTTTCTTTTTCTGATTTACCATTGTTTAGATTTCTATCTGCTGCATGTGTCTGCTTATTCCTATTTTTACTTAAGATTTTGAGTTCATTGTTTTGCTCATCAATCATTCCATGGATATTTAGAATTTTGTATTTGCCGAGTGGATGCTACGTTGATTCGTAAGTTATGCTTTTTACTATATATATATATATATATATATATATATATATATATATATATATATATATATATATATGTATGTATGTATTCGATACGTCTTACTTCATTTTGTAGAAATTCAAATTAAAAAGCCAGTTCAATCTGGAAATTAGAGTTCTTGAAATTACACTAGTTAGGTATGGAATATTAGGCATGGAATATATTAGGCATGGGCATTTTGTAATTAAGAATTTTTTGGTTACTAGTTTCTAATTTCCACTAGTCATTTTTTTTTCTCTTTAAACATTTTAAATGAAAGTTTATGCGATATTCACCTATAATGAAATTCTAATAATAATGAAAAGGCCTGAATGTTTTCAAATGTGGGCCCCTTTTATTAAAGGTTTGCACTCAGGTATGACACACATAACATTTAAACATTAAAATGACAGTCTTTTAGAAAAATAGTGATATTTTAAAAATTTCAAATTTATGAAAAAAATATTTTCTGGTAATATAGTAATTATTTTTATCGAGTAAAATGTGCGAATCAATTGATAAAAAAGCGAAAAATGTGAAATATTAGTAATAAACTATTTTATTAAATTCATTATCGTTATCTACTATTACCTTTTACAAATTCATACTCATTAAACACATTTACTGTTAAAATTCCCTAGATGTATCAAAATACCCAAAATGTTTCACTTGAAATAATTTTACTCTGCTTTCTTTTTCGACCTCGATGTATTCAGTTTATCTAATTAAAGAATGAATTACAATCTCAAAGGAAACAATTAAAAAACATGTAACTGAAATTTAATAATATTATAATGACGATTTTATCACAACTATCATTTATATACACCTAGCATACGACCCTTAACCTGAAAATATCCATATATATTATCCACATGGTAGAGAAGTAAGTGAATGGTTGAAAAGTGTTTGGGGAAGCAAATGTAATGCAATTTTTGCGTATGTCAGTATTTCGCTTATCCAAAGCTACTGAAGCTAGTTACTCGAAATTAGGTTTGCATGTTAGGCTTGTAAGTTTGTTCTCGATAACAGCACAAACTTATCTTGGTGGATTAAGAACCAAAACTTTCCCTTCTCATATCGTTCTTATCTCTTTTGTCATAAAAACAGAAAGAAAAAAAAAGAATTATTGCAGTGAAAAAAATCGTTCTGTAAAATTCTTGCAGTAAAAAGTAACGCACACCAAAACTTAAAAATCAATTTCAGATATTTTGAAACAGGGTGGGTGCTATTCTTAATTTTTCCATATATATTATCTCAACTTAAGTATAGTAGTATTACCCACCTTTATTATATCTAGTTAAAAATACCGTAAATAGTTATCTACAAAATCATCACCTACGAGCGGAAGAAATATGAAGCCATTGTTTACAGTTAAAATCTAATTAAAATTTTATTTGTTGGAATCTAATGTAAAAACAACATTACTTCCAATACACCTAAAATTTTACAACAAAGTTTCTCAATGGATTCTAATGAAAGTGTTATTTTCTTCACTATACAAACCCAGCTTAAATTTCCTCCATTTAACTTCGGACACCATGCAAACCCGATTAATTATTTACAACGTGACATATACCTCAGCACACACACACACACACACATGAAGGAATCAAATGGCGCTTTAAGAAGCTATCATTTCGTCATCCGTTTTAGTCTGCCACTTTCGCACACGGGCCGAGTTGAGTTGTAGGCCGACGACGTAGAGATATATATATATATATCGGGTTGCAGACGACGTCGATTCAATTTCCAAATGGAACCAACCCTCGTGCGTCTGCCGACCTCACCTTTCATTGAGCATTTTCTTTATGGAACGGAATCTTTCGCTCCAAGCTAGACTGACGAATTCGACTCCACTGAAGTATACAACATTGAAATTACGAAGAAAAGGGGGGGAAAGATATGGGTTTGAATGGCAACGGGAAAAACCCGAGGAGAAGAAAAAAAGGCCGGGGTGGGGGACAGGGCCTTTTAAGAAGTCATAACGTAGAAAAATGTAAATAAAAATGCACTGGAGCTTAAAATGTAAATGCATTAAAAAAGTAGCTCGGAGAATTCAATGAATAGAATGTAAGGTTGTATTAGGATGTTACAGGAATGACGCTGAGGAAATTAGACACATGAGTGAATGGAAGGCAAATTAATCATAGGTTGTAAATGCGAGAGTTTTTTATTTTTTTTTAATCAAATAGGCCTTGTATAATCAGAGAAGAGGTAGGAATTGATTTCTGAAAACTCAATATCAGATATACGCTGGTAAAAGAAAGGAATGATATATTGAATTTCGCATAAAATTCGGCGAAAATGTACTGAAGAGAAAGTAAAGCACACAAGTCCCTTTTTTTCATTTGAAGTATCGCATCTGTAACATAAAGATAACTTTCTAGTGATGCAACTCCTCAATGAAAACAAGAAGCTCTTTGTACAGCAGGCGATCGCCCCCTCCTGGATGAAGTCCAAAAAATCTGTTATAATTTGTTAAAATGTATTATGAAAGTATAATGAAAATTAAGTAGCCTTTTTCTAAGGGGTGTATGGCGGGTGCTACCTGTAAAGAAGTTATTTGGTTGGGCTGATTTAAATTTAAAGACTGCGTTGTGATACATGATAATCCAGGTTCTAATACACTTATAGTTGCAATAAAATAAAAAGACGTTAAATACTTGAAACTATTTTATTAAACATATACTATTGAAACATTATTATAACGGGCGGTGGTGGCTCAGCGAAAATAAAATGACGTCCTATATGGACAGCGAAATTAAGGTGGAATGATTTAAAAATTACGCCAGCACAGAGCTACACATTGGCGAGAACAAACACTTGGCTGATATCAATAACGCCAATTCCAGAGCAACCCTAAAAGTTAATCCAATAAAATAAAAAATGACGTAATCGGGAGCAAATAATTTTAAAGACAAGGCATGACAACAAGAAATAAAAAACGCCAACTCCAAGCCAAAGGAAGGGAAATAAAAAAAACGTTGATTTTGCAAACGGACGTAATATAATCTATTTTTAGCACACCGGTCTGAAGAGACGAAGAACAAAAAGAATAGTGCATACAGGGGAAAAGTAAATATACAGATTTAAAGGCCGAAATGGCAGAAAAAAGGGAACAGAAGTGATTTAGAATTCTTGAATTTTGGATAGATTACATTAAAGAAAGCCAAAGTAAATGATTATTAAATTAGATATGTGATCTTCATCACACTACCCCCTGTCCTTTTTAATCATCGCTCGTATACAGATTTTATCAATTTTATACTTAATTTCATTAATTGATATAATTCATAATATTAATTAATTATAAAATGATTTTGCGCATTCTAGCCCCCTGTTACAGGTAAAAAATTGCCCCCCCCTTGGGTAATTTCTGGATCCGCCCCTGTTGTACGACAATGATATATATTTACATAATGCAGTCGCTTTGGCAAAGCAGTCGTTCTAGTAAAACAGACACTTTTAGTGAAATAATCATTTCCCAGAAAGATCCACAGCATGTAAAAATATAACAAAACTCAAAAAAGAATACTATAATTACTATTTTTCCCACTTCTTCTTTAATTTTGTCACATCAGTTAGTAGTAAATTGTTTTTTTTCAAATTATCTTATTCATTAATAATGTTCGGAGGTGTTTTTCTAATGTTTAAAAAGGCATAGTAAGACTTTTGAAATTTCTAGGATAATAATGTATTTATTTAAAAGTAGCGAGTGTTTATATCCAAACGCAGTATCATAATATTTTTAAGATTTATTTAAAATGATTTGAAAGAGAAATCTTCAAATGTCACGAGAATCGCCAGAAAGCCAAATGCAAGTCTACTGTAAAAAACTTCATTAAATCCTCATTGCTTATGAAGCAATTTAAATTAATTTAATAGCAGTATATTTAAAATATTTAATAGCAGTTATTCTTAGTCCTTCCATCTTTGTACAGTTTTAGCTTTAAATTAATTCTAGGAGTGTTATCAATTGCCTTAAATTGACACATTATCAATCAAAAATCAATTTTGTTAAGTAATTTACGCAAAGCTAACAAAAAGGGGAAAAAAAACACCAATGCTATTCCTGTTAAAGACAAAATTACTTATCAAAGATGCAATTCTGCAAAAAGGCCAACACAATTTCTAAATGGGTTTTCCAACAATTTTATTCTTCTCCAGTGTGTTATTTCCCATTCAGAGTGGAACTAAGATCCGAGCCGGAATGTCATGAATAAGTCTCTTTTGAAGCGTAATATCGGTTTACGATGTCGGGAAAGGGAAAAAGAAACAGGCTTGTGTATAAGGCCGAATAGTAATAATTTTATACAAAGAAAAAAGTGAGTGAGAGTGTAGATCTGCGTAAGTTTTATTTTTTCTGAAACATTCCGGTGAATATGGCAACAGAAATTTTAACAGCTGAAATTTTTGAACTTTGATAATAAATATTTTATCTACAATTGATAAAATAATTCAACATATGCGAAGTGTCCCAAAAACATCGACATAGGCTTTTATTCATTCAATATTGGTCTTATATACATACAATAAATCGCAAAATTAAGTTTAAAAAAAAGTTCAGAATTTTATGATACGATTAAAATTTTTCAGAGCCCCGTAGGCAGATGCTCCACCCACCGTGTTGGCTTGCCATTACACAAAACACTCAAATTTTTCAGCAGATTAAAACTAAATGAATAAAAAATTTCATTTTTTATACTACCCCCGTGCAAAAACATTCGGGGATCCGTGAAATGTGTCTGATACATTAATAAAATCAAGATCAAAATTTAAGCTTTTCATCACAAAAAGGTTCAGAAGTATGAAAATAAATATGTATTGACTTGAACCACGTTTCAATAGCTCTCGAAGAAAAAAAAATCACAACGAAAGACCGCGTTTCAAAGGATGTACAAAAATTATAGAAGAAGACAATGATTGCATAACTGCATAATACATTTGTCATTATTGGCATTTTATAGCCCGTCACCAATTTTTTCTATATTATCACTGAGCCTGTTTAGGATGAAAGGCTGACATTTTAAAAAACACCTAATTAATGTATGGGGCAGATATTACTAGCTGAAAAACTGTACGGAGACAGCATAAAAATTTAAATTTTACATTTGTTCAGATTTAATCTTCATAAAATTTTAATCGAAATTATAAAATTCTGTAGCTTTTTTAACGCATGCTTATAATTAATTGTGCGTTTCAATGATCAGTATTTAATGAATAAAATCCTAGATCAATATTTTTGGCACACCCTGTAAAACTCTTCATAAAATTAATTCTGGAACGTTTATTTATTGTTCTAATTCCGGATAAATATTACTATTTTGCCATAAATCCTAACTATAAAAGCCGTCCGAATTCAAAAAATTGTATTGTTTCATGCTAATGTCATGTTTGTGAACAGATTGGCAATTTTCCTTTCTAATGAAGTTCATTCCTTATTGGAAAAAATACGAATTTTATAATCCTGTTATTTTGAACATCCAGCATCATAATTTAACTCGCAGATCATAACTATATCTTACTATTTTGGATACATTTTATAGATAGCCATTAAAAGCTATTCTCTGTCGACGTAGGATGCCTATCAATTCTGAAAGAAAACAGCTAAGGTGTCAGAGAGCTATACGAAAAACAGCCCATTCAAAATAACACACCCCTGCGCTGCCGGGAGACTTTAACTCACCGCCGGGCTCCATATTCCAGATCCTTATCGTAAATTAATTCTTCATCAAAACTGAACGAAGGTTGCACTTTAGCTCCCTCGACTGCACAGGTTACCTATAAACATTATTTCCTACCAAGAAAGGCTTTTAACCAAAGGCGTGTGGGCAATAAATCTCCAGGTATCGGCCCCGGATAATTTCTGCGACCCCGGCACGTAAAGTCAAAAGACCCCCTAGTGTCTAAGCTGCGTGACCCGTTCTTTTTTAAGCGCAAAGGATCACGTGATAGCCGCCATTCCCCCCGGAGGAATATAAATTTCGTTTTAATAGAGCCTCGCCTCTTAACGAGTGTTTAAATATTTGATGATTTGTTGTAATTTTCTAGCGGGCATTGAAAAGGAAGTTTTCGGCTACGTCCCTGTTTATGAAGATATTTAGCGATGCCGTAATCTGATTATACCTTTTATGACGTTCGTTAAGTAAAGCAGATACGACCGAACGGATGTGGTGGTAGAACATTAATGAAAGATTTTTGTGGAACGTTTTTTAAGCATTTTGCAATATTTGAGGAACATTTTTGCAAGCATAACGGCACTTTTAGAGCCATAAAAAATCAGTTATTGTTATTTTTGATTGTAAAAGGAACCGATAAATTTACTACGAAGTGCTCCATCAAAAATTAATGTTTCTATTAAAGGCATTGTAAACAAAGTCGTGATATTAAATGGTATTAACTGACATCTGGTGAATTTATTTACTCTGGGAGTAATTTTTCAGTTTCGTGTTTAATAATGTACATTTACGCACTATAATAGTAGTAGCCACAAGAAAATAATCTAACAATATAGCAAAAGAAATGTCACATTAGGGTTGTTGGCGAGGTAAGATTCAGTTGCTTTGATTCGGATGCGGCTTCCTTGGGAACATGTTTTTAAGACTTTGCACTAGCATCTATCGAGCAGAGAAAGCTTATGTGTAAAATCCTTTTCGGTTTTTGTTTCTTAAAATACTTAGCTACTTATTCACTAGTTAGTTAAGATACATATTTTAAAAATATTTATTTATAAGTAACAAAAAATTTAATCGATCCTTTCACCTAAATACGAATTTTAGTTTTCTTGTGCTACTCTGCGGAAAAAAATTGCCTGAGAAGCGTTACATGCAATAATGTTATCCAGAAAATATAATTTATAAAAGGATGATAATCATAAAAACTTCACATCCTGTTGCCTTAAAAATATGCTGGTTTATGAAAAGAACACGTGTGTGCTGAGTCAAAAATTCCTGTTACTCGACATTTTCACAGGAGTATCTGCATTGATGACTTGAACCGGGGCCATCACGAATCTCCCACCAGGCCTACTTGTGTACTTTGATGAGTCATCCAAAGAAGTCTACGGGAGATTCTCATTGGTTGGATTCAGACGTTAGATGGAGCATCTAAGTGCTGTAACCAATAAGTGAGCATCCGCTGGCCTCTTTGGATGACTCATGGGAGTGCACTAGCAGACCCGGTAGAAGAGTCACGATGGTCCCGCTGGAACACTCCTGTTTCAACCCCGTATATAGCATAGCAGTTTTCTGTCATGGACATTCTTCCAAGAACTTAGCAGAACTGTAAAGCACACAAAGTCATGTATTGCAATCGCCATCCTTCTTCCACTAACCGAGGAATAGTAGTTGACACTATAAGCGTTCAAGTATAAAGGAATAATTATATTGAAAGGACTCATGACTGAAAATATATCTTAGGGTGTCTATAAGTAGGGGTTTTATTTTGAAGGACCTATATAGATACCCATTGCTCACATGTTGTATCATTCATGCGATGTTACGTCATGATGAATATTGTCACGTCATCGGAATTTAAAATAGGACACGGTGTCAATGATTTGTCGGTTATAGTAAGAAAACGACTTTTCCTTTCCCTCCCCAATTGTATTTATGATACATCTGGACGAAGATCACATATTTAATAGTAATTGTTATTTATTTTCAAATTTTTTAAATTTAATATGTTTTAAATCAGTCATTTTAACTTTAAATTTTCTCTTTTTCCTACAACGGCTTTCAAAATTTTGTATTACGCTTTTTATCACCTATTCTGTTTCAAAATTAGCTGCTTATCTATTCGAATTATATGCTTAGATTATTCTTTCACGCTTTGCTCTATGTCAATAATAAGTCCGTTGCATTTCCTTCCCTTTCCTAACTGTTAAGAAACATATGCTTCTCATGAAAAGCTTTTGAACTTAATTAATATACATCTATAATTAACGTCTTCTTATACGCGTACAATAATTTGTTTCTTCAATTACCTAATATGGACGCACATCAGTTAAAATTCTGCTGTACACGGCTAAATTTCCTATCACACGGGTTTACTATAATATACGGGTTTTATCTTCAATACTTGGTTGTCCCGCTCATTGTTATGTCTTGCTTTCTCTCTATTGACTATGAATACCATGTGGTTTTTCGGCGTCTTTAATAATGAATGTATTATTGGCTCTCGTTTGGGCGTTTTTATAATATGCCAAGTTTAACTTTTCGCCAACCTCCTGCTCACTGTCCGGTTGAATTTCACTTCTGATTAAGCAAACGTTTTCTGACCATCCAAGCTAAGCGTCTACCAGCCACCCCACCATCCTGTAATCTTTTCTAAGATGTTAAATAAAAGTTTCTCTTCTACAATAATCTCTCTTCGTAAATCTTTTCAAAAGTGACATAACCTGGTTATTGCCCTTCACCTCAACGCTACCACTATATGAGATGGCTTTACAAGTAAATCTATAATAGTGTTTTAAATCACCCCCCAAATATAAATTTCCATAACATCGTGCAAGAGAAAAATAACAGCACCACAGCACCACTTTAACATCAAAGCAACGTCATCCAGACGCGAAAACATATGTTTTTGAAGAAGATTGACTTTTGTTTCTTCATAAAGTAACTGTTCACAATAACAACAAAAGTATTTTACAAAAGAGCCAAAATTCACATTACAACGAATCATCTATTAAATAATCAAACAACGTCATTTATCATATGTATATCAATTATAATGATGTTCAAATAAATAAATCTTCTTTTTTAAAATGCATCCATGTATTAATAATGTGTCGCTGAAAAGGAAATAATATGTCAATGCAAAATATTTAAAGTAAAATAAATTTTATTCTAATACCAGAAGTACGGCTCATTAATCAGCTAAAACATGATTTATTTGAGATTAGTAATTTTCCATCGTATATCAACAACAACAAAAAATTGAAAAAATAATAATTCAAAGTTTTTTGAATGGGCATAACTTTCCTCATTCTATCGAGATCAAAAGCTAAATCTACTTTTTTCTTAACCAAAGTAAAACATTACACAAATGATACTTTTGAAAATAACTTTAAAAACTATCAGCATTATTTTTGCAAAAAATCCCTTTTTATCGGCATTATTAAAACAGTTTAAAAACGATTCTGCTACAGAAAAAAAATCAAGAAATCGACTTTTACACAGAATTCATTCGACAGCACACATCATCGTAGAAAAGGATAAAAAAATGAATACTTCGGTGAGTATATTTTTAAATGACTGCAATGATTTTAGACCTCAAAAATATTTCAAGCGTACAGTACATCACGTGCGCAGAACTTTCTTAAAATTTTTATAAAGGAAATATTTGTTGATGTTTTTAGAAGAATAAAAATTTTCCCAGATACAGTTACAGAATGTATAAGCTTCTTGTCTGTATAAGTTTTCTTAAAGTTTTCACGGTAAAGTAATTTCAATTAAGATAAAAAAAAATCTTGAATTTCTGTCTTTGTTTCTATTCGTAACAATGTTAAAAGTTCTGTTGTAAGTCCACATCGTCTAGTTTCTTATTTTTATGTTTTTAGTACTTCTATATCAGCTTTAAAGAAAGAAACATTAGATTACCAAACAAAGTTACAATTTTTTGTGATATTTTTAGAGGCGTAAATGTACAGGTAAACTTTTTAATACTTGCAATTTGCTCGTATAGGAAGGAAAATCCCTTCACATTGCAATAAAATGCTCTATAAAATGTTTAAAGAAGGGAAGTACTAGGAATACTAGGAATTGCATAACTGTTTTGAAAACATATATATGTATGTGTATAAATAATTTTCAAACTTAAATGAATCAATTGACTGATTTTTTAGCAGTACTGTGACATCAGATAAACTGATATCTATTTTAAATAATTCGGCGTATTAAACAAGTATTAGTATTTTATACATTTAAGAAACTGCGAAGAAAAATTAATTTGGCTAAAGCCTATATTTGCCTAAATTTAGCCTAAATATTAATTTATTCAGAATGTAGCTCTTAAAATCGCAATTTATAAAAAAAAAAATCAATTAATTCCCAATTTGTAAAGCTGCTTATATCTGACTAAAATCTGTATACTCATAGTAGTATAAAATTCCTACTTAAAGAAAAGTAACTCATAGCACGGAACTGAACCTACTAATAATACTTTTGTAGCGCGCCTCCTATATCATCTTTCTTTCATGCGACGCTCCCCCTGCCGGCGAGAGAACGTTCGTTCATCTCTTCTCTTCGCTCGCGTATTCGCGCGTAGCAGCTACCGTATGTTCAGAGATAGTGATTATTCATTCTAAATGTAATTTGTGTGTTGTAACCGTTGTTCTCGTTAGTAAAATGTGTTGCTATCTCAAGTGGTCTGTTTTCATGGAATGATCTACGTCTTTTCCTTACGCCCCTGCTCTCTGCCCCAAAGCTAGCCGACCGGCACACTTTTGTTTTCTGGTTTATTGTGGAGACACTGCATAAAAAGTAGTCATCTAGATACACTATTTTGTCTGAAAAACTATTAACATTTCTTTGACATATGAGCATCAGTGTGCCATGACAAGATTTCAATATTTTTGTCAACTTCTTTGCAAACGCACTTTATTGAAACAGGCAAACGTTACTAGATCCTTTAAGGGCAAGATTCAAGTGAAACGCGAGCGATCGAGTTCGAATCGAACGTTTTCAGTCCCCAGTTCCCAGTTCAGTCCCAGAATGCTTCCAATGAACAAACCTATCGCGCTGTCACGTGATCAAAGCACGATCGGTTTGTTTCAGTTGAATAAGAAACATTGATATATTTCAAAGTTTCTAAAACGTTCTATTTGTGTTTCACTTGAATCTCGCCCTTAGTAAACGGAACATTTAAGAAAATAAAGCATAATTACTACCGCAAGCGTATAATAGTGCTATCTGTTATTTTCCTTCGATGCACTCATCATTTTAAGCAACAAATAAAACAGCAGACAGCGGCATCGACAAGACCACTAATGCAACTGCCCATACTGCCAGCACTTCGGCCCTCCCCAACCCCTCTTCCCCCCTCTTTTATAACTTCTATCTTGAGAGATACTAAACTGCATGTCTTCCCCACCCCATGGACTACAGCACATTTTCTTTCGGTCTTGATCTACTACCACGTCCCCTATACTGCCCTCTCCGGATTGAAAAATCGTACGTGCCTGATTTTGATTTTCCAAAAGTTCCAGGGGTAATCCTACCTGGCCGCCTTCATCATCGCTCCGTGATACGTTCCACCGCTGCGTTCTTTTATTTTTTCCTCTATTATTTTTATCGAACATCTAGTGTATGCCGAACAATATTAAATAAATTTTTCCCACCCTTCAACCGATGAACATTAGAGGTTTATCTTTCCTTCCGCTTTCCCCCCCCCCTCCCCCGCCCTCGAAGGAAATGGCGGATGAGTGAAAATCCTAGGAGATAAAGTGTTTCTATAATTTCATTTCTTCAAAACTATCTGCCATTTATCAGAACCAATTTTTCCTTGCCGGACAGCTGAATAGGTGGTTTTTATCTGGCGGGGTGGCCGTGTGCTGCAAGCCTTTAACATCTCAGGGAGAAATTTAGTCGCATACAGTGTCCAAACTATAAGCATGAAAAAGTCACTGAATATGCAGTTAGGGGATATTCCAATGTAACTCCTGTAAAAAGGGTATTTAGGATCAACACTATGGAGCTGATTATGTTTATATAATTGCACTGCAATAAGCTGACTTTTTAATACTAAATTCTGGTAAACTTCAAACAATGGTCATATCTAATTAGTGTTTTTATCTTATAGAAATATATTTATTCTAAGGTACACTACCAATAAAGAATAGCAGATTGAATTATTTAGAAATAATATTATTACATACTTTTTAATGTTAAGCAATTACTGTATAAAATCATGCATTCTATGTTTTGATGAGTTCATGTATATTTCTTAGAAAATCTAAATATGCTCAGAGGAAAATACAACTCTAACTGTATACTTCATTCTAATACACATCAAGAAAAAAGAAAATAAATCAATGAATTTTCGAGAAACGAAAGAAAATACATACTAGCAAACTTTAATTTGAAAGTAAATTGTCGGAATTTTTGAATCTCAAATTTCTTCCTTTTTATTAAATTTTTAAACTTTACAGTGACTGATCGAATGTAACAAAATATTCTTCAATCTATATTTTATATGAGGATTCACGTAAGATTTACTTTATCATGCAATTATGTGACTTGTTTTTCTCGTTAGAATCGGAAGAAAATATTTATAAGAGTGTCTCGGATTTTAAATATTTTGAAATTCTCTGGAAAACAACTTAATCAGCATAATAATATTTGTTTGTTTAAATCTATGTAAATAAAATTAAATTTTTGTCAGTACATTATTTGGAATTCAAAAATTTTGCGATTTCTATACCTTTCGAGCACCTTGGAACCCAGTACGAATTTCAAGGAGAAGTTTATCTTTCTGTCATCTTGTCCGTGATGCTTTCTTTTTTCTTTACACATCACGGGAAAATGGCTGAAGCGAATGAAAGCGAATGGCTGAAGCGAATCGTGGTGACATGGGAGGTGATCACTCAATTTAAACTATAAGTGCCGAATCTTTTAAAAAATTGATTGGGTTGTGAGATTTTGCGAAAATTGTTTTTAAATGCATAAATTTGTGTTCGCGCATCACGTATAATGACAAAAACGAATCACATTTGAATCATAAAATTTGGAAAATTGAATTTTTTTGTGAAATTTGGTATCATAATAGGTGATCCCTCAACTAAAACTGTAGTGAACGAACTTTTTGAAACTTTTGATAAGATTCTAGATTTTGCAAAAATGTATTTAAAATGCCCAAATATTCGTTCACGATTAAGCGAAAGACTTCGCGAAGTAAACGAAATTTAGTGGCATAATAGTTGGTCATACAAATTAAACTGTAGCGTCATTTTTTTTTTTTTTTTTTTTTTTAGATTTTATGAAAGTTTATTCAAAATGTGTAAATATGTGTATCTTCACCAACTATAAACCACTGAAGCTAATAGAATAAAATTCAGACTCATCATAGGTGGTTGCATAAACTATACGCATGAGAGTACTTCAAAAATTTGTATAGATTTTGGGATTTTGGGAAAATTGTGAAAATGTTTCTTCCATTCCAGAAAAATGGTAATAGACTAAAATGAAATTTGGACTGTGGAAAGTTAATTTAAACTGGTCAGATTGTTATAAGTATTCCATACATTTTGAGATTGTTATAAAAATCGTGTAAATGTTTTCTATTGAATACCTCAGAAACGTTTTAAGAGACTAGAATGAAATTTAGTTAATTATTCAATTTAAACAGATTTCATCGATTTTTTAAATATTTATTTGCTTTTTTTAGTATGCTAAAGTGTGCAATGTTTATTGAAGTATAATATTAAAATATTTACAGTCAATCTAACAAAATTTAGTAAAGAGCGAGAAATGACCTCTTGACTTTAAAAGCCCATTCCGCTAAAATAAAATATTCATTTTGAAAATAAAATGTTTTTTCTATTGACAATTTCAGTTAGCATTTATGTACCTTTTACTTGCAAAATTTTAAAATACACAGAATTAATAACTTTGCTTTTTATATTTTTGTCAATATGCCTTCCTCCTTTGAAATCTGAACTCTACTAATCTGTCAACAATGGGCACTTCAGCTAGTTTACGGAAATTTTACTGTTTTTCACTGAACGCATACATTAGGCGTGCTCCTGGATCATTTGACAGAGTGGTAGTAATATTCCACTTTTGATATTAAGTTTATTACGTTTTCAAATAATTATTCCGTAATTAAGAAGAATTATAACTAACAGCAGTTGCTCGTTGAAATCATCAGTAAAACTGTGTTCTGTGAGACAGAATGACTTAGTATTAGAAGCATATGGACTTTGTTTTTTTCATTCCTTACCAATAAATTGAACTTTGTTGCTGTTATTGTGTTACTGGACATTAAATATTACTACTACTGCTACTACTACTACTACTACTACTACTAATAATAATAATAATAATATATTTTTGGTGAAAATATAACAATTTTGAAACTAGTAAACTAATTCTTTATAATTATAACAGATTAGACTTTCTAAATTTGATCTTAGTGTTGACTTTATCACATAGCATTCACTTAAACCTGATGAAAAATGTCTTATTTAGCTATTTTTAGAATGATTAGACGAGGGAAGCATATCTCAGTTTGAAAAAATTAATTATATTAAAATGTGCGCAGACTTTAATATGACCGTAATGACCACTTTAATATTACTTATATATGCTTGCTTGTTCTTTGTTTCTATTTAACTAATAAAATGAGTTCATATACATCTGTACAATATGTTTAAGTATCAGTGTACTAGAAACACTGTCATTCTTATAATCTCTCATTAAAGAATGAATAAAAAATGTATGTTGCATAATTATCGCATCACCAAATCATATTGTATCTTTTCTTATTTGGAATGAATCTTAACGAAGCTTAACAAAATTAAGATATAATAAATGCGTAGGTCAATTAAATTACTTTGAATCAATTGAGAATATGTTTTTATCTTATCCATATATATGATACAGTTAACGTTAAATAAAATCTGCGTCTTTTGGTTAATGGTATAACTATTGAATATTAATAATTATAGATGTAACAGAAAGTAATGTCCTTTTTATACATTAAATTCAAACAAATAATTTTTCAATAAATAATGAATTGAAAACAAGTTGTGCCTAAGCATAGGGATCGTATTTGCTAAATTAAAGCATAATTTTATAGATTTTTTTTTCTTTCAAAGAAAATGGTCACACTTCCCTTCTTTTCACGTCTACTCTCCTTGGAAAATTATATTCGAAATTTTCTGAAAACAATTTTTAGCTATTCGTGTGTTTTGTATTTCACAGCAAGAATTTTATGTATATTCCTTTGATATCAGGCAGGATATGTGAAAAGAACGCTTGGGCCCCCCCTTTCCCACATAAGTTACGAATTTGAAAACTGCTCTTCAATTTAGCACATCACTAAAATCTCAGACACATGCTAAATTTCTTGTTATTAGCTTTAGTAGATTTGGCTAGGCAAAATACTGATGTACGAAAAATTGGCATTACTTTCCGGTACAACTAATATTAACCTGTTACCTATTATTATTAATAATTACCAATGAAGCTTGGTCCTTGCGACATTTAATCCGAATAATTGCTGTGGCGAAATTCGGAAAATCTGCTGTCAGTCTACCAACCAAATAAAAAAACAGAGCATTCAGCCACTGCTGTGGAAGGACCCCACGTAAATTCACTACGAACGATTCGCTGTTAAAACCTTAAGAAAAACATGAGTGAGTATGGCTACTGCTGTGGAGCTCCACAACAGAAGTCCAAAGGCAACTTATAGCAAAAACCGGTGAATTCGTTCACGATTGTGGGGAGAGACCCTAGAAAGTCCACGAACAGTTGTTTTTCTACTACTAGTTACTTTTTAACAGCTATTTCTATAATAAGTTAATCAGTTAAATGAAAAGCTAGTGTTTAAAATTATTACATTATCGAATTTCATTGAAAGTTATTGAAAATAACTGTTAATTCTTTTTAAAAAAATCATTTTAACCGGTTTATTGTTTATTAGTAATACTCGTTAGATATTACTAATAACAATTGGTTAGTGATATGAAGCGTAACATTCGTGCAACTTCATGAAAAGCAATTTTTATAAGCTATACAAATAAAAACTTCCTCATAGCTGCTTGGCTTTTTTTTATCCGTACTTGTGTTAAAATTTGTACTAGTGTTAAAATTTTGCTAAGTCTGGATGATTAATAATTTGCATTTTATAACACGTATCAAAATTTATCTACTATAACTTTTTTCTTGTGGTTTTTCAAACCAATTTTTAAAATACATTACATGTACAGAAATTTTACTTAATTTTAAACCAGGTATCAAAATATAACGTACTCCCACTTCCTTCCTACTGATCATCAAACCAGTTATTAAATTATGTTATTACACATTAAGCGACTGTTTTTTACTAACATGCACGTATGTGACCCCTTTCTCGTAGTTGAAGAGAGAACAGCCGTTACTATAGCAACGCATCCGCATTTCATCTCAGATTTCTGTTCAATTTTTTAAAGAACTCCCTCCCCTGCCCTTCCCCAAAACTCTCTTTAAGGTAACTCCGGTTGCAATTCCCAAGCGTTACCTACTCACTCCTCTTTGTGCCGGGGAGGGTCCCCCACGCATGGCCATTAGTGGGCCCCCTTATGAACACACGTGACGTAGGGCCCTCCCCCGCCTTTCCCATTCCTACCCCTCAGCAGTGCCTTCAATAATAAGAGGAGGCCGCGGATGAAAATTTAAGATTGCCCAAATCCAATCGAATGATTGCAGAAGCTTTTTTCCTTCCCCGTTTATTTATTTATTTTCCTTTTACCTTAAGGGAATAGCCAAGTCTTAATTTAATAGTTTGTCCCCCTTTTTTTTACAGGAGCCTGAAATCAAAGAGCTGAGTTGAAGGTGCTTTTTCCTTCTCATTCGGAGTTTAACGAGGCTTAATATTTTTTAAACCGAGTTGAGAGTGTGCGGTCTTGAATGCGGAAAGTGTAGAAATTACGTAAGAGAAATGGGATACAGTAGTGGAAGTTCGACATCTTCTTCTTTCTTTACTTTTACCTTCCCGCTCTTTTCTCTAGATAAAATTGTGTGAGCAAATTATTTGGAATAAAGGAGTAACTTCTGAGCGTTTCTTTTATCTACGCCCCCTCCCCAAGCCGCATTTTTTTATTTCTTTGGAAAGCAAAACTTTTAGTAATTGTGAAGCTTAGAAAAAGTGTCTTATTTTTGAAATATGGAGAATTGAGAAAAAGTTGTTTTAAGCAGAAATCTCAGCTATTCTTTGAGAATCCATCTATCATCATCGTTTCTAAAAATTACCAAAAATAGATCGTTTTAGTAATCTGTAGCTGCAATGTATAATATTACTAAAGTCTCTTAGTATCGAGGTACTTTATGGAAATCGAATTAATAATTTCAAAGAAGCACTCTGTTTTATTAATTTGCTTTTAATGGGCTTAAAAAATACGTTATAATTCCTATTTAAGCGTCAGTGCCGAACATTAAAGCATTGAAGCAACAAAATAAGCGTTTAATTTTTATTTAAAAAGCTTATTTCACTTTATAATTCTTACACATTGTTAATTAAAGTTGTATTAACTGATATGGATATATTTGTAATTTCACCGACTAACAACAAATTGGCTGTGACTTTTACTAAGAAATTCTAAAGGTAAACAATATGTGATAGTGATTTATGATATCAACATAAGTAACGAAATTGTTGCCGGTTCAGTACACTAGATTTTTTAAACAAAATTTATTACTATATTTAACAGTAACCTTAGTCGCATAGCAAGAGTCTTCAACTTTAAAACACTATAACTAACCACCTTTTGTAAATCGTACATTTTTAACATTTTTTTTTCAAATTAATAACAAACTCACACGTCAGCCTCAGAAAATTTCCTGCATTCTAAGTCAAAAATTACTGCTTACCAAAAGTGAATGATTATATTCCGTAGAGGTTGGTGACTTCATGACGAGTATAGCTCGTCATTGTGCTGTATAGTATGAAACACCAATGACGAGCTATACTTGTCGATTAGCTCGTCATTGTGCTTTATGGCATGAAAAACTGATGACGAGCTACAATCGTCGATTTAGCGGAACGGGTTAAACTGATAATAGAACAAAATATGTAAACATTTTTCAACAGTTAACAATGGATAACTTGCTGTCAAATCAATCTCTACCAATAAGAACTGTTATTATCATGCATATATTTCTTACAGTTAAATACATTTTAAATTTTGATAACTATGTATTCATAACAGTTACTTATTTAAATAATCAGTAAATTACCATGATTTTCCAATGCAAATATTATGTATAACCCGCAAGAAAAATTTGATACATTAAACTCTAATTAAATTTCTGTGAATAACACACTGAAAAATTTTCAAACGTTGAAGTTTTAGTATAAATGCGTTCAAAAAAATGTAATTTCCGACACTAAATAATTTACGTAATGCGCATGGCACTGTTGTTTACGTAACATACCTACTGAATCATGCCTAGAAAAAGAATGAAATATGAGCACGATATGCGATAATAATGCAAATGACTGTTTACAGTACATGCCTGCATTTTATTTCTGAAAATAGTTCATTAATTCAAAAGAGTAGAAATCATTTATTTCAACAGAATAGCAGAATACACAAATTACTACCAGTCTGCGATGCTCCACATGTCGCGTGCTCTGCGTTTATAAATTTCCCCCTGTCAGTTTCGAAAAGCATTCCCTTATACCATCTTTACGTGACACTTACCTATAATAAGTTTTCAGTAACGATTACAAGAATTACTTAGAGAGCAACAGAAAAGGCCCAGCGCATTTGTTTGGGGCTATTTCCACACACAGCTCTAACGAACTTTGTCATTTAGTGGCGTTCACTGTCCACACAGCGGTGCTCTTGAAAAAGTAATGAGGAGGCAAAGCTATAAATGTTTGCACTTTGTCTCAGAGCAAATGCGGATAGAGATGCGTACAAATACATGCTGTTAAATGAATCCGTGTCCTCATATTTTAGAGTGTTTAATTGTGTTCTGAAATAATCGCTCGACTAATGCACTTTGCTCTTAAGGATGCGCCACCAGTCACGGAACTTTAGTTGTTTAGCAACTCTTACGTGATTTTCCTTTAAAAATATTTCCCATTCTTCCGAGTAATTAAAAGATTCGTAGAATTTCTTGGTGCTGAAATTTATACAGAGAATAAAATTGGTCTGAAACATGCTTTAAAAAAATTTTAAGAGATGTTTCTTTTTATCTAATATAATTAAATTCTATGTCAAAATATAAAAAATGTAATCTAAAATTTTCTACATTTTAAAAGGTATTATTTTTTTAATTTCTCACTTCTTATTGCATACAGTTTGCTAATGTACGAATGTGGAATAGTTTTTTATATGAAAACTTAACCCTCTCGTCACCGAATTATAAAAAATGAGAAAACAAATCTGTCTAGCATTTAATGCATCTGAAATACTATTATAAATCATGCAAAAATATTTTTTTCTAATGTCGATTAATATTTGTCGATTAATGTCGATAATAATAATTTTTCTAATAATAATTCGAAGCAATTTGTTATACATTTTCGAAGCAATTTGTTATGCTAAAATTAATTTAAAAGGATGCACATATTAGGTAACGGTTGAGGAATAAGAAAAAACTATACTTACCTTAAAAAGAAAAAAAAACGATAAAAAAGCAGCGTAAATATTTTCTTAATTTTTCTCCTGAAACAATGAAGCGAAAATTGTAAAAAATGATCTAAATTCACTAGTACTGCAATCTACTCACGATTTATGCATCTAGTTAAGAGCCTCATATACTTCCTACATGAATTAATGATATTGATATCACTGAAAGAAAAAAATACTAAATTCAATTGTTTTCTCTCTAAATATTGCTATTTGAAATAGGAGCCTCATATGAGGTTCAGGGTGGCGAGAGGGTTAAAAAAAATTCTCTATTACGTAAAATAATGATATCGTAAAAGATCTTAAGGAGTAATATTTAAATTGTAAGTAAGTAATTATAAGACTGATTTTACAGTCATATTTATAGAAATCATTTTTAAAAATTCAGTAAAGAAAGTATTTCGAAATTTGAGATTTACTTAATCTGGCATTATTCATTTTTTTACATGTATCACACAGTTCAATTAAACAACCTTTAATTTATGGAAATTTTTGGTATGTTATGACCATACTGTATGACCTATTAATCCTTTGTAAGAGACCTGCAAAAATACTGCTAAAGTTTTTATTTTAGGTCTCTGAAAAGTGCGATTTTTAACATCTCTACCAAATAAGAAGACTAATTTAAAAGCAAATTTAGTAGCTCAATTACATTACCTGAAAATCTATAATATATTTTTACAAAATAAATAGAAATCATACCATCATACCTTTATCACTCATTTTTCAATTAATCACATACATTCATAAATTTTACAAAATTCCATACCTGAAATAAAAAGGGAGGAATTGAGTATTTTATCCAAGATTTTAATAAAAGTAATAATGTAAAAAATCTATTTCTTACTGATACACTCTCTAAAATAGTGTTGAGTTGTGTTAAAGAAATTAGTCGAAATTTAAGATAAATATGTCTAGTGTTCTTGAAATATGGATATAAGGGAAGAATTAAATTTAATAATTTAGTTCATATTTGGTGATTTAAATCTACACCTTTGATTCCATACTTTCCTATTAACTCAAAACAAATGCTAAAGAATAACAAGTAATGACATTCTTAGTGTTTCACAGACCTACGGAATAAACAGATTTATCAAAACGTACGCAGTATACCAATAAGAGATTTAGCTTAATAGTCCAGTTTCAACATTTTAATATGTCTCTATGAGAGATAAAGGTGTAAAAAAATAAAATTAGAATACTTATTTTTATCACCAAGCTACACAAACAAATGTTTTATTTGTCAAAATAGCTACAGTCACAATTAAGTGCAAATTATTGATATAAACTTGCTGAGCCAGTCAGTCTCTAAAAAACTGTAAGATTAAAATAAATATAATTAAAAAAACCTGTAAAGTGTGTTTAAAAGAATAAAAATGTTCCTGAATAATAGTGAAATTTGAAGAATAGCTAATACATTTGCTTTGGGAAACATGATTTTTTAGTTTGAAATGTGTTAGCTAAAAATGTTTTGAATGTATAAAACTAGGTATCGTTTTTTACATTTAAAAATATTGTATTTTTCCAGTTCTTATAAGCAATTGCAGTTTGAAATAATGACTCGAATTAAATTGTGTAACAAATTTCAGTAGATTTTCGAAATGGGAAAGGATATTTAAATAATTTTATAATGATTAAACCAATAAATTTTAAATCAAAGTTTGATTGAGCCTGTTATTTTAATTAGAATACTTCACTATATTACTGCAAATTCGCATTAATATTATTAATTAAACTTTCATTTGTTGTACCTTCGCGATTACTTTTAATAAAGAATTTACCATGCAATCATTTCATTCAGAATTGTTAAACGTAACCAAAATTAGTTTTAGGACATACAAACTGTAGGTGCTATTTTGAGCGTGCTTCTAGTGGTACAGTAATATCCATAATGCAGTCCATGTTTCTCAATAGACATAATTGAGGTAATTCAGAGGAAGCCATAAGTTAGGGAGAGATACGAGTTTCTTTGCCAACAGATAGCAATACTAACCTTCTTGTGCGAGGACTTGTGTCTTAATGTGCAACTAGATTGTGAGTTTATTTTCATTTATAGTCTTTAACAGCCGTTATTTTTCGATCTCGTGCGCATTTAATCTGGTGAATAAAGCCCTTCTCTAGTAACAAAACTAATTTAAAATACTTTTAGCCAGCGTTAGGCGAACTCAGGCTGAAAGTCTTTTGAAGATGTTATGCTACCAGGGCTATATTGTTTAGTTGCCTATACTTTCACAAGTTCACAAGCAAATGTTTTATTCCAAATAAGGTATTAGCAATATAAGGAAATTCCGCATTATGTTGCACACACAAGGCAAGCAGAAGCTGCCGTAACTTTGCAGCAATACGAGAATACGCTTACATGGCATCTTTACCCAATACTTGGGGAAAAACAATAGAGCTCGAAAATAAAGTACATGAACTTTAATTTTTTTTTAATTTTCTATAATGTACTCGCATATTATAGTGTAAAATATAAATGGAATTAATAATTATAATTGCAATATTATAATAATTATAATTTTTATTTGTTTCAATTAACATAGTAATTAATATTGTTATATAGCATTTTACATTGCCTATAATTTATGTGCATCATAGTTTTTCATACCTTCATATCATTTCTAGGGATAGTAATAATTGTAAACAAATAACGTTTGCAATTTACTATCACACAGACAATGCTTCGAAACTAGAAAAGGTAAACGGATCGAGCTCTTCATCAGAATCAAATTTAATTCAATATACTTATTAAATTATTGACCAGAATTAAATTTATGCTATTCGTAAACAATATTTTTACAATAGAAAGACTTTTAAAGTGACTGGATTCAGTATAACAAATGCAAGAAATTGTTGCATGAAGATTTTAATGGTGATCATTTGCGCTGAATGAAATGCTGTGTAGCCTAACATGCAAACATCTATTTTGATTAGTTTTAGCAAAGTAATTTTGAAAAGAAAAATCAATGAGTATTCATTACCAATTGAATAAAAAAAACTATAGTGTGTAGTTGTTTTACATTATCTTGTTATTTCCATTTTCAATCTATTAGGAAAAACATCCTATTGCAAGACGACTATTATGGCAACTTCCCGGAAATTAACTTAGAGAGGGTGAATCTAAACTCTTGGGCAAAACTTTAAGGGGTGATAAAGCACACAATGACGAATCGTAATCACATAGCAATCTGGGGTGAAACGTAATTTTAACTTAGCCGGTAATAATCACTTTTGGAAAAGCATTGAAGTGTCCGTCTAATT
The DNA here is from genome assembly GCA_038373885.1 of Cheiracanthium punctorium. Classification (NCBI taxonomy): domain Eukaryota; kingdom Metazoa; phylum Arthropoda; class Arachnida; order Araneae; family Cheiracanthiidae; genus Cheiracanthium; species Cheiracanthium punctorium. The sequence goes on along the minus strand of JAWZYV010008216.1, from coordinate 730,677 downwards.
TCTTAATCAAGTTTCATAAGCAATAAGCTCGTCTCCAAAAATTTCATACATGAAATAAAATAAACTTTTTAAACTATCCATTTTAGACTTCTGTTTTCGGAGAAAAATAGATTAGTTTCTGACGAACAATGGTCGGCAAGTGCACTGTTGTTTCAGCACTTTTTTTGAAGTGATTATTAATAGCTATATGGGGACGACGTTGCCGCCCCCACATTGCTATGTCATTCCGATTCCTTATTATGTGTCCTATCACCCCTTAAAATTCGGAAAAACCGAAATTATTGGAGAATCTCGATATTCAACAATGAATGTCACTATACCAAATAAATCAATGGAAGAATGAATATTTGATTATATTATAGTACATTTGGACAACCACCGTTTATTTTTTCGACAACCACGGATATGCTCTTCGGAGCTCAAAAAGAGGAGTCAACAGAAAAACAAAAACATAGTAAAACTATATTTATTCCGTTATAGGAGGCTATTTCTCCATGAATCCATACTTCCTCATGATTACAGGAGATATCCACTATGGTATGAATGCCAAATTCCTTATTAGATAAACATAAAACTAAAATTTTATAGCTTAAATTTTTTCTAAGTATCTCTTCTTAACTCGATCATTATTAACAAGTTAAGTAATATCGAGCTTCCTTTCTCCTCACGCTGGTGCATAAAGCTGCATGTAAAAAAAAGAATCCCTGTTTGCCCTTTAAATCTACAATGGCACTTAAATTCTCCACAATCAGTCCCGCAGTGAAAACTCCTCTACAGAGTGACAATTCCCAGTCCTCAACGAAATTAGTTACTCCTCTCATCAAAAGAAACGCCACCCTTGGGGCGTTTTATCCCACCTGAAATACGGAGATGAAAATGGAAATCTTTGATAAATTCAGCATTCACCATTAGTGCATTGTGAATATAAACATTTGCCAATGTAAATGAGAAATAAAAAATTATTTGTCAAACATTTCGGACATACACCAAGCGTTTATGTGACTGTTAACATCAACGGTGAAAGTCGACATTCTCCAGACTTTCTATTATATATACACTAGAGTAACTGATTTTACAGGTAGTTACCCTGTATATTTTTATGAATCAAGTAAAATGTATTACTAAAAAACTTTTGGTTTGTCTATATACAGCTTAATACAAATATGGATGACATTAGCAAGTATTGCCTACTTTACTTATAGCAAGTGTTCCCGAGTTATGGAAAAATACCAAAAGGTAAACAAATTTCAACGAAATTTCCTTTATCAGATATCTGACACAGTTTCAAAATACTTAGAAAATTCTGAGGAAGTACACTTTGAAGTACAAAATATTTTGACACATGGCCGAGGAAAACTGCGTGATCACATTTTAAAGTAGACTTAATGTTCTAATTCTGAATCCGCCTTCTGTCTGACGGCGTCTAATTAGACGCTATTAGACACCTACAGACACTCCAAGAATTTAAAATTAGGTTGTTCTTCTTCTTTCTTGGAAAATGGGGTGCAATTTGTACGGTGGTTAACTTAATAAAATGCAGTAAAATGAGGAAACATTTCCTTTTTTATGAGTGCATTTATAAACATTCTCAAGTCAATAAAGTTGAATGGGTTGCAACCATTTGTAACTTGAAGTTGTTTTAGAATTGAAAAACTGGATAATTTATTTTATATAATAAGGTGTACCGGAATGTAATGTTCTTTCAACGAATGTCAGAGTTTTGTCGAGCCAAAACTACTGACGTTAAAGTTACGAAATTCGGCATGTGTGTGAGTTTTCAGCGAAGGTGCTAGATAGGAAAGCATTTTCCAAAATTCGTAACTTTTAGAGGCTGGTGTGCCAAAACTTTCTTTTCACATATGCTGCGTGATCTCAAAGAATAAAAGAGATTTCCATAAAATTCTTGCTGTAAAATAAAACACTCACGAATGCGTAAAAATGGCTTTCGGAATATTTTGATATAATCTCCTTGGAGAGTTGACCCGAAAAATGAAAGAGGGTGGCCATTTTTAAAAAAAATATTATTTATAAAATTATCGATTTATAATTTAGCAAACATGATTCCTGTACCAGGGAACTGTTTGCTTGTAATTCCCGTGGTTTCCTCCAAAACTTCGCGTAAGTACGGGTTAGGACCCCACAGAAAGTCCCCCACTTTGGGTAATACCTCCTCGGCCTAGATACCTCGTGTATAGAATCGGCCGTAATCACACATTTTACTTCATTTTTGTTTGCAATTCATTATTTGTTGAGAATTTTATTTATCTGAATTTTATCACTGAAATTCTCCATTCAGGTTCATCCTTCTTCAAATTCAAGAGTTCCATGAAAGTGATTCCTTTAATTTTCTTTCTGATGTGTTGAATATTTACAAGAGATCTTGAACGCTCATTTCAGCGAAACTTGATAAATTTTCATTCAAAATTTTAAAACATCGCGATTTTGACATATGACATAAGCATAACCGGTCAAGCATAATCCAAATAACATGACCTCGCCAATCAGATACTTCAGCGTCAAAGTTTCGATTTGTATTTGCGGCAAATATTATTTCTTCTTGCTGCCTTGTCCAACTTCACGCTCTAACTAAAGCTATCACAACCGAAAGATAAGCACAAAGTAAAGTCCCCTTGAACCGCCGGCCTCAGTAATAACTTCTTTGGAAAGAACCAAAACTTCTAAACTCCATCGCTCTCGCGCCAGGCGAGTTCTAATTGCCTCTCATTAGAAAGAACTTCTTAAGGAAAATCTGTTCCAATGTAAACAGTTTCTTGGAATTGCGCGCATAATGAATGGATTATCTTAAAAGTCGGAGTTGGAGCAACTAAACAATTCCTGATATCTATCTTTGGTATGTGTGAGGTAAACGCAGGGAACAGTTTTGAAAGATAATCCCTTATATGATGCTGTTCTATTACGCAAAACTTTAGTTGGTAATGGTATTTCACGATTTTAAAATCTTGCATCTCGTAAACTGTGCTGTTTGAATGGGATAGTATTAGTTAAGTACTGTTGCGAAAGTATTGTGTGTTATATAACGATGAAAATCCTTCTTTAAAATAGAGTGTCTGTTTCATGACATAAAGGAAATTATTACATAGCTTTACCTTTACCAAATACTAATCTTTCCTTTGAGACCGTAGTTTTTTTTTCTCTGCTACTGAGGTTGATGAACTTGCTTTTTGCTGAGACTGCATATGTTTTAAATAATAATCTAAGTTCATTTTTCATATTACTCTCTTTATATTATTTATCCTTTCGGAGGCTATTTTTTGCCGTTTGATTCTGAAACCTACATAAATATTTTGCATTACTGGAACACGAAACGTCGGAAAATTGTCTAATGAACTCACAAATTCACCGCACATACTTTTCTGTCAGTGGGTTCCGGCAATGTTACAAACTTTGATTGTATTAGTGCGATTTTAAAGCAACTATGGTTGCAAAACGTACGACTACAAGTATATAAATTTTACAAGCATGTTTTAACTGCTCAATTAAACAAGTTCTAATAACAAAATTAATCTAAATCAGATGAGAGAAATTAACTAGACCTGCCCAATAATTATGCTTACTCTGGATGGCAACGTTCCTTCCAGTAAATATTACCATCCAGCTTCAGAAACCTTACCATATAGGCAGCGAATTCTGATTTTCCCTGCTGAGTTTAGTGGATTTTCAATGCATGAATTTTAATGCATGAATGAAAAAAATACTTCTGATTGCAATATTTGTATCAATATGGTATTAATTAATGAACATGATTTGAGCAAAAATATATCAATATAAACAAAGCTTTTCAAGTCAAGAATATGACATTCGATTAAAAAAGTAAATTACGGACTTTAAATAATGTATAATAGTTCTATTTAAAAGATATAAATTAAAAGACAGTGAACAGATATTGGATAAATTTTAAAACCAGTATATCGAATAAATTTTTCACGGATTTCTGTGAAAGCATCAATAATAATTAAAACATGGTTGTGTATCAGATTTAATAGCAAAAGCATGTGTAGCAGATCTAACAAACTATCAGAAAGCTCTTTAGTTGGGTCATTTAGTAATAAGAAACTATCAAATGTGATCATATTTAGTTTTTTTTTTTTAATCTTAAATTTTCTTCAGCAAGAAGACTTGTTTTAAGCATTTTCTTAAGGTCAATTGATTTTGTTTTTCAATTTCCTCGATCATGTCTCTCTTGTAAACACTTGCACTAGGTGCTCTTTATCACACTTATTTCGTCTTTCTCAGGAAGAACTGTGGTACACCCCACGCGCTTATACATTCTAGTCAGATTTAAGAAAAAGCAAAATTGTTAAATCTACTTTTCAAAAATACTTTCTATTGAATTCTACGTCCATATGCAAATGCTACCACAGAAAGAAGTTAAAAAGAGATAAAAGGAGTTGATGGCTTCTTATCACGCGCAGAAAATTACTCTCGCTTCTTTTTTTTCTTCTCTGAAAATCCCATTTTTTAGAGGCAGTAAACATTTAAAGCGTCACTTTGAAAACTTTATTCCGCGTCGTTTTGTATTCGGATATATATTGCGCAATGAAAAGACGCTCTGCGTTCCGCAATATTCCTAACACATACACTGTTACACACATATAAAAAAGAAACCCATTTCGTTTGAATTATAGGTTTAGAAATAAAGTATGCACTTGAAAAGTTTAGTGAGACATTCTAAAAAAATAGTCAAGTGAATTTATGAAATGAAGATCTGTGCATGAAAGGACGTCAATTTGATTAAGTAAAAAATATGAAAAGTTGAAAAACATTTTTTCATGTACATCACACAATATCCCATAAACAACAGTCTAGTTTAAATGATTCTAAGAGAAAATAGTTTTTCAACTTGTAAAACAATCGTTTAGTTTTTTGCAAAGTTTTGAAATTTTTTACGTCAATTTCTTTTTCCTATGGCTCTAACGTTTTTCAGCCGTTAATATGTATACTACGGATGGTACTTCAGCACTAGCCACGTGGATTACATGTTTAGTACCTTTTTTCAATATGAAATATGTTCTAACGAAACAGTCATCAGAAAACAAAAAGGCTTGGCTCCGAACTGATTCTACATTTGAAGAATGATCAAGGGATTTTTTAAAAGTTATAATAACACATTTTAAAGAGTTTTAATCTGTTTACCAGTGAATGTACAGCATGAAATTTAAAAAAATCTACTTCTATTTAATATTCTAAACATTTACTATGTTAGCATAGTAAAAATCGTTTCGATCTGTAAATTACATATATATACTGTAACAGATAAATATTCTTCTACTGATTAGAATATAATGTTTTCTATTGTAAAAGGAAATGCGTTTGACAGTGCATAAATCGAGTAACTTTTTTCGTGCATAATTGATTATTTTTCATCTATATGCGATAGCATGCTTTTGTGTATACCTCGGAGTCTTCATTTACTCGAGGGATGCATTCCGAGAATCCTCGCGTAAGTGAAAATTTTGAGCTGTGAGATAGGGTGCTTTCTTAAAGCAGTAAAGTACCGTATACCGTCATATATATGGCTTTTTGAAACACATTCACAGTTATTTAGACACTTGTAAACACTCTTATAACTGTTTGAACTACTCCATAACTGTGTATTAGTGTATACCTCATAAAATAACAAATAAATGAATGTTGAAGCTTCTTACTGCAGGCGAAAATCTCGCGTTATTCGGGAGAAGTAATATCATGGATTCGCAGATCGCGTTGCAATGCAAGTCCACTGTATACCACTATACTCTAGTGAAAACTGTGTATTGTACATATACTTATATAATATTTGCTTTTACTAAAGTTAGTTTTTAGCGTTTTGGCATACATTTATCCTACTTAATATATGGAATTTTGAGTAGTTAAACACAGACGCAATCTCTATAAAGTTAATCACACAGTTTTTCACTAAATAAAACTATTAGGTACTTTAACATATTCACAGAAAAACACACAAGACGTCGTATATTTTCGACTAACCTTCCAGTATTAAAATGTGTACTGATTCTTCTCTGGATAAAATAAATGTCCTTGATATGCAAGTAGCACCTGATACAGAGACGACGGCAAGCTGCATTCAGAATCAGCCTTAAAGCGGAGAGATCGTTAATGAGAGGCAATTAACAGACTCTTCTCGAGGGTTTGGACAGAGTCGCCATGTTTAGTCGTAAGAGAGTTATTCTTCTGAGATACTGTAAACTATTCAGTCACCACGCATAAAAGTGTGGCATTAAAATCTTTTCCTATTTAAAACTCGTATCAGAATAAACTGCGACCTGGGAGAAGGTTTCCCTCAGTTTACTTTCCACAAAAGATATAATGCGAGGTTGTTTGGGCTAACACGGCTTGGATAACGACGAAAAATATGCTTAGAGTTACATAATAATGGGGTTTGAGTATGCACACCCTGTTTGTTTGGCGCTGAAATGCTAAATCAAGGTGCTCGTGAGTTAACGCTGGAAAGAATTACAGAAATTTTGTTGTGTACCTGAAAATGTTCACCAATCCGTTGGAAATATTTTAGATGCAATTTCTATAAAAGTTTAAAAATTCAGTACATTACAATTTTGATAATCTGACACAAATTGGACAGACAGCCGCCAGACTATCAAATATTCTGGATTATCAAGATTTCTGCTATTTGACATAAACATGAAGTCATGTGCTTCCGTTCGGTTGACTTTGTGGTGCACCAGATAAATGCACTACAAAATACATTAGTTAAATTAGAAAACAATGACGAAAGAGGGACTTATGCACAAGAGCGTGCATTTTCGTTTACATTCACGGTGGTCGTCGGATCGAAATACGATATGACAAGTGATTCACTAGAGCATCGGATTATTCAACGTGCCGGACAAACCAACAGCCGGTCTATCAAGAGCGTACTGTAATTTAAAAAAGAAGACATTTATGAGCATTAAAATAATACATTAATATAGATGAATTAGGAATTTAATATTTCTTGGAATAATATTAAAAATTTTGAATAAATTCAAACAAATGTTTTTCCTTTCACTTTACAGTAAAACAGATTATACATTTTTAAATAAATGCAACAGTCTTCATTATTATAGCTTTCCTTTATAGTTTCATTCAGAGCTGCATTAAAATGTTGATACTTATTGTAACTTTTAAAATAAATTGTATAGGATTAGCTGTGTGTCTTGTGGGGGTATTACAAAGATTCAAAACAAATGCTTTGAAAAATATTCAGTTTACACAAGAAAATGGCATATACCATTTCGATTTATTCTAGTGAAATATTTTCTGCTCCTTGGAGTTCTAAAAGATTTTTTTAAGATTTGTGTGTGAAACATTTTACAACAATTATCTTTCTTTAATTAAGTTTGGAAAATAAATTTCCCTCTCTGTGTTGGCAATTTTATCTATTCATATCACGTAATCTTCATAACACATAATCCGTTCCGTGTACTCTGACAGCGAAAAGTACCAATGCAGCATGCTTCCGACTCTTTGCAAATACAATCCAATCTTCCAGTATTAAAATGCTTACTTACAGTCGACTAAAGATGAAATAAAAGTCCTTTGGATGCACAAGAGGAACTAGACACAGAGAAAGTCAGGGACGATCTGCAATAAGAATCGGTCCGAGAGGCGAGGTCGTTAATGAGAGGCAATTAACGAACGCTTCTCGAGAATTTGAACAGAGCCGCCATGTTTGGTGTATGGGAATCATTCTGCGGAGATCCCTCAAAGTATATTCAGCCACTGCGCGTAAAAGTGTGGTATTTAATTCTTCCCTCCCGCTTTAAAACTCGGAGCGGAAGAGTATCAGAATAAATTGCATCCTGAGAGAGTGTTTCGCTCAGTTTATATTTCCTCGGAAGGTATAACAAGCGGCTTTGAACTAACATGGTTTAAGACGAAAAGTATGTTTAAAGTTAGATAATAACGCGGTTTGGATATGCACGCCCGAGCTTGTTTAGCGTTGAAATGCTGCCGCGGGGTCCAGGCGAGTGAGTGCTGAAAAGGAATTCTTTACGATTTATTTAATGTGAGATGACAGAGTACTAAATGAACTAATGCGGAATTAAAATTTTATAAATTTTAAGACCAAACATTATTTTTCTCTGAATTTCACAGTCTAACAAGATGCATTATATAACACGGCAATATGATCTCAAGTTTTACACATAGAAATATTTCGCCATCTTTTGCCCAGATGAGGTAACATGCTCCCAGACCTCACATATGCGTAATTTATGAACAGCAAAACAAGCCAAATTTATACATTGAATATAAAGAGATATCGTATGATCGAAAACAGACTTCTACATTTCACTGCGTCATGACCTTTTAGCCAGAAAATGCAGTTTCACAAGCAAAGAAAGGTCGGGCTTAGTACATTTCCAAACAGCATGAGAAAATGAGTTTCAGATATCTATATAAATAAAATTAGACTTTTGTCTGTACATTTCTTGGAATTCAAAAATTTTGCGATTTCTTCCGTTTCAAGCACCCGGGAATCCGATGCGACCCTCAAAAAAAAGTTTGTCTGTCTGTCATTCTGTCATTCTGTCATTCTGTCCGTGACGCTTTTTTTGTTTAAGCATCACGTAGGAACGACTGAAGCGAATGATATGAAATTTGGTGTCATGGTAGGTGGTCACTCAACTTAAAACATAGGCGTCGAATTTTTAAAAAATCTTGATTAGATTTACAGATTTTGCGAAAATCGTTTCAAACTGCGTAAATTTGTGTTCAAGCATCACGCAAAAACGACTGAAGCGAATGATATGTAATTGGGTGTCATGATAGGTGGTCACTCAACTTAAAACATAGGCGTTCAATTTTTTAAAAATTTTGATTGGATTTTGAGATTTTGCGAAAATGCTTTCAGACTGCGTAAATTTGTGTTCAAGCATCACGTAAAAACGACTGAAGCGAATGATGTGAAATTGAGTGTCATGATAGGCAGTCACTCAACTTAAAACATAGGCGTCCAATTTTTAAAAAATCCTGATTGGATTTTGAGATTTTGCGAAAATCCTTTCAAACTGCGTAAATTTGTGTTCAAGCATCACATAAAAACGACTGAAGCGAATGATATCAAATTGAGTGACATGATAGGTGGTCACTCAACTTAAAACATAGGCGTCGAATTTTTAAAAAATCTTGATTGGATTTTGAGATTTTGCGAAAATCCTTTCAAACTGCGTAAATTTGTGTTCAAGCATCATGTAAAAACGACTGAATCGAATGATTTGAAATTGGGTTTCATGATAGTTGGTCACTCAACTTTAAACATAGGCGTCAAATTTAAAAAAAATCCTGATTGGATTTTGAGATTTTGCGAAAATCCTTTGAAACTGCGTAAATTTGTGTTCAAGCATCACGTAAAAACGACCGAAGCGAATGATATGAAATTGGGTGTCATGATAGGTGGTCCCTCAACTTAAAACATTGTAGTCGAATTTTTTAAAAATCTTGATTAGATTTTGAAATTTTGCGAAAATCATTTCAAACTGCGTAAATTTGTGTTCGCACATCACGTAAGAACTGCAAAGGTGAAAAAATGATATTTGGTGAAATGATAGGTGGTCACTCACCTTAAACTATAAGCATCTAATTAAAAAAAAATCGATCAGATTTCGAAATTTTGTGAAAATCGTTTAAAACTGAGTGAATCTTTGTTCCCGCATTACGTAATAGCGACTAAAGCGAATGATATGAAATTTGGTCACACGATAGATGGTTGCTCAACATAAACTAAAGGAGTCCAATTTTTTAAACATTTTTATTAGATTTTGAGATTTTGTGAAAATTCTCTCAAAATACGTCCAATGATGATTTCTTCAAACTTCACGTAATAACGACTAATACGAATGATACGAAATTGAGTGATATGATAGGTAGTTGCTAATCTTAATTTATAGGCGTTGAATTTAAAAATATTTTGCTTACATTTTGAGATTTTTCGAAAATCGTTTTAAAATGCTGAAAATTTGTTCCAGCATCACGAAATAAAGACTGCAGGGAATGAAACGAATTTGGGTGACATGATAGGTTGTCACTCAATTCTAGGCTTCAAATTTTTCAAAAATGTTGATTAAATTTTGCGATTTTGCGAAAATTATTTCAATATGCGTAAATATTCGTTGGCGTATCACATAATTACGACTAAAGCGAATGAAATGATATTACTTAGTTACTCTCTAACCTGTAATATTTTAACAATACATGAAAATTATAACTTCGCTTTCTTTACTTTGGCAACATACTACATTCATTCTGTGTACTCCTACAATGCTGACGAAAGTTCTTGCTTTTTGGAAATTTGCATTCACTAACCCGTCGAGGACGGGTACTTCAGCTAGTGACTAATATTTACACAAATGTAAAAATTCATAGGGATTGAAGTCAATAGTCTACGAATAAGTAAGTTTGACTAAACTCCAAAACGTAGTACGAACCATGAAATTATTGTATGTGTTAGTAAGCTTAAAGATGCAATGTGCAACGCTTATTAAAAAAATGATTGCTGTAATACGGGTATTACTATTTCGGCTCATTAAAAATTTTTATACAAAATAGTGTGATACGTTTTTCAGAAAATGACGTAGACAACGAATACAAAATAATGATGCTTACTGTTAGGTTCTTTAAAATATCAAGATGTTTAATGATAATCAATGGATTAAGTCAAAGGTTATTTCTCTTCGAATAACCCTAGATGCCATTTTTATTCTGCTTCATCATGTGTATGGTACTGTAATTTCAATAAGTTACTTATTCAAATTTTCTACGCGTTCGTGTAACGTTTTTGTTAAGTAATCGTTTAATGTTAAGTAATCGTTAAGTAACGTTTTGTTAAGTAATCGTTTTTTGTTAAGTGATCGTTAAGTAAACGTTTTGTTAAGTAATCGTTTAATGAGGAAATCTGTAACTTTACAAAACCAAACATTAAATAAAATCAAAGAAAATGTCCGTATAAAAGTAAAAATTAAACATAATAAATCATATATAGAAAATTCATTAAATAAAATACTTAGTGCATTCCGGGAAAATAAAATTTTATGCGTACATAACAACCCAAGTAGCACAATTAGTCCAAAAAAAGTTTAAAACACGTTTTTAACGTCAAAAACCGTGTTTCCAACGTAATTTAAACGTTTTTTGAACTAGTTGTGCTACTAGGGAAACCGCCCTTCTATTTTTAAAAAATACTGTACACCCTCCAAAAAAAGTATTCGAGCAACAAATAAATTTCCTACGTTGGTTTTGTATATTAAAAATTATTTATCACAGAATATGAATTAGGCTATGTATAAATATTAATTTCGATATTTCTGTCAGGTTGTGCATTTTTCAAAAACTTAATTATCATTCGCAAATCGAAATTAGGAAATTTCTCTCTTGCTCGAATACTTTTTTGAAGGGTGTACAATGCACAACTATCAGAATCACTTATGCATACAAAAATGTACAAAAGAATTAATTAAAAAATTATAATTTTCTTTATAATTTTCACTAAATATTCATGCACATTACCAAAAAGCAATTTCACTTTTTTAGCAAATGAAGTAATATCTGTACCATCTTTATTGCAAAACTTACTGCGTGCTAAAAACTTCATTTTACCAGACATCTTTCTTAATCTTATATCAAGAAATCCCTCCAATAAAGCTGGAACTAAATTTACAAACGAAATAAGCGAAGGCCGTAAAAGCCATGATCTTACCAAATGAGTGAACGGAGGATGTTTTTGACAGTAACATTTGCCCTGTATTGGGTGCAGAAACTGCTACTATTTATGGGGAAAGATCGCTTTCACAGTGTCAGCTATTATTGAATTCTTTCTTATTATTATATTTTTTCGCAGTGGAGGCAGCAATAAAAGGTATAAAATTCAAGCACAACGATAATTTTTTATTAATAGTTGTTGTTGTCCAGCATTTATGCAAGTTTTTTTCTTATGTTATTCTGGTTTGGTGTTAGCATTGCGTTATGTAATGCAAGATTCAGTCAAGTACCTTGTTGAAAGAATTATTATATTTATTGCTGTTTCAGAATATAACAGCATTCACTTTAGAACTCAAACAAAATTTAAAACAAAAGTTATACGTATACATGTCATATCTAACTAAATTTTTTAGAAATAAGAACTAGATTGGATGTGCATAAATATGATATGAGTCATCATCTGCAACCTTGTTTTTAATGTAAGCTGCTGTTAAGTATTGTAAACGATTTTTATCGTTGTTAATATTGTGCTATTACTATGTCACTTTCTTTTCAAACAAAATCATTGTTTATCATAAAATAGAATACTATATTCACACTAACCTCGAAAAAAGAACTTGGTATTTCTCAAAACACATAAAAAATATGCATGATTTATATTAATTTCTCCTCACCATCTATCTCATATGGGGGGAGGGGGGGGAAGTAGTTTTACAGGCAAAGAAAAGCTACGATCATAAAAAATCTTCAAAAGAAAAGTGTAATCAGAAGAAGATATTTGTTACTAATAAACTGCTGTTACTTAGACTAAACTAAACATTTTTAAACATCTGGATCTAACTGAAATGAAAAACAATGCAGAAAAAAATATGTGTGTGTCCACATTTCAAAGTATCATAATCCTTCAGACAGAAAAAGTAGTTTTACAGGCAAAGAAAAGTTGTTCTTCATGAAAAATATCCAAAGAATAAGTATAATCAGAAAAAAGATACCTCTTGTTAGTAAACTGTTGTTATTTACACTAAACTAAACATTTTAAAACATCTGATCTAAATTTAATGTAGAAAAATATACAGAAAACAAAATTTATGCGTGGGTCAGCAAATTTCGAAGTCATATCTAGGAAGCAGGCTGATTACATTTCACTCCATATTGACCCTCCAGAGAGAAAAAGTAGTTTTACAGGCAAAGGAAAGCTGCGTTCATAAAAAAATCTTAATGAGAAGTGTAATCAGAAGAAGATATTTGTTACTAATAAACTGCTGTTACTTAGACTAAACTAAACATTTTTAAACATCTGGATCTAACTGAAATGAAAAATAATGCAGAAAAAAATATGTGTGTGTCCTTAAATTTTGATGTCATATCCCAACAAATACACACCTACTGGCAGAGTACCTTACCAGTGCCGTTCTGCCGTTACGTCCAGCACCGGCACGGCACTTCAAAACGTAACTGGATCGTACCTTAAGTGGTCGCCAGAGAAGTACCTTGCCAGAAGTCCGGGTAGGCAACGGCACTGTGCTTACACTATGGCTCGTGCCGGCCATCATTTACAATAAGGGCACTGCACCATTAAATTAAGAATGCCTAAAATGAAACGGCAGGGTGCAATCTATTATTCAAAATAGATGCACTGGCCTGGTATCTTAACAGTGGCTGTAATATAATTTCACGGTGCCGGCTTAGTGCCTATTTGCAATAATGCTGCCATAATTAAAATGCGATCCAGTGGCGGATTCGGGGCAGGGGGCTTATTCATTACCCCCTTCAAAAAAAAAACACACACAAATTGCTTAAGGGTAACATTTTGAAAGATAAAAACAACATAAATGAAAAATAAAAAACAACAGCAAAGTCCATCGTTTGCAAATTATGCTCGCCCAAAATTAGTAAATTGTGTGCAATTTTCATAAACTACAATTGTCTTGCAAATTTTCAGTTGCAAAAGATACTTTTTTATGAGAGAGGCGGTAACACACTTCAAAAACTACATAAAATCATTTGTAAACAGTTTAATTTCAGTATCTCATAATTAGAGACATTTTATAAATGAGTTATAATACTTTACGATTGATATATGTATATATTAGTCAAAATCTTATATAATAATAAATAAAGTTGCACTATATATATGATAACACATAACTTTAGAGTAACATTTTGCTTTATTGTACATTTTGTTTTGATCAAATGATTTTTTTATGTTAGCTATTCTGAAAAGAAATTTATATATACCTGCTGTACCTACATGACTCAAATTGTAAGAAGGAAGATACTTTTATACACTATATTACGCAATGAGAGTATGTATGTTAAAAACAGTGTAAGTAAAAATTTACCTGTTATTTTCCCAACTCTTTAAGTTAAAATCTAAGGTATCCAAGTTTATTGAACACCAATAAGTTTTCACCGTTGAAATAGTGTTATTAAAATAACTATTCCTCACGAAGACATCTCGTTTGTGAAAAATATCAATTAAACCTTTTGGAAAGCTGTGAAACCATGCAAAACTTTGTATCCTAAAAAGGCTACTTCAATCGTACAGATATGCGAAAAGACAAAGAAGAAAAATAATGTGTTGCTGGTTGCTATATCTTAATACCCCAAAACTCGCTAATTTTCAAAACATCTAACTGGAGCCGTGTCTAGCTTGGCGGCAGACCCTTCCCACCACATCACAAATATTAACTCCGCGTTTCATAAGCATTTTATGCGCATTATATAAATATATATGTGTGTGTGTGGGTGTATGTATTGCAATTATTCAGATTAAAATTTGCCATAATAACTATTATATTAAATTTTATTATATTAACATAGTTTTGCTTTTCGCGCGGAGTTTTAATCTTCGTTTTCTCATTTGTTCTGGAAAGTGAAATGCTTCCTATTTTATGTTTGTAAGGGATTTGAATATAATTACACACTATTCATTTAGACCGAAAGTATATTGTAATAATTTATCAAATATATGTGAACAAAAGAGTCTGAATATTGGATAATGAAGGTTGAAGTGTGAAGGTCCTGGGTTTGAGTCGGAGCTGTCGATCTAACTGTCTGGAGTTATGGACGGTTTTCTGCAGATGTAAAGAGAATACGCGATAGAACCCCTTAGAAAGTCCTCCAATTAAGGCACTCAATATCTTAGGCAGATCGCCCACGTGTAGCGTTGCCTTAACCAAACAAACCATTGGATAGTGAAAAGTTTCCAAGGGGGGTAGAGGCAGTGGTGTAGCGAGGAAGGGGCAAGTGGTTTATATCATGCTCCAGGAGACAGTTATATATGCTCACTCCGTCACTGGCTGGGAGGCGATAAGCATGACAAAACATTTTACTATAAATGGGTTATACCCGCCTTTCCCCTACTCATTTTTAATGATGAACCCATGTTTAACCGATTTCTGCTCATCACTGGAAAAATGCAAAGGCGAAGACTGCCCTTTTTGACCAACATTGCTTCTTAGCTGAGCAGTGACGAAACTAGAAGCGGCACCTGTCCCCGGGCGCAGCATATACAAGTGACACTATATTTTCGGACTACCCATTGCTTTCTATTCTTTCAAAGAGGGGCGCAAAAGCTTCAGTTCCGGCCACTAAAAACTCCATTTACGCTTCTGCAGCATACGTTTTTGAATGCTTCGCTGAGACCCAGCGGCTGGGTTAGCGCAATCTGAGGGAAGGGGCACTTAAAGACCCATACGGAGAAGCAACATTTGTCAAAGAACGGTAGTATTCTTCTTTGCATCTTTTCAATAATGAGAGCGAACAAGTTAAGCATGGAAACGACGTTAAATGCTAATATGCATATGATATATTATTATAAACTCGTTTAAACAACAGTCGTATAAATAGTACGCATGTTTTGGGTGATTCAAAATGTTCAACCACGCTCCTGCAAAGGGTGGATCCTTTGTACTACACGAAACGTGCGAACAATTCTTCCGTGAAACTTGGATAATTCGAATTTTTGGTCGATTCCAAGAATTTTTTTATCTCTTTTTTGTTAGAGAATATATATTATTCGGAGGTTTTAGATATTTTGATGTTTTTGTCTGCTCCTTTCCATATTAATCTATTTTTCACTAGAAAGAGGGCAACTCACAACTTGAAAGTTTATTAGATCTATTTTATGCACTTGGAGGACGGGGTAAATTAGTTAGAAGAAAATGACGGCCTTTCAGGGAAAACTGCCCCACATTTACCCAGATTATATTCGCGTTCAAATTCGATTCAGCTTATTTAACCTAAAATGAAATAAATCTTAATGTTCTTATAAATGTTCTTAATAGTCTGGGTTGTTGTAATACGCATCGTGTACAGTTTGTCGTAAAAGAACCACAAATGGCGTTAGATAGGCGGTAATTAAATGGAATAATTTAATAATTTTTTTATTTGCTTTATGTGTTGTTGTGTTGGTAATTACTTTACAAAAGGCGCACATAACACGAATAATTTTTTTCTGGCTATTACGGAGATACCCATGTCGTTCACTCCAGTATCCACGAATAAAGGTAACGGGTTATCTTAGACACAGATTAAAATAGACAAGCAAATTTTTATTTTGTTCTACAAACCATAAAAAATTTAGCTGTACTTCGTATAAATAATCTCAATTAATATAGCCAAAAGGTTATCTTGCACACCTCAGATTAAAAAGGACAAGTAAGTTTTTATTTTCTTCTTCAAACGCTTAAAAAATTCCTGCACTTCGCAAAACAAATCATAATTAATATTAGCCAAATCCGCGAGAACAGTTCGAATCTTGCAACTAACTTATGTTTCTCCTTCAGCGTTGCTGACGTGGCTGGGAATTTTAAAGACATCTGGTTTATATGTGTGTGTCAGGTTTTTTTTACGTGAAGCTTTATTCCGTAGAGCGGGAAATCAAGCGGTAATTGAAGAGATATCGAAATAATGTAAAAAAAAAAAATAATAATAAAAAAACTATATGAAACCCATTTGCGCACTTTCTATTTTTGACTGTTACATGAAAATACTGGCCCATGGCTTTATTTCTAACAAATTAAGTGCAGGAGCCCTAATTTGTTTTATTTTAAATGTTAGCATTAATGACCTAATTTATAATTTATATCATAAAAATATTATTTATATTTAATTTAATTTAAATTAATTAATCTTTAATTTATATTATAAAATTAAGTAAGCTTTTGTTTTACCGCTGTTATATCTAATGCAATAAAATAATTATCAATAGAAACTGTTATGAAGGCTGTTAAAAATTTTAATTTAATATAAAATTTTCTGAAAGAAAAGAGGTAGAGGAGCTGAGCTCCCATGCAAATTAACCCCTGGCTGGCCTTCATGTAATACTCCCTCTAACAAATTTCTGCAACCCAATTTGGTAGATTTGAAAAGGGGCTCAACACAGAAAAAAATCTGCAAATATGCTTTCAGGAAATTTTTATCAAAATTGTAAAAAAATTAATATAAATTGTGAAAATTTTAAGAATAAAATTCATAATTCTGTACATAGGCGCTCATACACAGGGTGGTTTCGCTGTCGGTGGAGTGAACATTTTTTTAGCATACTGAACTCGTTTGTATTATTTTAGTTTTTAGTACTAAAATGTTGAAAGCACAATATGAACTCCCCCCCCCCCCAAAAAAAAAACAAAAAATTTAGCAGTGACCCTGCCTTTGGGGCCCGAAACTTATATCCCCTAACACTTCTACACAGTATAAATGTAAAATAATATTATTTAATTAAACTAATGAAATTTTATGCAAATATTACGAAATTTATACCGGCCCATTACCGCCAAATAGTGTGTCCGGTACATTTTAAACAGTACCACGCCGTTAACTTTTATGTGCATGCTATTGACACGTGGCACTTTGCCATTGCTCGTTATGTACTGGAGCATATGCATTTTTCAGACACTGGTACTCCACTGACTTCCAGATGATGGAAATGTACCTTGCTCCCGGTATACGGCACTTTGCCAGCACGACCGGTACCCCGCCGCTATTTTGCGGGCAGTAGTGTGTTTGCTGGGATGTCCGAAAGCTGACTGCTCACATTTCACTGCATCATAATCCTTCAGACAGAAAAAGTAGTTTTACAGGCAAAGAAAAGTTGTTCTTCATGAAAAATATTCAAAGAATAAGAATAATCAGAAAAAAATACCTCTTGTTAATAGACTGCTGTTATTTACACTAAACTAAACATTTTTAAACATCTAGATCTAAATATAACGATGAAGAATATAGATAAAACAAAATTTATGCGTGTGTCAGCAAATTTGGAAGTCATACCTCGGAAGCAGGCTGATTACATTTCACTGCATATTGATCCTCCAGACAAAAAAAGTAGTTTTACAGGCAAAGAAAAGCTGATCATGGGAACACCTTCATAGGATAAGAGTGATCAAAAGAAGATATCTGTTGCTACCAAACTGATGTTATTTACATTAAACTAAAAATTTGTAAACATCTAGATCTAAATTTAATGCAGAGGAATGTAGGGAAGACAAAATTTATGTGTTTGTCTGCAAATTTGGATGTCATATGTCGGAAAACAGGATGATTACATTTCACTGCCTCATGATCCTTCAGAAAGAAAAAGTAGTTTTACAGGCAATGAAAGGTTGTTTGCGGTATATTTCCGAACGGTACGAGGATAGCGAAAATTTCAAGCTGGCTTGCAATTTTGTTTAGGATAGTAATCTTAAAAATTTTTAGTGTCTCTACTTGACTTTCCGAATAGTTACACAAGGCATTCAATTAAATTCGCAACTCAGTCGCATATATTCAGACGCTAGTGATCTTCAAATAATTTGAGTGCATAAGCTGCATTGCATAATATATTAATTGCAGCTTATGCACTCTGCAAGGCTGCTGCTATATATTTTTTGTAGCCCTGTAAAAACCTGGAAACCTTACACATACCAAAATCTACACAGTATCTAAGATCCCCTGTTAAGTTCCATTCAGTTCCGAAAGTATCTTGTAAGGATATGAACAACCGCTACTTTTTTTTTTTTTTTGGTGTAGGAGAAAACTTCTTTAGGCGCGTTGGGCCCTTTTGGGATGGTGAAAAAACACTGAATTCGAGTGACCATCACGCTTCAGCGTGACCGTCACGCTCCGATACATATGGAGAAAAAGTGGACTGTGATGTCACAGCTACGTCATCTCCTGCCTGCTAAGATTTCTTACTCGTTTATTTGAATTTTGGTGCTCCCACCTGCTATCATACGTAAGAACTTGGAAATACTTTTAACTGCGTCCTTCTGGCTTCGGCGACTGGTATCGAACAGCAAGACAAGCATTCTAACTACCAGTCGGGTTCGATCTGGGATGATATGACTAAAGTTTGAAGTGATTGTTGTTTCAATTTTTCTGCCTGTCATTATGTCAGAGACGCTTTATTTATATGCACATCATGTAAAACTGACTGAAGCGAATGCAAGAAAATTTGGTGACATGATAGGTGTTGACTCAACTATCGGCGTTGAAATTTTTAAAAATTCATAAAATTTTGAGATTTTTCCGAAAATTCTTTCAAACTGAGTAAACTTTTGTTCGCACATCACGTAATAATGACTAAAGTGAAAGAAATGAAATTTGGTGACAAGATGGATAATCATTCAACTTAAGTTATAGGCGTCGGATTAAAAAAAAATTGATTAGATTTAGAGATTTTACTGAAAATCGTTTCAAAATGCGTATATTCTTGTTTTAGTATGCATAAAAACTGCATATAATTTGCACAAAGAGTGTATCCTTTCAAAATATTCAAAAAAATCCACTTTTATGTACTAATTGTGTACAATCTATATGTTTTAGAAAAAAGAGTGCAGACTTTTTCCAGCTGGGTAGCTTCTATAATTTCCGCTTATTTAAAAAACTGTTCCTAATTGGATAGCTATATAGTTATTGTGCAATAAAGTAAATTTGATAAGGTGCAGAATGTTAATAATTATATACTGTACATTATTTGAATTATGAGAGTAATCCTACACTGCATTTGAATTTGAATTGTAAATCCATAATACATCACAAATAAATAGGATTTTTGTTCATTAAAACGTAAGTACATAATTATTGTTAATTAATAAATTCACGTACATAATTATTAATTTATTTGAACAAAATCCAACACTAGGAGAAAAATGTGTATTGCTGATGCATATCGTACGCATATGCCAGCTGTGTCACGTTGCGACGACCTGTGCGCGCACCCCTCTCTCTTTTTGAATTTTAAATGTGCACGCAAATTTAGCGCGAAATTCGAAATACAATTAAATTAAAAAATCAAAAATTTTCAATGTTAATCCAGTGAAAATTGCTTTAAAATGTGTACAAATGTACAAAAATATGTGAAATTGTTGGAGTATCATAAATAAATGTGCGATACCCTTACAGCCTTAAAAAACATTTAAAAATATTTTTAAAAAGAATTTCAGATGTACAAAAATGTGAATAAACGTTCATAAATGTTTATTTTTTGTTAATAGAAATACTATAATGTGTGAAAAGCTGTTTAACTACATAAATATAAATTTTAGAATTCTTGACAAGAAGTTTTCACTTCTTACGTGCAGTCCTACGACTGACTTTTTTGATAGAGAGAGTGAAAGAGAGAGAGAATCGGTGTTGTTTTTATATACCACCACACATTTTGCTTTTCGATATCGATTTGTACTTGCAATTGGTGATATTTTTATTTTATTTTAACTGACAGCATACATAAACAAAAAGTACGAAAAACATATAAATACATGTATATAAAAACATATGTACTATGAACAGTAAGAATAATGTGAATGCATTAGTTATATATTTTCTTAATTATGCATGCAGAAAAATGTGCATTTATAAAGGTAATCTCTGGCATATTGGTGCTGAAAGTCCACATGTGTCCTCTTTTCTTCCTGTTAATGTATTATGCGTTCTCATCATAAAAGCTTCGTGTTTACAGTTTAGTTTAAAATATTAATTTATTGGACAAAATGAAACTATGTTTTAAATTTAACAATTTTAATCTACCCACTTCTACACCAAAATGATCCTTTGATATCATAATTTATTGTGATATTTATGAAATTAGTTCCAGTAAGAAATATATGCAACTTTGCATACACATAGATTTAGATAATATATTATGACTTTGATAAGCTTATAACCGATATGAAACATTATTTAAAAAATAATTGATTACGCAGTCAAATAATAAACGTAAATGATACGTCAACCCTGCAGCACATCAACGGAAAAAATATTTTTCAATACCATTTTCTGTGTGTATATGCACAGTTAACGTCAAAAGAGTTCGTTCACATAAGAAATATCTTGAAATAAGGAAAGTGTGAAGCACAAATAAGGGTATATGCAAGATAAGCATTTTACTAAGATTTTATACGCCCAATGCATCATTGTAACGGCATTTGTGTTAGTTTAAGACAAAAATATAGGTTTGATTATCATTACAAGTGTATTTCTTTGCGCAATTAAAGTCAAAAATGAAAAATAAATTCATCTGTCCACAGTACCTTCTTCCACTGAATTGGAGCTCAGTTAAGGTTAGATTTGGCCCATGCAATACGGCGATTTTCATTCGCCAAAATGATAACTGATTTACGTCTTATTTTGTGTAATGTGCGCGTACACCTTTTGATATAGCAGCGCAGAGTTTGTTAGGAAATGGTGATTTCAAAACTTTTTTTTTTTTTTTGCAAGTGAAAAGATTTGCAAGTGTCAAATACCTATTTTTACGAATATGTTGACAAAATAGTGTACTTCCCGATCAGCACACATTATTTTCCGACCAGGAGCCTTTCCGCGACGGCTATTTCCAGTTATAGTGAATCGTTTTATAATAGTACTCACTGCAGGTTGTGTCAAGTCGAATTTTCGGCTAATTTCGCGATGAGAAACATTATTTTGATGCTGATGCATAAATTATTTGCATTTCGAATGAGCTGTAGCTTCACCCCTTGCTCTATGCTTCCAGTTACCACATAAAAATTGGGAATTGCTTGCCATTATGTACTGACGTCACTGACTCAGAATTTGACACGAAACATCTAGATTATTCTCGTTTTCTGTAATGGCGAACTTTACTAAAAAGCATTGCGATTATAAATGCAAATTTTATACGAACCTTCATTTATTTCGCTATTTTTTAAGTTGTGTCATTCGTACATAGTGTGGACTTACATTTATTTATGAATGTTACAACATTTCAACGAGCCCACATTTTAAAAATTACAAAAACCTTAGTGAACGAACTTCATTGATGTGCATGCACTTTGTAATGAACAGTTATTTAGTAAACAAACCTGTTAGCCTGAAATTTTAAACCTTTATCCCAAAAATGTAGCTAATAAGTAATACTGATTAATCTTTCTCTATCTCTAAAAAACTGAATTAATATTCAGCAAATAAAATTGTTATTCTATACTTGATTCCTATTTTATAAGACAGAAACGTGAAACTTGTAAATTACATTTCTTATTCCAACCATAGATCTTTTTCTAGTAAAAGTAATGATAAATTTCAAAACAAAAGAATTAGAAGTATTATTTTTGCACGAATTTTACCAATGAGTATGCCAGACGTGCTCCAAATGCTATAACTTACCATTATACTATTGTCTCGAATACAGTATAGTTGTTTATGGGAAAAATAATTCATTGCTGCCGAGTATTATTGAATGTTTACGTCAGTAAGCATGCACCAATAAAATATAGAACAAAAGTGATTTTGGCCATTTTTTCATAAATATTTTACCTTTCAGTGAGAAGCTTGCAATATAAAATAGTATCTATCGTTACACAGCAAGAATAAGTTATAAGTTTGTATAGGAACCTCATGCATATTTAAATGCCTGTCACAACCATGTGTGACTCTTGATGTAATAAAAGTATCAGTTGAAATGTATGTCGGCATCATTATATATGTATTGAATCATACGATAAACATTGCAGGTTTATTTTTATCCTGGCACAGGTACTTATTCACAATCTTTGGACCTATTCATTCATTATGAATAGTAAAATCAATTCGATTAAGGAACGTATTCATAATAAAGTACTTTTATATAGTATTACAAACTAAGTAGGTCTTGCAGAACATCTTCTGTCTCCGTAGAACATTTTTCTCATTGTTTTTGGATCAATTCACATACCCAAGATCATAATATTTTCGCTTTCTAGAGCCTCCTTCTTGTTATAGCACGCGTCAATTCGGATTTGATTTTAGCGAAATGAGCAAGGAAGAATTGAAGTAGGAAAGCATCTAATTAGACAGGGCTCTTAAAAATAAACTTTGGAAATTCCTACTCTTCTCAGAACTGCGTAGAACTGTGCCAAGTGGTTCTTCTATCAATCGAGAAAGGCCTGTACCTGAGATTTAAAAAATTGTTAATATTGTAATGTTCAGACTAGCCTTATATTGTGTAAATAAACGTTAACATACTCTACCATCTCAACAATTTACTGCGTCAAATTTTTCGCGTCAAAAGTTAATTAGGCGAAGTCCATGAACATATCTGTATAATTCAAGTTTTGCACAACCGAAAATGCAAAACTCGAACTTTCTAGATTTATAATAGCTTAAAGATCAAAATTAGTAACTATAAAATATGTTAAGTAATAGCCCTGAACTATGTACAGCATCCAGCGTATTTAACTTTGATCTTTTCCTGCAGTTTATAATTGCCTCTCATTAGAAACGGTCTTACGATAACTGATTCTAAAGTAAATATTTTTAGGAGATTCGGCGTTCATAATGAGCAATTTCGCTTCCTACTCTATATGCGATATAATTGAGGGAATGGGGGCATCGGATATTTGGATGTTCTTTTACTCCTCCTTCTCGGTTCAATGTATTGATTGACTAAGAAAGCCAGAAAAGTTAAGCAATTTCTTGAAATCTTAAATGTTTTTAGCTGAATGAAAACTGTAGAAAGCGTAGAAGTGATAGATACTTATTTGATAAGTTTCACTGAGTTTTGTTTAAGTGAAAAGTAAAATATACAATCTTTAATTAACAGTAAATTGTGCATTGATATTTTTAACCAGATGGCTGATTATGCTTTATTTTACGATACTGTATGCTTTATTCCACACCGTTTCACTTCTTTATTATTATTATTACTATGGAGAAGTTCTGATATTTAACACAATGTATATGCTTTCAAACTGTCATTTTTTTTTCAATGAGCTCATACAAAAACAAAATAACTATAGTTTATACATGCAATAGAAAAACTATACTTTTGATTAAAATAATACACATTATTTACGTTCATACCACATTTCTTAAATATTTTATTCAATATTTTTAACAATCAAGATATTTTAAATAGTTTTCTATATACAATAGACTCGCGCTATAAGGCGATCTATCTTATGGGAATGCATATTATGCGAATTTTTCTCCAGTAAGGTATCTCAGCGTTATTGAGAACTCCTCACCCGCAATCGGAGATTTTCCGCTATCACTAAAATGCACCAATAGAAACGTGGCGGAAGTATCGGCTTCGTGATTAGTTACTGAAGAAGAAAATCAATCAATGAATGGTATTCAATTCTCGTAGCATCACTGAAGGCAAAAGTATCCACGCCGTTCCAGTGTAAACCTCACTTTATTTCTTTAATATAGTATTTGTTCATTACTTTTTATGAGGTAAACGGTAAGATATAGTTAAAGACTGGTTTAAAGCAGTTTGAGGGGCGTTTATAAGTGTCTAAATGATTTTGTATGTGTTTCAAAAAGTCACACATAGCCTGGCCATAATTAATGTAGAGGTGTTCAGAGTCTGCTTGCGAGAAAGCTTCTGGGCCAAATAGATCCAAATTTGCAGTAAATACTAATTAGACCAAGGAGTTTTGATTAAAAGGAAAAAAAGTTCAGTTTTTCGCCACCAGAAGCCAAGGTGGCGCTGTAAGGTCCCTTTGTTTAAAGTAAAATAGGCATAAAAAGAATAGAAAATTACCATTTTTACAAGAATTTTGACACAGACGCCACATTTCACATTCACCTTTGCCTTTTATATTTTATCAAACATTTTAGGATGACTCTCATATGCAATAAGGCGTATAGTGAATATGCAGATTTTAAGAGAAAAGAGGTTTTAATTAAGGTTATCTATAGGAGGTTTATCTATAGAGCAATGAAATGTGGATAATTTAGCCACTTTGAAGATCAAATAACACTGCACGTCAAACAAATGAATGGAGATCTTCTGCATTCTGCAGTGGGGAATGCTCTTCAGAGAATTTGGAAAATCTGTGAGGAAAACATATTGAGCCATTCATGTCTTGATGCCAATATGCTAATAAATATTAACTTTCTGTACTTTCCATGCATACATTACTCCAAAAATGCATTTCACACTGCCACTTTGGTTCCTGGTGGCGAAAGTTTGAACTATTTTTGTAATCAGGGTCATTGCAGTTATTCTTTACAGAATTCATTACAGTTATTCATGTAGTTATTATTTAAAGAATGCTCCAATTGTTTTTATTTGCTTTATTAATTTATTATGCAATATAGAAATATAAAGTTTTGCAAGCACTTCCTTATGGTTTAATTTGACCTGTTTTTCTTTTCTTATGGATTTAGTAAATTAGTTTTATTTTTGCCACTGAAGGGATTTCTATGTTTGCCAGTTGACAATTAATGTTCCGTTGCAATTTTCCATAGAAGAAAAAAAAGAAAAAAAATGTAAGTTAACATTAATCCTCGCAACAGGATACACCCTCCTTGTAACATCAAAGGAAAAAAAAGAATATCTATGTGCATTTAAATGGCAATAATAGCATTTCTCTATGTCATGTTCTTTGTGCAAGCAGGAAACACGACAATAATTCTTGTGGTGTACAAACAAAAGCCAAATGTATCAAGAATCTAGCATATGAAAATGAGCATTGTTTTACTACCGAAGGGGAATTCTTCCTTACAAAAGCAGCATCCTCAAATAAAAGATGGGTTGTTTGTTTTTTTTTTTTTACTTTGCGCACCCTACTATTCCGTAGACAAAACAAATTAGCAAAATATTGCCACTGCGACAGAGATAAGTCAACTCTTCTGAAAAGGCGGTCTTTTATACTGGCCGTTAAACACACCATCACATTTCCAGTTCATAAAGCAGATCTCGGGAAGTTTTTTTTTTTCTCATCTCACATTAAAAGTCCTCTGCAGAGTACCGCCATTAAATTCTGGGTAACTATGCGAAGAATGTCCCCCCCCCTCCACCACCACTAAACTTCCCTACCACCAACAAAAGTACAAAGAGATACAAGTCTTGATGGACTTCCGTCCTGAGCAAAAACCAAGTTTTTCTTTCTTTGGGACGCACTTTTTTCGGGGTTATAAAACTTCTGAGAATCTTCCCCTTTTTTGGGGCTCTGGATTTACTCCTTTGTCGTAAGTAATGTATCCACGTGTTCTCAGGTACAAGAGAAAATAATTAAGTTTGGTCTGAGTGCAGAAGATAATTACAGAGGGTATTTAAGACGTTGATGGCGAGTGTTTGAATGGGAGTAGCTGGGAGTTGATTAATATTGCGTTCTTTACTAAATGTGCTGTTTATCGTACGTATATGGTCTGGGTGTACTTTTAGTTTCAAAATACGCAAACAGAAAGACTAGCATTAATGTTCCAGTTTAATTTACTACAGATTTAAAATTTAAAATTTTAATGCATTCGTGTTTTTGTGTTTCAGTAAATATAAGTTTATCTTTCTTAATGTACAAAATGAATTAAAACAATATGGTATTTTTTCTTAATAAATGCACATAGCTTTTCATGTTAATTAGATTATTATGTCTTATCTTATCAAAAAACTTAAGTTGGAATATGCAATGATAAATACAGTTCTGATGAAGTTTATATTTTTAAAAATAACTATTTATCCGTTTAAATAGTATGACCATTTACAAAAAAAAAAAATGTGTTCAAAATATTGTACACTTTAAGGTGCTCATAAAGTTTGCGAAATTCAATATTTAAGCATTTTCGTACCAAAACTACTAGTTTTAATAATCATTGATAAATAAAACTTTAATGAAATTAAAATAAAATCCTTTTTGTATTCATTTTCACTTAAAATTATTTATATTTATTCATTTATTGTATTTAAGTTAAGAGCTAGAATGCTTAAACATTCACGTTTTCAGAACACTCTTAAAATATATACTTTTGATAATATTTTAAACTTAAACTTAAAATAAGTATTTTGCTAACTTCAATAAATATTTAAATTTAGAACCATAACTAGGGGTGTCATTTAAGATAGAAACAGCATTTTGAATAATTTCCAAACTACAAAAAATATTATATTATTTTTTCTCTAATTAATAAACTCTAATCATTTGTACTTAAGTACGCGCGAAATCAACATTAAATCATATGCTACGAAACGTATTAAATTAAAAATAGTGTTTCTTTGATGAAAAACAAATAAATGCTACTTCTTTTTCTGAAAATGATTTCAAAGAATTTTTTTTTCCCTTCAAATTCGTTTCTTATCAAAATTGTGTTGAAAAGTTTTATTCTTTTAAATATTTATACAGTGATTCAATTTTAAATTAAAATATGTTAAAATGTTTGATATATACCACGAAGTTTTAAACAAATGATGCAATTTTAAGTTACGGATATGTCGATCAATCATTTTACTTATGAACTTCTTTGCACAATTGTGTGTTATCCTCGAAATACAAATAGTAGAAATTGAATGTAAGACATGTTTCTTTTTTTTAAAGATAATTCGGTAACATAAGTTATCTCTGACAAAATTAAAGGATATAACTTTTCATCTTCTATTAATAACTGAGCAAACACTCAAACATGAAAATATAAAAAAGAAAAATTGAAGAACCATAAATAATATCAATTCACCAAATAAAACTTCGGTAATCTGGGATTATATGCTTGCTCTATCTATTTCATTATCCGAAAAGGTTTCAAGAACTTAGCGTCTCCTTAACTCTTCCGAAAATTTGAAGATGAAACACTAAACACGCTCGGGTACGTTCTCTTCCCCTCCCCCCCACACTTTTCCTAAGAAGCAACAGCTTTAGCCTTTCTTTTTCCTTGTTAGAGCCTGACCGCCCCCTCAGCCAAGTAAGAAATAATAATCGCGAAACACCACGGTTGGTGGAACACCCTTTTCATATGTGTCCGCCAGAACTTCCACAAATTACGGGCGAACATTTGCCCGGGTAAAAATATACCCCGGCGATTCCGGGCGATTTTAATCGACTTCGAAACGTGCCTTAATCCACGGTGTGCAACCCATTTCTCCCCAAAAAGAAACTGCTGGAAGGGTGTGTGGGGGGTTGTAAAGCGCCAGAGGTGGGGGTGGGAGAGAAAATTGAGCGTGAAGCTTTAATCCTACTTTGGGAAACAATCTCCAGAGAAATCTGGAAAATAATTCTTGTCGCTTCTTTTTACCCCCTCCCCGCTTGTGTCTGAAGGGGTGAGATTTTTGACGCCCCCGCATTTCTCTAATCATTCCACAGCCATCCCCCACCCCCTTTTCGCAGGGAGATGTTAGAGGTCTTCGCGGAACGCCTGTCAGTAAATTTGTCAGTGGCGAAACCTCCAAGTGCTTTTAAATAAGAGAGTTGTCAGTACGTTTTCAATGGGATCTTTTCCTTCTAGTCCCCGTTCTCCACTCTTGAACAAAAGAACTTTCAAAAGCAAATTCATTTTGTGAGCTTTGTTTTGGACCCTGATTTTGTTCTGAAATGTAAAGGGCCTCGATGATTTGGATGCTTTTATAGCCAACCCCCCAGATCAATTAACTTTTATTCCTGGAAAATAAAGAGGAAGAAGGGCCGAACCAGAAAAAAAAGTAAACCTCCCGGATAATTAATGATGAATTTTCTAGAGTGAGAAAATGAAGTATGCGAATTTCTTAGAAAATTTTTGAGTGATAACATTTGAGATGTCATGAAGTTATGCCGGGGCAAAAATTGATAAATGACGGCCGCATACAAAAAAAAAATTCATTGCTTGTGAAGTACTGCAGCAACCAGTTACATTTCATTTATTAGTCTATGAAAATATTGCTGCGGGATTCTTTCTTTCTAACGCTGTTAATTCCTTTAAAAAATGTTCTTTGAGTGTTCATTGTAGCCAGAAAAATTATCTTGAAACTTTGATGTCACAATTTTCATTCTCGCAGTTTGAAATATTTATCATTTTTGAAAGTTTATCTTGATCATACTCTCTTAAGAATACGTGTTGCATTTAGATAAAACGTGCGTGTTATTAAAAAAACTGACAGAGCGAGTTCTTAAAAATCAGAAAATCATGTCTTTAATCTAGTAATGTCAGTTTTTTTTATGTGTCGTGTATTTTGTACTGAATACTTTGAATTAAAAATCACTACACAATTACATTATTTACTAAATATGCAGTGACCATTTATTTCAAAGGATCGGATATTCACTGATACATTAAACTATAATGAATGAAAATATTTTATATATTTCAAACTAAATAAATTTTAATCATTACGGATAGACTGAATACCTAATCATATAAATAGTTCCGATTTACGAATACAAATTTAAGTTTCTTAAATTCTAAAATAATTTTCAGTTCTAAAATAATTTTCATTTCAATTTAATTTCGCTATTTTTTCGCACTTGTATGGCTACCGAAAGAATGTTTATCAACTTGCATAAAACCACTCTAAAAATATTTAGACTTTTAATCAGATAAAATAAAATAATAAAACTTATTTAGAAAATTGTAAATAATACATAATAAAGAAGAGCACTCAACCATTTCGGGTGGTACATC
Source organism: Cheiracanthium punctorium (assembly GCA_038373885.1). Taxonomy (NCBI): domain Eukaryota; kingdom Metazoa; phylum Arthropoda; class Arachnida; order Araneae; family Cheiracanthiidae; genus Cheiracanthium; species Cheiracanthium punctorium. The sequence goes on along the minus strand of JAWZYV010008216.1, from coordinate 701,175 downwards.
GGTACTGCATTTAGTCGGCTTCAAAATATTTCCCTTTCCACAAAGTCAGAAAATGTGAAAATGCGAGTTTCTCTTTCCACAAATAGAGAGAATCCACTTTTTGCAATCGTAGAAGGAGAAGTTTTACGCAACTGAAAAAGGGTGAACACTTTGTGCCACCAGAAACGGCCCATACTGTTTCATTTTATTTATAGTGCTATATAAATCCTTCAACCGTTTTAACTATTCAACATCAGTTGTTAATAAACGAAATTTGTGTTTTATTTTCAAAATATTATTTTTCACACTCTAGAAGCATACATCTGAATTTTTGGGATACTTTCTAAAATGTTACGCCTTCAAAATCCTGAAACCATTTACCGCTTAAATATAAAATGCATAAGGAAAATTCTTAGTTTATGATAATATTTATTTATTTTTGAACTATAGAAATTTGATTAAAGGAGTTTTTTTGTTCTTTTTTAGAAATATTCAAAAAGTCTTAGATTCAGTTAAAATTTGAAAAAAAAAATTACACTAATAATATGCTTAAATTTCAAATTTATGACACTTGAAATTTAAATGCTTTTATGAGTAGAAAAGATGAAAATAAGCTATAAATTTAAAATTTAAACTGTTACATATTATTAATGTAAAGTTATTTAAATTCTTTACGTTTCAGATTTTAACATATATTATTTACACTGTGCTTTTTCTCTCCTTTAAAGCGCAAAGAACTCTTCTACATTTACTTCTAATAAAAGTTGGTAATCTAAAACTAAATTTAAAACTAAAGGTAGAAAGGAAAGAAACATTTTAAAGGTAATACTTTGTTTTCTTTGCAAATTTAGAACAGAAAATTTTCAAGAATTGCAATTTAAAGAAAGGCTATACATATAAGATACCAAGCACGTTTTTTGTTTTTTGTAAAATTTCTAAATTTGCCAAACTTGAAAGAAACTCTAAAGATAAAATTCTATTTTATAATTTCTGTGAAAAGTACATGAAAATATTTTTAAGCAATACGAAAATACATAAAAAAAGACGATAGTGAGATTAAAAAATCTATAACTAATAAAATTTACAGCAAATAGTTTCTGTTGAAATATAATAGGTTAAAACTACTTTCAAAATCCTTTTTGTCCTCTTTATTTAATAATATTAAAAGTGTTATCCCAAATAACCTGAAATATTAGGTACATGTCCTTTTTTTTAGACTGCATCCAAAAAAGTTAAATTTTCAATGTCTTTAATTGCAAGCAATCTGAAGCTAAATATATAATACATATTTACTGCATTTTAAAGAAAAAATTTTAGAGATATCATTTTTCCTTTCTAATAATCATTTTTCCTTTCTAGAAAGATGTGAAAAGAAGTGAAGTGTGGCCGTTTCGCCTTTTTAAAAGACGATTTTCAAAGTATCTTGAAATTGACTTTTATGTACTCATGTGTATTGTATTTTATAGCAAGAATTTCATGGAGAACAGAGAGAGAGAGATGTGAAAAGAACATTTTGACCCCCTGCCCCCATAATTTAGCTATTTTGAAAGATGTTATATAAATCTAGATCCTACATTAAAAAACTCGCCTTCTCCAAAAATTTCGTATTATTAGCTACAGTAGTTTTGGCTATGCAAAATATCGACAAAAAGAGATTATTTACCAATTCCCCTAACAATAAATAATTCAAGTATACGGATATACTGTAAAATACACTTTTAGAACAAGTATTGATTATATCCTTATCAAAACGCATTTACGACAATGTGCTTTGATAAGGCATTTCCAGTGAAACAGCGTCTATATCATATATATACCACCCGAAAATTATACCGTTAGATGAAATAAATATTTATTGAAAACCTTTTTCCCCCTGATGTACGTATATACAGACATTCTATTCCCCTAAAGTGTGTAAAGTAATAAAAACCAGATATTAACCCCTCTGTTATGCCCTCAGGTGGATCACTTAGGGGGATGAATAACATCGGCTCTCTATTGATACAAAGGCAACCTTATTGATTACATGCCCTTTTTTATAGCTTTATTAAAGACCGGGGAAAGAATAATTACTTTTTTCATCAATGACCAATTTTGGCTTCTTTTTTCTTTAATAATGAACGTTAATTAACATTGTGCATTATGAAATATTCCCCTTTGAGTTGTATTATTATATTTTTTAAAAAATATGTCTGCATGTTTATTTATAGCTGCAAATTTTGCAAATTTAACAATGTTAGGGTATATACTTTCCTTTAGAAAGAAATTAACTTTCTAAAATTTGGTTTTCTTCAAAATATAAAAGGAAAATATCGAACATAGTCAATTTTATACAAAAAAAAAGATGCAAATAAAGGTGCACGTTTTGATCACTTTAATAAATTATAAGCTAATGAATATGTAACAAAAACGGATTGCTGTAAAAAATATCAAGTAAAAGAGAAAACTATGAAAATCAATTATTATTGTATGATCTACAAAATAATTTTAAACAAACAGAAAATAATTTTAAACCAAAACACTTCTGAAGTGCTACTTGAATATTCGTTCTTCTGTGTTACACAAAACACAAAAATATGTATGATATTTATTAAGAACACATATTTTTTTAAGTATATAGTGTTAGTATATTCAAATGATCCATTATAATTACATGGCAAAATAAAACAGAATATAATAATTATTCGAAATGTAAATTCGGAATTATTATATATATGTCAGCAATATTGTTTTTAAAAACATCTCTTTTGTTTTAAGGTACTTAAGCCAAACTATACAGTAACAGAATATGTGGACTTAATAAAAATCCCCTAGTTCTACGAAATTGCCATTGATCAGTCTATTAAGAATAAGAATATGACCATAAATAAATAAGTAAATAAATAAATACTTGTTCAACAGATATATTTCTGGAGTAATGATTGAAACCCACATTTTTAAGGCTCTAAAACCAAAATCAAGTTACACAAATGTTTATTTGGAACAGCATCACTGATCGGTCTAGTCAAAGTAATGATAGAAATAATAAAATGCAATTAAAACAGGTCATTTTTTAAATTACAATTAATTTATATTGTGATGAAATTCGTATAGGTTTTTAAAATATATTCAGCACAAAAGGGTATGGGTAAATAATTATTTTCTGTGGAATATAAATTTTATACACCTCTAATATCACCAAAACATATTATTTTTAAATACTCATTCATTTTTGTCAAATAGAATTTTTATAGGAAGCTAATGCATTATATTTAACCAGTAATTTATTTTTTTAAGCTAGAAAATTTACAGAAAACAGTTATATCTAAAATGTAATAAATGTAAATATATATTTATTTGTCTCGGACAGGCGAAACAAGACTATGTATAGTTATGTATAGTGGATTATGTATAGTGTCCCACTATGTAGAAGTGGAAAATACAATAACTATAAAAGGCATTTGAAGATATTTTTTTCTCCCAAGCATGAATTTTTACATTAGAATAGTATATGTATATATATATATATATTTCTCCAAAAACCTTGCACATAATCATGAAAAGGTTTAAAAAAAGAGCTAAATCGGATATTATAGTTGCCACTCCCGAAAAATTAAAAATTTAAAAGGACGTATTGAAAAGAGCAAAGTAAAAAAAACCGCTATCATTGATGAAAATCAAACTGAAATGATTCTTTGATACCAATCATTAATACACAAAATGACCGTACAATTGGTTTTGAAAGCAAAACCTTAATAAAATGATAATGTGGAATAAAATATTAAACACGGTAATTTGTAGATATTTTTTTTAGAATTGTCTCAAACAACCCTGCTGTATGGATTTTGTATCTCTCTCATGAAAATATCTAAACCGTAGTGAGAAGGAAAAAGTTAAAAAAAAAATTAACACAAAACAGAATGAAAATGACAATGTTTCTCGGTTAATATTAAAGAAAAAGTATCAAACTTTGTACTACAGTATTTTATTTTGCAATATGAAATTATAAAAAAATAAGAAATGAAATATTATAGACTATTATACCTATTTCGTATCACTAGCACTTTCAGCCACGCACATGGCCATCATCGGGTGTCTTCCTGTTTCTTTGCTTCAAGCTGGAAGACACCCGATGATGGCCATGCGCGTGTCTTAGTGGCGTAGCCCGAAATTTTTCATAAGGGGGGGGGTTACGACTACTGCAACTCATATATATGTATACGTGTGTGTGATAAGGGAGTGAAGAATATACATTTTTATGGCAAAAAATCCCTCATGGGGGCTTGTGACGCCCCTAACCCCCCCCCCCCCTGGCTACGTCACCAGCATGTCTGAAAGTGTTTGTGATGCTAAATAGGCATAATAGTACATAATGTTTAATTAAATCGCATTTTCAATACAACTTTATATAAGAAATGAAATTTTAAAATTGTCTCATGTTTCCCCCATTCTTCCGTAAACATTTTAAGAAAGACTTACATCTCAAGTTATAGTATGAAATTATGATTTACTTTTGTGGTATAAAGATTCCATTAAAAACTATTCTTTAAAAAAACCTTAGAAATATTTTTTATTTGTGAGATAGAAATTTTATAGAAACTTAAACCCCTTGCTCCCCCCCTAAAAAAAAGATAATAATTATTTCTTATGTGGGGTAAAAATTTTATAGAAAACTTATACCCCAATCCTAAAGATATAGGAAATACAAATACGTATTTATTTTTATGGGACAAGAACTTTATAGAAAATTAATACCCTAAAAGCATAGTATATGTAAATATTTACTTATTTCTTATTGGATAAAATTTTATAGAAAAATGTTACCCTAAAAACACATTTTATTTGGTTTGTGTGTGCGAGTGTGTATAAAAAAAACTAACAACCCCAAAGCATGCTATTATGTTAGTAATTATTTCTCTTTGTGGGGTAAAAATTTCACAGAAATCCAATAGTCCAAATATATAGTATATATGTAAATATTCATTTATTTATTTATTTGAAATAGAAATTTTGTAGAAAACTAATATGTCAAGCGTTCTTTGACGGTACGGTCGAACCACGATAAAAATAAACTAGCAAATAAGAATGAAATAAATATGATTATAACTAAAAATAAAATGAAATAAAATAAACGTCTATATCCAGATCAGTTTAATCATTCTCGGCTAATGCAATTTTTGCAAGTGACCCTCTGTCGACAAACGCATTCCACTCTCTACCTGGCATCGCAAAATCGATCTCAAAACGTGGTGTGCTTAGAGAAGGGGCGGGGGTGGAGGGGGTGCAACAACAGTTAGTGCGACTTGGAGCCAAGCCAAAAACGGGGTTCCAATTCTTTTGAAGAGCCCGGGGAAACTCCTGTCTGTTGCACACGATTCCGCAAACTGAGTATCAACAAAAATTAATGTAGAATAAAACAAAAATTTCCAAATGAAAATTTGAACATGTTGCTGTTTTGGTTCTTCGAAAGAGGAGAGGAAAAAAAAAAAAGAATTAATGCGTTTTGTTTTGGGGGGTAGATTTAGATTAAAATTGTTCCCCAGCTTTCATTGCGGCACTCGTGTTTAAGTGGCGGTTTGCTTTTCGTACTTTTCTGAAAAATATTTTTCCTGAGAGTATTAACGATAGTTAAAAAGTAACTTTTATTCAAATTTTGCTGAAAACGTTTTATTTCATTAGCATTTTACGTTTCGGTTAGGGGGTAAAAAAACGGGATTCTGGAATAAGAGAGTAAAGTTTTGGGAAAATTTGCCATTATTTTTAAAATAACTTCTTTAATTATAAGTCTTAATTATAACGCTCGGATAATCCTTGTTTGCATAATTACATCATTAAGTTTTCTTTTATGATTAAACAATTAACAGGGCTATAACTAATGGATCTGCTGTTACCGACACATTTCTTAATTTTTCAACAGCGTTGCTGTTTTTAACATAAGGATAAGAGCCTGATTTCTTTAAAAATCTTGAACGTCTGTTATTAAAGAGAACCGAATGCAAATGTGATATTTAAAAAAATATTTTTCATTGCAGAGAATTCACATTACACAATCATACTGACATTGCAAATGTGCGCGTTAAAAGCTACATAATATGATTGAATTTTTGGTTATATTGGATTTTTTCAATTTACTTCAATTTTGTATATTTTTGCTTTCTTAAAACTAGTGGTCCAGTCGCGAAGTTATCATACTGGACGCTACAGAAGAAGACCAAATAAAAGATGGTTGGATGGTGTTCTAAATTATTTAAAAAGCACAAGAATAACTAATTGGGGAAAAAGTGATAGAACTGTGAGAAAAGATACTTGTACGGGAATGTTAGGCTCATTCCCAGCTGTAAAGCCGTAGAACAAGAACAGGGTTTGTATGGGTCCTTAATTTTCTAAAATTTCGAACTTTTTAAAAATCATTTTAATTTGTTTAAGGTACTCCAGAGAACTTCTTTCCGTATTTTATTAAAAAAAAAGAAACACTTTAAAAATATCAGACCATTTTTCGGACTATATTTCAAATGTTCGGAATTCTAGTAAATCCAGCATCCGTATGATCCCTGTGATAATATAGTTTATTTCTATTTTAGTCTCTCTACCTCAAAGATGTGCTGGATTTTGAAAGGATGAAAGTTGGAAATCCGCCTTCTAAGAAAGCGTCTGTAAATAATCGCAGTGTTGTTATTCTTCATAACCTTTTGAGAAGAGTATTTTCAATTTATGAATGTATTTTATTAAGTTTGGGATTGTATAACGAATATGGAATTTACGCACAACGAAATGGTAGTGTAGCAAATATCACTGCTTTGTGTTATCTCTATGTACGTAATGCCTAATTTAGACATATTTGTGATACAAAAATTTAACAGCTATAAACGTATTTTGGATCTGGACATTTTCTCTCTTCAGTTTCCATATTATCCCTACTTTAATCGATAAAACAGCTTTTTACAGGGATAAATGGCATATGTAAGATTTTTTTAACCCATATCATGTTATTCTGTTAATTTTGAAGTTACAGATATTTGGCTTTTTTGATGTTCTTTTTACATTTAAATTGAAAATTCTCAGATTAAATTCGTCTTGGGGATCGTTTGAAAAATAAAAAGTGTAGTCTTTTTTTTTTCAAAATTAAAGGGACGACAATTGTTTGAATCACTAAATGTTTGAATAAAACATGAATTTAGACAATACGTTTTTAATAAGTAAAAACGAAAATAAAGTTGCAATATGTATAAGACATAAGTAGTAACTTAGAAAAAGCTAGTAAATAAAAGCAAGTAAGGAGAAAATTTAAAGAAAAATTATTCTTGCATGTTAAAGTGGAAAACTTTTCGAGATTATTATGCTAATAATGCAGTACATTTTGTCAAGTTTGAAGTAGATTGATATGTAAAATATAAACAATGATCCATTTCTGAAGATTGTTGTACGTTCGTTTCATCATATTTTCTGTTTATTACTTTATATATATATATATATATATATATATATATATATATATATATATATATATATATATATATATATATAACTAACAAGTAAAACACAAAACATACTACAAATAAGACATATCTCGCATAAAAGTAACAGCTATTATCAAGAATTAGAAACCAGATTTTGAATCCAAATAAAGTGCAAGAATTATTGTGATAGTATAATGGAACGGAAATTATAACCACTGTCACCATCTTCAGGGGCCACAAACAGTGGATTATAATTTACAGTAAACCAGATAGTAGGGTTTCGGTTGTGTGGCATATCAGAAGAGATATTAACTCCACACATCTGGGCCCTACCCTACTATATAAAGGAAAGAAGAAATCAAAAAGATAACAAAAATTAGAAAGATAATTTTACATACCATACCTTGAGCACATGGAAATTTTATTTTGAACAGTTGATATGTGTTGCCAATGCTAAGAATTGTAAAAAGTGAAAAATGGTGTTGCCACTAAATAAAAGTGTAAAAGTGGAAAGAAAAAAGTTTAGGAGTTGCCAAATACTAATAGGTAATATTATTAAATTTTAAGAATATCCAGGTATATTAATATAATAAATATATATTGAATAATAATAAATTTAAAAGATTGAATAAAATAAATATTATAGCAAAATTAAATATAACATATTGTTTAAAAAATATAATGATTATTATTATTGACTAAGTATGTATAATAAGTTATTGTATGACAGAAGATTAATCTAGTAAATAAGAAGAAAATAATGTTTAGAACAGAATAATCACAATATCGGAACCCCGGTTTTTTTTTTTTTTTTTTTTTTTTTTTTTTTTTTTTTTTTTTAAATTCCTCCAGATATATATATGCATGCATAAACACATCCAAATTGTTTTTAAACATATTACTTTTATATATATATATATATATATATATATATGGGGGGAAAGAGATATCCCATCTACAAAATGCGACCTCTCCACCAAGGAAATAATAAATATAATAATGTTTTTTCATATTATAACCACTTTAAATACCAGAATTTTAACTTAATAAAATGGGGGAAAGTTTAGAGAAATCCCAGTTATAATCTAAACCCTTATCGTATAAAAATCAAACAGTTTACGTAGAATTCTCCAGAATATTCATTGTTGACTGGGAAAACACAGGCAAATTTCGAAGCCTGTACAACTGTTTTTTTTTTTTTTTTTTTTAATCTCTCGCTCTTTCTTCATAAAATCCTACGGAGCTCCGGAGTTCCTGTGGAGAATATCATTAGAGTTCGAAGGAAATTGTAAATTTCCCCGGAGTATCCTACGAAAGGAATTTTCTCCTGATCGGGGCTCGGGGGGAATAGGAAGCAAGTGCTTTTCTATTGGGAAACATTAGTGTTTTAGGTTTGCTGTGCCGATTAGATAAAACTGGAGAATTGGTCATTCCCCTGCCAGAATCTCATTTTCAGAAGCCTCATGTTTATTCGACAGAGCGAGAGAGGAGCCTCTGACTCACGTGATCGTATGAGATGTAGATAAAGCGCCATTTTGGATATGTCACCGGGCCTATGGAATATGGAGGTCCGTAATTATGATAGAGGATGTTCGATAATTCTAACTCAAAGGTCCTCAGAAAACAGTTGGAATTATCCAATGTTACGTGAAAATATAACTTTAAAAGTTATATTATGGTTAAACATACTAGGATATATTTCTACTGAAGAAGAAATATATCCTAGTATGTTTAACCATAGATCATATGTAATACAGTGGTATCTTTCAAGTTGAACACTCCGTAACTTGGACACCTCTCAAGCTGGACACTTTTTTAGGGGAACGGAACGTGTCCATAACATAGAAGTATACCTCCATATAAGTTGGACGCCGCTGAAAATTGTACATGGACACTTTTTTGAAGGAATGACAGGTATCCAATAAAGGGTACTTACGAAGATTTCACTGTACAGTGTTATCTAAAATTAAACATATTAAAAATAATATCCTTATATAGTCCTCCATAACATATTAAAAAGCGTGGATGCTTCCTTTTAGAAGATAGCCCACTCATAGCTTTTCCGTAACCACAATCTACCACCCCTTCAAAAAAAAATAATAATAATAATAAAGTCTATACCACAAAATGAAGTGGGAGATATACAGTTGAAAGTAAACTTTAATTGAAAATTGTATGAAATCTATTTTTAGGAAAAAAATGAATGCCTGGTTTTGTTCGTTATACCTACAATTTTCATTCAGCTTCTTGATTCGAAGTAAACATTTCAATTTACTTTCTCCCTAGAATGTGTAATAAAGAGTGGTTTTTCTACAGTTCTTAGAAAATCGGAAAAAAAAAGATTTTCCCCCTACGCCCAATCCCGACCTATTTATAAAGGGTTTTGAATGAATCCTAGTAAACAGGTAAGACCTGGGAGTTTTGTCCGTTAATCTCTAATAAGAAGTGGGCAATGAACAATAGCCGCTGATTTTTAGCGGAAATACAATAGTAGGAATGCAAGCATGAGCCTTTTTACAGATAGCAAATGACTTTTGACACATACAGACTGCATTTTCATCGTTGAACCAGGAAAAAAAAATATCAAAATTTTAGTGTGAATTAACTGAAGTGATAAAAATTTTGTTCGAATGAATACGTTATTTTAAAAATTAATTACAATACACATTTTTACGGGGCTTTGATTAGTTCAAATTAACGAGCACCCACTGTATTTAGACTTTGCGAGGCTATTGTAAAAATTCTGTTCGATACATGTTTCACTAATGACGAAATGTTGTAACAATTGTGTGGTGTAACTATGAGCAAAACTTTATCGGTAATATCACGGCATCATGTAACTGAGTTACGTCAAAAATTTAAACTTTTTAAAGCATATAATTTCATCAACTATTTTTAAGTATATTGAAAATAATATATATATATATATATATGTGTGTGTGTGTGTGTGTGTGTGTGTATGTGTGCGAGCGTAAATTTTTTTTTAAAACATTGTACTTGAAATGAATAATATGGTAAATTTATACATAGATGGTTAAAAAAAGCAGATGAAGAAAAATAATTGGCTATTGAATTTTAAAGAGATAAAAATAGGATATGGGGGGAAAATAAGTCTGATAGTGTTATATCCAATCAGAATTCGGAAGCTTTCAACATGAAATTTTAATGCAAGCATATTCTACGAGTTTTTTAATACCAAAGTCCTTCAAAAATAAGCAAAATAATGACTAGTTTCACAATCTCGCATCGGAACTTTTGAAATTCATATAAAATGCAGGCAAATAAAAGTTCTAGGGCATACTTCTATTAGATTGAATCATGGGCAGGTCATAAATATTAAGCATAAAATCATTTCTGTATGTGCATATTTTTATGCTTTCATTCATTTAAAATTTAATCCCTTGCATTTGCCTTCCCCCCTTCTCTCCTTCCCCCCGAACTGCCTCATTTCACTTCAAATCAGTTTACAAACATTTACTACCGCCAAATGCTTTCTACAGCTTCGACCCATATGCAAACAAGGGCGATAAAACTGGGAGAAAATCGGAGCCTGGAAATGCAGCCCAGTCGCTTTTTTCGACCATTTTCTACTCTAAAGAAGACCGCAAGCGCTTAACTGCTCAAGTAAAAGACGCTTAGATTAATCCGCAGAGGACCAATTAGCGATTTTTTTTCTTTTTCTTTTTCTTTTCTTTTTTTTTTCCTCTCCGAGAATTTTCCTAATCCTGCAGACAAAGAGCTTGCCCCACTTTCCTCTTGATAGCCATTAGAAGCTTTATTCCGTGGGAAAAAATGTCCTCTAGGACAATCTACTTAGCATTTTCTGAAACAAAGTTTATTCTTCCACATCGATCGCCAGTACGCGTTCCTTGCAATTCGATTAGTGCGCTCACAGACGCGGAATTTCATCGTTTACCTTCGTTTCGTTGGAAATTGAAGGAATTGTGCCAGATGAGAGATGTATGTTCTCGAACAGGTAACGAAGGGTCAGGGGACGGAGAGGGAAAGAGGGATAAGAGCTGAGCAATCAGTGGATGATACTTTTAAGAGTCAAGTCGGAAGGATTTTGGGTTTGCGATTAATGACCGAGCTAGCAAAATTTTTAACATTTGAAGCAGAAAGCAGGGTATTTTCATTTGAGTTGCTTACGCAAGTAAAATCATAAAGCAATGTTGACATGTTTCAAATCACTGATAAATTTGTTAGACAATTTGATTTTTTTATATCTGTTCGCTTTCAAATATTATGCAAAAGCAGCTTCTTTTAGTTTTTTGCCTTTTGAATTTGAAGAGTTAGGCTACTTTTACAATCAATGAAAGTATACAATTCTCTTTATGTAATGAATTTTGCGTTTTCAAATGAATAATAGTACATGAAACCATTATTTTCAATATTTTATTCTCATTTTCTTGTTTTGGTAACATATATAATATTATGTACGTACACTGAAGTAAACGACAGAATTATGGCATCAGCTTCCATGGTAAAACACATCTTTTCAGGAATAAACACATCTTTTCACTAAATTATGTCATTTTTCTTAACAGTGGATATGACTGAGTTAGACAATGAAGATAATGAAACACTTTTCAAAACATGTAGTAAAACATTTTCATACTTGAAAAAGTAATTTATACCAGCTTCGCATTGTAATTGTTTTTAGATCTTACTCTCATGCATGCACGCTAACGTTTATGCACATTCACTATATACATGGGGGAAGGTGACCCAAAATGATAATACCGGCAAAACGATCCACATATGTTTTCTTATACAGCCAATGCTATCCATCATATAACACATAAGCTAGTTGTGCGAAGTCAAGAAGAAGCAACGGCCGTATTTAAGCAATCCGTGTATTACGTATCTGAGCAGAATTGTTAAAAAAAATGGGTTTTATCATATCCCTTATAAAGTAATCACTAACTTTCCTATTTATTTAGAAATACACTTTTTAATCTGCAGAAATATGACTTGGTTTACTCAGTAAAGTATGTTTTTAGATGTGAATTACACTTGCTAAATTTGTTGAGTTTCTCAGCGTGTTTCAGTAATATGACCTAGGTTGAGAAGTCATATAGCTGGATAAAATGATCCTTCGACTGAAGAAACTCCAGTACCGAGTCCTAGGTGTCATGACAGCCCTTCAACCGTTCTCAAAGGGCGTGACTACCCATTACATTATTTAATTTATTTTTGAGTTTATTGTAGGCCATAATATTTTAATTATAATTTTAAAATACTCCACATTTTATTGTTTCTGATATTTTTCATTTTAAAATATTCATAAAATAAATCAGGCATACAATATGCCTGTTATTTATTTTATTTCATTATGTATAGGGAAAATTACTGTTATACCTTTTATTTTGACGATGAAAAACAATTTAAATTATTTTCAAATGAGAGATTAGTTTTACCTTGGGTTGAGGATAAAATGAGCCTTTATACACTTTTTAAAAATTCTACTTTTTTCATTACTCTCTTTTGTGCTTTAAAAATATTATTAAAATATATTTATGATATAAAATATAGTATAAAATATGATAGAAAAGATCCAAATGTTTATTTAAACATTTATGTTATTTTATACAACTTTTAACCTTAAGGAATCAATTTGGGCCACATTCTCTTATATTTATTTTTTTGTATAATTCATTATAAAAATATTATAATGTGATAAGATAAATGTATTCTAGTTTTAAAAACTTGTTATTTATTTCAAAATTCAATTTCAAGAAATAAAATAAAAATTGAATTCGATACTCATTTCAACTTATGACACTTGTGTTAATCACGCGTTCAGCACTTCCATTTTACTTGTTGTAAATTTGACTTTCACTGCAAACAAAAATGAAAGCAAATGCCAACTTGTGATACTGGGTACTGTTTTAAATGCAGATGTAATAGATGTTTTTAAAATGACCACGAGAACATAACAGTCGTTTCATTCCTATTTTAACTTAACAAAAGTGGCAAAATATGTAAATGGTACATAAAATTACAAACAAACGAGAATAAAAAAAATTTCAGAAACGAAATATGCAAAGAGAATATCATTAATTAAAAACTATTGTATTGTTACAGATGTGAGAAATTTTGTTCATACAACAAAACCATTTTTATTACTAGGCTTTCTTGAATTTTAGATTGAGACTCTGCATTTTAATCATCTGTCATGTTTTATCTCTTGATTTTTGATGGGCAAAGATGAGGATAATCTCTTTTTGGTAGTTGACACAGTTGTCCATCTTCTTTCAAAATTTCTGTTTGTTAACGTTGCTTTAATAAACAAAACGTGGCAATCTTTTCCTATCGAAGTCTGTAACAGCATATATTACTTTACTTTTCTCCAAATTTTCTATTCTTTCTCATTTTATTATATCAAAAATACTGCTTGCTCAAAAATTAATCTCAAACAAATTATTTTTCAAATCACACCAGCAAATTTCGATACATGAACATTATTCTCAAAAACTCGCGTAAAGTCAATTCTTGCCCATGCATATTGATTAAACCAATTAAAATCTTAAACGAGTCACATATTAATCATGTTTTCTTAACGCTCGAACAATTTGGAACCCCAACTACTTTTCCCTCCCACCCTCGACTCCTTTTTTTCTATCAACTTCTAAACTCCAGCACATAAAATTTATTCTATTATCCGAAGGATATTCTATTGTCGATCAATAGATTGCGGCCTCCTAGCAATTAAAAGTTTGTGCTGCAATAACCTCATTAAACGAACTTGATTACGGCGAAGGTGAGCGTCAAAACTCATTTATGAATCTCCACTTAAACAAATTTTGATACTTAATTAAAACATATTAGGATTCGCAAATTAATTTGTGTATTCATAAATTTATGCATTAAGTTATTATTAAAGAAAACGAAACGACACGGCGTCGAATTACCGGTGGTGACCTTGGCGACATTCTTGGAGGATTAAGTCGCCAAGTTCGGCGTGAGTATCCGTTCTAGATGTCAAAAAGAATTTTTAAGAAAAGGTAAAACTGAGTATGTATACAATTTTTTGAAGCGTCTTAGCGTTGTATTTTACGTGGTAATGCTAGTTAAGCATAAAATAGAATTGCGATATTAGAAGATAATTTTTAAAAATTGCATATTATGAAATTTATCACATATTTTAAATAGTGCTATTGAATCATTGGTTAAAAACATTCCATTTCGAAATGGCAATGATGCATATAATTAAACGCTATAAAGTTAAACACTATAAAAACGCTATATCAGCTAATTTAATTCTAAACTAAACTACCATTTAAAATCTTTAATTTCGTTGAACGTGTACATTATTATAAAATTGCATGAAAATGTAAATCATATTTGAAACGCGTTTTCTTTGTTCAAAATAAAATGTTTACCTGGAACCAACTTTTAAAACAATTTTTAAGCGTGTAGTTGTATGGACTATATTGATAGAACTGTGCAACTGAATATAAATAAAGGACATAACACATTAAAAAAATAAGTTCTGCGATATTTTCATTTCAATACAGATAAAATACGACTAGACTGCATAAAAACTAATTTGTACATATTTCAATTAAATTACATTATTTTATTTTTATTTTTCCAATGGACGGAGCTTTTCAGCGCATTCAGACAAAGCAAGCGCCGGTAGCGACACCTACATTGTGTTTAAATGAGGAAATTGTACAGCTAGTTTCTCATACCCAAATTGAATTTCAAAGTTGTTGCCTGGCGAAAAGTTGTGATGTCCCGTGTGATAAGGAGGAATGCGTATCAGGCCGTTTCTGACTTTGATGAAGGTCGAATTGTAGACTACCGGGATTGCGGTTTATTCTATCACAGTATGGCTTCTCGCGTCTGTCGAGATCCAATAACTGTTAGCAGAATATGGAATGGATGGGTTCAGGACGGTAATACGGAGCGGCATGCTGGATCTATCTCAACGGCCCGCTATCACTAGCAGCCAATAAGACAGACATGTTACCCGCTTGGCGTTAATGGATCGTGCAGCCAGGTCACGAACCCTGAGTCAAGAAATGGATTCGTTTGCAAGAAAACAATTATCTGCAAGAACAGTTCGACGACTTTTGTCGATGCACAGACTCTCAGCTCTGAGACCATGACTGCGAATACCCTTGACTGTGCATCATAGACAAGAGCGCCTTCAATGGTGTGATCAACGACGAACCTGGGATCACGAACGGCGAGATGTAATTTTTTTCAGATGAATCCAGGTTCTGTTTACAGCATCATGATGGTCGCATCCGTGTTTGGCGGCATCGTGATGAAAGTACATTGGCAGTTGCATTCGTTATCGTAATACTGGTCCATCATCTGGCGTGATGGTATGGGGTGCTACTGGATACACGTCTCGGTCACCTCTTGTTTGCATTGACGGAACGTTGACCAGTGGACTTTACATTTCTGATGTGTTACAACCTGTGGGTCTACCCTTTATTCGATCCCTGCGAAACCCTATGATTCAGCAAGATAATGCACGACCGCATGTCGCTAATATTGTACGGACCTTCCTTGATACGAAAATGTTCGGCTGCTGCCTTGGCCAGCACGTTCTCCAGATCTCTCTTCAATAGAAAACGTCTGGTCAATGGTTGCCGAGCGACTTACTCGTCACCATACGCCAGTCACTACGGTTGATGAACTGTGGTATCGTGTTGAAGCAACGCCTCCTACATATAGAAAGCCTCACAACTCCTGCATCACCAATCTTTGACGTCATCATTTGGCCTATGTTTAAAAGTTCTATTTTCACAAAATAAAATTATTAAAAATTTCTGGTAAATACTACAAATATCAGAAAATCTCTTATATTAAACATTACAATTAAAATATCTTTCTCATACAAAATTATTCAGTATAATCTATTTCCTTATCACATTATCTAATTAGTTATGGTTAAAAACTGCCATTTGTCGTAAAATTATATTTTTTATCTCAAATTATTAAAATATTGCCAATCATGGGTAAATTCACCAGAATTTTTTAATAGCTTTATTTTGTCACAATCAAAATTTCAAATGTAGGCCAAATGATGACGTCAAAGCTTGGTGACGTAGCAGTTGTAAGGCTTTCTATATCTAGGAGGTGTTGATTGAAGCTGCATGGGCATCTGTACCTGTACACGTCATCCAATCTCTGTTTGACTCAATGCTCAGACATATAAGTGCTGTTATTACTGCCAGAGTGGTTGTTCTGGATACTGATTTCTCTCAGGTTTAAATTTCTTGAAAGTTTTATCACTTGTTATTTCCAGTATAACATATTTGTCCAATAAATATCATTTTGTTATCTACATTTCTTTCTGGTGTAGCAGTTTTAAAGGCCAAGTGTAACTGATGTGTGCAACATACTATGTAATGCAAAAATGTATGGTTAAATGTATTTCTTGCAATACTCGCATCCCAGAAAAATCCTTAATTCAGCTGCATTGTAGCTCATCAGAAGATGTAGTTCATAAGTTGGTCATTAGTTTAAAAGAGTTTACATTGTAATAAGATCTGAAAACGTCACACGAGTGCATCTGGCAGTTGCGTAGGTCGAGCTCACGTGTAACTGCTTCAGAATTTTTTTTTATGTGTATTGTTTGTGGGGGTAACAAACAAGCAGTCATATTTACTGAAACCAAGTAATAACTAGCATTTTATTTTACTCAAGTAAATTAAAAAACGTAACAATCCGAGCATTCTAAGAACACTCGATATAAAAAATTCATCCTTTAATTGTGGAAAAATAACCTTGTATGGCCACAGCAATTATACAATTCATGCTCAAGACGATAATAACGTAAACTTTCAGATGCACTTGAACTCTGAAAGAATGTAAGGTAATTCTTTTTTATGCAATTTTAAACGTACTACAGTCACTATGCATGTTTCATCACAACTGCCATAAAACAGTGTTTTTATGCCATTAATAGATAAAGTTGCCCAAAGGAGAGTTTGTATCACTAATGAGCCATTAAAGTTCTAATTAGAGATAACTACACTAATTACAGATAACTGCTTATTACTAAGTTTGCTGAAATGGATAATAAGCCGTGCACTAGCCAAGTAATTTGAAATTCAGTAAATGTTTCGGTAATAAAACTAATCTAGATGATTTCTTCATGGGGTTTCTGTAATTTAAAATACCTGATTGTTTAAATATTTTTCTAAAATTTTAATGCTTACGGAACAGTAACAATGATGTTTAAATGCATTGCTTGGATTTTAAAGCATACATTTGAAGATAAAAGATGTATTTTTACACGTATTCTCTTATTCACTAAACAAAATAACCAGTTTTTGTGTTTAGAAATCAAAAATTACAAAATTCAAGTTCGATAGCTGGGGTTTTGATATAATGCCGTAAGAAATATCCAGTACATCAATATAAATAAAATTAGAATTTTGTCTGTACATTACTTGGAATTCAAAAATTTTGTGATTTCTATCCTCTTCAAGCACCTGGGAAACCAGTACAACCCTCAAAAAAAGTTTGTATGTCGTTCCGTAATTCTGTCGTCCTGTCCGGGACGCTTTTTTTGTTCGCGCTTCAAGTAAATAATAACTGAAGCAAATGAAATGATATTGGGCCACGTGATAGTTAATTAATTTAACTTAAAATATAGCTAAGGAATTTTTTTTTAAATTTTGATTGAGATTTTGTGAAAATCGTTTCGAAATGCGTAAATCTTTGTTCGCGCATCAAGCAAAAGAAACGATATTGGTAGATATGATAGGTGGTCACTCAACTTAAACTATAGGTGTCGAATTAAAAAAAATTGAATTTTGAAAATTTGTGAAATCGTTTCCAAACACGTAAACATTTGTTCGCGCATCACGTAATGACAACTAAAGTGAGTGAAATAATAGTGGGTGACATGATAGGTGGTCACGCAACTTAAACTATAGATCTCGAATTTATTTTAAATGTTGATTAGGTTGAGATTTTGCACAATTTTTTCAAAATATGAAAATATTTGTCTATTATGTATAAATCACTGAAGCGAATGAAATAAAATTTACTATCGTCACATGTGGTCACTTAAATTGTAGGCATCAAAGTACTTAAATTTTTTTTTACAGATTTTGAGATTTTGTGGAGCCTCAGTACATGTTTGTTCCATTTCCAAAAAATGTCAATGGAATAGAATGAAATATGAAATTATGTTAGGTGCAATTTATTTTAAACTCTAAATACCAAAACTGTTTTAAATGTTTCGTAGATTTAGGGATTTTGTGAAAATTGTATAAATGTTTGTTCTCGCATCCCTTAAAAATGGATTAAGAGAATACAATGAAGTTTATCAACATGATCAGTAACGACTAAAATAACAAATGTGGGAATTTTTTTTTAAATTTGAATGAAATTTAAAAGGTTTTTAGGAAAGTTCATTTGCATTTTTTAGATTTTGTGAAAATTATGCAAATTTTTTCAAGGCATAATGTTAAAATATCTACAATGAATCAACAAAATTTAGTTACAGCTGGAATGACCTCTTGACATGAAAATCTCATTTAACCGGAATAAAACTTAAAAATTTAAAATAAAAATAATGTCAATTTCACTCATAATTTTGTTACTCTCTAACCTGTAATCTTGAAAAATACACAGAAGTATAAATTTGCTTTTGGTACTATGGCGAATATACTTTCCATTCTTTTTATGCCTACAATGCTGGCGAAAATTTTGGTTTTTTGACATTTGCATTTAGTACTAATACGTCAACGACGGGTACTTCAGCTAGTTCATAATTTAAAAAATAATGATAAAATACTGGATCTCTCGTAAGAACTATGTACTCCTCATAGAAAATAATAATAAATGATAATGTTAAATCTTAAAATAAAATAATAATAAAAGAATTCTCCAATATTAAAAATGTACCTGATCTTTAACTAAAAAATAATCTTAAAATTCGTCATATTCTGCTACCCTAAAACATATTTAAGAATTAATCTTTAAGTCCCACAATTTCTGTAAAACAATCATCAACAATGTACGCTTATTATGAAAACAATAATGCAACTTTTACATTGATTATGCTAACAATATGTGATTCTATATGATATGCAATTTTTGCGTTTATTATACTAACAATCACGGCATAAAATATTTATTTTAAGTATGCAATAAAAAGGTTTTGTCTGGCAGAGTTAGATGTATTTATTACTATTTTTCCCGATTTTTTATTTTAGTACTCAAATCTAGAAGTTAAAATAAAAATTCTCAAGTATTCATTTGAAGCCTTACGTCATTTTCCAGAACGCATAATTGTACAAAACTGAAAGTTATAGAGAATTGAAAGTTATACTCTGTATTTTTATTATCATCCTAAGATGGCGAGACTGAATTTTTCTCTATATATTCCACTCTAAGACTTTATCTAAAAGCTAAATGATGAAGCATTAAATATGATTCAGAAAACATAGTTGAGAATCCATATTGTTAGAAACACTCAAAAAATTTTCTCGGTTATCTTGTATTTTCTTCTTCCTCCAACCATGCTTTTGCTACAATCTGCGGGAAGAATTCTAAGTAAGACTTCCTGCGTAAGCTCGCATTTTGCATAAAATTCCTCCACGAAGCCAGATATGCTCAACTGAACCCGTACCGTCACTCGGCGAGGACTATTGAAATGCTATCCAAACCATCTAACAACATAATTAAATTTCCGATAAAGCGGGGCTTCCTCGCCAAACACACACACACATAAGACACTGCTGCTGTTCAGGCGGTAACAGGCTTATAACTCGCCTCGCGCCAAGTTAAGTTGCAACATATCCCCTGTTCACAGCAGTCAGCTGATTTTTATCAGCGATTCGATCCCGATCCAGACAGTTTTATGACAATCCGAATCAAATGCCGAGGTTGTAAATGGATTACAGAGACATGCGGAGGACGTTTTTATCATTGTTTGGGAGCAACCCCGTCGTGAGTCACTTTTGATTTGGTAGAGATCTGGAGAAAATATGGACGAGGCACACAACAACGACAAAAAAAAAAAAGAAAAAAGAAAAAACAGTTACGAGTTGATGGGACAATTTGTAAAGTAATTTATCATAATCAAATGTCAGTTAAGGGAATCTAAAATTCGTAGGGATTTTCAGGGCCCGATGTTACGCGATTGGAAGATTTGATAGGAGTCTCGATGCAAATGCATTTTTAGTATGAGTGCAGTGTTCGTTCTGTGACGATGTCCCCCTCCCCCCTGCTCCCTCACTCATTCAACCATTATGCGATGAACAACGAAGGTTAATGCGAGTACGGCAATAGAGGTCAATGGGAGGGGGATGTTTGAGGATTGAAAGACATGCATTTTAAAAATGTCAAACATTTTATGATATCCAATATTTTCCTGCTGTTATTCAGTTATGTATATAGTTACTCCATGCTTAGTAAAATATAGCGTAATTTTCTCTTCAAAAATAAATAATTTTAAAAAGGAAAGTTAAAACATATTTAAATGTAGAACTCTAAAAGTGTACTCATATGATTATTTAGTAATAGTAAGTTAGAACAATTTACTATAAATAAGTATTTTTATAAAGAGTTTTTGCTAAGATTTTAACTAAGACTTTCACGTTATAAAATTAAGCAGCAGAGATGCAAATTATATCAAAGTATTTATTTATTCAAATACGGTTATTGAAAGTGCAACTAAATACCGTGGAAAAACGAAATACACTTACCAAATTGTCAAAAGAAACTTTTTAAACATTTTTTAAAAATTCTAATAGATGGATCAGTTGCTGACTACAGATTTGACCATATGGGTACCAAAGATGCCGGGTATTTCATTATGGTGCGCCTAGTAGGCAGACCAAACATTGCGTCCTATGAGTGGTCTCCTTATTTGGAACAAATTGCAGATGTGCGACATAGCACTTTCATCGGCACTCACAGAGGTAGCGGTTAAACATGGA
This sequence comes from Cheiracanthium punctorium, assembly GCA_038373885.1. Taxonomy (NCBI): domain Eukaryota; kingdom Metazoa; phylum Arthropoda; class Arachnida; order Araneae; family Cheiracanthiidae; genus Cheiracanthium; species Cheiracanthium punctorium. Next base: position 679,838 of record JAWZYV010008216.1, on the reverse strand, counting down.
GAACCATTGGAGCCACGAACAAATTTTAAGTGGTACGAGTTCCCTTCATCGTACACAGTCCTTCAACAGTCCTGCCGAGCGTTGATTCGAAGTTGTATAACCTTCAGAAGCGCTGGGCAAGGTCCGCACCGTTTCGCTTTCGGTGTTCTTATGGGAACCAAGTTTAGCCAATGGGTCACCCAGGGATTTTTTTCAACACTATTGCCATTGTTCATTTTTAACTTTTGAAACGTATTTATTACAAAAAAATTTAAGTTATTGATTTCAGAATGATATTTTTTGTTTTAAAAAGAATCGTTAATCGTATGCAAAGAATGTGCGCGGTAATAAAAATCAAAAGAATTATAATGCCTGGTACGAATGATAATTTGAAGTAGCTCTTATTTATTTTGTGCAAAATACAATAATGAATTAGCTCAATTAATTTCGATAACTTTATGATTCTTCATTAAAATCAGTTTTCAGTTGCGTACGTGAATGACTTGTCTGACTAGATTACCAGAAAAATTCATGTTATTACATTCTTAAGTTCAACAGTTCAATATATAAGGTATATACAAAACTTCAGTTTTATTATAAACGCTCAACATATAACACGGATACTTGTGTCGTCCTTTCTTCCTTAATTTTGAAAACGTTAGCGAGTTTATTTGCATCTCTGATAACGAGGCATGAGGATAATTCCATATCAGAAAGCTACACTTTTTAAAAAAAGTACCTGCCTTATTATGTTGTAATGGAATTTTCGATACGACGTCAGGGTTTCTGTTTTGTGTGGGAGCTACTCCCTTATATTGAGTCATTTCATTGGTGAAATACTAATTCGGGGGTGGGGGTGCGGAGATCTCACCATGTGCTTTTTTTTCTTTCTCTCTCTAAAGTCATTTATCATAATTAAATAGTTCGTAAGTGAAAAGAAACTGTCAGGCTTTGAACGGAGTTGAGTGGGAATGTATATTTAATAAAAGTTTTCTTTGTAGCGAAATGAATGATTTTCTGATCGTTTGTGGGTTTAATTCGGTCACTGTGCAGTGAAAGTTACCGTTAAGGGAATAAGCATTACGTAAATGTAACAGTTTTCTGACGCACTTAAAGGAAATTAAGCCCATCTCCCGTAAGGGGCAGATCGATGTTTAGAGAATTTTGTTAATAATTCTAATGCATCGGTGAAGCTAGTTTTTTCCTAAAATGAAAGCAATGAATATTAGTGGCGAAATTTTCACTGTTTTTGCAGTTCACATGCTTTTTTGTGTGCATACTCCCTTTGTTTACCAAAAACAAATATTTGACTGTTTAGATGGTTAGAAAACAAGCCGTATTGAAATCTGATCACAGGTTTTTAACTGATTATAATAAAAAAAGAAGAAAAATAATGTTTTGAAGTTACAATATCAATCACTGCACAAAGTATTGTAAAATTTTGCATTCTATAAATTACATTTCCGCTATCAGTCCTTCTCAGATTAATGCAGTTTAGAACTTTTGTCTTAATTTTACATTTGTTTTACTTAAGTCGTTTGAATGAATGACTGTTTTAAAAAACGTTCATCTTAAAAAATAAATAGCAAAAGGGGGGTTTGCTCTACTATAGAAAAATTAATGTGGTTAAATTTTTGTGCTTGTAAGAATTTAAAATATTTTTAATAAAAGAGGTGAAAATGAATTTTTATTTATGTATTTGTTTTATACTTGAAAATTAACACATTTTGTAAAATCTAAAAAAACTCACCTTTGTTTTTAAAACAAATTACTGGGTTATGTCAAAATATTCTATTATATATAAAGTTCTATAAAACAGAAATCGCAAAGATTTTACAATGCTTTATACTTTCAAATTACTTCGCTTTGCTCAATAAATTTAGCTTTAAAGTGAAGAATATAAGGACATTAAGAGTATTAATGCAGATTTAAAAAAATTCTAACGCCTCACTACTTTCAAACTCAGTAAAGAAGCGTACTATTTACTTTACTTTCTAACAAACGCATTTATTTCACTCATAACATCTTCAGAGTATTTTTCAAGATGCATTTACTACTACGTTGAATCTATGTGAATTCCAGAATAATACAAGCTATTTTCTGGCCCAAGTATGGTTTCGAACTGAGTCCGTTTCCTCTCCATTGTGCAGCTCGAATCTGAAAACCATTAATCTGCTCATTAATGTACAAGTTTTTTCATCCAAAGATACATTTTTACTCGTTGTGCTTCGGAATATATTTTTATGAGGGAGATGAAGTGAGTCATGCTATCTATGTATGATATGCATTCCAAAAAAAAAAGGGAGGTGGGGGGAGAGAATAGCAGATAAGATAAGAAAAATTTCTAAAACAATTTTTTTAAATATGCTTCAGGCAATGTTTTATAAAGTCATTTAATTGATCTTTTGCCAACTAAATGTCTTTTATTTGAAAAGAAAGGCAGAATGAACTTAGCTGTAATAGAAATATTCGAGAGTAAAAGGATGCGTTCCATAATATAATATTAAACATCTTCCAGAATTTAAGTATTGGATTTAAAATCAATGTAGACTGACTATTTATCTAGAGTGAATATAAAAAGCAACTGTCGGTTTTCAGATTTTCCTTTATTTATCTTCCTTCGTTTAAAATTTCATTTTACTTAAAAACGCTTGTAGCACAAATTGCAGTGCTAAAATTATTAAAATCTGGATAATTTTCTAAAATTTAGGTACAATAAATAGAAGTAAAACTATTCTTCCTAAGATGTATATTTTATTTTTTTTAAGAGTTAAATTCATGATGTAACTTCAATAGTGTTGACAAGATATGGTGAAGCCGAACCAAATTACATAAACAGATGCTAATTTAAGAACTTTTCTGGAAAGTGCATTTTTTTTCCCTTTAAAAACTAATGAAGAGGTCAGGGATGTATATTTCAAAAATATGCAATGTACACGTGTGTATTATTGATTCTCCATTATTGTAAAAATTGCTTATTGAAAAATACTCTTGAAGATTATTATATTACATTTTTCTTTCAAATAATAGTAAGATAAAAATAATTTTCGTATAGCTAAGTTAAATGTATTCCGAGTAAAAAAATGTGTATGGCATTTTAGGCGATTATTAATACCAGAAATGTAAAATCTGACATTATTTAAAAAGAAAAAAAAACATTTTGATCATTTAAAAAACAAGAGTATATGTGCAAAAAATCTTTGATTAACAAACTCCTTTCAAAAATGCTTTTTAATATTTTTTTTACAAAAAATAGCATTAAATAAATTATTAACTAGCTTTTTGCGAAATTTTTTGGCAATTAATTTGTTTTAAGGTCGAGCAAATGCAAAATGAATGTAATATATTTTATTTTATTAAAACTATTCCATCCATCCAGACTAAAAAAAAAAAAAAAAATCTACATTTTTACCGTAATGCATAAATTAATAACTGTCATAAAATTTGTTGCATTATTAAACTAACAGAGATATATGTATACAACGTAATCTGCTTTATTAAAGGACCATTTAGCTGTTTCCCATGTTATATTTTAAAGAATTGAGTATCGTAATTGCCTTTAATTAGTTTTTCGCTCAATGTAATTAAACCTGACAATTGTGAATTTGTCACGGAAGCCCTCTTATATTCAATATCAAACAACATTTAAATTATTCGAGTTTACGGCAGAACATGTATTTAATTACACATAAATGAAAATACCTATCATGTAAAAAGGCTTACTGGAAAGATGTTTTGCTCAGGCTTTTTTAAATGTAACATAAAAAATTTAGCCAGGAAAAAATTGTAATTACTGAAACTAATTAGGCATTAAATTCATGCACTTTTAAGATAGTGTCGTTTTTAATTTAGCTTCAGATTTTTTAAATATACATTTTAGGGCTTTTTATGATTTATTAATGGTACCACTAACATATTTGCGGTAACTGTGTGTTTTCTTTTATTATTTTGTAAATACCTAGTAACAGAAATTCTGTGACATGAATGTTTGAGAAAAGTACTAGACATGTAAAGCAAACTACATTTTTATGAAGTAAATTCTAATAAGTATTAAGCTAATAATACTGCAATAAACTGTTATTATTTATATATAGAGAGAGAGAGATTGAAAAATTAAGGTAAATTCTATATTTTTGAGGAATAGCTACTGGCGTACCATCTGAGATGGCAAGGCTATATTCGAAACATAAAAAAATATTATTTTTCACAAAAGTATTAGCCTAAAATTCTAATTCTGGCGAATTTACATTATTAAATTACAAGAAGACAAGATTTCTGAAAAGTTAAAATTCGCATCCGTTTTGAAGGGGTTCATTTTTACTGGAGTGAGATAGCTCATCTTTGAAATTCATCTTAAGCCAATGGGGGTAACATATATGAGCAAATTCATGATTTATTCATTAGTTTTATAAAATAAACAGTATCAAGCATCACTATAATATAGTTATAAAAATGTATTTGGGCAAAATGAAACTATTGTTTATATATTTTTGAAAAGAAAGAAAAGAAGATTAAAACTAAGAAATAGAAGACCTATTTTAAGTAGCAATACGCAAAATAGGATTTTCAATATCATATATATATATATAAGGAAATACAATGACAAATAACATAAAGCGTGCCGAATTAAAATTTTTACACTTATTTATACTTTGTTCAAAATTAAAATTAGATTCCATTAATTAATAGGATACTATTCATTACTAAATGTTATTAGTAATCAAAAGAATATATTTAAGTTATGCTTAATTCTCTGAAACGTATTCCTTAGCTGAATTTAAGATTACCTTTTATGCATGTGATCTCTATGTTAAAGTGAAAAGAATAATATAGTTTTGGTCACTGTCTTACGTTTTATATTAATTTTATCTTCCCGGTATTCAAATGATAAATCTCATTCACTTCATTTTAAATTAAAACTGCGATATATTAACTACGTTTATTGAAAATCCAAAGTTTCGGTTCAAACTATAGTAACCAAGACATTAGGAACCAAAAACTAAAGTTTGTATAGATTACACTCTAGTGAAAGATGGTGAGAGAATGACATTTTTTTCTTTTATTTAACCTTTTCTTTCTTGCGAAGATGAATTTGAGGATATTAACACGTTTAGGGATTAATGGTCCATTTAATTATCAATGAGAAGCAGAGAAAGGAACACTGAGTAGAGATGGAAAAATGTCAATAAACAATTAATTGTTTCAATCGCTGTAGCTGTTTATACATTTATCCCACTGTGAAAAAAAACTGCCCATGTCTTCATGGTTTGTGGTTATTTATGGAACCATAATTGTACTAATGAGAGCACCTTTCGTCCAAAGCAAATAGAAGTCATCCAAACCTCCATTATTCTGTTTCTTCCGTTTTCATCTGACAGTCCCTTATATAACTCATAAGCATACAATAACAAGCATGCATACAACATATTTTTAAATGCGCGTTTCTTCCTGCAATTCTACATCTCGTCGAAATTTCATTATTTAAAACATATTTACAAAGATTTCAGCATTCCATTCTCAAAGTTTGTGTACAAAATAAATTTCACATTACAAGCAATTCGATTCTTGCTTCTATAAGATACAAGATATTCAATTAAATTATTTGAAAATCTGTTTAGACATGTACGATGCGATAAACAAACGAAATATTTTTCCTGGGGTGTCGAAGGAATTCACCGGATGAAGTTTAATCAAATCGAACTTGATAAATTAGATTTAAAATCTGCTCTTCACGGATAAACGTGTAAAATGTTTTTCCGCGTCAAATCACTACAGTCTAAATTAAATATAAAACGTTAAAATATTTTGGCATAAAATTGTTATTCCTCAGTAAAATAATGCATTTTATCGAGTGTTATTTATTGAATGGCTATGCCCAGAGGTACATAATGTGTTATTTGCCTTCAGTTAATGAATTCAAATTATTATTTTTGCAATAAAAGAATGTTTATTTCATTTTAAAAGTGTCGATAATAATCAAATATTTAGCAAAAAATCTTTTATTCGATAGCATTTTTTTCCTCTCTTAAATTCACTGATAATAACATAATTGCATTTAAAATTCCACATATAACATTTAAAATAAGGGTATTTTTAGCCACTTCTAAGCAAGAGTGAAGGTGAATCTCAAGAAAAGATTCGTGTAGTTTTTATAGTTAAATCATTATTAATATTTTAAAAACTGGTGAAAATTAATTTTTCAATATACGTGAAATTTCTTTAGTTGAAAATTTAAAATTTTAGTTTGGGCTAAGTTGATATTAGTGTTGTACTGCTAAAATTACTTTTCTATAAATAAAATGAAAGGATCTGTAATATGATTCTTCTCAACAAAAGTTTTCACTTTAAATGATTTTCTCTCCAGAGAAAGATAAGTAATAAATGTAATCTACAGTCAGCTAACAACGAAGTTATTTTGAACTTAACAAATATTTGCTGAACAAGCTATCTTAATGGGTACTATGGTTTAGTGTATGATATATTTTACTGTATTTTTAAACATTTTTAATGATATATAATTCTTAATTAATTCAATGTCTTAAATTTGATTGCTTAAATATTATAGATATCCTGCAATAAGATAGCAGTTTGCTGTAGAATTTTACATATTTAGGTGCTAAATTAAATAAAAAACTTTGTGAAGAAACACACATAAGAAGTTACTTGTAAATACATACGATCGTTTCAACCAAAAATTCTTTCGGTCTTCGTCAGTCAAAGCCCTTCGTCACACAGAACTGAGGGAACTTTGTTTATCTTTTTCAGTTCCCTCAGTTCTGTATGACAAAGGGCTTTGACTGACGAAGACCGATAGAATGTTTGGTCGAAACGATCGTATGTAGTTACAAGTAACTTCTTATGTGTGTTTTTTATTTAATTTATCGTTCAACACCAGTATTTTGACTGTTTTTTCCGATATTTGGGTGATGTTATACAGAAGTTTTGAAATATTTAATATATTTTTAGCCAGATTTTTTAAGCTTAAACAGTAATTTTATATCAAAAAAAAGCGTACGAAAAATGAATGGTTAATTATTATTTGTCATTTTTAGGCTTATGAAAAATTATATGATCATGTATTTCAGAAATATAAAATTAATGCTAAAAATTTACAGAAAATCTCTCAGCTAAAATTAGATAGACATTTTATTATTTTAAACAAATATGCATTCATAAGCACTTAGAATAATTCGTAATTTTATTTTATTCACAAATTTCTTGTATGTGTGTGAATATGATTAACACTATCTATTTTACTTTAAACTCAAAAGCTAATCAATCTTAATGTGTCAAAAGTACCAAGAAAAAAATATAGGTTCTTCTTTTTACCTGAGTAAATTGCCATTTGGGTTATATTGAGGTTAGCACTTTGGAACTTTTCTAAAAACGTGTTTAAAAGGTCAATAGATTCTCTCTTTATAGCCGAAGGGCTGAGAGAAGGTTTCAGGCTTATGGTGCGTGCGATAAGATAAAACATTAAATCCAACAAACTTCAACTTCCCTGAAATATTTCCTATAATCATCGATTTTTGATCGATTTCGGGCTCTTAAACAGTGAAAAAAAAATTCTCATTCGTGAAAGATTAATTGGCTGCGTCTTGTTCACACGAACGTTGAAAATATCGCGTGTATATTTTGCTTGATATGCTTTGTTTAATTTTTGAAAATACAATTTGTTAATATATCTGCATAAATTTCAACTTTCTTCTGTTTAACATATTATATGTTATCTCTTTAGCTAGTGTTCTGTGATTTATTAAATTTTCTCGCGTTATTTAGAAATGCTCTCATATTAATACAAACTTATTAATGTTTATCTATTCATGTTTAACTAATCATGTTTAACTATTTTAAGGGATTTTATACAAATGCAGGATGTTTTGCAAAAACTCGTCAAAATTTCACTAATTTTACAATTTAAATATTCAACTATTCAAAAAATATTTATTTTTATTTATAATTTATTAGAGTTAAAACACAAATTTATTTCTTCTCAACAGGTTGGTCATTTCATTACCGCCTAACGATATAACCTTGCAAACGAAAGGTGCTGTAAACGTTAAAAAAAATCAAACCTGGTTAGCACATTACTGGGTCTCTTCAAAATCAATTACTAATTGCAGTGACTTAATCGGTGTTCATATAAAATACAAAACGAAGTTCTGAATGTTTGTATAATAAGTATGGCTATAAATAACTTATATTATTACTGATATAAAGTTGAAGAATAAGAATTTAAATTAACAAAGTGGATGACAAATTAAGGAAATTATATAAGTAAAGACGGTACATAGTTATTATAATTTAACTGTACAATCTGTCATATTTAATCTGCCGTCGAACGGAAGTCAAAACGAAAAACAGTCTTGTGTGAGTTCCTAAAATTCGTTGATAAGGCAACAATAATTGTGAAGAAAATTGCCGAGAGTCGTGGTCAACAAAAATTGAGCTTTTCGTTGATAAACTTGAAGAGAAATATGACAGAGTTTATATATTGGACTCTTAAATGTGAAATCTTTAGCGGGGTGGTAAAAAAAATAGTAACGCAATATGCGGAGTTACTATATTTAAAAAAGCGTATTAAAAAGGTCAGGATTTCTGAAAGAGGATGTAATATGCAGAATGACGTCTTATCCGGGTGACTTACTAAAGAGGTTTGACTGTGTATGATAATAACTTTGAAAGCCATGTTTGTACCGATAAATCAACACATAATAACAATAATAATAACTCGGCTGTTCGAGCCTCGTCAGGGGGAGACCCCCCCTGAACCACCCTATTTTTTTAGTTTCATGATTGCCATATTAAAACGATGTTAGTTGACTATGTCACTTTATCTCGCATCTTTCGTGTATTTCGCCTGGTAACCCTATGATGAAATTTTTATGATTGTAACCTATTTATAAAAAAATACATGTGATGCATATTCTACAGCTTACGAAATATTGTAACAATAGATTAAAGCTCTTGTGAACTCTTAATATTTAGATATATGTAAAAAATACATGTGATGCATATTCTACAGCTTATGAAACACTGTAACAATATATTAAAGCTGTTGTAAACTAATAGTATTTAAATATATGTAAAATTATATCGCATACTTTTATGTCGCATTTTTGGGATACATTTTTCATACATTTTCAATAAAGGGGGTGAGAGATAAAATGACATAGTCATTAATAATAATAATAATTACGTAGCTTTAATAAACCGAGGAAGCACGCGTATTCATTACACCATTTTCATAGTTATACTAACATAATATTGGAGGTTTCCAAAGAAAGACTCATTAATTTTCTTTATTACAAATAAAAGAAAACGTGTCATTTAAAAGTGCTAAATCGTATTTTTAAATTTAAAAAATGTCTCATAAAAGCACAATTAATGAAAATGTTTACAATTTAATTTACCTAACCAATTTCCAACACATAGGTACCGTGCATTTGAATTCTTCTGTTTCGACACTCTAAGCAAATTTACCTAGTACTTTCTGTCGCTCCCTCTCTAGACAAACACAGTCTCCCGTACATCTCTATCTATTTAATGTCGCACTAGTACAACAAATTCGAACGTGTCTAAGCAGCAGGGTCTCTGGATCTATCTCCATAGATACAGATAAAGGGCGTAATTTCGGATTATTTCCGTTAAGGCAAAGATAAAGCAGAGAATCTGGTAAATCCGGGGACCTTTTAATAACTAATTGCAAGGTCGACAACAATCGTTGCTAGGATGGACCCGGGGAAACTGAAAAACGATTCATCAGAACAACTGACGATGCATTTATCTGAAGCGCGTTTAGGCTCGTTATTTTTGTCCACTGAAAATAAATGCGCAAGCACTCAGCGAATTTACGGGATTATGTATAAAGTTGTGCATAGCTGGGCTGAATGTTTTTGCTGGGTAATTGGGATTGGCTCATTGTTTAGCTGATGCAAACTAATCGGTTGGTTGGTTGGATGTCATTTGCACTCAAAATGACTTTAGATTTTAAGATATGGAATCTAAGTACATGCGGAATGTAACACAGATTTGATTCAACTGAGGATTTAGGATGATTTTTTTCCCTATCTCATTCAATTTTTTACAGCAGTAAACAAGGATTCATTTTTTAAATCGCTATGTACCTAAAACCAATTATGCTTTTGTTACAAAGAACGTACATACTCACACATATACATATACAGTGTGTTCCAAAACATAGGCCTATGTTTTTATTTCTTAAATAATGAGCGTGGACATACACAAGAAATTGCAAAGTTACGTAAGAAAGGTACGTAATTTTATGCTATCGATCGAAATTTTCAGATTATACCTAAATAAATACAAAATTTAATTTTTGTACTGCCACCATACAGAAAAAAACTCTAATTAGTGAACTGTGCCACATGCATTAATTGGGTGATGTACAAAGTTGGAGTATTTTATCTTAAAAAGCGTTGGAGATATGAAAGCAAACATATGATGATTTAAACCATTTTTAAATGGCTCTGATAAGGAAAAAATCACGTCGGATGATCGCGTTCAGGGATCCTACACAAATTACGACAGAAAACAATGATCCTATAGATACATAATACTTTTGCTATTACTGGCATTGTAAAGCCCTTCACAAACTTTGTTTAAGCATATATGTACTTTTTTCACGCAACTTTGTCATTTATTGTATATGTCTATGACAGGGCTGTAATTAGAACGTGGCAAAGGTGGCATTTGCTACTGGTGCATCAGTCGAAAAGGCGCCACATTGTGCTACTATTTAATGTAAATGGGATTGAATAGAAATAAGGCAGAATTTAAAAAACAAAAATATATAATCTAGTTAAAGATTTAGATTAAAACACAAAAACTATTATTCCTAATAAAATTAGGCGTCGAAATGTACATTTACTTAATTTATTAATCGCGGGTGAGACAAAATTTTCATAAACCTACTGCTAATCCCTTATGCCCCATAGAACAACAGTTCTCTTTTACTGCGGAAACTGCCTTTAAACTAGCCCCTCCCCCACCACACACACACACTCTCATACACACACTTCTCTTCTTGCTCTGTTTATTGCTAGAAAAATCTCCTGGGAAAGCCGATGCCCCTCAGGACAAGAGATTTTTCCTGTAGGTGCAGGAGATAATATTAATAATTTTCCTTCACACAAACACATTACCATTCTTCTAACTTCGAATGAGCAACACTTTCGCTGTCTGACTGTCGAGTACGTTGCTGTGTGTTTATCTGCTCGAGCTCAACAGTTTGACTCTCTTCGGTTTAACCCTTTAAGGCGCAACCCTTTCCCAATGCTGAAAAAAGGGCAGCCGTTGCCATCGCTCGACTTAACTACCAGCAAGATGGCGGACGATCGAAACGTTCATCGCGCGGCACAGATCTAGAGACGGTTTTTTGACGACAGCTGGCCCGGCACAGCCAGCTGTCGTCAAAAAACCGTCTCTAGATCTGTGCCACGCAATGAACGTTTCGATCGTCCGCCATCTTGCTGGTAGTTAAGTCGAGCGATGGCAACGGCTGCTCTTTTTTCAGCATTGGGCAATCTATCTGGCTGTTCTTCACATTCTTCCATTTTTCAGCAGATGTCAGTGCTGTTAAAAAGAATCGTGACCATTTTTTTACGGTAAATGACGTGCTAAAAAGTAAAGGATTCTCGTGGAGCTATGCCACTCGCCACTATTTTTATAGAAATCAGATCTATTCTTCGGGACTGGCAGCAGTCAAAACGTCAGAGTTGGGTGTTCCCAGAACGGGATCACTGCGCCTTAAAGGGTTAAAACATTTCAGTTTATTTTTTCACAATATTTTTCTTTAATGATGTTTAATTTATATTTCGCATGGAAATTCTGGACATATGCATCCATATTAAAAAAAACAAATCCGAAATTCTTGAGACATTTTGATTTTGCTTTAAAAAACTTGTTTAAATGTTTGTTAATTGAATTGCAGAAATGGGACAGAAGAAGAAATTGTCAGGAGCTCAAAATAAAGTCATTTGAGATGAAAAACTGGCTGCAGCAAAATAAAACAGTTCTGACATCGATAATTTGCCACGAATGAAGAAAATGTACGATCTCAAAGAACATCATACACAACAGACACGGTGGATACTAAATCCAATCTACGATCAGATCAGAACAGAACGTGAATTAGTGGAACACCCAGTAGCACAGACTCCGACAATAAGGAAATCAACATCAGAATAGATTTCAATAATCCTAAAATTTGCAAAATCGTTAAAGACTGCATCAAACTTTCGAACACAGTCGTGTTTGTGGTGACCATGTTGAATGCCATGTTGTGGTGACCATGTTGAATCAACAAATAACGTATGACTCAAAATGTAGTTCACGAAAGAGATGATAAACGGAGATAAATTACCCTGAAGATGATTGATTTACTGCAAAACATTGGATGCCCAGTTTTACTTCGCATGCACATTATTTTGTAATGATAAGCTTAGGGTTCGAATTACTGTTTTCAGTGATTAGAAACATCTAAATCTTACTCACATATAAAAATTCGACAGTACATAGAATAAATGTTATTAAAATGAAGAATTCGAGAAGAGACTAAAAGAAGATGTTTTTATACATAATCTTCTTGCAATTATACAACACAGTCGTGCTGTATAAATCGAGAAATACAGACATATTTTGAAACTTTCACTCTGTTAAAAATAATAATGCCCATTGGGAAAGGAGGGCGATTGTAAATCAAGTACCAGTTACTCAGGAGGTTTTTCTTGGGCTGCCATCTTAGATGAAAAGATAGATGTTGTTGAATTGTCCCTGTTGAGAAAGCCTTGCACACGGGTGAATTTTTTTCAGGAATATAGAAAGTTTACTTTTGTCCCCTATTATATATGTACATATACACTATGTTTGTGTTTATTGAATATGAACTGACAATTCGGTCATCCATAAGCAATGATTTTCCAACCGGCACTATTGCTAAGTTTAATTATCTGTTACATATCCAACACAATTTTAAATAAATGTTAAAACTTTTTGAGATCTAAAAAACTGCATATTTGATGAGTAATCAATCGCTTAGCTTTCAAATTTAGGGACTGCAACAGGGAAACAAAAATAAAATTAAGTATATAACTTAACTCTAGTAGCTCAACTGGTTCAAAAGACGTTCAACCTGCGTTATCAGAACGCAGGCTGACATGTAACCAAGAGTAACATGTAACCAAGAGTAAGCATTTCTAGAATTATAAATAAAAATCATCATTTTATATATAAATATACTATCCTATTTATTACTGATTACATCATAGTTTACCTTTTGCTTAAAAAGGACTAATGTTATTTAAAAAATGTCTATTTCAAAGCATTTATTTTTAATTTTTTCAAATTCAGTTTTAAAAAAGGAAAGAAACATCAGATATTTCAACCTTAGAAACTATCCACAGCAGCATATCACGTAATTTTAAACACTGCCTAGACTTAAATTTCAATTTTCAAGCTCTCTCCGGTAAACTTCACGTTCCACAAACAGCAAAGAACCTAATGCGGCCGATTAAATCAAACGTGATAAAACGCTCTATTAAATATTTACGCAACTGGGGACTGTTTTTATCTTCTTTAACTAATCTGTCACACGCATGCTCGACACTGAAACAATAAATTCCCAGTTTCAAGGGCTTTACAATAGGCTTTCAGGGTGTGAATTGCTGGAAAGGGAGAAATCTGGATTGGAGCTCGCACTTACACTTGCTTGAACGTGACCAGAGGTCAGTCAGTGTGTTCGCTGGAGTCTCCATAGTAACGGATAAGGGGAGCGTTTTCGGCTCATGTGCAAAGAGATAAGATAAGCTGAGAATTGCAGCCAATCTTAGGGCCTTAATAACTAAAACTCTGGATCCTTTGGTTTGAGATAACTATTGGTGCAGTAAAAATTTTTCATAAATATAAATTGAGTCATTGATAGATAGCAACACAGAATGCCGGAAAAACGTGGTGGAATTTTCAAGTAATATTGAAATATGAACAAAATGCATTCTTCACGCCGAACATTTAAAAATTTAGGACTCCTTTTCAATATGACGCCTAAAGACTTCACAGCTATAGCTAACTGTAATGTATCCTACGATGTAAGTTACTGAGCAGGTTAATAATTTTATTTTATTTTAATGGACAGCGCCAGAACTTTTTTTTTCCAAAAATAAGCAGGCAAACATTCAAATATGCTTTTTGTAATGCGTGTAAATAGCACTAAAACAGGCTGATGTAACATATAAAAAATGAGAAAATGGAATGCATGGACTGGACATAACGTAATCTGATGGGCATGACACTACGTCACCACTATGGCACTGGGTTTAGATGTGTTTAAAACCAACAAGTGCAAATGGAAAAGAAAATATCCCCTTTAAAATAAATGATTACGTCCTGCAATTTTTTCGAATGTTTTAAAAGTAATGTAAAATACTTAAATTAACACATTCCCATGATTTCAACATTGTTGGTACTCTAAAAGCCATTCATAATGAAAAAATAGATTTGTCTTTGCTTAACTAACAGAAAGTATTTAAAATGCATATTGAAGCTACGCTATTTCATTTTCAATTAATAGAAATCAACACTATTTCAGCTCGGTCAAAGCCTATAAAATTATTACAAAAACACACTCTTGTTTTTATAGTTATTTAAAATTTGATAGTATTTAAGATGAGTCTAATAAAAAAAAATAATGACATGATCAAATTTTTTTTTGCATTTTAAAACATTAATCACACATACAAAAAATAAAAACTATTAATTATAGCAAAGAAAAACAAAAGCATTTTCCCGATCAACCTTATCCTTTGTCAAGTCACAGACTGATGTTTCGAAAAGAAAACAAAATATAGAATTTTCGAGCATCACCAGCTTGTGTCACGGTTTCCTAGTTTCTTCCTGCACTCGTTATGGGTAGTTTGTTCCTCCACACCCAAGGGATCAATATATTTTGTGTGATCTACGCACGTTCTCCCGTGATCCAAATCCTTAAGTTTTCAGACTTTCTTTCCGACAGTTGCTACTTAAAGCGTTTATGATTTTTTTTTCCTTCTCACTTCAGTCGAAAATCTTAGAAAGCTACTTTAATGTTTCTCCTGGCCTTTAGAAGAGATACAGAGTATATATATATATATATATATGTATATATGTGGAATGCTGCAGGACCGGCTATGCATACTGATGTATTTTGCATATGAGAATACCGTAAAAAGTTAACATAAGGAACTCTGATTTCAGCATACTGACAGATCATATATCGTACTAAAATTAGGCATGAATTAGCTTTATAAGAATTATTGTTAGGATTTTTCCCACTTATAATGTTTTGTAAACTAAATTCGGTAATTCTTCAGGACTTAGTGCAGTTATAAAATCTCATAACACAAGCTTTATGATATATTATTAATTGTAACGGGCAAGTGCTTCAAAAAAAAACTTATGAACGAAAACACGCTTTTCATTCAAAGCCAACTTCGCTAAACAAAACGTGTTTCAGAAATACAAAATTTCATTTTAAAGGAATTCCCTTTAACAAGACACAAATTTAATTAATTTAAATTTAGTGTCTCGTTAAAGGGTGTACGGTGTTTTACGAGTATGATGTTCTCAGATTTCTCAGAATGCGGATTTCTTATACCTTTTCATGAAAATAATTACATTAATTAGCCATAAAGTGTTTGAAGTTACCTGAAACATTTTAGGGATAATCATGAAATATATCAGTGACATCGATTTTTATAAAATTATATCGATGTTCTAAAAGAACATGAAAGACTACTTAACGTTTAGAGAAATTCTTTTATAAAACATTTTCTGACAACTTAGCGATAAATAAGAAATTAATAAAATTGTGTCACGCTTAATTATTGTTCTTTTTTACAGAGAGAAAAAAAGTTAATCTTGTGAAGTTAATAGCATAATAAATACAACAATAATATTGAAAAAATCAGATTTTTTTTTTTAGTTAAATTGATGGTGAAGGTAATTATTAGTAAGTACAATAATTAGAGTGGAAAATTATATTTTAAAGAAACAGGTTTCTATCTTTATGTTAAAGTTATTGCTGCATATATTACGTTGTTATAGTCTTGCCCCTCATTATATCGCGCTTGTCAAATGCACGATACATCCGGGGGTGCGATATAACCGGCAAAGGGGCGGGAAGATCACATGCATTTAAACTATAATAAAATTAATAGTATAAGTAGTGCAATAAAAGATAATCACGCTTAAACAATAAACATAGACGTTTAATTTACCTGTTAAATTTGCGTAAAAACACATATTTCATTTTCTGCTGAAGAAACTATCCAAAGTCATTCTTATTTCATTTTTCTCTCATAACTTGATTTTCAGCAAAGATCAGAGAGAGAAAAGTAATTAATTTTATCTCTTTTATGTGATTCGAGTTTAATTTTTCAAATGTAATGTGTATGCTTCTCATGTAAAGTAATGAAGCAAAGGAATACAGAAAGAAAATTGGGAGAATAGAAAAAGCGCAATATATCTGATTCCGCGATATAACAAGGAGTTCTTAACTTAAAAAAATTATTTTAAAAGCATAAGTTCGCATATCAAGTAGTAATAAGAAGAAACTTTCACCATCTCGAATTACAAAAATGGAAATTTGATTAGTTGTAGCTCCAACCAACTTCTCTAAGCAAAACCTGTTTCAGAAATTCAAAATTTAATTTTAAAGGGAAATATATTATTTTAAAATAGAAATTGTCAGACTACAGAAACTGAAAAAAACAATCATTAAACAATAAATTTATCATGCAGCATGGAGTAGGCTTCTAATTAATATTCATGCAGCATAAATTGATCTTGAAGCATACTACTTAATATATTAAAATAAGAGCCTAAGTACATTTTAAAATAATTTGCTAACTAGAAATAATATAAATTTTAAAATGGATAAATTTTCATTAAAATGGTTTTTCAGCATTCATTACAATGACTTACATTATTTAGATCTTTAAAAGTTTAGTATCTTTTCCTGCAAACATGATTCGCATAAAAAAAAAAAAAACATGATAAGATAATATTCTCGTTCCAATCTTGTATAATAATTGCCATTTAATACATTGCATTTATAGTTGGTGATTTTTAATTTATAGTTACCTTTTAAATAATGCTTTATTTCCATACAGCCGTATTTTTTGAACACGAATAGAGGAATGACCTTATTACGGAATGAATGTTTTTGAGAAATATCTTTCCAATATTTATAAGACATAAAAGTTAATTTCAAATACTTATAAGCCATAAAAGTTACGCTTCATTATTACATTTCCCGAATAGCAGTTTTTTCATAGAAAATCATTAAAAAATATAATAAAACATTTATTAATTTAAAAGTACAAAATGTTATAATAAAGTGTACTCCTATTAATAATGCAATATCTAAAATATCTTGAAAATAACTAAAAATTTATTTGTGTCTGTTCTTAAATGATTTCGAATTAAACTTTTTATGATTAAAAGTATTTTAATTGCAACTTTAAACAATTGAAACTGGGTAATTAGCTTGCACACTCCCAAAAAAATTACTATGAACGTCTTTGTTTTTTCATCCTCAAACGAGTATTTACATTAAGATTTTTATATTTTTACCTGTTTGAACTTGTGTTGTCAGTCGATTTTTCTGGAACTAAAATAAAGCTTTTTTTCTGTCCACTAGAATCCAACATTAATTACGATTTTTCAATTTAGATTTCTCATTAAGCATTCTTTCAATGCTTACAACTAAACAAAATCATTCGAATTAGGAAGTTAATTACAGATATCGGGAAAGACACATTTTTAATTGGCAGTTTTTTTAATTTGCTACATTCCTAAAGAGCTTTAGTATATGTTGTCTAAAATTACACTTGACATTCTAACAACAAAAAATGCACAACATTTTGTTAAATCCCTTTTTTTTGGTCTTTAGGAAATTGACTTTTTTCCCTCCACAGTGTAACTTGAAATTATTTTTGGTTCGTATCCGTTACATTTTGAAATTTGTTCTCAGTTGAATTAATACGTTTAAAAATATTTCAAATATCCAATTTATATATAAGCTTATACAATTATTTCAAATAAAGGAGGACATTCTTTTTTTTAACACAAACATACATTGGAACTCGTTCTTTTTTTTTTCTCCGTAATAAAAATTCGGCGTGAAACTTGAGCCACTAATTATTAAGATTAATACCACTAATCATTCAGCTTTTCATCTGGGGATTATAATGATATCATTATTTATGGACATTTGAGTTTCTAATGTTTCAGTATAGTATCGAAACGGGTTAACTATATTTATTACTTAAATTGACATTCACTGATTTTTATTTTTACTTTGGTCACCCATTTACATTTATTTACTAATATTACAGCACTTAGCCTTCACCTAGAAAAATGTAAGATCTTGCCTATTTTTCGTGATTGGTAATCAGAATTTGTACAAAAGTAAACAAAAAATATTTAAATGTGGATATACAAACAGTTAGCAAGCTAGCAACTGACATTATAAACCAACCCAATCGAACTTGACATAGAGCGACATGTCATCATCAGTGGTACCATCCCCGTCTAATCGATGTTAGAACTAATGATCACATCTTATACTACGTGTATAAAATATCTGAATCTTTGCAGGGTATTCTCAATTAGTTCAGTTTAGAATTAGTGTGGAATTATGATTAATCAAAAACATATTATTGATTATCCTTCGAATAACGCGTTATAAATATCGATTATTCTGGCTTATTTTTAACGAAATCTCTATATGACAAGGCGGCAAGTTTGAACTGAGTTATACATTTCAAGCATTCGTGTACTGGACTAATCAAGAATTCCCTGTAAAGCACTTTTTAATAAACGTACCTAAGAATTAGACTTCAAATTGCCGAACTATATGCATTCTGCACATATCCGAGTAGTATAAGAGATTCCTCAAGGGATCGTGCTCAGTAATTACAACAGTGGGATACGAGTACACTACACTTTCCTTCATAAACGAATGTTATTATTATGTATGAGTTATTATTATGTATACATGTTTCAAAAATTATATCTATTTTCTCCGGTACTCTATATAATGATTTCTTACCACAAACCATAAATACTGCGCATAAAGCTCATACTATAGAAAACAGAAAAATCTTTCAACGTGTGTACACCTACAGCAGTGTAAAAACTATAAACTTACCCTTCTGTTTCAAAACTTCTGTTTCAAAAAATTTAAAGTCATCGTCAATACTATTTTTCCCACATTTAGTATATTAACCCTTTATATCTCAGCAACTCAGGTTTCAAAATGTTGTTTATTGCAATGTGCAGAAACAGATTATAAGCATACTGAAAGTTTTTATTTTCCAGTTTAGTAATTTATTTAAAATTTATTGACCAAAACGTTTTTGCTCTAGAGTTCAATAAAACGGTTATTTTAATTTTTAAATTATCTGAAAATATATCTGTAGTATACTAAAACGTTGCTGAAGTGCTTATAAACAGTTTAAGTTGAGAACTTTTTAAAAATTACATTCTTGTAGGGTTACCTACTAAAAAGCACTACAAGAGCTGCAATAACTAATAGTTCGACCGCTGAAGGATAAAAATATAGTTTCCTGTTACAATATTAATTAAGTATCACAAACTTTTCAGAATTTTTTAAAAATTATTTTATGATCACGTTATTCTAGAAAGAAACAGTTATGTCATCCAAATACTTTTTCATATACTATGATAAATTTATACAGCTTTAATTGGTATATTGCAGATCTGCAACACAGTGATTCAACTGTGTTGTGTTTTAAGGCAAACCTGCACGGGGTATCTGCCACAGTGATTCAAAGGGTTAAGCTTATAATTTTGATTAATTATCATTAAATCTGTTATCCTCCCCCCACCCATTTCTTATACAGGCTTATTCATGATTAAAACACCTGAGGGAACAGTGAATAGCCCCGCATAATGCCACACACATGCTGCATTTCTCAGCCCTTACCTGGATAATATAAGAGCTTCTTCTGGTTTTCGTAATCAGTTCCCGGTATGGAGAGGATACATTCGAAGACAACGGGGTCCCTCGACACAAGTTCCCGGTCCCTAATCTCTCTGGAAACCTGCACGTGGTAGGCGCCTGTGGTTGTCTGTGAACTGATCACCGTCTTGACTCCGGAGACAAGGCTGGGCGATTTCTCCTCCAGGTCCAGCTGGAGAAGGGTGATCTTGGGCAAGGGGAAGACACCGTCCGCCTCGCAAGTGAAGTTCACCGCCTCGGAAGACATCTTGGTGAAGTTGAAGTCGAAGCTGCGTGGCGGAGCTGGAAAGACAGGAAATTCAAGTCGTGAGTAAAGTGACTGATTGGCATCACGGACCAGGTTCTGCCAGGTTCGTTTAAGCGAACGTTCAGATTTGCAACATCGTCCAGAGCGTATGCTAGAATGCAAGCATTCGGTACAGAGGATATGTACAAAAAGCTTGCAGTTGACTAAGTTTCGTTGGAAGGTTGCGGGTGACAGGAATTTGATGACACGAATCCGAAAGTTCGTTTAAACGAACCTGGTAGATTAGACCCCCTATATTATTGCTAGCACGTGGAATAGTGTCAGCTTTTGAAGATGGTAGCATTGCAATTAATTTTGACGCATTGCAATTTTGAATGAAAAAAAAATTATTTATAAAAGATCTGTGCTTTGTTATCGTACATTAAATCTCTAGTTAAAAGTTACAGTAGGACTAGTTCATAAAATTTAATATTATTATTAATTTATGAGGGTGGATTCCAAAATTGAGTTTCGTATTTTTTTTTTCCTTTTCACACACGAACTTTATTGAAAAAAATTAATAAAAAATATTTAAACCATGCCAACATGAACTGTGCATTTTGCACATTGCATTGCAACTGAACACTTAGCACCGACTATGCACATAGTCGCCTCCGACATTAAGACATTTGTTCTAGAGTTAAATGAGTTTGAAGAAACCACTCTAGTAAAACTCGGTGTCCTGAGAAATGCATTGAAAGCCGCAGTCTAAATAATCAAGCTGAGCCAGAATCCCTTAAATCGCACGATACAGTGTTTTACCAGAGGGGCTTCTTCAAACTTATTGCACGCTACGACAAATGCCTCTTTAGGAGGCAAGTATGTGAAAAAAGTGCAAGATAACTAATGATGTCGTGTTGTAATTATTTTTTCTTTGTAATACGATTTCTGTGTGAGAAAAGGGAACCAAACTTACGTACGGAAAGAAGTATTTATTTATTTTTGCTATTTTGACGTGATAGCAACAATAAGATGAAATGTATATTTTAAATTACTATTGAGATTTGTTTTTGTAGTTAATGAATAGTAACCCAATATAATTATCATTCTCAGCTTAGATCGACATTACAAGAAAATAGAACTTCTGGGTCTATCATTCTTCCAGAAGCTACTGAAAACCATCGAGAGAACTTCCAAGAACACTAATTTAGTGATCGTATATTGTGGATCTTTAGTTGTAGCTGAAGGATCGAACCTGATATCCTTAAGTCAAAAGTTCGATACATAAACCCTTGCAACCATGACCTCTTATAACAGTATTCATAAAGGATGGAAGATGGCATCTTCAAATCAAATCAAATGAGTGGACTAAACTGAAGGCTAACGGATAAATAGCCGATGAAGGAAGCAGTCACCAAATAATAAAAGCAATTCTTGGCCAAAATAACATCCAGTATAAAGAAACAACTTCAGAACCCCAAGGCAGCGTAATTGCAACTTCATGCTGAAAAATAATGAACATTTAAGAAATGGAGATTTTTCTTTGTTTCACAATGGCCCTATTAGTATGTTTTATATGTGTATCTTCATATATTGCCTATGTTCATTTCCCTTTAATCTCTAGTGAGTAAGTTCACAGCAATAATTTTACTAATAATGTTATTTTTATTTCTAGTTATAGAATGTGTTACCTTTATTACATTTACAGTTATATGTACTTAATATATGAATACTAGGTTTTAGAAAAGAGTAATAGATCTCATACAATTGAATTCTGAAAATTGATTTATTCCAGCATATGTGTGAAACTTCGTTTACTCTTTATCACGTAGCTTTACTTTTACATTTCTCCTTAGTTCTTAAGCCATTTCTTAAGCCTACTTAGTTCTCCCCCTTAGTTCTTAAGCCTACAAAAAACTGTCTAAAAGTTTAAAATAGCCATTTAATCCCTAAAAAAGAATATCAATTAGTAAAGTTTCCTAAAACCGAAATAGTGTAAATTCTAGAAAAATGTGCCTGAATTTGAATTCAAATCTGCCTGAAATAGGTACACTTGAATTTATTTGTGAAGGCAAAAGTTCTTGATCTGTTTATAAAATACATTATTAATAATAAACCATTAAAACAACAAAATATGCAATGGCCTCACAAGAATAAATTTCTCATTAATGGTATTAAATATTTAGTATGAATATTTATCATTTTCAGTTACATCTACTGACACGCATAGGACAAAACTAATGTCCTATCATTCATGCGTTTTGTGTTACATCACGAACGAAGTCTGTTTTAAATTCTTTTCGAAATGCTTTCATTCACATTTCTAAGCATAATAAATAAAATTAAAAGAAATAGCGTACATTTGTAGGACCTCGGGGAAATCATCTTAATGCCCATGTGGTGACAGTTGTTAATTTTTCTTACTTTACATAGTGACCTGGTTTTTATATATCAACAAGTATGTTAAGCTGTGCATAGCAATAAATAGAGAATTTAATTTCTATGCAAACTTAATCGGCATTTGTGAACTGTTCTGCACCACTTAATTAATATCCGTCTGTTAAAAATGATAGACCTGCTTCCTGGTTAACAGTGGGGGGATATGTATTGATATCCCTGCATTGAAATGAACACTGCGCTAGATTTGTTAAAAAAATGCTATAATTCTAGCGTTTTTTGTCTTGTCTTGTCTTGTCTGCCTTGATTTCATGGATTATGGGGGGCTTAGGCACATCTGCTTTTACAGCATCTTGTGCCAACCCAAAATCCTGATTAGATCGATTTCAGCAGTACCTGCCAAGGATATTAATTTCTAACACAAACTCTAGAAGAGTTCAGTTCTACATTATTCGGGAGCCGATAGATAGCAGCACTACCGATCGTCAGCAGGGGGCTTCTTAATTTTGAAGCAAATTCCATGCGGAAGATCGCAAGGTTTAGTTTTGACACCCCCAGAGGTATCGGTTTTTTTATGGGAACTTGGGGGACGTTGCGATCTCGACGTATTTAACGTGTCCCAAAGTTGCCATTGGCGAACATGACGGTCTTTAATTAGTGTCAGGATTGCACCCACAACCTTTCAGCAACGAGAACGACGCCTCTCCCAACTGGGACGGTTTGTCCCAGGATCGAACCCACAACCTTCCGGTTATGAGATCTACGACTCTCCCAGCCGGACTACCGCGGCCTTAGAACTTTTTACAAAAATCTTCAATTAAAAAAACAGAAAAATCTACTTTTTTAACCATAATTAAATTTTGAAGCAATCACATCTGATATAATTAAGTTGAATAATCTATGCAAAACTTGACAAATGTAAATACAGGATTTTGAGTTTTAAATGTTATTAATGTAGAGCAGTATTTCATTTATTTTTTTAGAATTCCGACAATATTTTTTAATTAAATAATTAGCTACTAATATACTTACATTTTTATGGACACAATTTACTTAATTTTCTTTTCTATTCTTGTATTTAAGACCAGCAATAATAAGGTAATTAATAAATTTCAGTAGTAGTTGAAGCAAAAAAAGTTAATTATTAAAATATTATAATTTATTTTAAGAACTTAAAATAAATTTTATTTTCTCTAAGATTCTATTTTATAGACTTTAGTACAGTATAGTAAACATCAAATTTTTTACGCAACTCAAGTGATTATTTACTTTTTTTAATTATAATACTTGATAGGTTTTAATAAAAATATTCCCTTTTTTAAGATGGAGTTTGTTAAACAAAGCAGAAGTTGTTAATGCATTAACAATAGTTAGTATCATCACTTACAATAAAAAATTAACAAGATCAAAACACGCAATTACGAAACCATAATAAACTGTTCTCTTTTTTTTTCTCCCATTTTAGGAAATTAATAAAGAAAATAATTTTATTTCATTAATTAACACTATTAATTATTTATAATTATGCAGAAAAGAATGCTAAAACAATATATTTTCTGAAGAATTAGTTCATAAACAAAACTTAATTAAAAGTTAAGAAAAAAATTGTTATGTCTTTGAAATTTATTATGGTACAAGTTTTAAGGCTTTTTACTTTCGGATTTCTTCTGAAAGAAAATTATTTTGCAGTACGTTATATGAACATGATTATGTTCTTGTACAAATATACGTAACTGCCTTATATTATGTTTATTCATTTTAGTATCACACTGAAAATGTTAGTGTGGTGAAAGTATTTTGATTGAAATGTTCAACATCTTGTATTCTGAAATGATGTTAAAATTTATGAATTAATTGCACATGTTTGATAAAAGTGGCTATGGAGTAGCAATAAGCTAGATTTTTTTGGGGATGTATGGGATGTACCAAGGGAGGGGCATTAGGGTATGTACCAACCCCTGGAATTACTTGTCTTGCTTAGAACCCTTTGTTCTTATTTGTAACAAATAATCTAACACTTACTTCATAATAATTTGGTTGCTTAAATTACTCAGCTTAAATTACTCACAAAAGAAATAGCCTAAAGCATATACAGTGGTAAAAAGAGCAACTAAACACTTATGTTAAGTGAACAAAATACTTTCTGTGAACTTTCTGTATTTACTCGCATAATAGTCGCACCCCTGTTTTGAAGCAGAAAAAATATAGCTTTATAGTTACAAAATCATATTGTAAATTTTCCCCGCATAATAGCCGCACCTAGACTTTCACCATCAAAAATTGGAAATAAAAGTGCGACTATTACGCGAGTAAACACGGTAATAAAAATATTTGTAAATAACACACATATAAGTAAAATGAACCATACGGACCATTTAGAGTGGTTCAAAAGCTCCACATTTCTTCAGCTACAAAATGTTCCTAGTTACTCACAGGCAAAAAGAGGAAGAATATACGGCGGTGCCTTTTGGAGTTTTACCTCAGAAGCCAGGTCATTTACTCAAGAGACATACGCAATAACGTACAGTGTGCCTACTTCTCAGTCTGCTTAAACCAATTTAGACAGCCTAATATTTAACGCTCGAACTCCTAATCGAAGGGTTGCGGGTTTGATACTCGACTTATCAGTGCACAGGTGATACATGAGCATTTTTATTACTGAAATTTTTAGAGTCATTTGCAGTTTCTGAGGTATGCCGATATTCTCCCTCTTCTGATGAGAACCGAAACTGGGACGGGAATCTTCAAGAGGAAGTTGCCCTAAACAGCTAAGTTATGCAAGTTAGCTGCTGATTCCTGGCGAATCAAGCCAAAACTTTTCCGTTTTCAGCCTCTTTATTGAGAAGAAACACTTTGCATCTTCCCGATAGGCTCTTGTGATGACAATTTATTGCAGCAGAAAACCGTTGACTTACTTTATTATATGAATACACATATATACACTGTCTATGGGGAAATACGGAAACACGGAATACGGAATATTTGTACACTGTCTCCAAATTTCCGTCTATGGGGTTAGTAAATTTTTATATACTTTTACATGTAGATTATGCGTAATTATTGATGATGGAATGGCCTGACAATTCTTCAGTAAGGTTCTCTAGGGAAGCTACCCGAATCCTTCTATGAATTAGAAAGGTATACAACAAAATACATGACTATGGAAGTGCATATTCCCATAGATATAGTAATTTCGGCGTTCAGAAACATTAAGTCTTTAATAACTGAAATACATTTTGATATTTTAGGTCGTGTTCAAAAATATTTTTGGGGGATCTTGTGCTTAAGTAACATTGATGAGTACTTTCACAGAACAACTCATATGTACATGATCGCATTTCCCTCAAATTCTTTACCTGGAATCAAGCTGAATGATTTCTTGCTCGTTTACTATTTCGAAGTTAAATATGTTCATTGTGGTAGGAATAGGAACAAATACCTTCGGTACGCATTTTCAGGATATTCTCGAGAATAAAGTCTAGACTTGTTGTACGAGTGGAAAATTTCTTCAGTAACCCAGTGGTTAAGGCGTTGGGCTGATAACTCGAAGGTTGTGGGTTCGATTCCGACATTTCACTGAAGACCACCGTGTGCATGCGATGTACGTGCACTTTATGTTTCCGAAAGTTCTCTCAGCAGTCTCTATCAGTTCATAAAAGATGCCAGTATTCAGATCGCCCCCTTCGATGCGAATTCAAACAGTTGCATAAGACTCCAGGAAGGACGCATGTGGCTCTAACGACACATTCGGTGACGTGAACTGTGCTCTCCCTGCCCCATCGCTTTATAATATTTTTATCATCATGAAATTTATTGATACAGCGAAAGCATTTCCTTTTCTGTGTACGTCCTGATCAGGAGAAATCAATATCGGCTAAAGGACACAAATGGCATACTCAGGCCATCATGATTTGATGGTCTACCACCGTCACAAAACTTCTGTTTTAGATTATTTGAGAATGTTGAAAAACTGAAATGCAGCACTTGACCACCATAAAATTAGTCATCAGTTTGCAACCGGTATCGTTAATAGCGCTCTACCTACATGCCAACTTTTCGGAGGAGCAATTGCCTATCCGTATAACGTTCGAATTTTCGCCTAGCATTAAATTTCTTTCCAGGATAATCAATATATGTACTATAACAAAGACTGTTTGAAGGAAAATTTAATTGGGTCCTAACATTGAAAGAAATTGAAAATAATACCTAGAATAAAAATGATTTATGTTCATGCAAGTTGAAATCTTAAGAATACAGATATCCCTAAGCAATGAAAGCAGGACGATTTAAATCTAAAATAATACAGAAAACAGCGTTCACGAAATCTTTTCACTTATTTCCATTTTATCTGGAATCCAGATCCAGGATTTTCTGTCCCGTTTGCTCTTCTGGTTCACTATTGC
Organism: Cheiracanthium punctorium; assembly: GCA_038373885.1. Taxonomy (NCBI): domain Eukaryota; kingdom Metazoa; phylum Arthropoda; class Arachnida; order Araneae; family Cheiracanthiidae; genus Cheiracanthium; species Cheiracanthium punctorium. Next base: position 652,792 of record JAWZYV010008216.1, on the reverse strand, counting down.
ACGAGTTAGCACGAAAATGGCAAATATTCGGAGCTATGACTTCTCACGATATGCAAAAGATAGCTCCAAAACTGCCCCCCATCGTTTCATTATTTCCTTATCAGCTTGCTCTTCATTTTTTTTAAAGCTGGCAGCCACGGCAACCAGCACTAATCTTTTCGTAGAACTACTGGCTTACCTGGCAACACAAAATGTTGCAAAAAAAGAATTTTTCAGGGGAAGAAAAAATGCGATATTAAAATAATATCTAAACCGCTGTGGCTCTTTATTTTTCTTCTGCCAAAAACTGGGTTCTTCTCTTTGAACTTAGTCGGGTTTTTGAAAAAAAAAAAAAAAAAATAGAATCCGCCAGTCCTTTCTCTAAATGTTTGCGCGCCAAGAGATAAGAATAAATATTTCTTAGTGCGCAGGGAGATTTTCCTTTTTATTTATTTTTTTACTTTTCGCCATTTTTTTTCATACAACATTCTGGTTTTACGCTAAGCCCCGAATAAAAAGGACTCCGTACTTTGTTTTGTGGCCCGGGGCCCCTAAAGAAACTTCCTCTTTTACCAATAATCTCCATTTTCTGAATTCTTGGCGGCGAAAGCAGCTACTACGGTTGTAAGGGAGGTTTTTAAGTAAAAAAATAAAGAACAAAATGAACGAAAGGCAGCGAGACTAAAACTGAATATTCTTTCTTCTCCGTTTTTACTTCTGATGTGCGTTTACTGTTTATTTTTTGGTTTATTTGGCACTAAACACGTACACACGCACACACGATTTCCATCTCCCGTTATTTTCGCCTTATTTTTTTTTATTTTGACTTATTTGTTCTAAGCATAAGATTAATGAAATGTTATTTACATATTGTTAAATGGGAAACTTTCCCTCAAGGAAAATCCGTTAATGCAGGTAAAGTTTTTTAAATATACACATTTTTTTCAACTTTCATTTATTTATTCTTTATTCTTCTTTCAGACATCCATGAATGAAATTTCTGTCACAGCAAATGAAACCAACAAAATGAGTGGGATCTAGGTGGGATAATGATGCTTATTGATTTTTCAAAACAAGGCTGCATTGCATGATTAAAGACAGCGGCGTTAAAAGGGGAAAGACAATGCTTTGAGCTCTGCTTCGGGATTATGCTTGGAAAAGGGAGGCCCAGAGATAAGAAACTGACAGATACGAAAATAATAACTTGCATTAGCATTTGGTAACGAAAATAAAATAAGGTGCGCTTACATTCTTAAAAATTCCTTTTTTTAATTCTCTTTCTTGTTAGAACGTGCACGGCCTTTTCTCCTTAATTTATCCGTTAGATAAGTGTTTTGAAAGATAACGTAGCGTATGTGTGGAGCGAGTGGTTATCTAATGCATATATATTAGTTAAATGGATGCTCCACAAAATGATTTAGTATCGAATTAGGGAGGTTATAATTAAGTTTCGAAGAAATATATATAAATTCTCAATTTTCAAACAAGTCTATCGGCCTCTTAAATTCCACAACTACGGAATTATAATGTGTTTAATGAAGTAGAAGATTCTTTTTAAAGATAAGAGAATCAATGGCATGGACAAAAATAATTGAGTCGCAATGACTTTAAATGCAGATTTGCTTGCTAGAGACGTACGATCAATAGAAAAACTTTGTTTTCATTTATTTTTTAGATATTTTTAGCATAGCATTTTATATTATTTTTAGCATAGTTTAAATTATTTAAGATATCTTTAGATCAAACAGATATTTAACTCTTTCACATATTTTCTTTCTTTGGACATATTTCTTCGATCTGCCCTGGAACACGCTTCGTCCGCCAAATGGATGTGTGACTAAGCGCTAGAATGGTTGCTAAACGAAATATTATTTACCTAATAAATAATAAAAAGGCATGTTTAATAATAATGTAATGATATACAGAAGCCAAGTGGTTAAATGTTTAGCACATTGTGCTACAGTGCCACAGTTCCGGGATTAGATTCCCAGGCTGGGCATGGTTGATTCCGTCTTTCATTCCTAGAGTGCGCTGCTAAAATTAGGACCAAACTTGTTTAGGAAACAAAACGCTGGGAGCTCCGCGTAAACTGACTATTTGGCCAGGGCATATGCTTTCGCACCTCAGAGCCCATGGTAACGAAGGCGTGGAAGGACAGCACATGCCTTATTAGCACCACGATATTGTACTCCCCCTCCCCCCAACTGCGACTTTAGTTTTAGTAATAATATATACTTAATAGCAATGTTAAGCAAGAACAAAAGTAGTTTTAATTATATCGATGACGTAATTTATTATCATGCGCAAAACAAATAATAATAATAATAATCAGCAAACTGGCGGAAATACCGTGTTCTGCGATAAACTCAGATTCTTTTATCAAGTGTTTTACTCACTGGGGCGCTTGTTTAAAAAATAGAAAGTTGTTCCTGCTCCATAGTGATTTCAAGCAGTGTTGCACGAAAGGCAGAAAAGTATGGGGTTTAATTTCAGACAATCTAGTTTTACTATTTTCACCCATGGCTACAATCAGTTAACAGCGAAGATTCTAGACCTAGTGGAGTACTTAAATACCAAAGTGGAAAACTAAATGCTGGTCAGAGGAAAGGAACCTTTTCCGTGGAGATTTTGCAATGTTGAGATTAAACAAGATAAAATGGGGTTCTATAATTTAAAATCAAATAAATATGTCCATTTCCATTTTTGGAAAAATTTTGCGTACGCCACTGAGTTTAGTCAATTTCAAAAGAATTATAAGAAATAAATTTTAATGAAAGTAACTGGAATAGCTTTTATTGCTCATATATACATATAAATTTGAAACATTGAGTTAATTATGTATGTGTGTGTTTTAGTTCTATATATTTGTAGATATTCTTACGTCCAATTCAGTGAACGGAATACAGCAGCCTCTCACAGGATTATAAAAAAATACATATATCTACCTTTCAAAAATACATCAACACCATTCATATTCGCTATTTTTTTTTCAACGATTACGTCTAACATAATTGATTTACCTCCATGCGTAATCTGGAGTTCGTTATTTATAAAAGAAAAACAGGGATCACAAAAGTATTTAGCAATGTTCCATTACTTCAATTGGAATCCACACCCATTGGCAGAACCATTACAATGGTTGACTGGATTAAAATTATTAACAAAACATTCAGAAATTTATTATTATGAAAGTACAATAATCATAACAATTATAAAAAAGGGTAAATTGGTTTGTTTGCATGAATTTAAAAGTAGAATGTCTGCGGATGTTATCAGGTAGTTCACAAGAAACAAATACACATGGTGACCAAAAAATTGATAAAAAGTTTTAATTCTTCATCTATTAGAGATGAGTAGACAATGTAAATTGGAAAAAGGTTCAAAATAAGGTAGGAAAAAGCACTATGTAAAAAAAAGTTCTCTCGTAAATTTTAAAAAACTGAGCCTTTTAAACTTTTATATAAACTCTGTACAAAAAAAATCCAATTAGCAAAATGTGTCCCATACACAAATGAGGTCATTCGCGCATGTGGTGTACTGGCTAAAGAACTATTCTATCACAACTTGGGTCCGATTTCGATATCCGGCTTAGGCTTGGGTGTTACCTTGTTATTCTCTTCATATGAGGTAACTTTAGTCGTCTACAATGTACCCCATAGTAAAATGGCCAATAGTTCGGACCTTAGTAGTGCCGAAAGACTGTCAGTCAAAAGGGGAAAAAATGGTAGGGTAAAAAAACTAATGAGGTGATATGAAAAAATTGGGAATTATATCCTAGAAAGTGTCAGAGATACGAATGTAAATATATGCTGCCTTGGACACTTTTAATTGACTCTCAAAGGAAAAAAACCTCGTCGAATGTTCGCGTTACAGCGGTCGCAATGAAATTGCGAAAGAAAAGAATTTTTTGCTCTCTAGCATTAAACGTTCACAGACAAATTTATCTATAGCCGAGGATAATCTTCGTGAAGATACCTCGAGACATTTTCTGGTGAAAAGCTGAAATTCTGAACATCACCAAACGAGTGCACAGGGCACGTTTTACTAACAGGCATTTTTTTCGTACGGAGGTTGCATACAAATTTAAAAAGTGTAAATTTTTAAAAAAATTATCAAGAGGAATTTTTTCTTAAAATTCCTACCTTATTTTGAGCATTTTTGCAAGTTAAATATCCACTTATATCCAACAGGCAAAGAATTAAGGCGTGCTACCAACTTTTTTCATAAACTCGGTATACGAAATCAGTAACTCGTTCAGAGACTAATACACAATGAATCTAAACTCTTGGGCAAAATTTTAAGGGGTGATAGGACACATAATAAGGGACCAGAATCACATAGCAATGTGGGGTCGGCAACGTTGTCTTCGTGTGGCTGTTAATAATCACTTCGGAATATAGTGCCGAAACAACAGTGCACTTTCCGACCATTGTTTCGTCAGAAACTAATGTATTTTTCTCCGAAAAAAGAAGACTAAAATGGACAGTTTAAAAATTCTATTTTATTTCATGGATGAAATTTTTGGAGACGAGCCTATTATTTATGAAACTTGGTCAAGAAATTAGACGGACACTTCAATACTTTTTCCAAAGTGATTATTACCGGGTAAGTTAAAACTGCGTTTTTGACCCCAGATTGCTATGTGATTACGATTCCTTATTGTGTGCCCTATCACCCCTTAAAGTTTTGCCCGAGAGTTTAGATTCACCCAGTATATCAGATACAATAAGATAAAAGCTCAATAGAACATCAATATTGTGATATTTAAATGTACTAAAGTGGTAGAAATGCGTATATTTAGATTAAAAGTTCCTGTTTTCAACGCTATATGGAAATACAGAGCAATTACCATATTTTGTATTAACATTCTAAGAATAATACAAAAAGAAATTAAAGAATAAGATATAATGTTTCTCATAATGTGATCTATCTTTTCTAAACTTTTCTTACATTTCTTAAAATCTGTTTTAAAATTTTATGCTTACATAAATATGCACGATTAGTTACGTCAAAAATATTTTTATTTTTTTAATAGTCAGTATAAAAAATTAAATTATTTCCTTAAATGTCAGAAATTTTGTTCAGCGTTAAATTTTCGCTTTTTTTTAACCAATTGGCATAATATTTCCAAACTAAGGGCAGTTTGGCAGACTAGCATTTGTCATAATAGTTTAGAAACATATTGCTTAAAGTTACCAAATTTCGCTTTCTCAAATGTTTGCATGTACGTGGCGATACTTTTATCGTGACATACCCTAGAAAAATGGCCTAAAATCTTAAAACATCATCGTGCTGAAAAAAAAAATATGTTCTTTGTGCTTACCATACACAACCATAACTTGGTCTTCGGCATCTTGACTGAGCATGGAGACTACGTGACAAGAATATCTTCCACTAAGGTCTGTTGTGGGTCGCATAATATTTAACGCCCGATACCGCGTGTGCTGGCTGGACGGCGACACCGCATAGTCCATGTTTAGGCGCCCCTGCAAGCGGGGCGAGGCCGCCCTAAGCCCTAACTCGGGTATCCACTGGTATATGGGTTGTGGATCGTCGTTGAGGAACCATTTCACCACCAGCCTTTTGTCGTCCTTCTCTGAATAATTGTATTCACAGTCCAACACTACAGAGTCCTCCGTCCCGTTCTGGACCCACCTAGGCATCGATAACCGCGTTATTTCCACACCTGAAAGCAGAAAAAGAAAATTAGATTTCGTGATATTGTTTCCATACAAATTACTAGAGTCGCGATTAAAGGTACAAATTTGATGTTTTTATGAATTTTAAATTACTTGTTCAAATAGGTTAATTTATAACAAAGCTATTTAATAAAATAATTTAAACTAGCCGCCAAGGCGACCAGCTTCGCCACCCCATGATTTAATTTTAATTTAGTACAGTCTTGGCAAAATTTCAACGAAAATCATGTTCTTTGTTTTAGCAGTATTTGTCATTAAATTCATTTTGCTTAGGGTAGCTAGAAACTGTGGGTGTCACCATAAAGGTGGATGGCGACCATGTCAAGTACAGACATTGCAAATTGTATTAAAAGAGAGCATTGGTGTGATTTCCGTTCATAAAATGATTATAAAAATGATTATAAAAATGATTATAAAAATAAACTTATAAGCCAATATCGTGTTGTACAAATTCCTACATAAATATTTCTTAGTTACAGCAGCTGTAGGCTTTCTCTGACTTTTGTTCAATGCTCATGCCGTTTCCTCTATGAGCTCCGTGGTTCTGCTAATGTTTACATCTATTTGTTGCCATTCGCAGAGTAGAAATATCGTCAGTTTTGGTACCGCATACGTTAGTGTAATATATAAATCGAGTACCATTCCATTTTTTATTTACTGCACCAATGACAGTGGCAGAAAGGAGATAGGATCATTCCTTAAAAGTAAAATTCCTTGAAGTAAAATCCAAGATTTTTTTACTTAACAAATAAGGAGATCCTCAATAAACTGCTTTTAACGAGCTGTTTTGACAAGATTAAAGGAATTATTTATATGTTTCAAAAAAAAAGATAACTGATTTTTTTCTGCCCAAAATAATAATTTTTATACTTGCTTTTTATCCCAGAGGATGCAACCTTGTTGTTTAGCAGGAAGTCCAGATAAAATATAAGAACATCGAAAATATTGGTAAGTTTTGTTAATTTCTTTAAAGAATCTTTTAACAAGAAAAAATATTTTGGTCCCTTCAGTTCCCTGTTAAACGTTTTTCACTATATTTTATTAAACCGTATGTTTTCATCTTTTTACTGTTTACCGAAAGGAGCATCATTTTGGTACACTTTTGGGCAATTCAATTGTAATAAAACCTTCGCAATCGTTCAAAGTATGATATAGGATATTCAAAGCAGGCCTGAAACTTTCCTTTATTTAAATAAAATTTGTCTTTCGTAAAATGGTATTTAGCAATAGAAAAGCGCAATCACGGAAAATTTTGAAGCCAATACTTTAAAACAACTATTTCTTCGGCTATGAATTACTTATTACATAGAATCAGAAACGTATGGAAACACCACCTATAAAATAATATACAAACAATGACAGCATATTTTTATTTTTATTTCGGTGGGTAAAGATTGTTTCATAAAAAATGACCTTAATATAAATAAAATTCTATTACTCATAATCAATATTCAATCAGAAAGAGAGGGTTCTTAAAACAAACAGAAAATTACATAATTTAAATCAAAAAATAAGTCTAGGTTTCGAATACATTTGTCAGATGTATAAAAAGACTATGTTGAAAATTAAGTCTGTGTCAATTTTCTCTCTTTCAGATAAAATATCAATCAAGAATTGTATTTTTTATCTCATTTACTATTAGAGAACAAAAATAGTAAGTACGAACAAACTCGTCCAATGAATCTTTTTCATATATTTATAGTTTGGAACGCAATGCTTTGCATATCGTGTTGTTTTTGAAGAAAAAAGAAATTTGGTAATATACTTTTAGAATTGTTCATATTTGTTTGTATAATGTTTAATTTGTTTCTCCCCAGATATTGTTTTCAAAAACTCTTAAATACATGTATGAAGAACAAGGAAAAATAATTTCTTGTCAAAAACACAAATGAAAAAGCTGAAATATGTTATGTGATATGCGTGTCCGTAATTTATACTCCTGGAAAAGCGTTGCGAATGAAAGAATAATAAATATTAATCATAATGTTTTTTCAGCTTCAAAACGACAAGCTGAATTCTCTAGCAGAAAAAAACTAAAGTATTTCCCGTTCTGTTTTTGAGGTGAGAATTAATGACATTTTATAGATAATTAACCTCTGATTAAAATTCATTGCATGCAAACATCAGTGAGTCAGTAGCAAGGAATATTTAAAGGGTTAACTGCGTAAGCGTACGATGATAAATTTGCTGTTTCTATTTAAATAATTACAAGCATAATCGCACAGTCAAATTAATACATTTGTCACGTAGTATGCCTTAAATCTCCCCAATGAATTGCATCATCAATCCAGTAGCAGTATTTTCCATAACAGCAAGTAGTCCAAACAGAAGCTAATAGAATGGTGCAATTTTCATAATAATGGAGTCTATTGATTCGCTAATCTATTGATTCGCATTAACGTCATTATAGTAAAAATACATATAGATTTTGTACACCTTTTTTGATTACGCATTAAGAATGCAGAAGAAGTTTAATTTCATGAAATTTTCCGATATACATTGAAATTTTTATTAAGTTTCACGTGGGATATTTTGAATTGTAGGATTTTATCAAGTTCTGAAATCAATATGCGGAATTCGCAATAAAAATTTCCCATATCCCTCTTACTTTATTATTTTGATTAATTCCACGTAAATGTTGACAGTGAAATGTTTTTTAAAGTTTGATTAAAATTATCTTTCTTCTACTATTCAAACACATAAACCTGGCAACCGGAATTTTCACTTGTGAAAAAGGAACGTTACTTTTCAGCTATGTTATTACGGGTGCTGGAGTTTTACTTATCTTACAACCAGCACGCCGTCTAAACTTAATCCAGGTAACTTAGAGCAGGGACTTAAAAATAAGTACGCATTCATAAACTAGGAAACTTTATTAACTAAGAACAGGTATATTTGCTGTCGCAGCAGCACTTGCTTATATACCACGGTTATATAGCGCGAGCACGGTTGAGTTGTCTCTGCAGATCCTGACCATCGTCATCACGCCAACGTCACCACGTGCGCATTCTGCTGTGGCTTTCGCAATCGGCGGCCAGGCAGGAAATTTGCCCGACACTGCCACCGCAGTACCCCCTTCCCAGTGGGAACGTTACCGTTTCAAGTCTACTTAGTGTACCTGAAATGAACTCTGCGGCCTGATCGGGAAAGTCGTACAGGTGTTGCTGGGACAGGCAAAGCTTTTGTGCTTGCTTCCTGTTTCGGCTCAGACAGCTTGCTGCTGAGCAACGGTGGCTGCTGTTCTTGCACAATATACGCTGGTTTCAACCTGTCGATAGAGACGAAAATGTCCTTGTTATCTTTTCGGACAGTAAAAACCTTTTCTGACCTGTCCAATACCGGGTACGGTCCATCATAAGGTGGCTTCAGTGGAGGTTGCACAGCATCATGTCGCACGAAAACATGAGTGCAGTTATGCAAATCTTGCGGAATGAAAGTTCTACTTCGAGTACCATGGTTGCTTGTCTTAGAAGGCGAAATGGCACTCATAATCTCTTTCAGCCGACGGACGAAGTCTGCAGCGTTGACGTCGACGCTGGTGGGTGTGAAAAATTCCCCTGGCAACCGTAAAGGAACGCCATACACCAGCTCCGCAGTAGAAGCCTTGATCGACTCTCGAAACGCAGCACGCAGTCCAAGCAAAGCTATAGGAAGGACGTCCGTCCAACGATCGGCAAATCTAGGATCCGTAAGATGGGCTTGAAGAGAAGCCTTCCAGGTCCTATGCCAGTTTTCCACAAGACCATTAGACTGGGGATGATAGGCGGTGCTATGAATGTGTTTTGCACCCAATAATTGTGTAAATGAGTGGAATAGGCGGGACTCAAACTGTCTTCCCTGATCGGAAGTAACCCTACTGGGTACACCGAAACGAGCAATCCAGTGTGTGTAAAAATTCCTAGCCACTGTCTCAGCGGAAATATCGGAAACTGGACAAGCTTCAACCCAACGCGTGTACCTATCAATCATTGTTACACAATATGTATAACCACGAGAAGGCGGAAGTGGGCCGACCAGATCGATGTGCACATGGTCAAATCTCCTGTCGGGTACTTCGATTTTACCCGCGGGGCTAGTAATGTGTTTGTGGATTTTAGCTCTTTGACAGGGTATACAAGCACGCGTCCACCGCGTTACATCCGCTTTAATGGTATTCCAGACAAATCGTGCTGTTACTAATTTAATGGATGCTCTGACACCAGGGTGTGCCAGGTTGTGAAGCATCTCAAAAGCAGTTCGCCTGAATTGAGAAGGGATGTAAGGGCGCGCAGTTTTGCCCGATACATCGCACATTAACTGAATATCAGAGTCTGGTAGGGTAATTTTTTTTAGATTTAACCCAGTCTCTGAATTTAGCAAGTTTCGCAATTGAGTATCAGTTTCCTGTGCCCTTGCAATTTCAGCGTAGTTCAAAACGCTAGGCATTTGGATCGCCTCGATTCTAGACAGCATATCAGCGGGTGTGTTCTCTAACCCCTTTACGTACTGTATGTTAGTACTAAACTGTCCAATTAGGTCTAAATGTCTCAATTGACGGGGCGTGCATTTGTCTGGTTTCTGCCTAAATGCAAATGTTAGAGGCCTGTGATCCGTGAAAATCACAAAATGGCGACCTTCTAACATGTGTTTAAAATGTTTTATGGCAGAATAGATCGCATAAAGCTCCCGATCAAAAGTGGACCATTTTTGTTGAGCTGGGGAGAGTTTTGCTGAGAAGAATGCAAGGGGCTCGCATTGAAGAGCATTTGACCCTTTTTTGTACTGGTTCAGGGTTGCGCCCACTGCTACGTCGCTTGCGTCACAAAAAAACAGTAATTGGGCCTCGGGGTCGGGATGTGCCAGCAGGGCAGCATTAGCCAACTGTTGTTTGCAGTGCTCGAATGTTGCTATTTGTGTCTCGTTCCACTCAAGTGCGGTGGATTTTTTGTTTTTAACACCTTTAAGCATTTCATTTAGCGGAGCCTGCATGTGTGCGGCCTGCTTTACGCTACGCCTATAATAATTAAGTAAACCCAAGAAACGTTGGAGTTGCTTTACCGTTTGCGGCAACGGACAATCCAGAATAGGTTTGACTTTGTCGGGAAGGGGTCTAATACCACTTTTATTCACCAGATATCCGAGAAAAGGGAGTTCAGGAACTCCGATAACGCACTTATCTAAATTTATACGAATTCCGTAGTTCGTCAAGCGCTCAAATACCTTTTCGAGGTGCAGTTTGTGTTCCACCTCGGAACTACTTGCTATTAGGATATCGTCCAAATATGCGAATGTGAAATCGAGACCTCGCAAGACTTCGTCTATAAACCTCTGGAAAGTTTGTGCCGCGTTAGCCAAACCGAAAGGTGTAAATAAAAATTCATACATCCCGAAGGGTGTAGTGATTGCTGTCTTGTGTACGTCGTCTGGGTGGACGGGAATTTGATGATAGGCCCTCACTAAGTCAATTTTTGAAAAAAAAATTTTATTATGTAGCTGACTTGAGAAATCCTGAATATGTGGCAGCGGGTACCTGTCTGGTACAGTGATTCTGTTAAGAGCTCTATAATCTCCTGTTGGGCGGAATTCTGTACCTGATGCTTTGGGTACTAAATGTAGTGGGCAAGACCAGTTTGACGTACTAGGTCTGCATATACCCTGTTCCAACATGTATTCGAACTCTTTTTTTGCGATTTTTAATTTTAAAGGGTGTAACCTTCGCGGCCTAGCAAAAACAGGTTGCCCGTTTGTAATAATTCTGTGAACTGTATTATGTTTAATAACCCTCTTGGAAGGGTATGGGCGAATCATCTCATTGTACTTTTCTAGGATTTCTCTGTATGAAGAGTTACTAGCAATTAAAGTTACACGAGATTTATCAGTCACGGGTTTACCTGTAGTAGTCAAGTTGGTGAGGCTATCACGAAGACGAGCATGCTTTAAGTCTATCAGCAAGCCAAAGTGCTTAAGAAAATCAGCACCTATGATTGGTTTGGTTACATCGGCAATTACAAAATGCCATGAAAACTTTCTGCGAAAGCTCAAACTTAAAGTGAGCAATTTGACCCCGTACGTTTTGATCGGAGATCCACTAGCCGAATACAAGGTAATATTGCCAGTGGCATTTCTCAACGACGAAAAACTCGATCGTGGCACGACACAAACATCACTACCACTGTCAACTAGGTATGTTAAGTTTGTCATAGGGTCGAACACAAAGAGGCGGCTTTTGTTGCTGACTTTGAAATCGCATTGCGCCAGGTAATGCGATTTCACTGCTCGTTTCCCGATTTTTTAAATGAACAAGGGGATTTGCAACGTTTAGCCGCGCTGCCGAACTTAAAGTGATACCAGCACCTATCATGGAATTTCTGTCGGCTGTTTGAGTGTTGTCTACGGGAAGGGCTCCTATGCTGAGGACTGTATCTGTGGCGGGGTCGCGAAAGGCGTTCGACTTTCTTGGTTAATTCAGAGATTTGGGTTTGTAGCTGACTAATTTCAGGGGAAACAGTTGCCTTATCAGTTTGCAGTAGGCCGACAGTGCCTGCAGTGGTTTCATGGATTTTGTCCGCCATTATGGCTAATTTCTCCAAAGTATCGTCGGAGATGGACAAAATTGTCTGCATTTGTAATGGTAGACGTTGTAACCACAGAGTTTTAAGACATTTGTCATCAAAACCTGTGCCTCCCAATTGTCTCATTCGCCGGAGTAACTGAGACGGCTTATCGTCCCCCAAAACCAGCTCTGAAAGTAACGTTTTTAGTCGACGTTGTTCGGAGTCTGAAAAGTCCGTTATTAACCTTTTTTTAAGTGTTTCGTATTTATCACCCTCCGGTGGTTGTAAAACTATGTCGCTAACATATGACAGCACATCTGAATTTAATGCCGATATAATTGAGTAGTACTTGGTATTATCTTGTGTAATACCCGAAACAATAAACTGTGCCTCAATGTTTGCGAACCATAATTCTGGGTGTTTTTCCCAAAAGGGAGGTAGTTTTAAGCCGACCTTATGTGTTTCAGCCACCGCCTGTTCCCCGTCAACTGGCATAGTAGGAAAATTTTGAAATTCAGCTCACCTTCTAAACTTGATCAAACAGCAGGCCGAACCTTTACTAAAAGATGACAGTCCCCGGTAGTTAGCAGAAATAAACCTCCAGAACATCAGCAGCATTCACCTTGAGAGTTTTCAGCACGTGGCACTTAGTAGTTTTTGCCAATGTACGACTGGGAGTCACTATTTCATTCATCCGACAAACACAGACGTACAGCCAGTTCGGCGCTTTTCAAGGAACTTGTAGAAACTTTGTATCACGTCCGGGTCACCACTACGGGTGCTGGAGTTTTACTTATCTTACAACCAGCACGCCGTCTAAACTTAATCCAGGTAACTTAGAGCAGGGACTTAAAAATAAGTACGCATTCATAAACTAGGAAACTTTATTAACTAAGAACAGGTATATTTGCTGTCGCAGCAGCACTTGCTTATATACCACGGTTATATAGCGCGAGCACGGTTGAGTTGTCTCTGCAGATCCTGACCATCGTCATCACGCCAACGTCACCACGTGCGCATTCTGCTGTGGCTTTCGCAATCGGCGGCCAGGCAGGAAATTTGCCCGACACTGCCACCGCATTATAATATTCACGCACAAAAAATGAATTCTTATTAAATAAAATATCCCTCTATCTCTTAGCTCAAAATCTGTACAGATTTAGAGCTAGTGGATAGATAAATAAACATTCTAGAAGCGTTTCTGTTTTTAGCTATTTTTGTCTAAAAATGTGAATTGTTTACTAATTTTAAGCTTTCGTTGACTACAATGTACATTTTTATAGAAACATTCAATAGTAAAAATTAATAGCACATTGAAATATTGCGGCAATCCGAACGTATTTATATGAAAGTACATCGAAAAATATATGCAAACCAACAAATGAAAGACATATTTTTTCGGTTATTTTTTATTGAGTTAAACAAAGAAGTGTTTAAAAATGATAACTTCTGTTTCAAAATCAGTTATGGGTTGTTACTCATCACCTCGGTGTAGGAAAATCTACACCAAGTCCAAAAGACATCGCATGAGAGCTTCAAAAATCTTCTCCTGCTCATCCAACAGCTGCCTCCAGAAGGCGTCTAAGCAATCAAGTAGGTGAGCAGGGCTAGCAACTAGGGAAAAAGGGAAAGGGGAATAAATCTTTCCCCATTCTGAAATTTCATGCATTTTAAATGACCAGTTCTGAACCTCGCCAAAGTCGTTTGGTGAGGCCTGGGGCCGTTGCAAAACAGTGACAGGCCCGGTCTCTTAGTAGCATACCAGTTATCAACTGGAGGGAGACGCTAAGTAGAAAGTATTTACTTTTGTGGAGCTAGTGGATTTCGAAAGTAGTCACTTCTGCAGAGTTTGTAATCGGAAGATCACAACCATTTCTAGCAAGTGTATCTGCAATCTCATTTCCGTACACCCAATCGTTCGAAGGTATCCAAAGCAAACATGTTTTCCCAGGCTTAACTCAGAAAGAAGTATTAAAATATCCTCATTAGGTTGGCTAATTTTTTAGGTATTGGATGGCACTCCTACTGTGTGTCAAAATCTAAATACAACCTTTATCAGTAGTAAGGGCAAACTCAAGATCTTTCTCAATAGCTATAATTTTGGCTCTAAAAACTGAGCTAAAGTCAGGGTTACGAATACTAAATTTATTTTCCTCCTCAGAGTTACTGATGAAAACACCACTTCCAGCTCTACCAATCTTCAAATATGATGTCAAATATAAGTTACAGCGACAACAAATAAATCAAGATAAAATTATCGCAAATACAACATCCCGAAAAAGTAGCTTTAACTTTTGAAGTCTAATTATGCTTATCATTAATAACACATAAAAGACGGGGCATTTTTATAACTTCTAAATTGAAAACTACAAGACATACAGAAACTTTCCAATAGTAGCAAATTAAATGTGAAATTATTTATTTTGAGTGTTTCCGCATCGTCCTCGGCATTTTTATTGAAAAATCAATGCTAAATTACTACTTAAACATACAAGTGGTGGGTTTTATCGTCAATATCTCATCATATCTCTGCACTGTTTTCCGATAAAAATCGCATTACGTGAGCATTTGAAAAATGCAATGTTATAACACACTTAACAATCTTACATAAAAAATGTAGTAAAAAAAATAAGTGACGCCTTTTTCATGTTTTAAAACTGAATATTTGAAATGCACTTTCCGTAACACTATAATCGCATTCTCCTGATGCATATTTGTCTGTAGAAACAGCACTGGAAGTCCGGCCTTAAATAAGATTTCAAAGTCTCTGCAAGTCTCTGAATATACTTCAGCGATACGCTTTGCCCCGCAAATTCCTTGTCCAGACATAAATAAAAACTTATACCTCACTAAAAACAATGCTTATATCGACTAATCGTGAGTGTACAACATGATTCATTTGCATATTCAATACAATACGCACACATAGAGCGTCACAAAATCTCCCGATTGGTTAAACTATCGATTTGATAAGGCATTTTCGATTACAAGAGTAGATAAAAGATGTGTATAGATTATATTGTATTCAAGTGTGCTGCTGGAATGAGAGTTGTACAGGCATTCCTGCAAGTGAAATAAGTGTCAGACGCCCTTGATCTTGGCGACAATCTTAGCCACCGTTACGGCGAAGACTTTGGGGATCAATAGGAAGTTCTCGGAGGTATGAGGAATTTTGGCTGTATCTCAAATTAGAAAAGAAGTTACGAGAAAGACTGAAAAATTTGACGTCACGATCTTCTTGAAAATCTATAAGTAGGAGAATTTCTCTCACTGTCAGTCAGTTAAAACAGACTGTGGAAATAGAGAGCAGAGCTAAACGATTGACACTGTGACTTGAATAGTGTTATTAGTTAATGATTTGCTCTATTATGTGTTATTAATTCTGTATTTTTGGGAGATATTAGTGTTTTGATTCGTCGAATAAAGTGTTATGTTTGCTTGTCGATCTTTTTTGGACTATCTTAACGTAAACCCACTTTGAGATTTTTGTAACAGTATATATATATATATAGATACTTAGATTAATATAACATCCAGTGGCTTAATTCATTACTAAAAACTCCAGAGTTCAAAATCCACTTCTCATTTGAAAAATTAAAGGAGGTATTGAATAGTATACACACCTTGGATATAATCTCTACTTCGCCTCTAATGACTTAATTCATTTGAAACCTTCAGACAAATGTTCGCATGTAATGAAAGCTTAATAGGAGTAACGCACTCATTAAAGCACACATTGCAGCTGTGAAAATTGCTCTTTCATTTTTTTTTTTTGTAATTGAGTAATTCACTCTCTATAAGCGTATTTTAAAACAGCTTTCAGTTTAATAATCGAAGCGAGTATCTTCTGGTATAATATTCTTTTCTATTAGGATGAGCTCAATCCTAGTGGACAGGGAATGTTTTTAATCATAATAGTTAGGTTATGAGTTTTTTTTTTAACTTTTGGTTGTTTATTCATGACACCCTTGCTACTAAACACACTTATTTGTAGCTAAAACAGTTTCTTATAATTGCATTGTATTAAGAAAGAGACTTATTGGAAGTGGCAAAAGTTAAATGTTCCACTCGGATTCATATACAATATACAATTGTCTGTGTTCGGTTATTATAGCTGTGGATAGCTTTATTCCATGTGAAATTGATATCGATATTCTTCCGGTAGTTTTTAATATATTTATAAGAGTGATAGTCCAACAGAAAATGGATTGAGAAGACCATTCATAAATTCCTACTTCCATAGTGCTATAATTATCAAAGATTTTTCAGTTTTTGCATTCATGAGTAGATGTAGCAGCTGTTCAAAGTACAGAAATAAATATGAAATACTAAAACTTATGGCATTAATTTAGCATAAAGTCAAGATTTTTTGTGAAAAGCAGAAGATACATGAATGAAAAAAGTACGCTTAAAAAAATTATTTGTATTAAAAACCTGTCCCAAAACCTTTAATGTAATCATAGTTTCATAACCATTTTCAACAGATAGTCAACGAAACTATCTGATCGGTATTCTGCTTCCGCAAAACCCCTTGTTTAAACATAAATATTAATAATTACGCTACGATGAAAAACAATGCTTCTATTGACACAATTATGGGTGCATAAAAGAACTCGATACAGCGCACACGTACGAACCACTTGAGCACACCTCCGCAAAACCGCCGATTCCAAAATCCATTCCCGATTAGAACAATTAGCGGAGGTATGAGGACTTCTGTATATACCGTGGTTATAATTTCTGCCACATTTTGCCTCTAATGACTTAATTCATTTGAGTCCTCTCGAACAAACGGCCTAATGTAATGAATGCTTAATGCGTGTAACGCGCGGGGTAAAGTGCGCATTACTGCAGTGAAAATTGCTCTTTTACTGCTTTGTTCGAAATTGAGAAATACACCCCTTCCGCCATTGTACTTCGGTGGTATTTTTAAACAATTCTCAGATGAATAATTGAAACGTTTATCTTCAGGCAAGGAGTTCTTTCTCTATTATGCATTAGATATGTACGCTGCTAGGATCGAGTAGAACTCCAGTTGCAACTCATGGGAAAATATTTTTAATCATTAGTTGTGTTCTGAATTTGTTTTAATTTTTGAAGTTTCTGATTATTTATTTACAGCAGTGTAGTGCCTTCAGCACATTTAGTTAGATAATATAGTAATTATCTCGTAAACTAATTTGCATGTGAGTGCTACCCAAGTCAAAATTCATGTGGTACGTGTTTGCTACACTGCCATTCAATGATAGATCCCATCAAGGAACCATAAACTACCATAAGTACTGGCTAGTTCCACAAGAATTATCACAAGTCATGGTATGCACTAGACACTTTTACTGCTTGTCTAGCATGCATAAGCCAGCTTGTGTTGCTTGAATATTTTGTTGACCTAGCTGCTATCAAGACCACCATTTGCTTGAATTTCCTGCTATTCTAGCAGTAATTCACTACGAACAGATGCTTTCTTTTATTGCTGTTTTTATTAAAATTGCTCTAAAATAGGGTAAAAAATACAGTCTAAACGGTGTTTTTAATTATCAATTTTTGAATAATCATAAATTATCCAACTGCAATTACAGAATAACTCTTATACTTTTAACATTTCTTCAATTTGCTCGCTCTGGGACGGAACACTCAAACTACAGAATGGGAGACCGCTGCTCTTCGACTTGCTTGCGGAAGACTAAAGATTGAAGTGAAGGTTGTTTTAGTCTCGGAATAGGAATTGCTTTTCATAAAATTTACAATTTGAAATTCGTAGCAAAGTGTTGACCAATTATTAATAACACAGTCAATTTATTGGGTTGTTAAAAAATTAATTTCCATTTCCACAAATGTATGTCCAGCATCAACTCTTAAGATACTTGACCAATTGCCGATCGGTTTAGAATTCTATACAGGATATAATTTCTATACTATTGACAAACATTTAAAAAAAAAGGAAAAAAAATACATTGGCTAATAAAAATATCTGAAAATTATTACTTTCTAACCATTCCAACATTTATGAATGTGTATTGAAACATCGTTGTTTGTGAAAGTGAATTCTTTATTGAAGTATCAATTATTTATAGTTTAATATCTAATTATTCATAAGAGAGTGTTTGGTATCAATATTTCTTTACAGCTGAATAGATCTAATGAAAATATAATGTTCAAAACTAGCGAAATGCAATAAATAAACGAAAGAAGAAAATTTACCGTTTTCATATGCATTATCTGAAAGCTAACATATTTTTTTCTTTTAACGGAAGATTACCATTTCATGGAGATAATGGCCATTTCCCTGAAAATCAAGGCTAGAAGTATCCTGAATTTTCAGATTATTTTTAACTGTTCATGCTTTCTCTTTCTGATATTAACATCAAATTTTTAAAAAGTTAAAAATGCATATAATTGCACATAGATGCCTTATCATGATTGGAAGAAGCGTGTTTCGGAAATTCTTACTGGCGCAAGCTGCGTTATGCTATTTGTACCTAACTTGACTGCATAGCATATTAGGCTAGCAAGCATAAAAAACATATAGTTCAGAACACTCTGCTAATTTTCTAGATTCGTCTTTCTAAAGTTTAATATTTGTAGAAAGTTCTAGTAAAGAGTCCACTTGTCATGAGGCAAAACGAACTTTATTGCTTCTAGAACTTTGTCGAACAATCAACTATACAAAATTCACAAGCACAGTCTTGCAGTAATGTGCTTATAATAGTCCGCTTAGATCAGAAGCTTTCACAAATGTTGTATTTTTCACAGAAAATAAAACACTTCCACAGACAAAAATTCAGTGTAAATGTGCGAGGGATTTCGTAAACAGTCCCTCAAGACTCAGCATTAAAGAATTTACACACAGCACATTAAAACAAGGCTTCATAAACAAGCGAAACACCACTTCTATAGCGTCAATACAGAGGCTTAAGCTTTCACGGACATCTGCTCTTTGACGGAAGCAGAAGCAAGACTAACTGGATCGGAGCAGCCCGCTGCTTTTAGAGTCTTCGACGAACTTCGTAGAAGGTTCCAGAGAGAACCATCCGTGGAATGTACTAGAACAGACTCGATTATGATTGCATAATAGAACAGTAAAATTAGGCTACTATGCATGTTAATACAGACAAACTAACTTTACTAACCCCATTAGGAAAAACGCGCCAATGACCAAAATGTCGCTAAGCTTGGTGTCTTTTGGCGAAATATCGCCAAATTTGGCGTCAAAATAAGCCCCCAAAAGTGAAGTTGCCGAAGGCCTAGTACCAATATTTCTCGAGATTTCTAGAAAATGCTATATAAACAGATAAGAAAACCCGAAACTCCGTATCTTGTGTTCTAGTTGACCGATTTTGATGCAACAAAAAGCAAAATTTAAGTATTTGCCGCGTAAAAAACGAATTGTAGACTATTTACAACCCCAGAACAATCCCGATTGTCCCGAAAATTCGTAACATTATGATAGCTTTCTAAGGTACCTCTCTCCCCATTATCGGTAGAAGCTTGTACAGCTAATTAGCACTTCTTATTGGTATGTAGCTTTTTATGCTATTTTTACTTCAGCTGACTGCACAGCCAATTATGCTGGCAAGCATAAAAAACATATAATAGCTTGTTAAGATATCTACCTCTCAATGCTTTGGAAGAAGCTCAAACAGCAACTAAGCATGAAGTGCTTGTATATAGCTTGCCATGCTATTGCTGTATAAGCTAAATTTATAGCATTTTATGCTAGCTAGCATTACAAATCATATAATAGCATGAAAATCTAGCAGGCATAAACGTAGCAATACCCCTAATAACACCGTGACCACTTGTGACCAAAAAGGTACGTCGCAAAACAGTCACATCCGGGTCACGCGTAGTCACTGCGACGTCACCGTCGGATCACCCTACCGTCTTAATGTCCACCCGCGGTGACTTTACATTGCGACTCTTCAGTGAAGTCGCATTGTGACCGTTTTGTGATACTGAACAAGAATTCGGGGTAAAAGAGTTCCCGAGAATATACATCAGATGGCAGCAACAAACCTCCCACGGAAGGAAACGTCTCGGCATCGAACAATCGCGGTACACGTTCATAAGCCAGCGCTGTGCCTCTGCGCCACGATCATCTTGTTCTGGTATATATAAAAAGTAAACTGATTGTTAAAATTAGTTTTAGCGTGGCTTGTTTTGGAAACTTAAAAAATTTCTGGAGTACTTTATAAATGGAGGGAAAATACCATAATTAACAAATATAAATTAAAAATCTTGGAAACCTTTTTCTTTTTTACATAAATTATTTTCAGGAGATAATGTGCTGTTTTATTCAAGTATTCGTTCGAAGAAACTAATGATTTATTGAACATTTTTACTTTGGTTATAAAATAAATTTGCAAAGTGCGGTATGTTTACGGGGTTTCATAACATACATATTTTGCTTTCAACTAAAGTTTGCAAACATCTGTAGCATAGGCAATATATTTTATATATATATATATATATATAGTTGAACTTTATCTAAAAATACAACAAAATTACAGTTGCTTCACATGTTACCTAGCGCTAAAAAAGCAGCATAAAAGAAAACATGCGTTTAATAATATTTAGAAAATTTAAATAGAAAAAACCCCCCAAGACTGTCATTGTCAATACATCAAAACACTGTAAAATGCATTGTCCTCATTAGAGGGGGAAATGCACAACTGTACACCATAGGTTTCAGACTCACAGCCTGAGATTTTGCCAAGGTAATGTATTATATTCAAGGCTGTATTTTGCAAAGATTGATTAAAAATGTTAAAACTGATGAGGACAATGCATTTTACAGTGTTTTGATGTATTGACAATGACTGGCTTGGGGGGTTTTTTCTATTTAAATTTTCTAAATATTATATATATATATATGCTTGCTACCCATTGTTTTACCCCATCCAATTCCGTTTTCTTTTTCTGATTTACCATTGTTTGGATTTCTATCTGCTGGATGTGTCTGCTCATTCCTCTTTTTACATAATATTTTAAGTTCATTTTTTGCTCATATATCATTCCATGGATATTCAGAATTTTGTATTTACCAAGTGGATGCAACGTTATGCCTTTTAATACATATATACTGGGTGTCCCAAAAAGTTGATTACGGGCTTTAATTCTTTATCTGTTAGAGATACGTGGGCAGTGTAAGTTGAAAAGATGTTAAATATAAGGTTGGAAATAATACTCCGTTAATAAAAAATTCCTCTCGTTAATTTTAAAAAAGTTACACTATCTAAATTTTTATACGACCCCCGTGGGAAATAATTTCCAATTAGCAAAATTTGCACCGTGCTATCATGAGGTGAAATATAAAATTTTAGAACTATACCTTAAAAAGTGTCAGAGATACAAAGATAAATAAAATGCTGACTTAAACCACTTTTCTATGGCTTTGGAAAGAAAAAAATCCCGTCGGGTAATCGCATTTCAATGGTTGAACAGAAATTAGGAAATAAAATCTTTTTTCCCCTCTAGGAATAACGTTTAAATACGGAATACCTATATTTCTTGGAGATACGAATGAAATTTTTAATTTTACTCACAGATACTTAGTTTTCTTCATTGTGATTAAAGCTCTCTAATATTTTTCAGAATAATATTTTTTTATAAATAATATTGTCTTGTTTAAACGAAATAATTTATTTTTAAAATTAATAACTTAAAACTAAATTCCACATTGCTTCATAACT
This sequence comes from Cheiracanthium punctorium, assembly GCA_038373885.1. NCBI lineage: Eukaryota > Metazoa > Arthropoda > Arachnida > Araneae > Cheiracanthiidae > Cheiracanthium > Cheiracanthium punctorium. The sequence goes on along the minus strand of JAWZYV010008216.1, from coordinate 630,889 downwards.
GCGAGATTTTATTCAATTACTCATTATCATTTTCCGATTTATTTATAAAATGTTTCACGAAAGAAATTGCTACAAAATGTTCGAAAAATGAGTATTTTTCCAAAGTCGCAAATGAATTTATAAAATGGCCAGTGAGACGTCATTTTGAAGTCCTAAAAATCAGAAGTCACAAAACAGTCACACAGTGACTTCACAGTGGAGTCACATTGCGACCGATCACATACTAGTCACACCTGGTGACTGTTCACAAATAAACTTCACAGTGACCACATAGTAGAGTCACATCACTCACAAGTCACAATGTGACTAGTATGTGACAGTCCTGTGACAATCGTGACCCTCTGTGACGTCACACCGACTCTTTTGTGACCATCTGTGCAATTAGGGACCTAGCCTATTTTTGTTAGTGGTACTAGCATGAATTTCGACTTGGGTAGGTTTGTATGCCAATTTATTATTAGATTATGAAGTTATAGAGCGATTGCCTAGAACTCAGCATTAAAAGTATGGGCTCAGCCATCTTTGAAAAATAAAATTCGCTGGTAGCCTTGAAATTTTCGTAACGTGTAAACTAGAGCCATTCAAGCATTTTATGGGTAAGCAAACGATCAAAGCAAGAGTAAATCTGAGTTACTGTAGTATAATGATTTGAAAAAGTTTTTACATATACAGTTGGTTAATGCATACACGTGATATGAAATCGCTAAAGTAAACAATGAATGTTCACATTTTGTTGTAAAAGATCTCATTACGCATTTCTTTATAAATGTAAAAACCTTGAAAAGACTTGAACGAGTATGCATTACATGGAAAGCCGCCACGCTATTTTTAGCCCGTTCTAAGAGCTCGCGTTACGCAGGAATCTAACTGCCATATATCCTATCTACAGGTTGTAGGCAAATAAATATACGAGGATAAATGTAAAGAGTAAGTCGCAATTGTTATAAAAGAATTTTGTGACTTACATGATGAACCTTCATCAGTGAGCCATGAAATTGTAGTTATGTTAGTAAACTAGACTCAATATATCAAAGGAGTTAATAAAAACTAATGATTTATATTGAATATTTTAAAGCTTTGTAATTAAAGTTACATCAATTTGGGATTTACTAAATGAGATTTGTGGTTTACTAAATGAGTAACTACTGTAATACATGCGAATTTATTAAGCGTGCATAACTAATTTAGAAATGTTTTGTTTACTTTGTAACAAAATGGAGCAATTAAATGTTAGTTTACTTACATAATCTCATTAAGTTTTTTCTTTTAATTTTAATACTAAATGTTTGATCAATTAACATGGTAAAATAACATGTATACCTAAATTCAACTTTTCAGACCATAATTCTTTTTTTGTCATTTTTAATTGAAACTTCTGCTACCAAATTAAAGTTTTCTTGTGAGTCCGCTCTGCGTCTTAAAGTTTTAAATTGAAACTTTTGGCACGTAAAATAAATCGTATATAATTATTTTCGCTTATAAAAAAAGAAACTTTTCGATTTTTTTTTGAGATTCTTGTTTAACTTAATATTTGTAGAACGTAGCATGTTTAGATTATGGCTATATCGAAATAAATTCAAACTCGAAGCGTGCCGAACCTAATTGTAATTTAATGAAACTTTTACTGAATTCCCTATGTGCCATTTGAGACCAATTTTTTTCGGAAACCTTACTCTCGTGATCACGCACAGAATTTCCATTTTACGTAGAGATTAGGACTGATGTACTGCGCACGCTATCTCCTTTTTTTATTACTTTCGAAACTTCTTTAAAAGGTCATGTTATTGCTGTATGAGATGTAATGTTAATCAAGACATTTACCATGAAAAAAATCGCATAAGTGTAGCGTGATTCTTATTCTTTATCATTCTTGTAAAGATTAATTGCATTGCTTCAGTTAAAATTGTTTACGAAGGTATGATATATGTTCCTGACTATGTATTTATAGTTTGTATGTTTGAAATTATCATGCTCCTTACACTGCTTATAAAATACATCAATTTTACTATGAAAAAATTATTGATTTTTGAAATTTACGGATAATATTTGAAAATTTACTGATAATATGAAACAACTTGATTGTTATTGCTAGTTTATACTTTATAAGTTGTAAAGAAGATTTTTACCTTGAAAAATTCCTCCACATTTGAACAAGTTTCTTCTTTTTCATTAGTGAATGGTTATTGATGGTTTTTTAAATGCTGAAATTGCTTATATTATAAATGATATCTATGGAGAGTGTATTAAGGGTATATTATATTTATAACTACAAATCATAAAATATTTTTTTTCTGAAGTTTTCCTTGGTTATTGTGAAGAAACTATATTCCTATATTGAGAATTTCTATAGAGTTTGTTTATTTTGTTGAATTATTTGGTTGCAATATAAAATATGTTTTTAAGAATCAATCTCATTTTTTCATATTCGTTTGTCCTAAAATTTTCATATAGAAACTATTCATTGGATATCAGAATTATGAAATCATTGAAAAGGAACAATCAGCAATATTTAAAAATTTCACACACAAAAAAGTTTTGTTTTCTACTTTTTTTCGTAGTTATTGAGAATTAAATAATTTAATAGCTTCCGTTTCTTCGCTTTTTCCCCGACATTTTTCTCTATTATGGATCTAAGAAAAAAACTTCGACTAAAGCGAATAATATTTCTTAGACATAATTTGAGAGTTAAAATAATCCGAATTACACATACAACCAGCTGAAGTTAAGTAGACAAAATAAACATATTTAGTTTTAAATTGACTTCTTCACGAGTTTCTTAAAGCGGTGTCTCTTGAGTTTGACTCAAATTGTCGTTATTATTATTTTTTTTAATTAAAAAAATCTATGTACCGCATCAAGTGATGCTTTCAAATTTGTGTTTATAAATCTGTGTGCTCGTTGAGTTATACGCATAACCGATAAACACTTAAGACAGTAACTGTGCCTTATTAATATGAATATGTATTTCGTAATTTTTAAGTACCTGCAAAAGAAAGGTGTCTTAGCTCAACACACCAATGAATATCTGAGTTTCTGTCAGAACAGACTCTCAAATTGAGACGTTTCAATTATTTATTTATCACCATATAAACTAGCTAAATAATTCATAATATTTTGTCAGTCCAAGAATGATATTTGGCAGATAAATTTAAATAAATATTACAATAAATTGCTGTCTTATAGAATAAGATTTATTATTTGCTAAAACAAAATATCCCAAGCTTACGTTTTTAATCACTATACAAAATCTACTCTTTATTATATTTCAAATTTGATCTGATTGTTCAGATAAACATAAAAACATGCATAAACTAAAAATTCCAGACTCGCATCGAATTTTCATGATTACCTATCATATATTTTCATTGCATGCGATAAAATGTTTAAGCTTGAAATATAAATATATGTTCTCAATCGATGCGACTGTTCTCGCTTGAACTGTTTCTTAGAAAGGGGATGTTTCAATTATTCATATACATACATTAAAAAAGTATCAACAGTGAAAAAAAATAACATTTTCCCGAACTGCTTTGATGCTAGAATTGCTATTTAAACGTTTAGACCATGAACTATAATAACATATACCGCGCGCTTTAAATAAAATATTCACGAGTTTACGTACAAAGGAAAACCTTGTAAAAGCTTTATCCGGGCTTGCTTTATTTAGAGTGAGGTTAAATTATGCTTAAATTATGCTTTCTTGTTCTGGGAAGCTCCATAACTTGCATATTAGGAGACAAAATAAAATTAAAATATTAATGCACATTTCGAATATTCCGTGCGCGTTTGGCTTAGACATTACGATTCCTGTATTGTGAAATTTTCTCTGTGCCCTCTGTTCCTGATTCTCTGGAGATTATTAGTTCTCGTTATTATGCTGTGAATTTAAATGAAAGAATTATTCATTAGAATAACAAGTGATCTGGAGGAATATCCAATGATTTACAGAATAAACAAAAGAGAGGTTTTCTTGTCCTGTTCGATAGTTAAAATCTAGGAATCTTCAAGGTAATCATTAAATGGTTGCGCTAAAATGCTGTGTTTTGTGCCACGAGTATGTAAAACATTAAAGGAAGATTTACTGTTGAAATAATATTTCGAATTTATTGTTTTCAATGCATAAAGTTGATTAATATAAAATTTATGTTATCTTCATTCGGTTATGCTATAGCTTAAAGTAGAGAAATAATGGATAGCTACGCTAATTGCTGACTCAGTGACTCTGAGATGCTTCCGGTTTAACCACCCCAAAATAAAACTCTCACAGCTATAACTCAAAAAAGAAGCAGAAGAAGAAAATGATAAACTGAGGAAACGTAATAAAATCCACAACTTTCGTGTGATCAGCTTGAACATTTTCGTAAGTATAAACAACAATTTGCGATGTTTAAAAAAAAAACGAAAACTATGACTTCTAGCACCCCCCCCCCCTTCATTTTTAACTGCAGAAAACTAGTCCATCAGGGTAGAAAAGGGAAAAGCTTTCGCATCTACGTCACAGTTCCTTTTTCAAAACCATTGAGTCGCATTATTTGCGATTTCAGTATGTTTGAAATAGCCTCTTAAAAATATCCAAATATTCGTTTGAATATTGCCTTGAATTTAAAAACAATTTAAAAACTTACATATAAATAATATGCAACAATGTTACTTAGGTAATGCAATATTGAAAGTAGGATATGAAGTGAAATTTTTTTAAGAGCACAAGGATTAAATCTATCAAATATATAAAACGCTAGAAAACGATTGTTTGTAAAATATATATGTATATTTTATGCGACCGCATTAATTGCCTTCACAACGGACTTTATACACTAGTGTATAATAAATTCACATTGATTCATTTTTTAAATTTTCATATATTTCACTATAAGGATTTATTCTTCTTTAATGTTCACAATTTTTTATTAATAAGTGACAGTCTAATAAAAATCTATATTACGTGAATGCTTTTCGTGGAATGTTATGGTGAACTTTTTGAAAGTACTTTGAAAACTAAGTACATCTAATCAATTTAATAATATGTTAATAAAGAGAAAGCTGCAAAATCATCAGTTATATGCCCCTATAGTTCACCTGCTTTATTCAGAAACTTTCCATAATTGTTTTCCTCCCATGATTCTCATTAAGTGGATATTTGAATTAATATTTAATTATTAAATAAAAATGTAATACTGTTCAGAAATCGGTATTAGACGTTGATTAACTTTTATTAATTAATGATTGTCTTATTGACTGGTCGACTTATTGATGGACATGCAGATTTGGAATACGTTTTGAAATTTTTTAGTCTTGAAGAGAAAATACCAAATTATCAAAAATTTGAATTCGCCATTCTGTTTAAATGCCTAAATTATCTTATTATTATTGTATAAGAATATGAACACAAGTATAAGACATAGAAAATATTTTAACAGACCGTAGTGGTTTAGGACCGTGATTCTGATAAAAATGGGTACAATAATATTTTTAATAGAACTGCTGATTACTGAGCAGCGATAATCGGATTATTAAGTTATCTAGCAATTTTAATCCAGGGATCTAAGCAATCGGGGATGTATCCGTATGATTATCGAATGCCTTTAACATAAGGTGCGCAAGGCATATAAATTTCAGCAATGAGTTAATTTATCTTCCATTGTCGATGGTAGTTCAGTTCGCATAGAATTTTAATCGCATTCATTGCCAGACCCTTCCATCGTGGCAAACATTAAGTTTGCTGTTCTATAACGAATGAAATAAGCCAGCTCAAAATCTGTATCATCCGCATTCAGAGCATTAATTTGGCAATTTGCCTCTATGCGCTAGTACTTCTTGGTCAGGTAGTGAAATTGTGAAGTGTTGCCAATATTTAGCTGTCATTCAGACATTAAATTAGACAGCCATTTCTTTAAATTGGAGCCTATTCCAGCCTTACAGTGAAAATAGCTAGTAAGGATTTGGGGGGGGGAATTATTTCAAGCAAGAAAATTTTAAATCGAATTGTCTATGACTGTTTTTATAGGAATTAGTTAATTGTTTCAATTAGCTAAAACTCCCGGATTTAATGTTGGTCGTAAATTTGATAGAATATAAGGGCTTCTAACTTGTAAAAAAAAGCTTTTATTCCTAAATTTAAAATGATATTGAAATTTTAATTTCAACACTTACGAAAATGCTAGCAATAATAACTTTCTTCGGACTGGACTTTCGTAATATTCAGTTTCGGATGAAAGTTGGAAAGTATTCATTGATGAATCTTATCTAATATGGCCCTAGCACAGCATGGCTTAGTGGTTAAGGCACTGAACATGGTAGACGGCTGAAGTATGCCGGTCCCACATTGAGGCCTACCACGCGGCTTTCGATTTAACCCTTTAACGCGCGGTGTCTTCGCCGTGAGGACACCAAACTCTGACCTTTTGACTATTGCCAGTCAAGAAGAATAGATTTGATTTCCATAAAATAGTTGCGGGTGACATAGCTCCACGAGAATCCATTACTTTTTAGCACGTTCATTTGCCGTAAAAACATTGGTCACGATTATTTTTAACAGCACTGACATCTGCTGAAAAATGGAAGAACGCGAGAACAGCCGGAAAGATTGCCCAATGCTGAAATGCTGAATGTGCGCGCAGCACAGCCAGCTGCGTCAAAAAAGGGTCTCTAGATCTGTGGCACGCGATGAACGTTTCGATCGTCCGCCATCTTGCTGGTAGTTAAGTCGAGCGATAGCAACGGCTGCCCTTTTTCAGCATTGGGAAAGGGTTGCGCCTCAAAGGGTTAACGGTCATGATGCTTGGTCGTCTTTCTCCTGATGTAATGTAAATACGCGTTTGAACCCCTTAAAAAAGTCTTACGGCCGAGGCACCCCAGCTGTAGTCAGAAGCCCTCCGTGTAGGTTTGTCATAACACAAAACACGCCCATGCAATGTTCTAAAAGTATTAGATGCGCGTAAACGTCTTTTACTTTTGAACTGTTTGAAACATTACTTAATTTAAAAAAAACACCATTGAGATTCAAATCCATTAAAAAAATCCAATGATCATCTGTGTTATGCAGAACACCACTGTTTTTTGTATTTCTAAGTGTTTGTTTTCTTTAATATTTTTTAATGTGTCGCAAATACCTGTGCGAGAGATACTTAGATTAAAAATAAGTTCTTTGAAACGGTATCGACTGTGACGTTCCAGACTTTGCATGCAAATTTTCGGGGCAATCGGATAAATTCGGTAACATTGGAAACAAAATATTTAGCATCTAAATCGTCTTAGTCGATTATAGATTTATTACACGGCATAGCGTTACATATATGTGTGTGATTATTTGGGACGTGCTGCTTGTTCAACGTAAGTGTTAGTTCTGTATGTCCGTGTTTGAGGTATTTATTAAGAACAATTTTAAAATGAGATATGTAAGTTTGTGGTAAGGACAACTTTTTGACGACCATTTGAAAGGGAACATATAATAAAGAAAATTAAATTGGGAGATTCTTAGCGATGAGGCGACAAAAACCACAAGTTCATTAAATGAAACACTTCAATTGTAAAATTCATAAAGACGTCAGATATTTAAAAAATTGTTTATTGAAAATGACTATTTAAAAATAAACATATTAAAAATAACGCCTAGTGGCGGAGAGATAAACAATACGCCCTATAACGACAGTAAAATTAAGCTAAAATCACTTAAAACCTAAGCCAACATCAAATTTCATTTTGGCGAGAACAAAAACTTGGCCGAGATAAACAATGCCAATTACAGAGCAGCCGTTAAATTAAACCAATAAAATTCTCGACCAGTGGCCGAGCGCATAGCACTCTGAACTGCGAGACAGAAGGCGCCTGATTCAAAACCAGGTCACGACCGCCGTTCTAACCGTTTGGAGTTTTCCATGGCTTCCTCCGAAACTTTGCGTAAATTCGGGTTAGGACCCCTTAGAAAGACCTCCCCCTCCACGGAGGGCACCCCACTCATCGGCCTATATCGCACGTATAGATAATTGGTCGTAATCCCACAACACAACACATAAACCAATAAAGTAATGAAACCACGAATAAGTAATTTTAAAGATGGTTCAGGGCATCACGGATAATTTATGCCAAAACGGTGTCAATAACTAAAATAAGGGAAAGCAAAAATTAGTTACAATTGCAAACTGACGCAATACTCTCTATTTCTAGCCTAGAACGGCGACTCTCAGTCGCAAAAGAAACAATTAAAAGAATACTGATTACGGGAAGAAGCGAAATACGAATTTAAAAGCCAAAGTAAAGGAAAAAGAAGAACAGAAATGAATTAGATGCATGATTTTGAATAGATTAAATTTAAGTATATGATAATTAATATTTAATATGTGATCTACATCGCAGAACGGACTCGTTTTCTATTTCTACATAAAAAAAGAAACACTAATGATCTAAAAAATCAGCAAATTGAGATGAATCCGAAAATGGGACTGACGGCCTTGAAAAAAGACTCAATCAAAAGTGAGAATGAGAAGTTAAGGTAATATAAAAAAGTATACTTAATTATTTCTTAATCATCCAAAGTAATTAAAAATGTTTGGTGATATTTAGTGAGATGAGCTAATCTGTTTGATAAGATATACTTCAGATTGCTACTTTAAAGAAGAAAATGCTCAGTCATCATTTTCTTACTATAGCGATAGAATTCCTTGATTTTTCGGCTAGAAATAAAGATTCGGAGTGTCTCACACCTTATCGGAGTACGACATAATCCTTGAAAGATCGAATTTACTTTTGAAGTGGACTATATCTCTCTCCCTTCTCGAATATTTGCATACTTGTTCGTGTATTTATAAATTCCGATTTAATCTCCAGCTATATAGTTCTCAGTGCAGCGCTAATTTATCTTCGATTGTGCTCTAATTCAGATCACATAGAATTTTAATCGCATTCATTTGCAGGCCCGTCAATCGCGGCGAACAGTTGCGCTTGCTATTCCATAATGAATGAATTAAGCCGGCTCAAAATCTGTTTCAGTCAGGCTCAATGCATTAATTAGGAAGCGCTCTGTCGCACTTTCGCACTTCACTGTCGCACAATATAATGGTGCAATACCGCCTCCGTTTTGTTGCCCTTTCATCTCATTAGAAGTATTTTTTTTCTTTCCTTGAATAGCACGTGTACCGTATTCATTAAAGATAACATGTTCTACGTGCTAATAAGATTTCTTACAAATTGTGCATATTATTTATTTAATCTTATTTTAATGTATGAATGCATAGAGCGTGCCTGAAATGGGTGCATCGTTTGACACTTTACAATATGAAATTAAAAAAACATACATGTACGAAACAGGTATTTGAATGATGGTCTACTTACAAAAGTGCTAGATTTTCGCTTCCTGTAATTTTGTACGAAAAAATCTGATACATGAAGATACTTGTCAAGAACTGTGGCAAGTGATTCAGGAGAGCGTAGGGGGCATAATGATTGTGTGCAAAGATGTGATTTTTAAACACGAAGGTTTATCTCCACATTGGTCAACGTCTCTGCGTTTTGCCTCAATCAACATTTCGAAAACAGTTGTATTGATCGCAGTGAGCCAATTCAATGGCCTCCTCGATCGCTATATTTAATCACCATGGCTTTTTCATGTGGGGTTACATCGATGATATTGTTTAGAGGATCTAATGTACAGGAACTAAAGTAGCCAATAACAGATGTTGTTTATTCATTTCATAACTCCTCAGATGCTTTCAAATACTTGGAATGAAATTGAATATCGTTCAGATGTTGTACGAGGAAAAAAAGGATGTTATATTGAAATTTATTAATTTTTTTATGCATACAATTAGTAAGCAATTAATTTTAATGCTACTGCGTTTAGAATTTATTTATTAAATTTTACAAGTGCCAAACAATTCTCGAGCACTCAGTATAGTTACAAAATAAAAATCCAATATTTCAAACACTATTTTAATTATAATGCATGAGCATAAAATAAGCTGAAATAAAAGAAAATTCTTGAGAAAATTGCTTTCTTCTGCATGAAAAGTGCAATTGTTTGTAAGCATCCAAATTAAACATTACAGAAGCAGTTGGCATACATAGCTAGTACTAAAATTCCAAATATTTCTAATTTTAGTGACATTAACTCGCGACACAGATGCTAGAAAATATGAAAATCTGCCTGACTTTGTTCTGCTCAATTTAAATTTATTCTAATAATAAACGTTTGTATACCTCAAGATACCTGGTTTGAGAATACAGAATAAAGCTGATATTTGGGGCCAGTAATATTTTAACCTTTAACAGTAACTTTTAAACTAGTTAAAATGTTTAATTTATTTTCTGTATTTGTCGAAAAAAAAAATGCTACACACGCTCTTAAAAAAGGCACGAAGTTTATTTCATACTTTTAACTTTCTACGATAGAAAAAAATAATCATGATCATCACTTTATAAATATATTAAAATATAAAATACATTAAATACTAAATAATTTTTGGATTCAAAACTCACATAAAGTTCACTTATGCAATTTTATTACTAACATTTCTAAGTAAATAGTCCGTCATCAATTTTAATAAATGAATCATCATATTTTTTTAATAAATATCTCGTTGTAGGGATTTATTAAATACACTGAAAAATCTTTTAAAAAGTAAATAGCTCTTAAATAATATAGTATTAAAAGTACACGCCTATGCCTACATATACAAATTCTGAATATTTTTTGTACAATAAAGAAAACTAGATAATAGGTTTTGAATGATAAAGAAATGCTCAAAAACTATCTGAAAATATGCATTTTTCGTTCAGAATCATAATACAAATATAGAACAGAGATGAAACTAACCTTTAAATTATTCAGTTTGAAAACACGAAAAAGGCTTTGCTTGTTAGATTTTGTCTTTTAGCACGTAACAACTTTCTGTTTTAAATATACATTCCTTGTGTATACATTCCTTGCGTTATACTTAATTACACTGGCACACTTACTCAAAAAAGAAGCTATATTACTGTGCGTGTATTCGATCTGCGTTTTATAGATAATCGTATATACATTATGCATATAATCGATTATACAATTTTATTAAACAATGTATTGTTTGTAAATAAGTAAAAAGTATCAATCTCACTATTTCTGAAAGTATTTTGAAAAATACATTACCTATACCATCATGTTAGAGGTTCGAAGATATCTTGTTGTTGTTGTTGCTTATTACCTCTAACAATCGCATGTGGTGCCAGATACCCTCGAGATGGGGAGACGATGGGCAGAGGGGGCACCTTCCATTTTTATTGGGCCCCAGTGGGAGAAAATCTAGCACGGGCAAATTAATTTTGATTGCCCGTGCTAATTTTGAACAAATTCTAGAGGAGGGACCAACCCTCTGAAATCGGTACCCCTAGAGGTAGCGTTAAGCCTGGGGAACAATGAAGCCACGACAGATTTTACGTCCACCAGCTCCCATTAGCGTACACGGTCCCACAGCAGTCGAGCCGAGAGGGAGTTGACCCTTCCAAGCACTGGCCAATTCGGATGCTGCTTCACTTGCCGTGCTCTTAGGGGAACGGACTTTAGCACCCAGAGGTTCTAAGATCTTCATTGAGTAATTTAATACTCAAACAGTAGAACCTCGATCAATTGTTTTTCAAGGGGTGCGTAGTAAAAAACGATGCATGCGGGAAAACGACGAATGCGGGTTAAAGTCAGAATACGAAGAAAACAATATTTATGAATGTGCATAATGTATACAATCCAAACATACTAATTTCATACCAAACTGTAAAAGAAACAAATTGGAGTCGTAGAAAATTAAGTAATATTTATTTCTAAAAAATCAGTAATTTTACACTGGGTTTTTTTCCTTAATTCTTTTAATTAAACGAAAATTTTAAAGATTGGGAATATTTTATTTTTCTTGCATTCTCTTGCATTCATGTTTGCACATAAAAGTTCATACAATTTGAAATGCAGTAATTGCGTCCGATAAACTCGGTACTAGTGTAGGCTCAGTCTTATCGGCACGAATATTACTCTCTGCTTCTTAAACATTGTTTCTATTTTTTGCATCACCACACATTTCTTCCATTCTTAAGATACATCGCTACCTCTATATCAAAGGAAATATAATCTGTAAATTTCACACCACATTTCATGTAACAACTCACCATCATCAACCCAAGAAATCATACCAGAAAATAATAAAGTTTGTATGCCATATGGACATCTGAATTACAATTTCATTTCGGCCAGGAGAAATATTTTACAACGATGAACGCGGGAAAAGGATTTTTTGACGAGCAATAAATGTGGGTTTCGTTAACGTTATTTAAATACAACTTGTGCAGGGACCATAAAAATAAAACGATCAATACGGGAAAACGATGAATGCGGGAACGATAGATCGGGGTTCCACTGTATATGGGGTGTTTTCTATAATACGTATTTAAGGAAAGGCCTTTTCCACTTAGGTTGAATTAAGAATACATTGCATATATTAAACCTTTCTTTTATAAGAAAACAATGGAACTTCTGTAGGGAGAATTACTTAATATTATTAGATATTATTTATGCTAATTATAGTAAACTATAAGGGGTTTAATATTCCTATAAAAGCACCGAAGTCCTGAAATATTCGAAGCCGGATATTATGTTCGACACAGAAGAGAACACCTCTGCCGTTATGTGTTTTGTAACCCTGTTAATGGAAGGGTTAAAGCCAGCATTACTTAAAATTTCTGTCAATATTTTACTTCGGAGTGTAATGAGAGCACAGTCAAACTTCAGTTATAAACACACTTTAGCTTTATTCAATAGTTTTAAAGGGAAATTTATAATAGGTAAAATTTATAAATTTCCTTTCGATAAATAACTTTTTGTCGATGTTTTTATAAATTACTTTTGCAAAGAAAAGTAATTAGTGACAACGTGCATTAAGTTACATGACTGGTTAAAGAAATGGTTTGAATATTTTTATTCCTAAAAAAAATATGTGTCAGAAAAAGGTAGTGAAATATAACAACAATAATAAATAAATAAATGAAAAGAAGCACAAACAATTTGGAAAGTAAGATATAAAAACTTGAACGTTCCTACGCGACAAACAAACAAATCCTACGCGACTGACGTCTTTGAACTGTTTACAGAAAACGGCTTCAAGCAATCAAATTTTTAATTCATCAACAATAATAAGAGCCCAAGAAAGAAAACCAGGATGAGAAAGAATGTGTTAATGATGAATAAATTATTAATGTTATGTTACTAAAGGATGCTATTTTTTAGTACTTACGTATTTATACCGTCGACCATTTTCACCGATCATTTACGCAAATGTTACGAAATTTTCTGTTACATTGTTGATAACCCTTTTCATTACATTAGATAGTCGTTATTTTATTTGATACATCATGCTTTCCAGCTGTAAGCGTTTTGACCGCCTAAATGATTAAGCTCATTTTGGTGCTGTCGTCGATATAGTAAGTAAGTACCTATTTTTTCTCAAAAATATTTAAGTAATCGAGACTTCCCAGAATTGGTTAATTTTGTCATTTTTAAGTTGCGCTTTTCCGTTTTCTAAAGTCATAATAACAGCATACTCGCAAAAAAAGCAATTTTTGAAATAAAATTTTTTTCCAGAAAAGTCATTTACTTTGTATATAATAAATTTTTAGTATCATTATTATCATTATATAAATTACCATTTCCCATTGACAAAGAGAAGTGAAAAATTCTGCCTCCACAGCGCATAAAATGCACATGAGGCATTATTTATAAATTCTACTATCTTCAATTTTTTTGAAAATATATTTGATTTTTTTGTTTATATTCTAAAAAAAAAATCTCTTTTTATCTTTAATAATAATAGTAATAATAATTTATGTTTTCTTAGGAATTTTGAACCTGAGGCACTTTAATAAAACACAAAAGGAAAAATTTTATCATGTGGTATGTCAAAATAAATTCCAAAGCAGTAATACCAGTTTTGCGTTTTGTCGTTTCAAATTTAGAAACGAATACCTGAAATGTAATAGCGGGTAGTATTTTATATATTTTATTGTGATTATATTATATATTTTATTTATCCCTTAGAAAGGTGCCTTATGGAAAAAAAATATTTTAACCTTACTCACGAAACAGTTTTTCAGTAAGATACATCATGCCATGATCATTGGTTTTCTGTACAGTTTTCAAGAGCGTGTTGGCGAAAAAGAATTCGTCATTAACAATAATTATTTGTTTTGATCATATTTCTCTTTTGGAACAAAGCACATGTTGACACTGTAAGAGTTAAGAACATGTTGGAATTGCGAGAAGTAATAATATATACATATTGTAAGGATGAAGAATATGTAGACGCAACTATACAGATTTATGTTCTCTTGACAACAGACGCTTATGAATTGTCACCTAAACTTATAATTAATGGTCTACATATTCGACCATGACTAAGAATCGTGGCTAAGACCATGGCTTATCCAGAAGCCTCCAAATCTTATTTCTTTTCACATAGTTTCTTAATAAACTAAATTTTTAAAAAATCGTCTTAGGGGACCAACTGATGCAACTGCTTCTAATGGTGAATATTAGGAGTGTCTTCCAGAAATGTTCAGAAGTTGCATCCAGAACTCTTCTAGAAAAGTTGCTGTGGCTGAGTTCTCGTTTGCTGCCTTACGTACCTAGGTATTCCGCCTTACGTACGCATTTACTCCCTTATGACATTGAAGATTCTCCAGTGTGTATTAATTGTGAAGCAGAACAACCTACCACGGCATTTCATTTAGACACCTGCTCTGCACTTAAAAGTTTTATTGTAAAATTGAGATGAACTAGGAGGATGTACTTCCCCTATGAGCTTTGAGCCACATTCTAAAGGGCTGATATTAATCACTTTGATATATAGGGGAAGGTAACGAGCGCCTAAATAGAAATTTTTCGAAACGTTGGATTTTATAATATTTATAATAAGGTAAGCGCTGCCTTTCTTACATATTTATCTAAACAGTCTTTCATCTACAGAAATATGGATTGGTTTACTGAATGGAGTATATTTTTTAGATTAATATTTAGGTTATATCCAGAATCACAAATGTCCAAGTTGGTTAATAATGCATGCGCGGGGATACCTGAGAATGGTGATCATGTAAATTTTATGATATGCTCAAATATTCCGAGTTTTCGAAGTGGCGGAAAAACACATTATTTATTTCCATGTTTATGTAGGCCATAATTTTTGAATTAAAATTTTCAAATATTCTATTTTATTGTTTAAGACACTTTTATTTTAAAAATTTTATAAAGTAAATTGTGTGTGTTATCTGATTGTAAACTTATTTTATTTCACTATATATAGTCCTAAGAACTTTTACATATTTGTATTTTGCCAATAAAAACTTACAATTATTTTAAAACGAAGGATCATTTTGCCCATTGGTTTAGGGTAAAATGATCCTTTTTACGACTTTTAAAAATTCAGTTTTCTTAATTACTCAATGTGGGTTGAAAATGTTCTGGAAATACTTTTATAATGCAAAATATAGCGTAAAAATAACAGCAACGTTCCAAAGTTTTATTTAAACATATATGTTATTAATACAAGTTTGCCCCTTAAGGGAATCATTTTAGGCCACTTTCCCTACTATATATTTTTATTTTTCATTTACAATTTTTTAATGTCAAGAAATTACTTTTTATACACCTTTTAATCTTTATTTGCTTATAAATATGTTGGTCCTTTGTTTTGGATTATTCAAATATCTTCAAGTATGTAAACTTTACAAGGCACCTGATACCCTATGTGGAACAACCACTTTAATTATTCCTCTACGTCTATAAAGTACTATTATGGACAGAAAATTTCAAGGTAAATAGATAATTACTATTTTTGCTATACACTTATCTTTCTATATTAATACATTTTATGATATATTTTTCTATTTCGTTTTTGTACTTTTGTTATTGTCTATATTTTTATGGATAGCTTCTTTTTTAAACATTTCTTTCTTTATTACGTCTTCTACATCGTTTATCATTTCTTTCTCTTCAATATACACATTCCTCTTTTCCCAGTCTTTTGTTTCTTTTACTCGGAACGCCCCCATTATACACTCACTTCCAAAAGTCAAGCGCGGAGGTGTAAAATGCGAAAAAATGGACAAGCACTGCTTTGATTGATACGAAATGCTGTGGGTAAGTAGCTCTATGAAGCAAAACAAAGAATTACATACAGAGATTGAAAAAATATTAAATTTTCATAAATTATAAGATGACGTCATATTTGAGTCATGAACAAAGTGATGTTGAAATGCAAAACGAACAGCAAAAAACAACATTAATAGGATATGTGAGAACCCTTCACCTTCATGCAAAGTGTACAGCGTGTGATAGTACTTGTTACGAAGTGATCAACCGACGCAGAATCCAGTAATCGCCATTCTTCCTGTAGGACAGTTTCTAAATCCCCGAGAGTGGCTGTCGGTGAGAAACGTCTACATGCAGCACGGCGGAGAGCATCCCAAAGATTTTCATATTGGATTAACCCTTTAACGCGCAGTGTTCCCGATCTGGGAACACCAAACTCTGACGTCTTGACTGTTGTCAGTCACGAAGAATAGATTTGATTTTCTATAAAAATAGTTGCGGGTGACATGGCTCCACGGGAATCCCTTACTTTTTAGCACGTCATTTCCCGTAAAAAAATGGTCACGATTATTTTTAGCAGCACTGAAATCTGCTGAAAAATGGAAGAATGTGAGAACAGCTGGTTGTGCCCGCGCACAGCCAGCTGCGTCAATAAAGGGTCTCTAGATCTGTGGCACGCGATGAACGTTTCGATCGCCCGCCATCTTTCTGGTAGTTAAGTCGAGCGATAGCAACGGCTGCCCTTTTTTCAGCATTGGAAAAGGGTTGCGCCTCAAAGAGTTAAGGTCCAGCGAATAAGATGGCCACTTCATACGCGCAATCCCCTCTCTCTCCAGAAAGTCGTCAACGAAAACAGCTCTATGGGGACGCGCATTATCTTCTATTAAAACAAAAGAAGGGCGAACTGCTGAAAGTATTTAACTGATTTCAGCATTTAGCTTTTCGAGGTGAACTGTCTCCTACCCGTGCTACTTCTGGGAATCATATGCAAACGTAGACATTTAGACGAAATCTGATAGATTCTAAATTAGCTCATATTAATATATACAGGGTGTCCCAAAAACACTGACCTAGGCTTTTATTTTTTAAATATTGATGATAGGCATATTAAAATATATCAAAGTTACGTTAAAAAAGTACAAAATTTTGCGGTATCGATTAAAATTTACAGTAAACAATACCAATTACAGTAGAAATATAATGAATTGATGCAATCATTGGCTTCTTACATAATTTGCGTATGGCCCCTGGGCGGGGATCATCTGACGTGATTTTTTAACTTCGAATGTCCTTAAAAAATAGTTTAAGTCAGCATATTCGTATTCCTTTTCACATCATTGATCATTTTAAGATAAAAAGCTGAAACTTTGTACATCACGTGATTAATGTATGGGACACAGTTTACTGAATGGGAATATTTCGTACGTGAATGGGAATATTTCGTAATGGGACGTATAAAAATTTAAATTTCATATTTATTTGGGTTTAATTTCCTGAAAGTTTTAATCGATAGTTCAAAATTCTGTATCTTTTATATCTAACTTTGTAATTCATTGTATATGTCTAAGACCAGTATTTAAGGAATAAAAGACACAATCAGTGTTTTGGGGACACGCTACATATTTTAATAAATGTACGAAAGCGGAGAGTACTTTAAGGATAAATAAAGCGAAATATACTTAGAACACCTAATTTTCTTTAGTTATTTAGACGGAAAACAAATTTTTCAATCATTTTTACAGAAAACTGTGTGAGTATAATGCTGAATATTAAATTTTAAAAATATTTGCGACCATTAATACACATTAAATTGTTAAAATTTAGGTATTTCCGATAGCTGCAGTAACCATGGGAAGTTTACAGCATTCATTAATGGAAATATTATGGTTATTATATAGCATAGAATTACAACTAGGTGTCTCCGCTCGAGAGAATTATGCACACGTACTGCGCGAGGACTGATTTAGTGCTGCCTAACGTCTAGTGTTATTGATATGCATATCAACATTATAAATATGGCTGTGTGCATTGGTGGAGATATTTATGATGGGTTATACATTCGGTATCATGCACACACATATGTTAGACAGATGAATCTGGATACGCGTGTAGAATTCTGTCAAACACATTGGATTGGAGGAGATTTGCATATCCATAAAATTAGCACTAATGGTACAAATATTACTACACAGTGAAATGCGGATGCATTTCTTATATATGCTGTATAATACTTCCATCTACGTCATAGCAAGTGTCTCCCATTGAAAAATAAAAGATGTTATAGTAGCTTTGCGTGACGTCGAAGAATGTACCTATTTACACCAGGCTTTCAAATTAAAACACAATCTGATGGTGATATTTAGAACTTTTTTTGTTTTCATGGAATTTTTCCTTATAGAAACAGCTGTTCATAGTTTATAATCTATTACAATGGTAAGCTGGCTAAATTCAAACTTCCTGTTTAAATAAATCTCATACATCCATTTATAAACAAGAAAGAATTCTGTAAATACAAACAATTGCTATGCTATCGAAGAAATATTCTAAAAAACATGTCTGAATAAAATCACTCAAGTCTCTAAACTTAATCTTAAGTTTCTCTGCTAATTATTTTTTAGCAACAGCTAAAACTCCACGTTCAGACCCAGTGAAACAACAGAAAATTTCTCAGAACGCTGAAAGCTGTTGAGCACACTGCTTAATGGAAACAAAGCTACGTCCAAACTCTCTAATTATACTTCCTTTTATTTTATTTTTCAGTAATTGCATTCCGTCTTTCTTGCCGCGTAAGTTTGTATTCAAATGAAAATGCTTGTTAGTTGGAAAGTTCATAAGTCTTCACAAGAGTGCTAATTAAAAATCGCGCTGTCCACTATTTCCCAGTACTTTTTAGAAAAGTTTGTTTAAAGAAAATAACGTTTGAACTAAAGAAACATTTACGTTTTATTTTGCCATAATAAAGTTAAAATATTACTTTTTTATATTCCTTTTCAAATATGTAGTTTGTGGAAAGGACGAATTGGCAAAACGTCATTTTTTTTTAGATGAACTGAAGAATTTACTTAAATTTCTGGTACACAAATTTAAAAAAAAGACAAAACAAATTTAAATA
Organism: Cheiracanthium punctorium; assembly: GCA_038373885.1. NCBI lineage: Eukaryota > Metazoa > Arthropoda > Arachnida > Araneae > Cheiracanthiidae > Cheiracanthium > Cheiracanthium punctorium. Next base: position 611,681 of record JAWZYV010008216.1, on the reverse strand, counting down.
ATAGATCTGCATACGAGAGATTTAAGGAGCTATAATGATAAAAAATTATAATTAATATACCATTTAAATTAAAGGAGTAATATATTCTCTTCTTACATTGACGCACATCATACTTAAAATTCAATAAACTATATCACCCTTTGAAAATATTTATGAAGTAAGAGTATCTTTGGTGTTTTTCTTCTTTTTAAATGTTCATTATCCTAATATCAAGTAGAGAAATGAAATCACAAACATGAACGTAAAACGTTATATTCTAAGAGACAAGATGAAATAACCAAAGAAACTTGCATTCGGCATATTTAGTCTGTATATATCCCTGTTTTCGTACGAAAAATAAAACTTTTAACTTCAAGTTTACGCAATTAGTTAGCAACACCACCTTTATAAACGATTTTTTTTGTGGGGGGGGGGGGTAGTGTTACATACAGAGGCCGAGAAGCCGTTGATATTGATCGTCTCTAAGTTCATGGTACGCATGATAGTGGACTCAATACAGCTAAAACAACAAGCAAGATGGAAGATGTCTAAATTGCCATCTCTAGATTCTTATTTATTATCTTTACTCAGTCAAAATGGAATAGCTATCGATATTTTCCACCATCTAATTTCACTAAGCTTCATGGAACAGTTTTCAGCTATAAGCTCAATTACCTGACATCAATGTTTTTGGGAACATCAACAATAACTCCATCGGATTTCTTGCTCGAACATCATTTTATCTCATTTTGCCACATCACCAGGACTCAAGCCAGGATTGTATGCACATATGGTCTACGCAAATTGATGGACATGAATCTCGGCTCCAGACATCCAAAGGGTGCTTGCATAAAGCATATGAACTTCATATGTTTCGGTGGATAGTTTAGATCTGGGTCTTGCTTGTGTTGTTAAACCTAAACAGGTTTGTTCAGCTAGAGCTATTTTACTAATATTTAGTTAAGCCATTTATGTTTTGTGTCCCTTTTTTGGGACGGCATTTTCGCTATCAGTCGAAAACGTTATTTATTCTTCCTAGCCTTTATTCGTGAGTGTTGAACCTCAACTCCACAAAATATTTTAACATGACCAAGTAAGATGTTGAATTTTCAATTTTTATGCATAAAGATTTTAAAAGAAATCATTCCTTGTTCAAGTAGGTGATATCAGAAATTTATCCATTGCTGCTGGTATTAGCAAAAATTGAAGAAAGTTGCAAAAGTATCTGGGCACAAATGGATTAACGAATCAATCCTCAGAAGGACACGAGTGGGATGTTTAAAATCACTTTAAAAAAACATTTTGATTAAAAAAGTGCTAATTAAACCTTTTTGTGGCTGTCAATTTAATAAAATACCGTTGTAAATTTTCATCTGCTTGCATAATCCTACGAAGCTTGTAAGCAAATTAGCTTTAAAAAATGGTGTTTCTAGAAATACAAAGATAAAAATCCCTAACTAATAAGTCACTTAATATTAATTTGACTTTTACATCGCTAATAAATTACGTAACTTCTATCTGCAAAGACCATAAAACTATTTGCTCAGAGTTCTGGTATACTGTAAATACAGAAAAAAAACACAATAGTGTTAAAAGATGAAGAAATGAAAGCTTTGTGTAAAAAACACCTTGTGTATGTTTTACACAAAGTTTTTATTTATTTTATGATGTAAATATGGTGTCTCAAGTTACTGTTATCAAGTAGTAATTTTAAATACAATCTCAACTGGCAAAGAATCATACAATAGCCCATAAACTCTGGCTAGGAAATCTTGAAAATGAACTTTGTAAACAATAAAGTGTGTAGCCGACCAATTAAAAAATATGAAACACTGTTAATACATTATTTGTTCTACTATAGATGGTGTAACTACGCCTTGCGAAACGTTCATTTCAAAATATATGTAACGCATAAACGCCTCCAAAACCCATCGATATTTCAAAGGAAGATAGTAAAGAATATAACTACACTTTAAGTTTCCGCAGAGCTTACATAATCCTGACGTATATTTCGCAACGTAGTTATAAATTTGGAGGTTTATTTACGGCACGCATTTGTAGCGCGCCGTAGCGAATTGCTACGTGTCAGAATTTTTGTAGGAATTCTTGCCCGTTTTTCTCCGTTCCTAAAGAGACGGATCGCTGAAGACGGAAAACGAAAACGGAAATTGAAACGGGGAAAGTACAATTGTGATTCATGGCTGTGTTTCAGACGTACTTCATTCATTCTTTGTGTTTCCAGAAGTCTCTCTTTTCGGGACTCGATGACGTGGAATGTTATAAAGACGGGGACATATTTTATGGGGATACATACAAAATTTATGTACGCTGGAAAGTGTTTCTTTCTTGAATACAAAGGTTTATAGAATTGAAGAGAAAGGAAGTATTCCAGGTTCTATAGATAAATTAAACCAATAGTATCGAATTCCATGCAAAGAAATGGTATATGTAAATTTCTCGACATTTTTTCAAACGAATAAAGATATTTTTAGATAGACCGATATGAAGTATGTTAATACAGACATGAATTAACTCTGTAGCAAAATGCCCAAAGCAGATCCAAGGCCTGGGATTACCAACCGCGCTACCACAAAACATGGAACGTGGGAAATAAAAGCATATATCTCGGCTACGTGTTCAACCTGACGCGAAACTCTCAGTATTTTTTCCCCAAACAAACTTGAATATTTCGTACGTGAATGGGAATATTTCGTAATGGGACGTATAAAAATTTAAATTTCATATTTATTTGGGTTTAATTTCCTGAAAGTTTTAATCGATAGTTCAAAATTCTGTATCTTTTATATCTAACTTTGTAATTCATTGTATATGTCTAAGACCAGTATTTAAGGAATAAAAGACACAATCAGTGTTTTGGGGACACGCTACATATTTTAATAAATGTACGAAAGCGGAGAGTACTTTAAGGATAAATAAAGCGAAATATACTTAGAACACCTAATTTTCTTTAGTTATTTAGACGGAAAACAAATTTTTCAATCATTTTTACAGAAAACTGTGTGAGTATAATGCTGAATATTAAATTTTAAAAATATTTGCGACCATTAATACACATTAAATTGTTAAAATTTAGGTATTTCCGATAGCTGCAGTAACCATGGGAAGTTTACAGCATTCATTAATGGAAATATTATGGTTATTATATAGCATAGAATTACAACTAGGTGTCTCCGCTCGAGAGAATTATGCACACGTACTGCGCGAGGACTGATTTAGTGCTGCCTAACGTCTAGTGTTATTGATATGCATATCAACATTATAAATATGGCTGTGTGCATTGGTGGAGATATTTATGATGGGTTATACATTCGGTATCATGCACACACATATGTTAGACAGATGAATCTGGATACGCGTGTAGAATTCTGTCAAACACATTGGATTGGAGGAGATTTGCATATCCATAAAATTAGCACTAATGGTACAAATATTACTACACAGTGAAATGCGGATGCATTTCTTATATATGCTGTATAATACTTCCATCTACGTCATAGCAAGTGTCTCCCATTGAAAAATAAAAGATGTTATAGTAGCTTTGCGTGACGTCGAAGAATGTACCTATTTACACCAGGCTTTCAAATTAAAACACAATCTGATGGTGATATTTAGAACTTTTTTTGTTTTCATGGAATTTTTCCTTATAGAAACAGCTGTTCATAGTTTATAATCTATTACAATGGTAAGCTGGCTAAATTCAAACTTCCTGTTTAAATAAATCTCATACATCCATTTATAAACAAGAAAGAATTCTGTAAATACAAACAATTGCTATGCTATCGAAGAAATATTCTAAAAAACATGTCTGAATAAAATCACTCAAGTCTCTAAACTTAATCTTAAGTTTCTCTGCTAATTATTTTTTAGCAACAGCTAAAACTCCACGTTCAGACCCAGTGAAACAACAGAAAATTTCTCAGAACGCTGAAAGCTGTTGAGCACACTGCTTAATGGAAACAAAGCTACGTCCAAACTCTCTAATTATACTTCCTTTTATTTTATTTTTCAGTAATTGCATTCCGTCTTTCTTGCCGCGTAAGTTTGTATTCAAATGAAAATGCTTGTTAGTTGGAAAGTTCATAAGTCTTCACAAGAGTGCTAATTAAAAATCGCGCTGTCCACTATTTCCCAGTACTTTTTAGAAAAGTTTGTTTAAAGAAAATAACGTTTGAACTAAAGAAACATTTACGTTTTATTTTGCCATAATAAAGTTAAAATATTACTTTTTTATATTCCTTTTCAAATATGTAGTTTGTGGAAAGGACGAATTGGCAAAACGTCATTTTTTTTTAGATGAACTGAAGAATTTACTTAAATTTCTGGTACACAAATTTAAAAAAAAGACAAAACAAATTTAAATAATAGATCTGCATACGAGAGATTTAAGGAGCTATAATGATAAAAAATTATAATTAATATACCATTTAAATTAAAGGAGTAATATATTCTCTTCTTACATTGACGCACATCATACTTAAAATTCAATAAACTATATCACCCTTTGAAAATATTTATGAAGTAAGAGTATCTTTGGTGTTTTTCTTCTTTTTAAATGTTCATTATCCTAATATCAAGTAGAGAAATGAAATCACAAACATGAACGTAAAACGTTATATTCTAAGAGACAAGATGAAATAACCAAAGAAACTTGCATTCGGCATATTTAGTCTGTATATATCCCTGTTTTCGTACGAAAAATAAAACTTTTAACTTCAAGTTTACGCAATTAGTTAGCAACACCACCTTTATAAACGATTTTTTTTGTGGGGGGGGGGGGGGTAGTGTTACATACAGAGGCCGAGAAGCCGTTGATATTGATCGTCTCTAAGTTCATGGTACGCATGATAGTGGACTCAATACAGCTAAAACAACAAGCAAGATGGAAGATGTCTAAATTGCCATCTCTAGATTCTTATTTATTATCTTTACTCAGTCAAAATGGAATAGCTATCGATATTTTCCACCATCTAATTTCACTAAGCTTCATGGAACAGTTTTCAGCTATAAGCTCAATTACCTGACATCAATGTTTTTGGGAACATCAACAATAACTCCATCGGATTTCTTGCTCGAACATCATTTTATCTCATTTTGCCACATCACCAGGACTCAAGCCAGGATTGTATGCACATATGGTCTACGCAAATTGATGGACATGAATCTCGGCTCCAGACATCCAAAGGGTGCTTGCATAAAGCATATGAACTTCATATGTTTCGGTGGATAGTTTAGATCTGGGTCTTGCTTGTGTTGTTAAACCTAAACAGGTTTGTTCAGCTAGAGCTATTTTACTAATATTTAGTTAAGCCATTTATGTTTTGTGTCCCTTTTTTGGGACGGCATTTTCGCTATCAGTCGAAAACGTTATTTATTCTTCCTAGCCTTTATTCGTGAGTGTTGAACCTCAACTCCACAAAATATTTTAACATGACCAAGTAAGATGTTGAATTTTCAATTTTTATGCATAAAGATTTTAAAAGAAATCATTCCTTGTTCAAGTAGGTGATATCAGAAATTTATCCATTGCTGCTGGTATTAGCAAAAATTGAAGAAAGTTGCAAAAGTATCTGGGCACAAATGGATTAACGAATCAATCCTCAGAAGGACACGAGTGGGATGTTTAAAATCACTTTAAAAAAACATTTTGATTAAAAAAGTGCTAATTAAACCTTTTTGTGGCTGTCAATTTAATAAAATACCGTTGTAAATTTTCATCTGCTTGCATAATCCTACGAAGCTTGTAAGCAAATTAGCTTTAAAAAATGGTGTTTCTAGAAATACAAAGATAAAAATCCCTAACTAATAAGTCACTTAATATTAATTTGACTTTTACATCGCTAATAAATTACGTAACTTCTATCTGCAAAGACCATAAAACTATTTGCTCAGAGTTCTGGTATACTGTAAATACAGAAAAAAAACACAATAGTGTTAAAAGATGAAGAAATGAAAGCTTTGTGTAAAAAACACCTTGTGTATGTTTTACACAAAGTTTTTATTTATTTTATGATGTAAATATGGTGTCTCAAGTTACTGTTATCAAGTAGTAATTTTAAATACAATCTCAACTGGCAAAGAATCATACAATAGCCCATAAACTCTGGCTAGGAAATCTTGAAAATGAACTTTGTAAACAATAAAGTGTGTAGCCGACCAATTAAAAAATATGAAACACTGTTAATACATTATTTGTTCTACTATAGATGGTGTAACTACGCCTTGCGAAACGTTCATTTCAAAATATATGTAACGCATAAACGCCTCCAAAACCCATCGATATTTCAAAGGAAGATAGTAAAGAATATAACTACACTTTAAGTTTCCGCAGAGCTTACATAATCCTGACGTATATTTCGCAACGTAGTTATAAATTTGGAGGTTTATTTACGGCACGCATTTGTAGCGCGCCGTAGCGAATTGCTACGTGTCAGAATTTTTGTAGGAATTCTTGCCCGTTTTTCTCCGTTCCTAAAGAGACGGATCGCTGAAGACGGAAAACGAAAACGGAAATTGAAACGGGGAAAGTACAATTGTGATTCATGGCTGTGTTTCAGACGTACTTCATTCATTCTTTGTGTTTCCAGAAGTCTCTCTTTTCGGGACTCGATGACGTGGAATGTTATAAAGACGGGGACATATTTTATGGGGATACATACAAAATTTATGTACGCTGGAAAGTGTTTCTTTCTTGAATACAAAGGTTTATAGAATTGAAGAGAAAGGAAGTATTCCAGGTTCTATAGATAAATTAAACCAATAGTATCGAATTCCATGCAAAGAAATGGTATATGTAAATTTCTCGACATTTTTTCAAACGAATAAAGATATTTTTAGATAGACCGATATGAAGTATGTTAATACAGACATGAATTAACTCTGTAGCAAAATGCCCAAAGCAGATCCAAGGCCTGGGATTACCAACCGCGCTACCACAAAACATGGAACGTGGGAAATAAAAGCATATATCTCGGCTACGTGTTCAACCTGACGCGAAACTCTCAGTATTTTTTCCCCAAACAAACTTGACCCTCATTTTTCGGACTCACTGGCGGGATGTAAGGCTAAGTAAAACTTGCTCTTGCAGGCGATCGAACCCGGTACCTGGGGCATGGAGCGAAATGTATACTAAATATTACGCCACTGAGTTTAGACATGGATTAATCTTAGGAAGGTATCTATTTCTATTCTCGAATATATTTGAGCCTCACTCAATAATCCATATTTTCATAGTATAAATAGAAGATAAAGATGTTTATTTTTCTATTTATTATTTTGCTATCTTCTCTCTAGACATTATAATCCTTTGCAAACTGAGTCAAATAATATTCATTGCTTCAACAACTTTTCTTAACAGAAAGCTATTTTAATTTTTAATCATTCTATTATCCTATAGCTTCAGCACAACCAGTGATACAACAGCACATTAGATTAAAGTAGTAAATGCAAATATGCAATCTGTAAATCATACATAAAATTAGAGTTTTTTTCTATAGATATATTCTGCAGCTATTTAAAATTATGTATGACCTTGCTATTGAAAGCTAGAAGTTCAAGCAGTCCCTGATTCAGGATTTAAAAAAAAATAATATTACGTTCTCAGAATCCCATAAATATATCTTATTTGTATAGGGTTCATAGAGTATCTTTAAAAACTGAAATAATCTGTTGAAATAAGTATAATTTACAATAAAAGGATAATAAAGAATCAAAAAAGGTGACATAACTTTCAACCGATAATATACAATAAAAATGTGACACAACTTTCTAACTTGATAAATTGTCAAGTAATGGTAATTGCACATAAGAAAATGAACTGCCTTCCAAGATTGTGTGTAAGTGCCATCATAATGTGATTTAAATTCTGGTTTAGAACTCATCTTAAGGATCTTTGTGAAGTACACCAAGAAAAATTCTTAATTAACAGACTAATCACAATTAACCTTAATGAGATCAGTTGACAGAGATGGTAAAATCAATGTCATCAATCTATTTCAAAAGTACAGCATTCAAAAGCTGCGAAAACTACATTTTACTTTTTGAGAGTAGAGTTAACATATCGGTTTGATTATCCTAAGTATAATTGCAATAAATATTTACTAAATGAGTGATTCATGGTAGTTATCACAATTAAACAACGTAATGAAGTCACCAATACTACTATTTTAAACTCTCAGACCAATGTCAATAGTACAAAAGTGATCGTATTAAGTTCGAATCGTTTAAAGACTTAAAAAACAAGAAGTATTCTCGCACTCAAGACGGTATAGTAAAAACATGATGGCTGCGACGCATGAGTCACGGGGTTCCTTGCGAGCTTCTATCTGTTTAAGATTAAGGAAGTAGAACTCACTTCTTAATTCCTTCTTTTTTTTAGCTAAAGCATAGAAACAAACCCTCAAAACATCTCGTGGCTCATACTCATGGCCACCAATTCGTGATGGTTGAACAATAATTTATACGCTCTGAAATCAGTCTCAGGTTTTATCAACATTATTATCTTTTCAAAACATTATTTCAGAATATATAATACATGACGCTATGGGTGTACTGAACATACTATTTTAAATAAACTTACTGAAGGATAAAGACGGAAATGTACTCATTATTTGATAATTTTAGTTAATCTAAATGTTATAATATTGATATAAATGAGAAACAATTATATTTTCATTTAATTACCTAAAATGTCAGAAATATTTTATTATAATAAGGTTTAAATTATCTAGAGAAACAGCTAACAGATTGAGTTATTTCATACAATGGACATATTCATTATATTATAAGTTGTATGCAAGTAACACTAGAATTTCTCTTTCCGAAAAGAAAGAACATATTAAGCATAAGCAACCCATCAGACTGGAAAAATCATATAGCAAGATAAATCAGCATGAAGCGATATTGTATTCCGCAATATATTGCCAACGCGATGTATATATTAATGTTTCCGAAAAGGATAATAGATTCTAACGTTAGAGGTTTTATTAATAAATTTTTTACAGCACCATGCATCGAAATGCTGATTCGTGTATTGTTTTAAAGATAAATTATTTCTTAAAACTATGGATTAGGTATCATGAAATAGATTGTTAATCTCAAATTTTAAATCTTGTATAATATTTTATTCCAGTTGTTGTAGAGTATCAGCATTCAAAATTGATATATACAGGTGTTTATCTTCAAACCATTGCGGTATGTGTAAGTTAAGTATAATTAAACATATTCATTTTAATGAAAATTATTGTTCTGTACAGTATATGATCTAATTGTATAGATTCTGATTGAAAGTAGGAAGTCGGCAGTGGTATCTTTGGTTTTAATCGACGATCAGAGAATATTTTTTGTTTGTTTCTATAACTCTCCTCTGTTATCGTAGAGTGTATTAAAACTTTTGCCACAAAAGTTCCTTTAATTTTCGAAACAGAACCCAATGCTAATATAATCATGATTTTAAAATTTCAGTAATAAAACTACTTCATTACGCAATTTTCTAAATGAAATATATGGCGAAAAATTCTATTAGATGGTGAAATTATGGAAACATTTTAGTTTGATAATAATTATAAATTTTTAAGTTACTAATTCATTATATTAATTAAAATTGTATCTATAAAGCAGTTCAAGTGCCAAATTATAAGTTTCTTTTTTGTATTTGAAAACGTTCTTTTTTTCTTATATGGTGCACTAAAAATAAGCCGGACTCTAGTGTTTTCTTAAGCTTTGTTTAATTTATAGGCAATACACTTTAGCATTCCGGTAAATTTTTAACAGAAGCTTACATCATATTTCAGTTTATAGTGTCAACAAAAATAAAAATGAAAAAGAATTTGTCTTCTGTTTCAAAGGAACATTTAAAGTATTACAGAACTACGAAAAAAATGACTATTCATAGTTAACCAGAAATTATAAATTATATATTTATGATAATAAATGCATTCAATAAGTAGTATTTCAAAAGTTGTTTATAAAACTAAGATTGGAGTACGATGTTTACCCATGTATTTTTGGAATTAACTATGAATTATTAAATTAATTATCAAAGTATCATTAAAAAGTAAGCATGTGTAAATATTTTCTGTTATTGATTGACAATCCGGGCAAATATTGAAATCATTCTGAGCATCAGCTCTGAGATTATCAAAAAAATAATTTATATTAAATATTAAATACTAAATAACCACGCATTAGAATTTAAAACAATCCATACAGTCCCATTCCCATTATGTATCTAATCAATTTATACTGTTTCTTGAAACCTAATAGTATATTAATATCTGAATTTCTTATGTAGTTATTTGTGATTCAACGTGATTTATGAACATAAGTATAAAAGTTATCGTATTTTTTATTTATATCTTGAAACATTTAATCAGACCATACTTAGTTTAGGAAACAATAAGAAACAATAGAATAGTTCTTTGAAATACAAATAAAAATGAACTAATTATCTTCTTTCTCAATAAAAATATTAAATTAAAAAAATTCTGTTATTTAAAAAAAGGTATTTAAACAACTCCAGCATTCCAAACAATATCTTGCAAGATTCTTTGTAAAGGAATCGATGCAGATGAAAAACTACAATCTGAATCGAAACAACGGCTAACGACCATGTTTCATATAGCTCAGCCTTTTTCTTAGTTATACTTTTTTCCCTCTATAACTTCTTTCAATATCTAAGAAATCCGACGTTGCGTAAAGATTGCTGGGACCTATGTAACGAAATATGGAGTATGTTTGTCAAAATGCTGCCATAGGAAGATGAGAAATTCGATGATAAAAGTATTGGATAGAAGATATGGAGGAAGAAAATGGCGAAAAAAGGCGGAATTCTTTGAAATAAATAAAGAATAAACTTTATCTAAAATATCAGAGTTTATGCAAACTAAAATACATAGCTTTATCGGATGTTATAGAATGAAGGATTAAAAACAATTACAGGAATGGAATCAGCACCTTAAGATCGTTGAGGATTTTTAAAGTATTGCATTTATATATACTTCTTCAATAAGAAATTAAATGAATTTTGATGCATTGAATGCAATTAAAAAGAATATTTTAAAGCTTAACAAGTACTTTAAAATTGCTGAGAACGTGAAGTTATTTCTTTCTGGTTGTATCTCAAACATACTCAATAATAAGTAATTCAAATTTCTTGGTAAAATGAGTTTTCTATTTACGAACGAGAAAATAAGCATTAAGTGAAGTTTAACATATATATATGCAGATTTGTTATAATTAAACCTTCCCTGTAAAAAATATTCTAGAGTCAAACGTATTGAAACCAAATTGGGTTATACATGAGATTTCCTAATGGAATTCCGAAAAAAAAAAAAACTTAAATCAAAAAATGACCCTTGAGTGGCACTTTACATGAAAAAACAATAAATTTAACATTTTAAAGGGTAATTTAAAGTGTATTAACTTGTTTGGGTAACTTTTTGAGCTGATTTCACCATTCAAAGCGCAGCCCAGTGGACATATTTTGAACTAAACTTTTAGAAATATTCCTGAAGCGCTTTTCGAGTACGCTCCACACGCCAAATTTGTTAGAAAGCTGCTTAAAATCTCTGCGTAAATACGCAAAATACGTAGGTATACTCGTACTCCAAGAAAAAAAGGCATTGTTTAAAATAAATAAGTGGTTACACTCGTATTCTTTGATAATGCTCCAAGAATTTTCCTACTCTGTAAGCAGTTTTTTTACTGAGTTTTTTTGGGCATGAGGTCTTGTTCTGAGATTTTTTACACTGATTTTTTGTACTCAGTAAAAAATAAATTATTTCTGTTTTTAAGCCACCTTGTCGAATCCAGGAATAGTTTTTATCAGATGAAAAGGTATTTAGGCACAAAAATGTTTGGTTTCAATTATTTTTATATATTATCCCAATTAGTTTTTGTCGATATTTAGGCTTCATTCCATTTTACACTCTTTTCCATTGAATATGTTTCAAGAACTGACGATTTTTCTTCTTCATTAAAATATATTAAAATTACAATTTCTTCACATACAATTTCAATGCGCTAAAATATAAATAATGCACATTATTATTTTAAAAACGATATACATTTTCTTTTAGGTTTGTTAACACAAAGAAAAATTTGGTAGTTTTTGCAACACTTTGCATAAAAATCAGTTTAGTCCAACTTATTATATTAAAGAAGGTGTATTTTAATCTTAATAACATTTCTATAATCAGTGACTATAAATGAAATTCTGATAATTTTAATTCCTTTTGATAATGTTTCATGAACAACCTTTCATTGCCTGTAAAACTACTTTTTCTGCCTAAAGGCTCTCAATGCAGTGAAATATATATACATTTCTCTTTTCACACGAATAATGACCAAATATTCCGTTGTTAAAACGTATTTTGTTGTTTGTATATTTTTTACAATAGGATTTGGCCTGTACATTTCTCAAATTTTACTTGCAGTTGCAATGATTATAATTTTACTATCAATAATGACATTTCAATTTCTAATTACCGTTTTAAGGATACTTCATGAACTGCAGGCTTGTTTTGCCTTTAGAGCTACGTTCTATGCATAGTAAGTTAGTTATGCACATCTTAAAGTGTTTTCTTAAATAGAAATATTGAAAAGACCCGATTTTAAGCAAGAGTTGTCTTTCATCTTCTTATCTAGCAGTCTTAAGGAAGAAAAATCTTAGTTTTGAACACATTTCAGTATTTTAAGCATTTTTAATATTCCATTAAAATTTGTTGAATTATGAATTTTGTGAGCTAGATAAAGTTTAGTTTATATCAGTGTTTAGAAAATATTGAATATATCAGAAGCAATATTTTCAATATATCCGAAATATTGGTTAAATATTTCAAAGATACCTACATAATATTATTGATGCAATACTGTGAGCAAGTACTGCTTGTATCTAAGACCTACCGAGTGTCCTCCCCCAAAAAAGTATTCCCTAAAAGCTGGCCCCTATATTTGTGGGACTGCCTGTGTGTCTTAGATTCAAAGAAATACCGGTTAACTTTATAAGACGCGAAATACGGATTCAGAATCACACATAGCAGTTTTGGGGCAAAAAGCGTTGTGTTCATTAACTAGTTAATAATCACTCCACACAATGTGTTGAAGTGTTAGTTAAATTACCAAGTTTCATTACAAATGGTTTATTCTCCGAGAATTAAATCATTCAAAATTAAAGACTACTTGTACTTAACAATTTTAGTTCAGTATATCTTCTCGAAAAAATATTTAAATTTTGGCAAAATATGGTAGGAAATTTTCCTTATACTTCAACATCTTTTCTGGGATGACTATTAACCGGTGTATGAAAGCAAGATTTTGAATCCACACTCATATGCGATTTTGAATTCTTAAAGTCCCCTGAAAGTCTCTTGCTAGATGTAGGGTGACCAAATTCCGCCATTTTTATGCATCTAATTAATTTTTAAGAGTCAAATAAAAACAAGAACTATGTTAAATTTACTGGAAAAAATACGAATTACGCGTCTTTAAAGCATACGTGAACAATTTTCTATAAATTCCTGGTTATTAAATAATCTTAATAATAGCTAATTCTTTTACTGCACCTGCAAATACAGGTAACACGTATATGTTTTATAAATCTGAATTCGTTTGCTTATGTCCTTGGTTAAATATTGATTATTCATTATTTTAGAAAAAATATTTATTATTAGAACAGTATTTTGAAACTACGGGAATAGTTACGAATCGCTATTTTTTTACAATTTCATCCTTTCTTAATTAGTTCTAATTAAGATTTTCTTTTAACTATACCAGCAAATCCAAATAGCACAGAAAATTTTGATTTCATTCTCATAATTTTGATTTCATCTATTTATTCTCTTGGTTAAATGTTGAACTGTAATTATTAAATATTGTAAATGAATGAAAATTAAATATTTCAGTAGTCCCTGCAACAGGAACTCGTACTGCTCTGATAACATTATAACACCGCTATTCTCATTAAGTTCCATCAGAAAGCTGAAAATGTTTTGTATTTGTATTTATTCTCGCACTGGAACAACCTACCGATTCCTATACCTTCTCACTGAAAAAAAAGAAATGTTGGAGGGTTTCCGAACAATCCATCTGGAAGATATATGACCAGAGGAAATTGAACTTGGGAACAGAGGCTACGATTCATGAGGCTGACTTTTTCCTCAGAATGGAAACGTCGCAGATGCTTTGTGAAAGGACTGCAAGTCGCGGGCCCGAGAGTTGGAAAGGGCTTCTAAAACCAGTGGACAGACACAAAAAGAAGACTGAGGGAGAGTGTTTGTCAAAATGCAAGCGGAAGAATGAGAAATTCTGTCTCCGCAAAAGAAAAACTAAAGTGTGAAGAGATCTTTAAATAGAAAAAGTGCAGATAGATGCATGAAATAGTGATTGCTTTTAAATATTTTTTTCTTAGATGTATTGTTTTTGCAAAATTATTTAAGTTTTTTAAAAAATATTTAAAAATAGTTTCTTTAGTGTGGCCATTGTAAAGAGATATAATATAGTCCTTTCCATATGTTAGATCATTTACTCGGAATTTATGAATCATTATAATTTTTATTATTACTTGTTTTTCATTTAAGGGAAGGTGGCCTAAAATGATCCCAGGGGGTAAATGGATCCACATACCATCCACATGCATTTTCTTCCATACAGGAAGAAAATGCATGTGGCTTCCATTGTAATAATTTATGTGTTACACAATAGATAACGCTATCTATTGTGTAGCACATAAATTAGTTCGTCCAAGTGAATAAAAAGCAATGGTGGTATTAAAGTGATCAGTATTAGGTGTCTAAATATAATTCTTTGGAAAATTGGAGTTTAAAATATTTGTCATAAGATAAGAACTAACTTTCCTATTTATTTGAATAAACTGTTTTTCATATAAAGAAATATGCCTTGGTTCACTGAATGCAGTAGGCTTTTTAGATTATTATTTAGGTTAGATCCAGTATCACAAATGTCTAAGTGGGTGAATGATGAATGTGCTAGAATACCTGAGAATAATGAATGTCCTGGGATACCTGAGAATAATAAATGTTCGAGGATCCCTGAAAATGATGATCATGTGCATGTGTGTTATATGTGCTCAAATATTGAGTTTTCGAAGTGGCGGAAAAATACATTATTTAATTTATTTCTGTGTTTATTGTAGGCCATCATTTTTTATTCATAATTTTCAAATATTATATTTTGTGGAATTTTTTTAATTTAGAATTTTCATAAATACAGTCCGATCCTTCGGATAAAAACAGTTTACGACTATTTTTATACGAAGGATCATTTTGCCCTTTTCTTGAGGGTAAAATTATCTTTTGGGCACTTTTCAAAATTCTGTTTCTTTAAATATTCAATGCTGGTTGAAAATATTATTGAAATATGTTTATAATGCAAAATATAGTGTAAATCATGCTTAGCAAAATGCCAAAGTTTTATTTAAACAATAAGTATTCCCCTTAAGGAAATCACTTTAGGCCACCTTACCTTATATATATACAATCGAACACATTTAGAGGAATATCGGTTAATGACCCACTTATTGTAATAATTTTTTAATGTACTGTATATAATAATAATTTGTCAGTGATCTCGGATAATGGAATATTCTGCTTAATAGAAAAAATGTTCGTGGCAATCTGTCTATTCCATTAAGAAGGGTCGACTCTACATACGATTTTTCTCAGTTGCAAATTGAATGAAGACAAGGATGATTAAAAAACGGAAAGAAAGTTCGATTTAGCAATTTTTCGTCGAATCTGAGATGCTTTATTTTCAACCGTAAGCATTAGAAAGGAGTAGACTGGACTTTTCATAATACGGCTTAAATTCAGATTGCAAAAGCTACTGAATGACGGGTACGTTCCACTTGGAATATAGAGAAATAGATTTTACTTATATTTTTCTATGCAGAAAAGGCAGTATTATGTTCATAAAGAAATAGCTAGAAACTTGAATAAAATTGTGTTTTTTAAATGTATTGAATAACATTTTTTAACTAAGCATACTCTAATAACATAACTTCTTTACTAATATGTCAAACATATTTTCATACTTTCGTTTACAAAACCGTATTAATGAATACTTGCATTTCGAAATAAATGTTTATGATATTTTTAAATTTAAATAACTTAAACAACTCAAGAAATGTTTTTCATCAAAACTGTTTGTTGATATTGGTTCAAATTTTAACACAGATATGCGAATTTCAATAAAACTTAGAAGAATAGAATCTGAAATAGAATCTGACACTATTATTTCGGACAACAGGTTCTTACAATGAGAAGTTTACAACAAGACCCTATCTGCTGTAAATGCTTAATTTTAATATTAATAAAATGATTAAGCTTTATTACTATTAAAGCATTAAAATCATTCTCCCCTAAACTATATTCTAATGATGCATGTCTATACTGCGTGATCTAAAATGTACGTAATTTGAACAATTTATTAATGTAACATTTAATTAAATACAAGAATTTTTTTATAAATAATAAACATGTAAATATCTTGAAGTTTCTCAAGCATTTAAGCGGTATTGAAAATCTTATGCAACATTGCACAGATATAATAGTAGGATATTTGAATACATTATTCTAAAATAAACTGAAAATAATTAACTTTCACTCAAAATTTCCTTCAATGATCCATAAATAATATTAACATACATATTTATTAAAATTTTATATATGTATAAAGAATTTGCCCACATTTTATCTGAAAAAAAATGATTTACGTAAGTCAATCATTGAAAAAATCGTTTGTGTCACAACATTTCACGAAACAATAAATACTCTATAACCCACGAATATTTTCATATGGACAATTTGGAGCATATTTTTATGTGAAATAAAATTATTTGCGTGAATCGATCATTGCAAAAACCGTTTAAATGACAACTTTTCAAGTAACGATAATAACCCTCAAATACTGACAAACAAACAATTTTAAGAATAGTTTATGTGAAAAAAAATAATGTTTATATAAATCAAACACTGCAAAACCATTTAAGTCACAACTTTTCAGGAAACAATAAAAGTCTGTACAATGCACAAATACGCACCCAAAAGATAGATTACAAAAGGAAATTGAATTTAGGAGATCGGAATCCATGACTCATGAACTATGTTTCCTCTCCAAGTTTGAAACTGCCGATAATACCAGGGAACTGTTTGATACTATGTGATATTCACTGGCATGGAAAATCCTTGAAAATCCGACCCCATACAAGTGAAGAAAAGTTGTGGAAGGCGAATATCTGTCAGAAACGCAAATGGAGGAATGAGAAAATCCGTATCAAGAAAAGTTAAACATGTGCGAAGAGATATATCGTTAAATTATCGTTATCGTTAAATTGATATGTTTTGGTACTATGATTTACCTAAAATAAGATGTGAGACGTGTGATAAGGTGTTTAAAAGAAAATGCAGTAAACGTACTATTTGTTTTTAATAACCAGCAAAGACAAACATGTAATGATAGCAATAATAATAACATTGAAATGGTAGTTAATTGTGGGCTTCATCACAAGACACTATTAGTTCAGATAACAGGTTCCTACAATGAGATGTTTCCAATAAGACCCTATCTGCAGGAAATGCTACAAAAACGGCACACCATGTAATTTATGAGTGTGATGCCTCACTACTTTAGGAATCAACAATACGAATGAGTTACATCTTAATTCCATAAAGGGCTTGTCTGATTTCATAAACAAAGTGGGCGACCCAATTAAATGTCACTAAGAAGCATTGGTTTTTTGACATTAGGCACAAAATTCTAGCCGAAGTAGAGGTACCCAGACAAACCGAAAGAATAAGTAGACGTGGTCATTACTCTAATTCAAGAGTTTGACAGGATTACTAATGTCAGACAGGCTTACATCATCTCAATTATACAGGGCACACTTAACCACAAATCTGAAAATATTTTCGGCATCACTCTAAAATTAATATCTATGAATGCTGGTTCAACTTTAGAGTTAATTTTTTAATGTGCGTTTAATACTGTTAGGGAACACTGAAAATTCAAAAATTTTACTTTAAAAAAAATCTTTCATGAGCAATCATTTAAACATATAATAGAAATTATTAACGATAAAAATAGTATTAGAATTAATTTTATAAAATGAGACATAGTTTGAACTTATCATCCATATTATTCTTTTATGGATGATATCATGAACAGAAACTCCCTCAAACAAATCAGAAAATAATTAATGAACTCATTTCAAAATAGCATTTTTTACCCTTAATCTTCTTCAAGATTAATATTAATAAGTTTATAAATAGCTCGTTTTCTTACAGCATAAAAGTAAGTATAATTGCAGAATGCTGATTGACATTTTGTGCTAGTCTTTCATATCTGTGGGTTTTACATTTCACTGAATCATTTTGCCTTTGAAAATTAACATTTCTTCGTTTCAAGCAATAATTGCCCTAAATAATCTGATCCGGTAATATCAACTGATTACCATAAACTGACACTCAAATTAATTTCATAAAAAGCAACATAGTTTTAACTTATTATTATCAATTTCATTCCGTTTATCATTAACAATTTCAAAAACAAAACAGGAAAAAAATTAATGAATTCACCTCATTACGTCAGAATTTTTTTTTCTTTTATTTGCGGATTAATATTTATAATAAGTAAATCTATTCCACGACCCTATTTGTCTAATTAATGCTCAAAATAAAGAACGAATTTTAATAGGATTACGTTCCCACTTAGAGGAGGCTGCATTAATAATTATTTTTTCGTAAAGTAAATGCTGCAAATAATCACGAGATGCATCTGTAATCAAATTAAATACAATCCCAAATGAAAATCCGCGATTGTCATTTGAACTACGTCATTTTCTGAATATATTAAAAAGATAAAAAAAGCAGAGGAAATTATTCCTGGATAATTAATAGTTAATTAAAGAAGATAAATGAAGAAAGCTTTTAAAAATAACATTGCTGTCGGAAAAATATATTTTATCCGAATCCGGTGAATTTAGTTGAAAATGAAAAATATTTTGTCCTGTTTTTTCTTTAACTATTTATAAAATAGTTCACGATATTTAATAAATTATAAAATAAAATTATGAAAGTTTTACATTATGTAAAGTACCAGTTAACATGTTAATGCAAATATATTTTTTTTCTATTTGTAATTAGCAATTTATTAACAAGGAAACACATTTTGTTTTAACGATGACTTCAATGTTAATAAACCTAATAAATCTTGAACAAAAAAATAATTTAGTTTCTTTCATACGCTAATTATAGTTTTTTAACATACCTATTAATCAAAGAAAATCACAAATGTTTGTGCCGTTTCTTTCACAGTTAATCAAAATAAAGATCAATTTACATGCATGTTTAATGATTGTTTAGTGGTCATTTGGAAATCTTTTCCTGTTTTTCTTATTACTTAAGACCTGAAGCAATTGTACAAAGGTTTTTCATGCATAATTCTTCTAAATACTGTAGTACGTGTAATTTTGCGGCACATAAAAGAAAAGAAATCTTGTATTTCTTTTTAATAAATATATTTTCAATAGTAAATAAAAATCTTAAGTTGGAATAAGTTAATATAAAACATTATTTGTGTGTGCAAAATTAGAAGTAGTGTGTACTGCAGGGAAAATATATAGTTAATGCAGTTTATCACTTATTTTTCATTTATTCCATTTTCCTATTCTAAAATATTTTAGTATTACCTATTCCCTTTGTTTAGTATTTGTTTACTTTAAAAAGTAATTTTGATTTTGCTATGGGTATAACAATTATGCGTCTTTCTGTCTTCAAAATAGAACTATCGTCTTTGTTCCCAATATTTTGCTCAATGGTAAACTTCCATGCTAAGGACGGAAAAAACACTCAAAATACTGGTGTTAAACAATAAAGTAAATAAAAAACTTTGTAAAAAACACACATAAGAAGTTATAGGTAAGAGGATACGCACGTTTCAACCAAAAATTTTTTTGGCCTTCTTCAGTCCAAGCCCTACGTTGCAAGCAACGTAGGGCTTGGACTGAAGAAGGCCAAAACAATTTTTGGTTGAAACGTGCGTATCCTCTTACCTATAACTTCTTATGTGTGTTTTTTACAAAGTTTTTTATTTATTTACTTCCATGCTAAGTATTTCATCATCTTACTTCCCGAATCTGAATTTTGAAAAAGAGTTATTACGAATTTTTACGCGTAACAGTCTTATGCATAACCATACTCCATGTATGCCTTTTTGGCGGTTCATTAGGTCTGCGTCTGATCTCGCCAAGTTGGCATGCTAAATTCACAAGTTTATTTGACACACTTTGACTTGCGGTGCGACGTTGACATAGAAAGGCATTAATTTCATTTTCAACTCCCAACCTAAGGTAACGTCACTATGCGGCTGGAACGTCTCTTGTTGTTTTGAAAATGCATTGATATATTTGTAACAGACAGCAGAAAGAAAAGTCAAGTTTTACAACAAATTTGATTAAGAAACATTTCTTACAGTAATGCTAATAACAGAGCGTATAAAACGATGCTATTGCTTCGTTCTTAATTCTCTATATCCATGACGTAAAACAAGTTAACAAACTATGAAAATATAATTGTTTTGGCCAATACAAGGCAGTGTCATTCTTTTTCGATAGAAAACCAAGGATAAATGTCTCGATTCTTTTTTTTCACTCCCCTAAAGTCTTTCGAGACAAAAACATGCTGCAAATTGTGTCCAAGTTTTCAGGCAAAATTGTGTCTTTCATGGTCAATTATTTGCATTATTTTGAGAAATATATTTGTTGGCGCTAAACCAAGCAAGCTGAACAACTTTGTAATCTACCTTGTTTTTTTATTTCAGAGTTTTCGGAATAGGAACGTGAAATATTTCGTGCTCCTTCATGTAGCGCTATTAATGATATTATCATGTAGCGCTATCATTTCTCTCTTAAGCCAATAACTATACTAGTTTTAATGTTAACCCTTTCATAACCTGCGTCCAGAATTGAGGAGATAAAATCTACCAATATTATCATATGAATTGATATTCTAATTTGTGCACATTTAAAAAAATCCTCTAAAATTTATTAACTAGGATTTTTTTAATTGCAAATTTAATTTCTATTATCTGCAGAAAAATTGTTTAATTCAAAATGAATTGTTTAATCAGATCTGAAAATTTTTAGGTTCGAGAAAAAACTTTAGTGGTCACTGTGTTTAATACTATACTAGGAAACTAAAATGTTAAGGTACATAAATAACGGCAGAGATTAAAATTACTTCTATTCAGATCCATGTAAATTACATTCGATTTTCCTTAAACGCATTACATTGTATCAAATCGGTTAATAAGGATAAAAAATTTAACAAGATCAATTATTTTTCTGCGAATCTATTACATTCTTAGAAAATGGTTTGATTCATAATCCTTGCACATTTATTAATAGCTGATGATCATGAAGTAATATTCTTTTAACTATCTAATATTCTTTCTTCATGCTTTTCTTAATCATTTCTTATAACTATCTCCCTCTTATGATTTGTCTGGATCATCCATTTATTGAAGGAAGGTTCTATAAAAGATAAGTGTTTAATACATATTTTATTGTACATTTTCTATTCAAGTAGTCCCTTTTAACTCAGCTAATTATGTTCTTACAGATTTTCTTCTCTAACGTAATGAATTATGATCTATATTAAGTTCTTTTATGTGTCACGGATTACATTTAATTATCTTTTGCGGTAATTAATAACCTTGTGTACATTAATGAAACATATCCTTTTATTTTAAACATTACGTATAACGTTGGATATACTCAGAACCGAATCATGTAATTACTGCTATATAGATTAAATATTCTTTACATACAGAATAAATATTAGCTTATATAGAGAAGGGAATTTCCCACATCCTTTTCAAACGTACTATAACGTATAAAAATATTTTCCGGATTTAAAATTTGTTCATTTTTATAGCAGTCGTTTTAATTATTAAGAAATTATTAATGCTCAGATATCATTTTTACGTTGCCATAATGAATTTGAAATAAAAATTAAGGATATAAAACGCACAGGTCAATTTGGAGTACCAAAAGTGTCTTATTAGGTCAGAATTATTTGATTAATATATATGTTAACGTATCATTTTATTTTTCTAACAGCGAAATTGAAGTAGAAATTAAGGATGTTAAACATATAAGTGAATTTGGAGGTTCGAAACTGTCTTATTATATAGCTATTCACTTTCTAGTCTAAATACACTACGATAGAGATCCCTGAGGGAATCGTTGCTTTATGGTGGGGTCGGTGAATTAAACACTTTACAGCATCTGGCTTGGAGTTGCAGGCTCTGTGTATCCCGTAGATATCTCTAGTTCTACAACGATATTATATGAAAATGTGGGTGATTTTAAATTTGTAAATGGCAACCTTCCTCTTAGATGTCTATCACATCTCGAAACTCATGCATCGATTGAAGCTGTAAACTGATGCAAACATAAATGCAAAAACTTTAATATAAATGGGAATTATTTAGAAATTCTTGATCCGACTGTTAAAAAATTGTAAACAATGGTATGTCCTTTATTGCTTTTTTAGATGTCTCAAAGAAAACTTGAAACTGTATTTGGTATGCATTCTTAAATTATATTGTTAAAAAAAGATAAAAGAAATGTTATCAAACAAACTGCAATCCCAAGAATAAAAAAGAAAAAGAAAAGTATTAGTCAATGTCAATATGCGAACTCATTAGTTGCAAATCCGATATAAATCAAAATGAACCGCTTAATTCGATATTCGTTACCTTTGATTTTACGTAGTAAATAAAAAATGCATGTCGTCAAAAAATTTCTTAATATTTCAGTATACCAATTATATAAATGTTTCATTTAAATATTTTATTATGCAAAATTTAATTTTAAGGAGCTTTTGTACATACAAACCAAAAGGGCATGTTCAACCCTTCTCCCTTCCTTCAAACTATATTAATCTTATAATTTTCCTGATCATCCATTACTTCTTAAAAAAATAGTTGCAGCATAGCCAGAAACCTCTTTCTTAATTAAAATATCAAACATGTTTCTCTGGAGTAATTTTTTAAAAACAAATAGCTCATCTTTTAGAAAATAAATTAAAAAATCCACTGGCATTTTGCGTTTCTCAGATAAATCACATTAGCTGTAATTTTAAATTGGCACACAATTATCTTAATGAAAATACTTATTTGAAGATTTCCCCTGCAGAATGCCGTTTCCTATCTCTTTTGTTTATCAGCCATAATTAACCATTAATTATTTGTGAAAATAATTTCCTTTTCTCTAACATTGCGGCTAAATCAGTGATTCCCTCATGACAGAGACAGAGCTTTCATACAGGATTATGCTTAATTTCATTAAAAACGAATTTTTATTTCCTCTTTGTTCCATCTCTTCAAGCTCTAAAGTGCACATAAGAAGTAAGCTCGTGCAGTCTTATTTAAGAAAGTACGTTTTTCCATTAAAAACTTATCTGCTTGATGGATAGTAATTAGAGAAATAATTACAGCGAGAAAACAATATCAGGAAGATGTGATAACGGCTTTTTAGGAGTGAGTATGGGAAGATTCGGCCAACAGACGAAGGCATAATATCAATATTTTCGAGGTAATTGAAATTATTCTCATTAACAAATGGAAGTTTTGCCAATGTAATGTTTTACGTATTCCCCAGAATTACCAGCCGATGAAGATAGCTTATTTATTAGACATTTAATAACAAAATATATTTAAACAGTATTTAAATTCAGTTGGATTGTGGCATCAGATTTTTTAGATTGTGAAAGAATATGTTTTCACATAAAATAGTTAAACATATACAAGGTATCCCAAAAAGATGCTAACACGCTTAATCCTTTTTCTGTTAGTAAAATGTGCGCAGCTTATTTTCAAAAAGTTACTCTTTTTAAAATTTGTATACGACTCCCGTACAAAAGATTCCTCATTTAGTAAAATGTGTCTCATGCACTAATGAAGTGGTGCACGAAATTTGAAAGTTATATCCTAAAAAGTGTCAGAGGTATGATTATTATCATATGCTGATTTAAACCATTTTATAGTGGCTCTCGAAAGGAAAAAGTTCTTTGGGATGACCGCGAAGCCTCACCATGGCACAGTTGTTGTTATGTCACTGAAAATGGTAGACGGGCGAAGTGTGAAGGTCCCGGGTTCGGGTCCCATCGCGCGTCCGTCGACCTAACCGTTCGGAGTTTTCTGTGTTTTTCTCCGTAACTTAGCGTATATACGGGTTAGGGCCCCTCGTGCAGATAATTGGCCTTAATCCCACAACACTCGGATGACCGCGTTTCACTGGTCGTACAAAAATTGGGGGGAAAATATATTTTTGCTCTCTAGCAATAAACGTTTGTATTCAAATCCATGTATAGCCGCTGATTATTTTTGTTATAAGATATCCCAGAGACGTTTTAGGATGAAAAGTGGAAAATTTGTTAGGGGAAACATTTACTAACTGGCAGTTTTTGTACTGGGGTGGGGGTCATATATAAATTTAAAAAGTGTAATTTGTTGAAAATTAATGAGAGGAATGTTTTTCTAAAGCAGTCTTTTTCCTACCTTATTTTGAAACGGTTTTCAATTTACATAGCTCACTCATCTCTAACTGATAAAGAATTGAAGCGTGTTACCACCTTTTTGAGATACCCTGTACACATATTTGTCTTCAAGGTTTTGGGATTTTAGTGATCAAATGAAGAGTATACTTTGGATTTTTTTTTTTTATGGCTGTTGATTTTTTTCAGTACTTAAACATGCATTTCATTTTAGAGGAAAGGAAAGTTTTTAGCCAAAGTTCCCAAATTTTATTCATAAATCTCATTAGCTTTTAAATGAATACCTGAACATTAACATTTCATATTGTTACAATAATATGTGCTCAAAATATTAAAACTAAAATTTTTCTTGAATACGAAATCTTTACAAGAGTAACTATTAAAATATATGAAAGTGCATTCTTTACTTCTTTCTACTAAACACTCATGGTTTTTTTTTTCCATACAGTATCTGATAACCTTGTATTCCTAAGAATTATGTTTACATTGTCGAATTTTACGTTATGTTTTACCAATTCACAAAAGATACGGATTTTTTTAGTGAAATTACTCAAATTTAAAAAGTGGCCTACTTTTCAAACGCCAGAGGGAACTTAACAAAAAAAGATTATTGACTCAAAACAGTATTCAATAGTAACTTAAATATTCTAATATGATTTCATAAATAATGCATTGTTTTCAATAAAAATAAGAAAATGCTGAATCCATGCTCAAAGCTCACTCTTTTGAAAATATAACTAATATCAGTGAGTCTGTGGGAGATTTATCTTATAAATGAATACATTTTTCATTTGGATAAACACCATGCTAGTTATTTTAGTTTATCTAATAAATAGCTTATAAAACATCGAACGGTTTAAAGATAGTTCGTAGTAGTAATTCAATTACACGTTCTATCATTAGTTTCAGAGTAAACAACTTTTACATAGAAACATAAAAATCACTGCAGAAAAATAACTACTTCAAAATTAAAGTATTTATTTTTGTATTAAATTGCACAGATATATTCCTAAAATTAAATTACATTTATAAATGCATCTTTTTAAGAAAATCAATTCGTCATAAATCTAACTTTACTGGATGCCACATAGCGCAACTTTATATCTTACGGAGGCGGATCATGATTAATGGTTCTTCAGCATCCGAGTAGCCCACCATCTGGCCTGATGGTAGAAATGGTGGTCGATTAAAAGTCACCTTTATGCCGCGAGATTCGGAGCATTTGGTTAATATGTTACCGAAAATGAAATAAAATCTGACAGGTTGGCTGGTATCAGCTTGAAAAACACATGTGTATACAATTTTTTAAATTATTTTGGTGTAGGTTGTTACTGAATATAAGTGTATTTACGTTTGTTGATTTTAAAAACGTTGAATTTTTACCGCATAAAAGTAATAATAGCTACTGCTGCTGTCAGTATCATTATAAAAGTATTGTTATTTAAATTTATCGCTACAGCGCTAGAGTATTTGGTCAATATATTGCCAAGAGTTGCTAAAATCTGGCTCATAAGTTCGCCTAAAAAAGTTTTTAAAAGTATTTGGTTAATTTTATAGTTTAAAAAGAACTTATTACAACATTTTTGGTTAATATATGTAATTATACATTTTTTTATAATATTTTCATGGATAATGATTAGAATAATAATCTTCTACCTTTCTTAGTACGTTGCGGAAAAGTTAAACTCGTCTGCTTGTCATACAAAAAAAAAATTTATGAGTTTCTTAGAAATTTAAATATTGGGTTGAATTTTTCACCAATATTTTGTATTATTCTGTGTTGTTTTATTGATGACAATAATTGACATTTTTAATTGATCCTAAAAGCTTTCTTAGACTAGTAATGCAAAAGTTTCGTTTACATTCCACAACGCATTTAAATTTTTAAACAAAATTATTTATAGTAAATGTGAAACGAATAGGTTACTTTTTGATAGTTACTTCATTAAACAATGCGTATTTCTCTTTTTCTTTCATGAAAATAGGAAAAAACGCGCTTTATCTCCTCCTATTGTATATGAAAACGGGAATCGGGATTATTCAACAGAGATAACGATCCTTTTTAGATGGTGGTAATCTACTGACATTGGAAAAACACTAGGAACTGACCAACCACGGATGGAAATCTTGGATGAAGAAATAAAAAATAATGAGATTTAATTTTCCTTTTGTGAGTACCACCATAAGTATTGATAATAGAGTTCCTTTAA
This sequence comes from Cheiracanthium punctorium, assembly GCA_038373885.1. Taxonomy (NCBI): domain Eukaryota; kingdom Metazoa; phylum Arthropoda; class Arachnida; order Araneae; family Cheiracanthiidae; genus Cheiracanthium; species Cheiracanthium punctorium. The sequence goes on along the minus strand of JAWZYV010008216.1, from coordinate 584,902 downwards.
ACATATGTTTATCACAGCAGTTGGCCTGTGCGCATTTTCATACCTTGCCTTAAACCACTTAGTCACAAAACGATACCCCCCCCCTCCTCCCCACAAACAAGTACAATTCTGTTTAATTGGAGCTGTTTAGTGGCTCATTTTTTTTCCAGTGTGATTAAGCATTCGTCAGTGAATTTTCTTTCAGTGTAGTTATGTCGTCCAAAATAAATTTTAGCGATTTTCTTTACTCCAAATACCAAATATCTCTGACAAGCCAAAAATGACATTGGCAATAATAATGATTTTATCAACTAAATTAGAATTCTGTGTTAAGCTTTGCAAGCGATTTCAAAGCGATCAGATGTTGAATACAAAAATAAGATTACATGTTTCAATTCAAAAATATAGGTGGCTCAGAAACTGTAGTATTTGTAGAGTTTCAAATCATCTGCTTCCCCAAATTTTCTTCTCTTCAATTTTTTTATCACATTTGGTCATTTCCTTCTCCCTACGCCCCCTTGATGTTGAAGCTTGTGAGCAGCATTCAGTTAAATATGCTTTATATATCCTTTTTGCACTTCTATTTGATATTCTAACTTGATTTGTCTGATGTTTTTAAGACGTTTTGTGAGATAGAAACAATCTGCCCTATTTTAAACTCAGTAATAGTTTTGTTGATGCCATCTGAAAACAAAAACAAACAATTTTACAAAGTTCAAACAGTCTTAGCTTTGAATATTAGAGTAGTTTCTTTTGAAATCTGCTTTTTGAGAGACAATAATGAAAATTTTCTATAATTAAAATTTAAGGAAAATAAATAATAATAAAAAGTGGTAGGCGACAAGTCATTTAGCCACATTCTTTACTTTTAAAGTTGTAAAATGTACGACGACAATTTCATCCTCAGAGGTGCACACAAAAAAATTCAAACTTGAAATCTGGCAATTTTTAGGATAATTTAAAGTGAACAATCTAAAAAACAAACAATTTTACAAAGTTCAAACAGTCTTAGCTTTGAATATTAGAGTAGTTTCTTTTGAAATCTGCTTTTTGAGAGACAATAATGAAAATTTTCTATAATTAAAATTTAAGGAAAATAAATAATAATAAAAAGTGGTAGGCGACAAGTCATTTAGCCACATTCTTTACTTTTAAAGTTGTAAAATGTACGACGACAATTTCATCCTCAGAGGTGCACACAAAAAAATTCAAACTTGAAATCTGGCAATTTTTAGGATAATTTAAAGTGAACAATCTAAAACAGCTTCTATAAAACACTATTACGAGTCGGTAACACAGAAGCAGAAAAAATCCTACAGAGGGGCTTGAAAACACACATGTAGGCACTGGCGGCGCGTCATTAGGGGCCAGAGGGGCCTGGCCCCACCGGCTAACCACCTTCTAAATCAAAGCTTCTTTCTATTATGTAACACCGTTCTTATAATTCTTTACCTTTATTGAAAAAATACACGCATTTTACTCTATTTTAATACTATCCATTAAAACAAGCACTTAAAAAAGCGATAGTTACAATTTTCCTCTATCTAAACAGCCCATGAGCTTGTTCGCCCTGAACTTGGCGTCCTTTCTCCGTTTATCGGGTAGACGTATTTGACATTGAGCACAAAAGCCATATTGACGCGGCATTCACTTGGCTTCCAAACGGTTTATTTGGCGCTGTCTGCGGGCCCAGATCATCGGGCCCTCGCACGTTGATGTACCCCACTGTTTGGAGAAATTTCGCCAATCGGTAACTATTGGCGAAATTTTCCTATCAGGAGAGAATCATTTTTTATGTGTGTGATCGTATTTTTGAAGTGCAGTCAGATATTTTTCTGTTTATTTTTCTTAATTTACGAAATTTGATGTGTAAATGTATTTTATATGTTAATATTGATTTTAAAATAAATAAATCTAAAAATTATGAACAAGCAGCTCTAAGAGACATAAATACTAAATAAAAATGAAACGTGGCCTTTTGATTAGTAATAAACTTTTCAAGATTAACGAAAGTTGGTAAAAAATAGCAAAAGTTGTACAGTAATTTTGATCATCATCTGCCAGTTGAAAATTTTTAAATAATTACACTGTGTGCCCTGAGGGGGGGGGGTTGCTCTATATGTATATATTTTTTCCCCGATTTTAAATGCCAATACTTTTTTTTGGGGGGGGTCCCCACTAGAGATGAGTTCGGGCTCATTTTTTGACGCCCGAAGCCCAGCCCGCCCGATCCCGAGCAATATTATTCAAGTCGGAGCAAGAGCCCGCCCGAGCCCGAAATTTCAGCTAAAGATAAAAGAAAATCCAAATACTTCATTGATAGAATACAATAAATTTTGCCGTTTGTGCAAATTAAAGACAAATATAGTTGCAAACTGTCAATGCACTTTCTAATTATTTATATCCATGTTTATCAAATAATGTCCCATCTCATGACTAACTAAGCAATATAAGCCGCCGTTCTGGAATAACCAAAGAACTTCACGCACTTCTAGGCGCCAGTGCCGCTATTTTTTTTTATAAGTACTTTTGTTTTCTTCATGAATCACTTTTTAAAATTTGTTTCTAGGAGTATGTTCAATAAAGGAGAAATTTTTCACGAGCCCGAGCGCAATCGTGAATTGCAGTCCCGTCTCATCTCTAGTCCCCACCACTGAAACTGGTCACTAGCCGCCACTGCATGTAGTTTCCTCAGCATGGTAGAAATTCGGCAAAATATGCATCTCACATTCCCTTGTGAAAGGACATTTTCCAGAGGTAAGAATTTAAGATATTGAACAAGAAAAAATATATAATAATGAAGATTGTAATGCAATAGAAGAGTTCTTTCCCTCTCCAGATGATTTTGAGGATTAACTTGCATGGAATGTTCACGCCATGACACCCGAGATTCCTACACAATCAATTACTTGATTTACTCGAAATCAGATAGCTCGGATGATGATCGAAATTATGGAGGATGTACAATTCTCTCTGTGAATGAAGTTATCCAAGCTATGAAAGCAGTGAATATATTTCTGTCAAGTAGTGAAGATTAATAATAAAGTTTTCAAAAGCTGAAACGGAATGAAAATGAAATTTTTAAAGCAAATAGAAAACACAAAGTAAAAAAATTTAATCTTCAAAATTTACTTTTCAAAAATTAACGTCTAAACTTGTGTAGAGTTAGAAATAAAAGTTAAATAACCGAAATTACATTGTATTTCATTGTCAGTACTGTGTTTTTCTCAAACCCCGATTTAACGTTTTCCGCATAGAACTTTCTTTTTTTAACTTTCAGCCCTTTGAAGATATAAAATCGTGTTTTCACTGTATTTACATTATTGCATTGCAACTCTTCATGCATAAAAAAGGGTAGTTCTACCAGTGTTGCCATATTGAGAGTTTCCTCAAAGATTCAGGGGAATTTTATTAGGAAGGGGATAGTTTAGACAGTTCTTCAAAGAGGGGGAGAATTTGAAAAGAATTTTTGCACTATGACATAGCAATATATGGTGTTTGATGCTTTAGCTAAAACATTATAGTACATTTTTAATCGCGCAGTTTAATTACATTTTTAAGATACTTCAGTTATTCAAAGCATAAATTACAAAAAAAAGGAATTTTCATGCATTACAAAGCAACCATATTATTCAAAAATGTACAAACAACAACTTTTACTTGTATAATTGTGAAATTGCATATATATCCAGTTCGAAAGTAGGCAATGTTTAATTTTCGATGAAATTTAATGACAATGAAATGCCGTTTATGAAACATTTTTGAAGGAAATTAAGGCTAACAGAATTTCAAATCTTGTCAATGATTGTTCACTAAGACTGAAATCAATCTTTTATAATCCGATAAGTTGAACTAATTTTCAAAAGGTATTGTAAATTACAAATTCTTGTTATCAATAATAACAAAAAATGATATTTGTATTATTAGTAAGACAGCAAGAATGATTAAATTATTTATTCAGAAAATACGCAACAGTCTTTATGAACGAAAATGCTATGAACCATATATCAAACGTACACAAAACTATTTTGTTGTTCTTACACATAACTTCGTTATTTTTACATTTTTTGAAGTACAGTTAGGTCTATATGTTTATGAATATTTATTTACAATATCATATGATTATTTTTATAATCAAATAACATATTTTTGTTTCTGCTTTCATATGCCATTGAAGGTATTTCATGAAAATTAGTTTATTTTGTCTGCAAAATTACGTCTACACTTTTAATTTTAAGCAGCGGTGGAATTAATGAAAGATTATTTAAAATAATGTAAGATTATTTAATATACCAGAAATTAGTCATTAAAACATCACAATATAAATGGCTATAAATATCCCAATTCTATAACTACACATCAGAGCTATATTATGCATATGCAGTGTTATTGCATGTATCAGCCGTATTTTTCCTCGGAAATTATCAAGGTATATTAAAAATTCATTTCAATAATATAAATACTCAGAGTTTTGAATTTCACTCATTTCACTGCATGTTTTATTCATAAGATCGTCAAAACAAGAGCAAAAGAAAACAACAACGACTTTTCATTATTAAAATGGCAACGGAAATACTTGCATGAATAATTTACAGGATATATTGCGGGAGTTAACAGAGTTCAATGAATGATTTATAGAAACTGATTCTTATAAATTTATGAAATTGTTTTAGAGAAACGGGATGAATGTAGCGTTATTATAACTAGATCTTTCAGATAGAGATCAATGATAAATGCATTATTCATCAAACAAATTCTCTGGCGCATAAAAAAAGAAAATTAATTATCGTAATGAAATGGCGGCCACGAGAGTATGATAAGAAGAAAAAATATATTTATTAATTCCCTTCCTCTATTAAGATTTGGTCAAGAACATCTTTGATAGGAACTTGTTAATTATCGAACAATTTGCAATAATTTATAAAGTAGTGTGACAATTTATAAGTTGTTTTCATTTGGAAAATGGTTGATAGTGATATATTTATGCTACTTTTTTCCAGCGTGCAAGAATTTGATTGAAAAATTCCGAAAAATGAATTTTACTCCTGAGTGCCTGAACTTTACCTGAATTTTAAAGGCAAAATATTTTTTACAGGTCACATGATTCTCCAAAACAGTAGTTAATACTTCATTTCATAGGAGCAGAAAACGCAATTTTCGAATTTCACTACATCATAATTCTTTATGCCGAAAACATTGCTTTATGGGCAAAAAAGTGTTCATTAAATATCTTTACACAGGAAAAGTTGTTTTATAGGCAAAGAAATATTCATAAAATATCTTCAAAGATGTGTATGTGTGTGTTGTGTGAGAACTTTTCAAGTGGTTATAATGTGTATTTGTGTTATATCTAGAGAAAATTGCCCAAAACTTCAGACCGTAAACGCAACATCTGTGCAGTGAACCAGAACCCTATATCTTCACAGTTCAGCCATCTGCCATGTTCAGCGCCTCATCTACTCGGATATGGCGGGGCCTTTCATCAAGTATGTGCAATAAGAAATTAAAATTTGATTGTTGATTATAAAACTGTTGTTATTTAAACTGCAAAAGTAAACATTTACAAATATCTACGTCTAAACATAATGAAACATAATATGCAAATACAAAAAATTATTTTATGACAACAAACTTGAATGCCATTTATGCACTACATATTGCATGGTGTACATTTTACTACATTATAAATTTTGAGGGTGAAAAAAATAGATTTAGAGACAGTGGAAAGTAATTCATGGAAGCATTTTTAAACAATTGGGAAGTAATCAAAAGTCTAAATCGGATTACTGATTATGAAGTTGTAATTATCATTGTAGATAAAACCAAATGCCTAAAAACAATAAAAGCAATGAGCATTTTGTTTGTATTAGTGAGTCTATTGGGCAATTTTTCTCACTTTTAGAAAAAAGGCAGTATTTATGTTTCACTCCATTAAAATTACTTATGCAGAAAAAGTAATGTTACAAAAGTATTAAAGCAAATACTAGCAAATATGTATATCAAATCGGATAATAGGTTTTTTAGTTAGTCTTTTAGTTTTTGTTAGACCAAGAAGAGATATAAAAAAATATATGCCTGACTAATACTCAAAAATAAAAGGTTTAAGTATTGACATTTTTCTATGATATTTAAATGCCTAGGAGGTAACTAATACATATCGTTTTAAGGACATCATTTGTTTATATTTCACTGCATCAAATCTTCAAAGGTAATTATTCCAAATACAACCAGCAGCCATTGATTAAAACAGTATTGTTATTAATGAGAGTAAAGGTTAAAATTTATAGGGTCACTTTAGGTAATTACGACCAACGAAATTTCTCAAAACATCTATAAAAATGACAAGCTTTTTCAAAAATATCTGGCATAAAGCTTATAAAGTGCTTTTCATTACTGTTATATTTCATAATTATTAAGTTTTTTAAGGTAGTAACAATGGAAAAGCAAACACCATGCCGAAATCTTCATTAAACGAATTTGACGGCTTAGTGTTTAAAATTAGTTGGCAAAAAAGTAAAAATTTTGTGTAAGCTAATTCATTTTAAACAGTATGTTGGTAATGTATTTCAAAGTTATCAAAATATTTTTTTTTACTTTTTTTCTAACATACTTAAGTATTTTTAGATCCATTGTCGTAATTTCCCTTCCTTTTTTTAATGGGTAGTTACGACCATACATTAAAACATACTAGAAAAAGCACAGGCTTGTCTTAAATCACTTTAAAAATATTCAGTAAATAAAGCTTTTCAATAATTCTCGCAGTCCATACTTTTCTTTTTATGAAAAGATTGACTTTCAACCCATGCCTTTGCAGCAAGATGACAATTTTATTGAATAAATTGAAATTAATATCTTATTACTCAACTTTTATCAATTATTTCTTTACCGGCATGACTTTAATAATCAACAAAATCCAATATAGTCGTTTCAAATGCTCCAACGAAAGTTGTAAGTGAAATTATGAAAAGAAATCAAGTGTTCATCATTGCGAAATATTTTTTTTCCAGTTTTGTAATTTCGATTGGGCATTACGACCACTCTCTGTAATTTTAAGCAAATAACTCTACGGAAACAAAATTTCTACTACGTGTTCTTAGAAAGTTAAAAAAATACGAAGTTTCTCCCTGATTAATGAAAAAAATAGTTTTCTAAATAGTTTTCTAAAACAAATTTGAAACTGGTAAAATGTGGTCACTATTACCCCCCCCCGACCCTAAACATCTACATCTTATTAAAGTGAAACATTCACAACATAAAGCAACTGTGTTTGTAGCAAGTGACTTAAAAATGTGTTTACATATTTTTGAAAAAAACAGACTACTAACGTTTCACAACATTACATCTATTTATGCAAAAAATAAATAAATAAGAATTTTACAAGCAAGGGAAGCTCAGAAATGATCCTAAAATGTGTGAATATGGTTATTGATTATGAACAGTGCTTTTTGGTGAACGTGACAGTGCATGTGCCTCTACAAATTTTATGAATATTTGTCTATTAATATTTATTACAATTATTTTTATTTTAAAATATAAAATTTTCATTTTTTTTAGTTATTCTGAGTGTACATTTAAACATATAAAAAGTAAATCCATTGTATATACATATATACGTACATACATATATTTTCAAATTCGAATATGCCTTAATTAGAAAATATATAAACAATGATAACTAGTGCTATTGGATCATTATACCCTCTTTTTGGTTTTGAATGAGAAGAGTGAAGACACAGATTTCTTCAAATTTACACATACCTGAAAGAGAAAATGTTAAAATTATTATTATTATATCACATAAAGCACCAAATTTTATGTTTTTATCAATATATTCTGAAAATAATTCATGCACAATAATTATACACTGTCTTTTTGTAGGATTTCTTACTATATTTCTACTTGTTCTATCAATTGCTTCTGATTATTTAACCCTTTGAGGCGCAACCCTTTCCCAATGCTGAAAAAAGGGCAGCCGTTGCCATCGCTCGACTTAACTACCACCAAGATGGCGGACGATCGAAACGCACATCGCGTGCCACAGATCTAGAGACCCTTTTTTTTACGACAGCTGGCTGTGCGGCACAGCCAGTAGTTAAGTCGAGCGATGGCAACGGCTGCCCTTTTTTCAGCATTGAGCAATCTTTCCGGCTGTTCTCGCGTTCTTCCATTTTTCAGCAGATGTCAGTGCTGTTAAAAATAATCGTGACCAATTTTTTTACGGGAAATGAACGTGCTAAAAAGTAAAGGATTCTCGTGGAGCTATGTCACCCGCAACTATTTTTACAGAAATCAAATCTATTCTTTGCGACTGGCAACAGTGAAAACGTCAGAGTTTGGTGTTCCCAGAGCGGGAACACTGCGCTTTAAAGGGTTAAAAGTATTTTAGTAAAATCTTACAAAATATGAAATTTTAACTCACATAGCTCTAACTAAAAATATCTGAAAAGACAAATCTAAGTTATTTTGGATGCCAAGAGCTTGGACGATGGTTTTTGCCGCAAAATGTCCTTTCTGCAGTGTTCTTACTCAAATATAAGGCAACTTTTTTACGTTGAACAAATACGGGATTCGCTCTCAAAGCAGCATTAAACGCAAAAGTAAGCATTACCTGATTCAACTCCAGTTCAAGCATAACAAATACGCTGAGATGAAGCTGGAAGCCAATAATCAAGAGTAATTTCCTCGAATGCATATTGATTAAAGTTACCAAAATATCCGCAATTTTGAAACTCGCCTTCTCTTTAAAAATTAATCGCCTACCAGCTCTTGTTCTCTAAATCTCGCATATTCACACCTCGGTCATTTGATTCCGCGAATTTCGCCAGCACTTCGCCAAGCACTGCAAGATTAATAAGCTCTCGAAAATCCGCAGGCGATGATTTAAATTCTCGACTTCCTATGATTTACGATTTGAGATTTTAGATTCACAGATGGCAGAACCCAGCAAATCTGAGATTTTAGATTCACAGATGAGCGATAACCCCTCCTCGGAGTAGCTCTTTTGGTCGAACCGAATTCAAGAATTAAATCGCTAACGGAATTCGATAAAAGAAAGATTCATTACAGGAATTTGTTCAACAATTTCGAAAATGCCCTTTTTTTAATCCAAGGTAGTGATTTTTTTCTTAACTTTTTCTGTCAGTAAGTAAATAAAAGTGAGAATAACGGTTTCGTAATTTTTCATCGAATAACTCTGATTTTGATCATTATTTATCGATAATCCAATTTCTGTTTGTTTTATCTTCTTGTTTTGCGTTTTTATTCCAGTGTTACAGGATAATCGCTTTTCCAGTTTGAAGCAAATTGAAAGACAGTACCAATCAGATGTTCAACTTATTTAAACATTTTTTAGATAATTTTATAAGAAAACTAAGAACATATTTTAATACTGCAGCTTAATGAAATAAGATTGCAGTTAAAAATACGTTAATTTAAAAGGGTAATAATCACCACAATGCTTCAATTGATTTTGTTGAATATGAAGTACCACACACTCACACCGTTTTAACCGATGCCCTTGCAACCCTTCAGTAAATTCACTATATGATAAATATAGTTGTTTATTATAAGACTAACATTAAAAAGAAGTTATTCATATTCATGCATTTGGAGAAACGCAGCAAGATTGATCCAGTCCGTCTTTATTTTTACAATTATTAAAATAACCTTATTTAAAATAGTCCTTTATCCTATAACGTTGAATGCAATAAATTTTTTAATTTTCCAGCAGTGCTTCCAATGTTAGGTAATCAGCTGTTTGAAATGGTTCATTCAGTTTTCAACTCCTTATCAAACAAGACATCAGCAGGTATCGCAAACGAAACACTGACCGATCGAACGAAGCACTTTATATAACCTCATCATCAACAGTTTAACTTGTGGCCTGCAAGAGCATATATATCAAATTCACTTGATTCTATCGGGTTTTTTTTTTCAGTTAAATTTTTTAAAAAGACAGAAGAAAGTAATAGTTATACCTTGACATAGGCTTAAATGATAACACAAGCATCCGACCTCGGATCAAGTTTTTTTAATTTGTACACTAAGCTTGTCCGCACGTGATTATTCGAACATTAGTTGATAAAGTTTGATTATATCAACTGTTAACAGGGTAATTTGTAAGAAAAGAACGAATCACAAATAAATTAGAAAGTGTCTGAAATGCATATGTATCCAAGCAAAAACATAATCAGCAGAGCACCTACAATGAATTAAAAAATTTTTAAGTATATTTTGATTTCTGGAAAGTAATATAATTCTATATTGATATCGAATTCCGATGATTTTATAAGTGAAGCGTATTTTTATTTTTTATCTCGCAACCTATTTCAACTAAATCTTTTTAAAAACTGCCGTCAATAGTTCTGCATGGTATACTACTGCATCATCGTTTTGTTCTCAGGGGCAGCATAAAAAAATAACGCTTTTTCATTTTTTAAATAAGTTTTAAATATTTAAACGGCAGAAACCAGCAAATCTGAGCAAATGTTTCCAAACGGATAATTCGCTTTGCCATTAACCTATCTGACAAACGTATGCTCAGTGGCAACAAAGCTTCTTCCTTTCCTCACAGTGTACTAAAGTAATCGTGCCCTTTACCTCGGGCTGAGACAGCAGCTGTCATTAATTCCCTTCACCACCTTCTTAAAACCCTGGCCGCAATAGTTAAGCCGCACGAACTAAAAGCACTTCTTAAAAGCGTATTTATATCAGCTAACCAACATATTAACAATTCGAAAACCCCGAAACCCTTTTAAAAATTAATCACTTTGAAGAGCTTTCCGAATCTTAATCCCTCTCATTTACACTTCCATCATTTAATTCTACGGAAATTTTGCAAAGGGAACTCGCCAGGCACTGAAAGATTAATAAGCTCTCCTGCACCTCGGCAATGATTCAAACGTCCCAACTTCGGCATGATTTATTGCTTCGGTGGAGAAATGAACGATGGGAGACGCGAGTCGCTCCTTTTCCATCTGACTCCTTTCGATTCGCACCTCAAGGATTGAATCACGAACGGATTTCCGATAAAAGGAAGATTCATTACTGGAATTCTTTAGCCAAGTTTCAATTTCTTTTTCCGTTACATTTTTTTTTTTCTCAAGAACAATGAAAGAATTGCCTTATTGAAAAGTAAAACAGGTTTTTTTTTTTTTTTTTGGATTCATCTCTGTTGCTTTTTGAAGCACCCGTTTAATTTTTCATTTCCTTCCGAGTATTTTCTTTAATTTTTAATCAATTTTTAAAAATTTTTTATAAAGTAATTAATTTTTTCATTGCATCTTCAAAGAGGATAGAACGTAATACTTAAAAAGAAAAAGCAAAACATTTACTTGAAATTCTCATAGTTTTTATGTAACATTTCCTGTAATTTTTAATTAATTTTTTTCGGCATGATTATATTGTTTAGTATGATTTATTTTTACTAAGAGCATGTTTAAAAAAGTGAGCTAAACATTAATTATAAAACTGTATTAATTTTAATAATGTATCTGTTCAATTTATTCTTATTGTTCTATTTTTTATTAAAATGTGCAGTTGAAAAATCACTCAAAATACTGGTGTTAAACGATAAAGTAATTAAAAAACTTTGTAAAAAACACACATAAGAAGTAAAAGGAAATAGGATACGCACGTTTCGTTCAAAAATTGTTTTGAACTTCTTCAGTCCAAGCCCTTCGTCGTAAAGAACACAGGGAACTGAAAAGAGATAAACAAGCAAGGTGTTGCCACAAGGGGCAAAGAAAAGTCGAACAAAACCACGGAGAGGGGAGAAAAAAAAATTAAAATAGGGGATAAAAAGGAAAGGAAAGAAGCACAAAAAATACAGAAATAAAAAAGGAATAAATAAAAATAATAAAAAAGGGAACACACAAGTACAAACACAAACACAAAAAAGAGAAAACAGAACAAACAAACAAAAAACAAATAGCACACGTTTTATTTTTTATTTTTATTTTTATTTTTTTTTTTTGAAGTTCAAAACAATTTTTGAACGAAACGTGCGTATCCTCTTTCCTTTTACTTCTTATGTGTGTTTTTTACAAAGTTTTTTAATTACTTTAAAATGTGCAGTGTTTCGATAAAAAAGTCTTTATAATTTTATATTTTAAATTAGATTTAAACAAAACATTTTAATATTTTTTATCCTGCAATGTGTATTTAATTTGTTTGAAAAATATTTGCTCTTTGGATTATGCGTTCACGTGATTTTTCTGATATAATATCTAATCGACAAACAGCATAAATCATTTTTCCTTTTCTTTTTTTTTTTGTGGTTGTTTTCTTTAGTAGCATTGCCATCCAGGTACTGACCAATTCTAGGGCTGAATATTTTGTCCAATTTATTATGGGGTCCCGCAGTGGCCTAGGCGCTAAACTCCGTTCCCATTAGAACACGACAAGTGTTGAAGCAACATCCGACTTGGCCAGTACTACTTGGCAGGGTCAACTTTCTCTCGGATCGACTACTGTGGGACCGTGTACGCTAATGGGAGATGGTGCACGTAAAATCTGTCGTGGCTGCAATGTCCTCCAAATTGTTAAACGATACCTCTGGAGGTACCGATTTCAGGGGGTTGGTCCCTCCTCTGGAATTGGTTCAAAATTAGGGAACCATGGGCTAAATCGTACTTCCTCCCATTGGGGCCCTAAAAATGGAAGGTGCACCCCGTCTGCCTATCACCTCCCTTTGGGGGAGGGGGGAGAATCTGGCACCGCCGTTCGCGGTTCTAAGGGGGCATCAGAAACAACAACAGAACAACGAAACATTTATTGTAGGACTATCTAGTAGGCTGCCAACGTTATTTCGAACAAAAGGACGAACGATTTAACTGCCAAATCCAAGGCGAGTGTCGAATAGGGTGGGCGGTAAAAGGTAAAGTTTTTACAACCAAAATATAATAGTGCGTAAAAGCTGCCCTTGGTAAATAGAAAGCAAAAGAAAAAAATTGAAAACATGCATTATTTGTTCCCTTGGGCATCGCGGACGAAGTTTTGAAATTTTTATTATTTTTACGTATTTTTCATATTTTTAAAATATCACTTCTGAGAATTATATTTTATTATAACCTGTCAGTATATGATATACAAGCACTAACTGATTACTTGCTGTCATTATGATAGTATAACTTGAAAGCTGAGATGAAGGGGGGGGGTATTTCACTCATAACGTGACGCATTAGTTAACACATCTTTTATTAGGCTTCCTTTTTCTTTGTGTCTGAGGGGAATTCCCCTTTGGTTACCATTTCATTTAATAATGCATCTACTCCAGTTTGCATGTTATTACTATTTATTTGTTCCCCAACGAGCAGGCACTTGCTACCACAACCCTTCGCCACTACTAAGGCCCGAACTATTGGCTACTTTAATACGGGGGCACCCAATGGGCGGCCATCGTTATCCCCTATGAATGAACTGACAAGACCAAGTCCAAGAAGACGGGAATCGAACCTGAATCTAAAATGACATAGAATAGAACCACTACACCACCTGGGCGGCTGCATGTTTTTACTGATTTGGTTTGTAGGGAGTTCAAACGCGGAATTTATCTTTCAAATTCGATCTTTCGATTGAGATTCCTTATTTTTATCGACAGACACTTGAGTATGACCTTCCTCTTTTAGACGAAACAGTTCTCAGTAACGACGAAAAATACCTTTTAAATATTTCTGGGGCTGATCATATGGAATTCTGTCCACCAGACCTTGCTGTCGCCAACCCCGGAGCCTCTACATAATTCCATGTGGTAGACGGCTGTCAATAAGATTCTCCTCTTATAAATATCCTCAAATACTAAGAAAGTTCTTCATAGACGTACCAAAGCATGTTTTCTGGGCAATACAATTAAAAAGATACTTAGTGAAAATCAGCTACAACTGATAGATCGAGTAACACAGCGCAATGGATTATTTGATAATCCTGAAAATGTTCTCATAGAAATGTTATTTGACGAAAGGAAACAGGTAGAGATTAGGGTTTGAGGTACATTCTAAAGGCAAAGACTTCTTCCTTCAGAGTAAATGGTACGCGTCTCAAGCTATCATTTTTTCTGTCAAAAATTACTCTAAATTAGTTGCCTGGAACTCTTTTAAACTTTGTCATCCGCGTACTTTGAGTAATGTCGGCACATAACTCATTAAATCGGGTGCTGTACCGGACTGGAATGTATGTCATTTCCCTTGTCACACACAAACCGTTGAGCGGTGAGGTAAACTTGTTACAGAGTCAGAAAAAAAGGTTTGTGGCCCTGAATCCAGGGATGGTTTTATCTAATCTACCTTTCTGTCCAGAAATATTATGCCTAAATTTACCCATAAGACAGAATTTCAGTTAGTAACAACAAAAAATCACAAGAAAATATTTCTGAGAAAAAAAAATCTTACTATCAGTTAGCTATCTGAGAAGTGAAAGGATGAAACTCGACATGTACGATTCCCAGTTTTCATAATAAATGTGGGAGAAGTACACCCAATATGTCGCTCGTTCTGGTATATTGGACCTTACAGTAGTAATACTCTAAGTGTAACTTTAGGTGAAATAATCCAAAACCCCCTCCCTTTCCCTTTCTTCAACTTATAATATCATAATTACTAGCTGAAGCACCCGTCCTTGACGGGTTAGTACTAAATGCAAATTTCCAAAAAGCAAGACCTTTTGTCAGCATTGTTGGAGCACACAGAATGGATGTAGTATGTTGCCAAAGTAAAGGAAGCGAAGTTATAATTTTTATGTATTGTTAAAATATTACAGGTTAGGGAGTAACTAAGCAATATTATTTCAATTGCTTTAGTCGTAATTATGTGATGCGCGAACGAATATTTACGCATATTGAAATAATTTTCGCAAAATCTCGAAATCTAATCAATATTTTTGAAAAATTGGAAGCCTAGACCTTAAGTTGAGTGACAACCTATCATGTCACCAAATTTCGTTTCATTCCCTGCAGTCTTTATTTCGTGATGCTGGAACAAAAGTTCAGAATTTTAAAACAATTTTCACAAAGTCTCAAAATGTAATCAAATTATTTTTAAAATTCAACGCCTATAAATTAAGATTAGCAACTACCTATCATATCGCTAAATTTCGTATCATTCGTATTAGTCGTTATTACGTGATGTTTGAAGAAATAGAAACGTATTTTGAGAGAATTTTCACAAAATCGCAAAATCTAATAAAAATGTTTAAAAAATTGGACACCTATAGTTTATGTTGAGCAACCATCTATCATGTGACCCAATTTCATATCATTCGCTTTAGTCGTTATTACGTTATGCGTGAACAAAGATTCACTCAGTTTTAAACAATTTTCGCAAAATCTCGAAATCTGATCGATTTTTTTAATTAGATGCTTATAGTTTAAGGTAAGTGACAACCTATCATGACACCAAATTTCATTTCAATCGCTTCAATCGTTTTTACGTGATGCACGAACACGAATTTACGCAGTTCAAAACGATTTTCGCAAAATCCCAAAATTTAATCAAGATTTTTTAAAAATTCGATGCCTATGTTTTAAATCCAGTGACCACCTATCATGACACCCGATTTCATATCATTAGTTTCAGTCGTTTTTACGTGATGCTTGAACACAAATTTACGCAGTTTGAAAGGATTTTCGCAAAATCTCAAAATCCAATAAAGATTTTTTAAAAATTCGACGCCTATATTTTAAGTTGAGTGACAACCTATCATGACACCCAATTTCATATCATTCGCTTCAGTCGTTTTTACGTGATGCTTGAACAAAAAAAGCGTCACGGACAGAATGACAGAATGACAGAATGACAGAACGACGGAACGACAGACAGACAAACTTTTTTTTGAGGGTCGCATCGGATTCCCGGGTGCTTGAAACGGATAGAAATCGCAAAATTTTTGAATTCCAAGAAATGTACAGACAAAAGTCTAATTTTATTTATATAGATAATAAATGATTTCTTAATTCTTGTACATGATAGATTCACAATAAAAAATAATTATTAGAAACGTTGTTTTTAAAGTATGGAAAAATGGGTAAAAATGGTAAAATTTCCGAAACTTTGACCTCGATGCCCAAGGATCAAATATTGTTCAATTACAAATTTTTTTTCTTCCGTCTTCAATTTACTAAACACAACTTTTACGCACAATTAGGTTTTGCTTGGATAAACTTTAATTTTTTCGCTAAAACCTAGTATCGATTCCAGTCCCATGTTCGTGCAGAGTGGGGCACTAAACACCCTACAATCAGGGGTGGTTTTGTAAAATTCAAATAAAAAATGTTCTTTAAACGTGATTTTTTCTTAGTATTGCTTATATAAACATATATAAAATGAATATTTTACTCATGACAAAATTATTAAATGAGAATGTTAGCGGAGACATTAAAAAGAAAATTCATAATGCAACAGCAAAATAATAATCTTTTTCACCAAGCCACTAAACAAAAAAGTATTTTTAACCTCTGTTGATAATTAAAAGATGTTCAGTCACCATAACTAATTATTTAATTCCGATTTTTCGTGCAAATAATTTACAAAATATTTTAACAATAGTTATAGACTTTTTTTTCACCTCGATAAAAAAATCACTTATCTTCCTTAATTTTGAACTTGTGAACAGACTGCACTGTGTGAGCATCAATAAAAATCTGTATTCATCACAATTTTTGCTGTTTATCTTCAGAATTCTATCAGCGTTTTACGCCATCGAAAACACGATTTTTGTTTGTTTTTCGTTACCCCCCCCCACCCTTACAAACAACTCCTTTTAATCCCCTTTTCCCCAAAAAGGATATTTATTCAATTAGATTGCAATTTAAATATGAAGAGCGGGAGAAAGGAAAGAAAAAAAATTATATATCCAAAAATACTCAAATCGATTTCTGACCTTTTATCGCAATATCGAAGAAGATTAAAACTTTTGAAAAATGAAAAAGTTGGGCATCGAAGCGTCTTGTTATATGGAAACTGGTTTCTGTCGAACGAAATTCAATAGACACAGAATTTAAAAGAGAGCTTTCCAGGGGGATGGGTGCGGGTGGTATGTTTGGTACACTTTTTTTATTCCTTTCTGTTAAACAATGAGGAAGGTTATTGGTTCATCATGGCGATAAGGCTGATTTACGAGCATGAATTAAAAAAAACGCGAAATGTTTAGAATATTTTATTATTTTATTGTATTATCACAGGTACTTTGTGATACAAGAAACACTTTTATGGTTTTCAGTCATTTCTTGTTTGTTATTTTTTACCTCTATTTCACGCTCTGACAGCGTTATTTATTTTATTCAACTGGACTGAAAAGAACAATTTTTGCAGAAAAAAGAATCAAAATTTGTTCTTTAAATGATTTTTATTTCTGTTCAGATAACTGTATAGGACATGTCTTTTGAAGTATCTGATTTGCATTGGATTTTAATTATGAGCTTGAATTTTATTCGTGTTTGAATTTTTGGTTTTGTGGGATGACTAAATTCAAGAAGCCTTTTCCCCCTTCTTTGATTACGAATTTAATTTCAAAAGAAGGTTTTGTGTCAAAAAATATTTTGCTAAATTGTTTTCAAACGCATGGATACAAATTACTTACTTCTTTTATGTTATTTTAAAAATGTATATGTATTTAATTACTTTTATTTCTGGGACAAGCTTAAATCTCTCTTAAGTACCATTACTACGCTATAACATTTGTGCTAGTTCTTTTTTTTTGTTAGTCTAGTTTACTGTTATAAGAATGTAACAATAACCTAGAGTGTGACCATTGATTGTTCTTAAGATCTTATAACATTTGTGCTAGTTTTTTTTTTTTAGTCTGGTTTACTGTTATTAGAATGTAACATTCACCTGGAGTGTGTCCATTGATCGTTCTTAAAAAAACAAGAAAATCCATAACTCAGTAAAATTATCGATTGAAATCATTGTAATAAATGGACATTGTTTAAAAAAGCGGAAAGCTTTATGTAAATGTGTTACACAAGAATACTTATTCATGCAATATGAATGATTTTGTGCAATGTTTTTCAGGCCATAAAAATGCTTTATTCTCTTCGTACGTTTCAGCAATTTCAGGAAGTATTCGATGATAAATTGCTTCCCGAAATCCAAAGATTGCTTATCATTACATGCTAAAAGTATTGATCTTTTTTCTCCTATTTTAAGACTTCCGGAATACAATGCATAGCAAAAGTTTCTTTTTTTTTAATACGTTATCAGCATTAATCTTTCTTTTCTCTAATTTATTTTTAACAACAACATAACTGCAATGCATAATATAAAATGATATACAACTGTAAAAACTCATATGATACAATAATAAATTATGTATTTCATTGCTAATTCCATAAGATGTTTAAAAAATGAATTCATACGGCCACTTAATAAGTTGTCTATTGCCCAAAAATTCTGTTAGAGTCATAGATTATATTCATACATAATATCCTGTTTCATTCGTATACAAAATATACAAAAATTTTTGTTGTGCTCTGTTACTACTGCTTTTCTCTAAAGATAATCTTAAAACTTACGTCATATTAGTTATTAGTTAATTTCTATAGTATATTTTTGTATAAACTGCAGTATTCTTATCTAGACTTCATTAAAGTATAAGTCCTAAACTATTCAATTGGCGCAAGTTAATACTGTGAATTTTACAATCGATGTGTTCTTTTAGTTGCCAGTATAGGGCAGCTCATGCCGTGCGAATTATCCGGAAGAAGGGAGTAAGTACCGTTCAAAGATACCTGTGCCCTTCTTGGAGTATCTAAACACAAATGTTGATCCACATAAAGAGACTGGGTATTTCTGAATATTGGTCCCTCGAAAACTGCTAGCGACCGTCGGGAGGAGTTTCGAAGCCACGAATTAACGTGCTCCATATACAATACACCGTACATGTGTCGTAGAACTTACCATATCGTGTACGAATGTGCACCATTCATACACGATTATCTTCAGAAGTAGGACTGAAATTAAACAAGCAAATTTTTTTTTTATATTTTTTTTTTATCGGAGTCAGTCTGAAATGTTGTCATTATAATATTTGGACAGTACAAAATTCGTCTGAATTCAACAACTGAAGTAGTTCATGAAGCAGTCCTTTCCTTACTTCTGATTCCCTTGAAAACAATATTCTTCAATATGAAATTGTCTATTTATTAGTTACCATCTCTGAAAGCTACTGTCGACACTTCGGTTAGTTTAGTTTTGGGAAATGGGGAAAAAATTTAATACAAAATCTACTCTCGTAAATTAGCAGTCCGAAAAATCCACTTTACTGAGTTTGAGTATTTTGACTTGAAAAGATTGAATTTCTGGCAGCACTTATTTAATCGCTTTTATGTATATACATTTTTTCGATGCACGTCGTATATCTAAGATGAATTCACAGAGAGATGCGGTTGTACAAAATTTAAATGTAGACTATCCCAAGGGTCAGATGTTCATTAGGGAAGTTGTGTTTAATATATTAGACTACTTAATTTTTCTAGAATTTAAAATAACGTGCATCTCGTCACTATGAACCCCTAATTGATTATAAGCTTTACGCCATAGAGATAAAAACAACTGAGCAAGAGTCTTCTGATAACCGTTTCCTTTGTACTTAAGGGGATTGGGGAAAACATTTTACTACTTTTTCAAATTAATTTGTTAATTTTCTCTCACATGGCTTACCTAAAAATCATACTCACTGAATATTTGCTAAAAACGCAACGCATTTATTTTATGATATATTAATCTTTATGTCCCGTGACATATTGATATATTGCGGGTCCTATCTGCATGAACAACACAGTTTACCTTTTTATACATTTTCCCGTATTCAGTAACTACTACTACACACTCTACAAAAAGAGTGCGTAGGATCTAAATGTCTATACAGCAATGAATATTTAAAAAGGCAAGAAAATCAATCATATATTTTGGGTAAACACTATTTGAAGAACCCTAACTATAGATCATAATCTGCGTCTAAAGCAAAGTACATAATAAATAGCATCTTGCATGCTGCCTAAATTTAAAAGTCATTTAGCATATAAAACTATTCATGTATGCAACACACAAAAGCACGCGAAAAAGCTCAAACAAAAATAATCTTTTATTTAAAGAGAGGCCCATAAAAAGCTGTAAGAGTTGAGCAAAATAAACGATAGTAAAAATTAAAATAATAAATGCCTTTTCATGAAAAGTCTAGACATAAACGCACTGACTACAGAATAATAATTTATATATTATAAAGAATTTTTTTGGGTGCAGTTTTTATGCTCGTCTAATGTGAGGTTTAATATTCATCTTGTAAAAAAGCCAGATGTATTTCTAATAAAGTTTGTGAGATGAATAATAATTACACAAAAAAGAAATTGTTGAAAGAAAGTGAAAAATGCTTTATTTCTTAAGTAAAAATTAAATGCAGCAGCTGTAGATCATAGCAGTTGAACAGTAATGAGTAACACAAATCCATTTATAAATTGTTATTCATTTTATGCTATATCATTTTTTTTCTTGAAATAATACTCACTTGTGGGGCTTTTAAATCAATTAAATTTACTATTTACTCTAATATTAAAAATAATTTCTTCAGAGGAAAATATTATTTCTTCATAATCATGTTTATTCATATATCCCCAGACACTTTGACATGAACTACACATTGATAAGTGCAGCATGAAGAAAAGTCAAAATTGAATAATACTATTAAAATGTGTTATTTATTTATTAATTTCACGTAATCATTATGAATTATTATCTGATTGGGGGCTTAGTGGCACTTTCAATATACTGTGACAGACGAAGTATAAAATAGCAAATTTACGCCTCCAAATAGGAGGTAATATAATAAAGAGATTCAAAGCTAAAACTGATGAAAGCAAAAAGATTGTTAAGACAAAAAAGGGTCGAATTTCGAAGGAAAACCTCATCCAGATGCCAGACAGAGTGATATATTCACTTCATACTGAAAAAAAATAGATTAACACGATGAAGAAAGTGGAATAAATTCGAGATTGCTAACTCTTGAATGTCAATATAACATAGTACATAAATTTCAGGGATTGCTAGGTAGAAAGGATCCCATACCGATAAAGGAAAATTTTGAACACATTTCAACTTTAAATCAACTACATTTTTTCTCAAAATGCTGGCTCTAAACTGTACTTTGTAAATTAGGTATGATTATCAATTTGTCATGTTATCGTCTATGAACATATCCTAAGAATTATAAATATGCTAATGTTAAACAAGAGCGTAGCTCAGCAAAACATTTATACTAACAACTGGGAAAGCAAACATAGAATTTCAAGATTATTTTACTAAAGAGAAAACACTTTCACATAAACAAATCAAATCAAAAGCTGATACTGGAAGAGCATTTTTGCACTTTCTGAATTAAGCAAATAAACCGAGTAATCAGGTGACGATGTGATTAGCTACTAAAAAAGAGATTAGGGTGTTAATTCTAAAGAAGAAAGAAATAAGCAAAAGCTAATTATGAACAATCTAATCAATGAAATTATTCTCAGTAAATGGTGCTAATTTAAAACAAAAGATGAGTTTACTAAGCACAATGCACTTTCCGCAATAACTTTAATACCGCGATAAATAAAATGTTAAAACGCTCTAAAGTAATTTTTCTAAAAGTGCTCGCTTTGAGATTGTTTTTGAAATACTATGAAAGATTTTAAATTTTTCTAAATTTGGTCGAAAATCATTTAGGGCTTCGATTTTTTTTTTTTTTTTGATTTATTGTATTTGTGTATAGTCTAGCCTCCGTAAATATGCTCGGAATAAATGGACATTAAATGCCTCTATTAATTTACACAAAATAACTTTTCTATTTAATATATCTTGATTTTATGTAGTTCTATTGGAGGAGCTCCAAGTTAACTGTTATTAAGGAAATAATCTTATAAAAGTATGAATTATTTCATCAAGCATCAAATTTGGTAATCAATTTAAGCATTATTATTTATATTAATTCTTAAATTTATGACCCATATTCCATAAATGGTAGTCCGTAATGATAAAAATATTTGACTGAACAATTATCGGAGTATCGGATTTACATAAGATACAGTTTATATTTTCTTGAAAAAAACATTTTCTTGTTTCTTCTTTTATTTAAAAGAATACACATATTTTAAATATATCAGTAATTATAAAATGAGTTCATTAAAACGATGTCCGCATCGAGAAAAAGGAATTTTTTATGCGCAATTTGATTGGTAGAAATGCCCAGAAACGGATTTTAATGATTTATTTCATGAATTTTTGTTTTTTTATTAACATATTTTCTTTTTTTAATGTTAACTTTCATAATTAGATAAGGTAGTTTTCTTCTTTTTTAATTTTATTTCGTTACGTCATTTTATTTACAATTTAAATAATTTTAGTGGTAAGAAGAATTAATTAATTAGCAACTTTTTGTCAAAATCTACCGATGGAATATTTTCAAACAAGTTTTATAAAGTGTATATAAATTTCTTTGTCTCCAATAACCAGATCTCTTCAATTCAACAGATAATATTTAGAAGAATTTAATAGTAAAAGCTGGTTTATAAATAGAACTGTAGAATAGATCTTTTCCTGTATTCATTTTCCATTTCCTGCCTTTCATTAATACATTCTGCACGCGTGAAACCAATTTACGATATACCTTCTCACATCGGCAGCGCCATGCTTGAATAATTCTTTTTATTATTTTCCACGGCGCTAATATTTCAATTTATGGGCTTGTTCCTTCGCCCACCGCCTTCGAAAAATGATTTTAACGGGCCTCGAAAAATCCTGGCAAACTCCTGAAAAGGCGGTTGTAACACTCCATAAAAATCCGACCTCGTGTAATAGCCACCACTCTCTCACCTCCCCCGAGAATGGAAAAGTATTTATAACCGTCACCCCTGGGAGGGCCATCCGTGTACTGAGGATTGCGTAGAATGGAATCGTCGGCAATTAGACTAACGGGTATCATTATGACACCAATTGTGGATTTAATATATTACATTGAACAGTTTTAGGATTTGAATATGTTATCAATATTTTAATGGACAAAAGGCGAAACTGCCGGATAAAAGGGCAGGTAGATTAAAATGTGCGAGTGGGAAAGGGAATTGAGTTTTAAAGTCGGCAGTAACAAAGACTTGGGTGGCGTTGGGGTAATCTTTTAGAGGTGCTTAATGTATTGCTATAAATTCCGAATATTGCTAGCGAGAATAGTTGAAAGTTGAAAGGTTATTTTTACAGTTAAATACTTTTTGTTCTTTTAACAGATTATCGAGAGAGGAAAACTGTAAAAGAGCTGGGATAAATTTTAGTTTTAAACAATTCATAATGCTTTTCTATTAATTTTTGCAAATCCAGTTATTTTACGCGTAATGGATCTAATCATGTAATTTCATCCGCACTTTCGCAGTACTTTACGTAAATATTCTTTCTGATAAGAATTACCTTGCGTCTCTAGACATTTTCAATCAAAATTAAAAATTACTTAAAAACTGCTAATTATCAGTGATATATATTAATGCACAGCATTTTAAACAATCTGTATAAAATTTAAAGAGCATTAGTTAGAAAGTAAACACGACTTCTTTTTAAGCTGGAAGTTGTAGGAAAATCACTAAAAATCAAAAAGTGAGTACGCAGTGAGTAAATTCACTGCATTTGTGCTCATCACTGCCATGCTACTATCCTTCACATATTGCAAGACCAATATCCCTTCTAATTGCAGTAGCAGTTTTAATTGTTCAAATAAAATCTGAGCTTGTGGAAAGTACCTTCCGCTAAACCAACTAAAAGCATTATTTTCGGTTATATTTAGATGCGAATCCAAACAATTTATTTCCGTTTACTCGTAATTTTATTAACTTTCTGCAGAAAGAGTTGGAATCGTTATCTTACCTTTCCAAGGAAGACAATCCATTAGCTAGCGACTCCATCTGAATCAACAGTAATTATCAGAGCATTTGAACAGTGTGGTTAGTTGATTGAAGGTAACTCATTTCAGCTTTCTATTTATAGCAGAGCGTTCAAACATCTGCTCTATTTCCGCTTTCTGAATAGATATCCACATTAAATGCCCCTTAGAGAAGAAATAAGTAATTAATTATGATCGTTAATTAATCATTATTTTTGTTTAATCTCTTTTTCTAGTCTTGTCTGTATTCGTGATGAATCAAATCAAGTGCGTTTCCATAGTCAGTTTGGGCGTTTCTTCCGAAACACAATTAAGAGTGTTGTTGGTTTGGCGGGTTTGCATTTGGACAGTTGTTTCTAGAGTTTTCATTTTTAGAGCTGAAAACCACTTTAAATGTGTAGACATTCTGATAAAAGTGAGATATTGGCAAAAACAACCTGTCATTATTTATATATAATATATAAAACTAACGCATTTTCCATCAAGGCAATTACCTTTGTTGTCCAACAAACATATTTCCGTCTGTATATTTTTGAAATTTTTTAATTAATTTTTGTCTACACTTTGTGTTAATGTGTCAAAATCATGTGAATATAAGTTAGAACATAAAATAGCAGAAAGTTAGAACATAAAATAGCATTCAACGATTTTTCTGGGTAATTGCATAAGATACGATATTTTGTTTTATAATATATCCATTAACTCGAAAGATCACTGGAAATTGATCCTATTCGTTACCACAAAAAATAAAAACTGATTTGGTCACAAGCATTGGAAGTAGGAAAATCAAATGTTAATCTACAGTGTAACAACAATTTTCAACAAAGTTCGGCAAAATATACGGTTCTTGATTATGACAAAAATAATCAGCTTTTTTTGTGTTGTTTGTACAAAGACAAATCCCGAAGATTTGACCTTTTCTAAAGCAGAGTCACCGGCCTAGAATGTTCTTGGGAACGCGAGCGCCAACCATCAACGCGCAGATGGATAGCGCAGATGAAGTAGGATTGATTGCGTGATTGGGGAGAAAGGAGAACAGTTCGCTCGAAATTCTGCAAATATCGGAAGGTATGCCCAGCAGCGCGGCAGGGATGCCAATTTAGAATCTTTCCTAAACTTCCCAAGTTCATAAATTTTTCTTTAAATGCTTTCACATTTAAAAGCTAGGTTTTTTTTTATCTAAAGAAACATCCGGCATCTGCTACGTATTCTAACATGATGTTTATTGAATGTGAGTATTTTAGAGAATACTGCTAAATTGGCAACCCTGCGAGCGGCGGTTGCACTTCTGGTATTGGCAGCACTTGATTCCTAGCAGTTCATACGTTCATTCATGTTTCCAGTATAGTCGGTGATCGCGCTAAGCACGTGAAGGTGCCTAGGCTCTTCCCCAAAGATTCTGATTGTTCTGGAAGATCATTCGAACGCATATAAGTAAATGTTGCCAACTGGATTTAGTCAGTTAAGGCTTATAATTTAAGTCTAGTTAAAATAAGAATTTTCCTAAATTAATTATGAATTTAATGCTAATAAAGTAAATGTAAACGTTAAATAATGAAGATGCACGAGTTTTATTTTTTATCTCGTACTAGTCATAATTTTACAAATGATCGGGCGCCCTGGAACATTTTTAGTTGAAAAAGGCACCGCGACTCGGAAAAGTTTGGGAACCACTGACCAAAGTTGTCAATTGATAGATTATAAGTCCACAGTAAAAAATGATTTTTTTTCTGTGGATTTTAACTTAAGACGTACTTCATATATGAGTATAAAATTCTTTATTTTTTAGAATTTTTGTTGGGATCGTTTGAAAGTTTAAACCATTTTGTTTAAAACACTTCAAAAATATTGATTCATTTGACGTGGAATATACTACTTTTGTGTTACCAGTTGCTCCTTTGGATTAACATTTAATAGAATTTAGAATTCACTTAATAAAAATTATAGTAATGCAGTGAAACTTTGCGATTTGGAGTTTTTTAATTGTGCTATGCTCATTACTGAGACTTTTTCAAACGATTAATGTTTAAAAAGACTAGTTAAAGTCCGCAATTTGAAATCCAAAAAGAAAATAATCCTCTAGATTTTTTTTTATTATTTGTCATTCTAAAGCTACGAAAATAGATCCTGTTCTATTTCGATGATACTGCGTAATATTATACATTTTGCAAAAGATTTTTCTTGGATAATAACGTAGAACAAGTAATTAGGACTTTCGATCTTGTACATTGTATCAAAATCACAAAAGTAAAATTATGATTAAAAGAAATATATATTTGCATTTGAATGCCAAAACGTCTTCTTTAAAATCGTCAAATCTCAGAACTAATTACAATTCTATTCTTACAAAGAAATTCTTTACAGGGGGAAACATGACTGATGCCACAACGATAAATGGTTTCGCGCCTAATATATCTCCTACTCTTACCTCCCCTACCCCCTTCTCCTCGACATTCAAAGACAGTCTCCAACTTCATGAAAATAACAGTTCTGTACGCCACCGATATTTTGCGGTCGTAATATATAGATATTATAGCCCGTTGCCATCGCCTGTTCGCTTAGAAACGACTTTTACGATCTGCGAAAAAGAAGTTAGCTCGGCACAGATGCTGCCAAAACATACCATAAAAATTCGTAACGTCTGTCATATTTCGACAGATGCCGAGGCAAGTCCCCCCCAAGAGAGAGAGAGAGAGATCCGGAATATTTATGCCCTTCAGGACCAAGGAGCTAATTCATAGAGGAAGTGCACCGTGGAAACGGGAACGGACAGCAATTATCGGGACATAGACGCGATTAAACCGCGAGCTACTGATATAAAATACCTCGACGCGTGGTTTATTGCGTAAGCCAATTATACCTATCTTAATGGGAAGAAGCACCATTACCGAGGAGGGTTCAAGTGATGTTCAGAGAGCGTAATAGCGAGCATGTGGTTTTGGAATGGATTTCGTTGTGCCTCTGTTCTGAATCGAAAATGCGTATGTTTAGAAAGTCGTAATTACGCAGAATCACCGGAAGGAATTTTGTTTATTCGTAGAAATAATTAACGAATTATTCGCGAATCATTCTTTGTCGAAAATGCGAGGTGTATAAAGCGCTCATTTTTGAATATGTTAAAATTAACAAATGCATTTCAGCAGTAAAATATCATAAGAATGTTTTCTTCGGATAGATTTATTAAAAAGTGAAAAATTGCAACTAGTAGGAAATTGAAATAGACAAAACAATACAAATAGCTGAAAAATTTTCAATAGAAAACTAAAATTCGACTCAATTGTTTTGCAACCGATATATTAATCTTCCTTCAATCGGGATATGCTTTTATTTTTTATAACACGTTTGTATCGTCAATGGTAGGGGAAAATAAGTTCTTTTAAGAAAATATCTCTGATATTTACAAAAATAAGGACAGGAAAAAATTATATAGATATTTAATCGAATTTCCAGTAAAATATGAAGAAATAGCTATATTAAGCAAGCATGAACAGATAGAAAATATAGTTAAAGAAATATTTAGAGGGACTTTAATAATTTAAAAAAGGTTATTCACGAATATAACGTATTTTTTAAATAATAGTTAATTTAAATGAATATTTAAATCCATCTGAATTTTTATTACCAAACAAAGTTCTCGTTATTTTTATGCTGCAAAAATATTTTTTTATGCAAATGAGGTTGATTTTGACACTTCTTGTTATCGCATAATTTTCCCTTAAGAAACGTATTTACATTGTATGCATATTCACATCACTGCAGAAGAATACTCAGGTATAAAGAGTATTTGTAATACTATTAAATAAAATGAAACATTAGATAAGTGCTTTGGTTTTTGTATCTGTAGGTGTAAAGTCTGCTAGGCAGATCTGGTTGCCTTTTGCATTAAAATAATTCAGTTCGATATTTGTTCTGTGCTATTTTCTTTCGCATTATTCATTCTAAGATAGTGCACGAGATTTTTTTGAAAATGGACTATCAAATATTTCCTGACATGTGTCAGACTCTATGAACATCATCGACAACGAGTAGCCTTGCACGATGGTGAATGAGGCCACTGACATATTTTCAGCACAGGTAATTTTAATGCTTCAAACATCATAGGAATCATTTTCGTCTCCTTTAAACCTCGGTGTCCTCGCCGTGAGAACAGAAAACTCTGATGTTTTGATTGTTTTCAGTTATGAAGAATAAATTTGATTTCTATAAAAATACTTAGGGTGACATAGTTACACGAGAAACCTTTACTTTTTAGCCCATCATTTCCCGTAAATATTGTCGAATGTTTGTAAAATGGATTTCAGAATTATTTTAACAGTTACGGTACTTGCTGAAAACTGGAGAATACAATGGGAATACATTGATATAGAACAACTGGATAGACTTCTCAATGCTAAAAGAAAGGGCAGCCGTTGCCATCGCTCGATTTAACTACCAGCGCACTGCCGGCTGTGTCAAAAAATGGTCTCTAGATTTGTGGCATGCGATTCGGTCATCTACAGTATTGCTGGTAGTTAAATCGAGCGATGGCAACGGCTGCCCTTTTATGAGCATTGGGAAATGATTGCGCTTCAAAGGGATATGCAATCTCTAGGGTAGACTTCACTGATTATTAATGAGGATTCATTTTAGAGGCAATCACGCATATCCAGGTCATATATCAATGATGAATTCTTTCTTTCTTTCTCTGAATACGGGAATATTACATGCCACAAATATCAATTCGAATTGCACCTTGGCATTAAACTGAGATCCGGCAATTTTTGCATGCGCGCAGTCGAAGCACTGCATTTCGTGCACCGAGACGAAACTATAAGCTGTCCTATGCCACATATTAAAATTATCTCATCCAATGCACTTAATTAAAAGGCAACCATCCATTTAATTTATATTTTGATTCTATTTTTTTCAGAGAAAGCCTTAAAAATTCAATAGCACGGAAAATATTAGTGTTTTCGGGCTTGTATTCAGTGATAAATCAAGTTTAGATGATCTCTAGATAGGTACCAGGAGCCTATTGCAGTGGTTTATCACCACCAGATTTCTCACGTCCAATAATAGAGCTTTGCGATTAGGGATTTAAAACATTGACCAAAGCTTTTTGAAATTCTAACTAAAATGTATCTGTCGAACTTTTAAATTTTAAATTTCGCAGTTACCAAACAGAATAAAAACTTTTGCTGTTATGCTACCTTCCATGTAAACTTACCCTTAGATTTATAAGAGTGAAAGTATACTTATGTGTTTACCGGCGTATCTACAGGTTGATTAAAAAGTAATGTGACCAATTTCAGAGCATCGTAAGTTTTTATTGAATTAAGTTATTTACATGAAATTTTCTATGTTGGTTTAACGTAAATATTTAGGGTATTACGTATGTTTACTACTCTTTACGTAAATATTTAGGCCAAGCCGAAAGTGTTTTTTTAACCATTTTGTGGGTTTTTTTTCCAACGTCCTCTTTGATTGCTTTCCTAAGCCCTTGAGGTGTTCTTACTTTACGTCTGTTTAATTGTTCTTTTAAGTATTCTCATTAAAAAAATAATTGCAAGGAACACATTCAGAGCAGGATGACAGCCATTTATCGCGTAAAAGAAAATTAAATTTTTTTTAATCTTTCAGCCATTTTATAGTTGATTCAGTATGACTTGATATAGAATCTTCGTGAAAAACAAAGTTTACTTGAGGGTAAATACATTTTACTTTCTTTGATGATGTGCTTCAAAAATTTATTCTGACAGTATGTAGCATCAAATTTTGGTTAGGGTTCTACAAAGAACGTTTTTGATAAGCCTTGAGAGGACATTTCCATCCATACCATAACACCTAATACCTAATACCAAAAGGCAATAATATTGCCTTTTTCAAAACAGCTTGTGTGTTTGTGATACTGTTCGCATGAAATATATTGTATCTTCGTTTTGCCAGTTGTGGATGGCATATGAAGTAGTGCTCATCTAAAGTTATCCATGTTTTGCATATACCTTTGCATAACATTAACTACAGAGGTCGAAAACGTGTTCCTTCTTTTTCTACAATCTTTGCAGACATTTGATGACAGAATGGTTTCTTCACTTTTGTATAGCCAATTTTCTTCATCTGATGACATATTGTCGATTGCGATACCTGCAAGTTCTTTGCTAAAGTTCTTGAGGCAGAGGATTTTCTACAGTGATAAGTTTTTTCAGCTTCTTTTTACTTTTCCACCAAGGACTTTCTTTCATCCTCATTTTTTTTTCTGAAGCTTTCGATTGCCAGTGAACTTTAATTTCGTTTTGAAATTTAGGTAGTAATCCATTGCGAAAAAAAAAAACTTTTCTGATTTTTAAATGTTTTATTTATAACAGAATGTGTGCAACTATCCTTCAAAAGCTTTAAAATTTCGTTTTCGGTTTGAGGATCTAATTTCGGAGCCATAATTTACTTCCACTCATAAAAATAATTCTATTGGCAATTTAAATCTTTCATTTTTAAAATACAATCGGTGGTAAAGTGATTACAATTTATCATAAAGTGTTATATGCTTTTAAAATTGGTCACGCTAATTTTTGAATCAACCTGCAGAAATTTGTTTATTAACTATATTTTGTTTGATTGAATCAAGTACTTGATTCTTGCTTTTTAATTCACAAGATGTTTTTCTATTTACTGAACCACTAAACTGTCATTCCCACATTAGATTCTAACAGAAACTCTTATATACAGGCTCCCACAGAAGTTTCAAATTCTTCTTAATGCTGTATTGACTAGACATTTTTTCAGAGTTTTAAATTAATGCTAATATTATGCAAACGAATTAAACCCAGCTCGTGAATCATTAAACACTGTTCAAATTCCATTCCAAATATGACTGTTAATCACCAACAGTTACCCGAACTTGGAATACTTTGACGGACAAGTACCTGAATGGAAAATCTAATGAATACAAAAATCGACATCGAATCAAACCAGACTCCGAGAAATCCATCGACATTAGCACAGGAGTAATTGTACCCCTGAGAAGCATCCTAACATTCATGTGCTCCGAAAATCAATTAACGCTTTCAGGAATCCTTCCTTACTCAACTCTGCAACGACCACCAGGCGTTGTATGTATGTGGCGCACGAAACCCGATATAGCAGCAGCATTGTGATTCAAATGAACGACAACAATAATGAGGGAGCATCAAGCAAGTACATCACCCAGCCTACATGAGACAGCGTGCATGCATATTCCTGCTCAGCAATATCACATCCAGAACGGCTTGTCTCTCTTATATACAACCCCAGATTTCCGGGCGTAATAACCAAGAATCGAGTTTCAATGTCCACGTGGAAGAGAATTACTGGTAATAAGGTTTGGATTTCTAAATCCAAGGCGTGTGCTGGAAATGCGATAGCAAAATGCATTTGCGAAGGGATATGGTTTTGGGAAAGGAAAGTAATGTTTCTCGTTTATAACTGCTGAGCGTAGTTTTATCTCCACTAATGATCATTTAATACTAGTAAATCTTATACACTTCGATGAATTCGAGTCGCTGGTTTTCCGACAAATTATGCTTGCCCGCAGTTTGTTTTGGAGAAGCCTCTACTTTTAAATTAATCTTCACTGCGGAAAACTATTATAAAGGATTTTTGTTAAATCTCTTTTGTTTATAAGATATCACGTTCATTTTTTTTTTTGTATGTGCCTTTTTGCTATTAGATATAAAAATTAGTTATGGACTGCACAATCACATTAACTGTAATTTTTAAAGAATATCCATGTAATGTACCTAGATTAAGAAAGAAAATATCATCTTTCATTCTCTACTGCAAAACATTAGGAATCTAATGTCAATAGAAGAAAATGACAACAATCTTGCGCTTTCTTTAGAAATTGTAACTAATTTCTTCAACTTTTCTAATTTAAAAGTTATCTTAGCAGGTTTTGTATATAAATTCTAGAAAATAATTTTAGAATAAAAGACGTGTTATGTTGCCTTTTTAAATTTCTTTTAGAAAGAAATATTTCCTGACTCATTAAATTAGTCTTCAACTTAATGGAAACTGTTATTTAGCAGAAAAGGCTTCAAATTTTTGTAATTCCGTTTATAATTGGTTTTATTGTGAAACATATATAAAAGTATCCTTATATATTTTACTCCATCCAATTCCATTTTATTTTTCATTTTTACCATTGTTTGGATTTCTATTTACTGGATATATCTACTCTTTCCTGTTTTGGATACGATTTTGTGTTCCTTAAATATTTGGACTACGAAACTGCTGTAGAATGATTCCTTGATTCGTAAGTTTAGCCATTTTACTATTATACTATACTGTTCTGTTGTACGATGCAGCTTATAGTGCTTTTATTATAGAATATTGATTTTATACTTTTATGTTTTATTAATTTTGATGCGTACACAACCTTGCCACAATTACTATGCCATTAATCCTACTTAATAAAATTGTTGCAAGTCAAAATAAAGCTGCAATTCTGCGTATTTTCACTTTGCGATTTATATCTCTTTAATACATCTTAATATCGTATATATTTTGAGTAATAGCTATTGCGAATTGTGTTTATTCCATGTCGGATCGTATTCTGATGATAACTGAATATACTGGAATACCATAACTGCTGTTGAATGTTTCCTTGATGCGTAAGTTTAGCCATTTTAATATTATGCATATATATATATATATATATATATATATATATATATATATATATATATATATATATATATATATATATATATATATATATAACATACTAAGTCAAGATCCCACTAAAATACCAAATTTGTAGAACTGCGCAGTTTTCATTCAGTTGAGTATAAAGGAAATTCTCTTTCAAAAACCGCAACTAATAGACGATTCCTTGCAATTCCTTTATAATTTTGAAGACGGTTCCCGCGCCCAGTCAATCTGGCATCTTAAAAGTTACAAGGAGCCTCGAAAAACCGCTTCCCAGATTTTGGGATCGGCCAATAATTGCAATGTACGCGGGTCATGTAAACGACCTCAAAAGTTAATAAAAGGGGCTCACGCATCCCGGGAGAAAACTTTTCACGTGGCCGCAAGTGCCAAGGAAACATGTATCAAATTCATCGAATAAAATTATGTAAACTCGCAAGATTTCTTTTCTTGGCCCGACTACGAGTTCCAGCAGTGGGCTGCCGGGGTGGAACTCGTTGTCGGTACTCGTAGGGTGGGGGCCCCACCGAGCCGCTCCGCCTCGCCACCTGAATCCTACGTCGATATTACGCCGCGCCTGCTCTGCTCAACATCGCCCCACCCGGATCACGACTAAGGAAAACCGCTCAAACCACTCGAACGTGAACGTCGTTTTTATTACATACATACATATATATACATACAGGGTAGTTATAATTAAACTTCACCTATAAGCGGGTTCCTGCAGTTGATATAAGTGAACGGATCGCAATCAAATTTAGTCTATAGACT
The DNA here is from genome assembly GCA_038373885.1 of Cheiracanthium punctorium. Classification (NCBI taxonomy): domain Eukaryota; kingdom Metazoa; phylum Arthropoda; class Arachnida; order Araneae; family Cheiracanthiidae; genus Cheiracanthium; species Cheiracanthium punctorium. The sequence continues at coordinate 551,605 of JAWZYV010008216.1, read as the reverse complement.
ATAGTTGAGATGCACTCATGGAATTACAAAAGAAAAAAAAGAAAAGAAAATATGTTCAAAAAATGTACACAATGTGGCGCTTTGCATGCAAAAGCAGCAAATTGAAAAATGGAAATAGCTAATTCGAACCGCGCGTATTTTAGCATTTATTAACTAATTTAGTTCATTTTTTAAACTATGTTCACTATGTAAATCGCCTCCTACTTAATTTTGTTCTTAAACTCAACTTTAAAAAATCTTAGACGATAGACGATTCCTTCGATATGTATGTGCCTTATATATGTATGTGCCTTATATATGTATGTGCCTTATATATGTATGTGCCTTCGATATGTATGTGCCTTATACGATCTATAGACGATTCCTTGCAATTCCTTTATAATTTTGAAGACGGTTCCCGCGCCCAGTCAATCTGGCATCTTAAAAGTTACAAGGAGCCTCGAAAAACCGCTTCCCAGATTTTGGGATCGGCCAATAATTGCAATCTGCGAGATCTTGATGATGCCAATGATTGCCAATGATTGCGAGATCTTGAAGCATCTCGTGGCATGACTCCATATGCCAAATTTTGTAGTAATTGACTTATCCGTTTCAACTGCAGAAATCTGTTTATTAGGGAAGTTTAATTTTAACCACTTTGTGTATACGTGTACGTACTTCCTGTATGCGTATGTATGGATTCATGACTCATGCGCTTGATATTTCCTTGTTGAAATAAGTACTTATTAGGATTTTCATCAGCAGTTAGTTTTCTGACGTAGCTTCAGGAAAAGCATGAAGGCTTCTATGAATGATATTATAATTAAACATTGTTTCTTTATTTTTCTTTTATAGAACCTGTCCGTCTGTATTTGAATACTTTCCCCATGTTTCAGTAAGTTTCTGTATCGTCTATATTTAAATTTATATGAAAATAAGGCACATACATTTTCCAACATTGAAATAAAAGCAGCATGTTCTGATCATAGTGTTCTGTGTATGCAACTATTAGTTTTGTTTACATCGTTAAACACAAGAAACAGAATGCGTTAGTTGCCACATTTACCAAAGATGTCATACCTTGTCTCACTTTATAAACATCACTGAGCTGTTTAAAGATAATACTACTTTGTAATAGCATTCCTATTATCTAAAGTATCTTCCAAAGTCGTTGCAGAATCATTACGTAGAATGTGTCACTTCATTAGACCGTTACAAACCATGGACACAAATGTTATAACAGACACGCTTGCATGCTCGAGAATTCGTTAGACTATTAACATAATGCCGTTACACATTAACTATGTAACGCGAATATGTAGCACACTTGGGCGAAAACACCTGAACATCAATTGGTAGAAAGTTTTCAATTATAGCTATACAACTGCTGCAGGACTGAAATTTACGAGCAATTTATTCTGCGTAGAGGAATGAGCATGCTTGTATGTAGTACGACACGCTACGAAGTGGTATCTATCGACTGTAAAATACAAGTAACTGTATATCTACATTTGCAGCATCGACTGTTATCGAATCATTGAAAGGAATATATTTAAATAATTAAAAGTAATTTGTGAAATATTGCATTTTATGCACTGAACTATTAAAAGCGAATTTTAAAAGCAATAGTGTACGATATAATCATCATAAAGTAATTTCATGAGATTATAATTGAACGCATTTTGCAAAATACTTGATAGCAATCCAGTGAATGAAAACTGTGAAGTTAACTTCAGAAAGGAAATAAAAATGCAGTGTCCGTCAATGTATGAATGTGACTACAATATATTTAAAAATAACTTTAGTACTCTTTTATCGTTCAAGAATTTAATGATAAACTACATTCATTCAGGAATATTTTGAAGTTCAGCAATGAGCATGTAGAATAATAAATAATCATGTAATAATTGTAACAGAAAAGTAAAAAGTTCGCTCCACTCTCTAAATTTGCAACATTGAATAATGACACAATTGAAACTACAGAATTTAAATTTTTATGAAGATTTATACTTATTTCCTATTTTAAATATTCATTGTCTTTCTATAAATATGTTTTACCGGTACGTATTTTTTTTATCTTCGAGAGCCAGTACTTATTGCATTTCCCAATATTCTGCATAAATGAACAAATAATTATAGTGTTTTTGCAGTGATTAAAATGTTCAACAGATACAGTTACATTGTTAAATCGTAACAACAGTAACTTGAAGAGCAGGGTTTCTTGTTTCGGCTTATTCCAAAATTTTAAGCAGTCTGTCTGAAGAATTCTTTAAGTTGACGATAGCTATGATTGTTAAAACCACGAGGGATAAAATAATAGTTACATAATTATTAAATATGAAGTATCTGGTGCTACTCCGCAATTAGAGAGAGAGCTTTAGCTACAATAGCAACAGCATCGTTATTATATTAATATGTTTACTGTCTCTATTATAATTTATACTACTGTCTAAGTAATATAAATTACGTTAACACAATATGCACTTTAATTAATGTGTAATTATCTTTACTTAGAAATAAAATTTTCTTTTCTATATTCCACTCTACACCATAAACATTTATAACAGAAATACTAATTCTATCATAGTAAACTACATTTTAACTATTTGCTATAGGTTATAATGTTTTTAAAATAATTATCTGTCCAAATCTCAGGTGTGGTTCCACTGTTTTACTTTAGTAAATAAGCAAATCCATTAAACTAAATTACAAAACAAACTTTTACAAAATAATCTACACGGGAACAAATTTTCGAAAAACGTTTTTAGAATTAATATGCAATTCGGTAATAAAAGCCAAAAAAATAATCTTTTTTTAGAAGATGTATTCAAATTTATGTGCATACATAATTACATAAAAGTACTAAAAACTGGCGTATTTTGTTTCTCTCAAAATTGGATTTATTTTTTTAATTTTGTGTATCTAATCATGTAAAGTAGTTTCAGAAGTGCTGAAAGGAAAATTGCGTTAAATAATGTGGCTGATTTTTATTATTATTTGGTATCTGTGACCCGCTGTTTTAACTGCTTTAAATTTAGATTATATGTGCCTATTTCTGTCGATACACATGATAAAGACATGATCGATTGTCATGGTAGATATTATATTAATTGACCTTTTCACAATTTCATCTTCAGTCATATTGCTACGCAAAAGTCTCACTTAGCTCTTTTGTAGTAGACTGCACAGAAAGGTGAGATTTTTTTGAGGCATTTCTAATTAAATTATCATGGACACATGGATTTGGAACCGCTACTAAAGTGCGAGAGCTCATAATCACAATTCTTATGACACGAAAGTTGCTAGTAAACATTGTTCGAATAATAGGGATTCGATTCTAAAGGGGTTTGGTTTAGAGTTACTCGACTCATTCATTCGATTATTTCTCGAACGAATGAGCTGAATACGTGAGTGAACCGAGGCAAACGAACCTCATCTTATTATACAGTGTGCCCTAAAAGTTACCGTACTCCAGCTTAACGAATTCATTGTCTTTGATTTTTTTAATAGTAAATTTTACCGTTATCATTTTATCAATTATTGCGTTTGTTTTTTTCCTTTCGCTCTCACGTTGTGCAAGAACAAAGTTCTGTGTTATTTTCTTCTTCTTAGTGATATGAATTTATCTCGAAATCAGATAATTGTGCTCCATGTGATATATTTTGAACGTAAATTATGTGAAAGATGCATAGATGTTTAGACAAATATCCACATGATATTCATAAGTCGCCAGTACGGGAACTTTTATGACGCTTTGCACTATACAAGAATGGATATCGTTTCGGTATGTTATATGTACCCTTTAACCTTTGTCAATATAAGAACTACCTAATGCAAAAAGTATTTTTTTAAATTCAACTATTGTAAAAAGATTAGAGTATTCAAGCAAACTTTTAGTCTCTTTAGTACTTATATATATTTTTTGTAACTTAAGAACATTATTTGATTTTTGGACCTGTGAAGCTGAGAGATAATTAGGTCTCTATGTTAAGTTTGATACAGCTAACTTTCAACTAGAATTATAAATTTTAAATGTGAGCAACGGAAATCAACTCATGGTGTCTCTTCAGTCATTTTATGGTATATGAAACTTATCGGTTATTGAAATAAGTATTTTAAATTATTATTTACTTCTTTTACAGATCTGTATATGGCATGTCAGAGTGAAATAACGTTGCATTTTTCAGTCTTAAATGAGCAATAAAAACTGAAGTCTTTATACTTGATATCCGTACATCGTCAGTTAGTTTGAAAAAGCTCAGTCATATTGTTACAATGTTTTCCAATATTGTTGCAGTTATGTTACAATGTTTTCCAATAACTTCACATTGATTCATAATATTGTGAAACTCATCTTGAATATAGGATATAACTACATTATGCCTTAAACGGAAAAAAAGAATTTACGCATTTCTTTCCAAGTAGTGTTGCGCACTCTTAAAATTTAAATGCATTTATTTATATATACACGTTTATATAACATACTAAATCAAAATCTCGCTAAAACCCCAAATTTCTAGAACTGCGAAGTTTTAATTCAGTTGTGAAGAAAGGAATTCGCCTTCAAAAACCGCAACTAATACACAGTCCGTTCAATTCCTTTGTAATTTTGTGGTCGGTCCCTGCGCCCAGTCAATCTGGCGTCTTACAAGTCAGATCAAACCTTAAAAAACCGCTGCGCAGATTTTGGGATCGTCCAATAGCAATGTGCGCGGGTCATGGTACAAGACGTCAAAATTTAATAAAAGGGCTGATGCAGCCCGGGAGCAAAACTTTTGTGTGGCCGCAACTGCCAAGGAAAGATGTATCAGATTGGCCAATCTACGGAAAACTGCTCCAACCACTACAATGTCGTTTTTATTACACACACATATATAAAAGTGATTCACAATAAAGAAAAAAACCTTTAAAGTGCGTTATTGTACTGTACATTTTGATACAGGGACAGTCTCTCTTTGAAATATGTGTTTACCTAAGATTTTTTTTTTCTCAAAATTCTTCATAAGTTCGTAATTTTACTGTTTATAAAATCTCGAGACGTAATTAGTAAAATCATATTTTGATGCCTTATTTTAACCTTTATTTTGTAAAGTGATTTTTTTTAATTGTACATAAAATTCCTCCTTAAAAAAAGTGCATTGCTTCTATTTAGCAAAAGCGAATTAAGAGGAGATATTTATAACTTTATAAGAAGAACTGTTTTGTTTAATCGATACCCAAATCTGTAAAATGCATTTAAAATACACATTTTAAAGGAAAACATTTTAAATAAATTTATAAGTAAAATAAATAAAAGAAACTTTGTGAAAAAACACGCATAAAATGGTACTTTCACACAGTTTTTATTTACTTTAACGTTTAACACCCGTACTTTGAGTGTTTTTTTTTTTTTTTTCGTACATTTATAAATACTTATCGGAATTTTCTTTTTAGATCTCTGTCTCTTTTTTCATATTCATTTTGTTTCAAATGCTGAGTACAAATGAAAACACATAATATATATTTGATGAATCAATACCCAGGAAAAATTCGACGAGATCTTAAAGTTCTAAAAGGAAGAATTTCTACAGAAAATAATTCACTATTGTCATTAAAGAAAAATCCAGATTTTGAGAAGTACATGCTCCTGACTTAATTTTCTGGCATGTTGTATTATGATTAAAAAAAGAAATGCTCCTGATATTGAACACTTGCAGAGCTCTATAGAGAAGTAGAAATTCATTGTATGTAAAATGTTTAAAGAAGTAAAATCCTGCATTCATAACAAAGTTTCCCGCGAAATAAAATGTGCCTCTAATAAATGCATTTTCATAATTTAAAAATATTATCCCTACTAAAAGAATTCTCTCGACTACTCATGTACTAAAAAATAGGAATAATGAATGAACTGTGCTATTATCGTCTTCATTGCGTAAATTTAAGAAAGGGGAAGAATAATTACTCAAAAATTGATCCTTTACATACCAATTTAAAAAGTAGAAAGCATATTGAATTTGAAACTCAAGAGTTGAAGCTTATTATTTTTAAAACCACTTATTAAATTTCTAATAAGACTGATAAATATACTTTAAGAATGTACTTATATTGTGATATTTCACTATTTAAAACATATATTTTTACAATTCGTGACTCAATGGCTAGCCGAAGTCAAGAATTGCTGAGCGTAACTACATGATTTAATTATTCAATTACATGAATCAAACATTATTTTCAAATAATGAAAGACAGAAAGAAATAAGGCGTGAAGCCTCAAAATCCAAAATAAGACAATATAGAAACTATGGAGGAAATGTTTTCCTCACTACCATACCATCTTGCTTCTGTACCATCTACGACATGGCCACTACCACTGAGCGAAATTTGTTCAAGATCTCAAATGTGATCCCGGAGAATTAACGAACAAGAATCAATCATTATTCTCGCACGACAAGGATAATCGCTACCTTCTTTCTTCCGTACCATCTACGCCATAAGCACAATCACTGCGCCAAATGAGGTCAAGATCATATAAGCGGTCTGGGAGGAGTAAGCGAACAAATGTCGCAAGATTCTATCATTCAGATCCAGTGACTTTTAGTGTTAATTTATCAACGTCTTGACCAATCACTAACATATCCCTTCAGTACCACCTACGCCATAAGCGTTATCACTGTGCTTAGACCCAGCTTATTCCCAGATTCCACCAAACTGTTTTCTAGAGCTTCTTAAGTGGCCATACTGGAGCCCTCACTCAAATATTTACCCTGAGTGCCATTGGTGTTCAGAAGACATGGCCTCACCTGTCCATATTTTGGTTTGTTTGGGTTTTAACAAGGACGAAGTCCTCCTAGACACTCAACTGTTTTTAGAGTTTTTAGACGTTTTCGGATTCATGAGGATTGTCTAGCCCTGCTGGATGATTCCGAGATGAGTAACAACAACAAAATGTGTGTAAAATTTGGTTAAGATATCTTAAGAGGTCTCGGAAAAGCTAGAAAACAAATGGGATTTTTTTTCAGAGATTATTCTTAAACGACATGGCATAGCAGTATCATTTCCTTCCAGTACCATCTACGCCATGACCACCATCACTGTGTCAAATTTTATCAAGATCGCATAAATGCTCCCGGAGTAGATAGAGAACAAAAATTTCAAGATTCAATTGTAAATCTTTCGATCGACTTCGGCAACGCTCAGCAGTTTATCAAGCGAAAGTGAACTTTTCCGTTGCATTCACATACAATTATATTTAATTAAAATACAGGGTGAGTCACAATTCCCTCCCGGTTTTGAAAGACTTATATAAAATATATTACCAATACAGCAACAAAGTTGACTTTATTGGTTAAAGAAATATTACAAGTTTTATTTCATAAATGCTCAATATGTGAACCTTTCGTGATGCGGCAGATATCAAGCCTAAAGTCAAATTCTTCCCTCCCACACTCACTTTAACATGTCACGATCAACGGTGGTAAATGCGGTTGTGATCCTTTGGCGTAAATCTTTTAAATTATGAGGCATAGGGAGCACAAATGCACCGTAACCCCAAAAAATCGCATGGAGTTAGGTCCGGAGAGCGAGGTGGCCGTGGAAGAGGGCGATTGTCGTCGCCAGAACCTCGACCATTTAAACGACGAGGAAGCTCGTTATTTGTGAAACAAACTTGTAATGTTTTTATCTCCAGTAAAGTCAACTTTGTTGCTGTATTGCTAATATATTATTTTTTATATGCTTTACAAATCCGCTTGGGCATTATGACACACCCTATATATTTCTCTCAATGTCACTTGTATTTTGTACCCTCTAATTCTGAATTATTTTTTCAATTATTTTTTTAATATTTAGTTTATTTGGTATTAAAAGAAATTTAATTATTAATATTATTAATATGTTTTAATTTAAAATTAAAAGAACATGCATATAAATAATTACGTGTGTTACTATTAAATATGTCGTGAGTTCTTTCTAGATTTTGCCTCACATTTACCACAAGTAACCTAAGGAAGAAGAATGAAAAGAGATACATTTTCAACACTTACAGCGAAAAGAATGAGTATTCATATTTTAGAAATCAATAGCACACAAGGAAGCACGGATTAAACACGTACATGATTCTGCTTTTGGTAATATGGCCGATCATCTTCACGTGGGATCTAGCCCGAGAAGGGGGTGCTCTTAGTGGGACCTTTTTAATTGGTCTAAACCTGAATTTACGCGAGGTTTCGAAGAAAACCACGGAAAACTCCGAATGGCTAGGTCAACAAATGCGACCAGGGTTTGAGCCAGGAACTTTCTGTCTCCCAGTTGAGAGCGCTGTACGCTCGGTCAGTATTTTTTTTCTTGAATGAATATTCTCATGTAATGTGTATACAGTATTAAAAAATGGAGTAACGTAGTTTCATGACTACCCAAGAACATCGGATAAGCACCAGGTCTGGTGAATTTTAGTGGGTTGTTACGAAATTAAAATCTAAAAAAATACAAAGCGAGCAAATGTATTGAGCGATCAAGCTAAGTTAAAGGTGACTAGTTAGTTGTGTAAAAGCACATTCAGCCCAGAAATATCGAAAAATTATTTTCAAAAACATGTTTATTAGACAGAAATGCTTATTGAAAGACATTTTGCCAAATTTGTCTTTGATTATACTAAATGAAAAATACTTTTTTTTTAACATCAAAGTAAACTATAAAAACAATCATTCCCTCTTAAAAAGTAATGAATATTTTTTTTCAAAATTACGTGATGTATTTTTTAAATGAAAACAAAATGTCTTTAGAAAACAACTTCGATCGCTGGTCTTAAGAACAGCATAAGAAGGAGTATGCGTTTTTTCAATAGCATAGCATGCATGTTCTAGGATCCAAAATGAGGTACATGATACTTCAAAGATACAGCCATTAGTGACGAACTGTGCTCATTTAGAACACTCATTACGTGAGAAAGAGTTAAGGATAATGATCAAAAATACTTATGAAAGATTGTGATGGCTATTTTCGTCTAGCTGTTGGATTCTTCGAGTTGAGAAATCGATCGTCCAACTTACATTCCTGGGGTATTAATTTTATGGGACGAAAATCTACGGTAATGGATTCTAAATACTGGATTTGTCATTTTGTAAGACTCCAACATGGGTTCTCTTGGCTAATCAGTGCAAAGCATTTCCCGAATCCGTTGAAAGTAAGTGTCCTATTTCGGTTAGAAATTTTAAAATTACAAAACTTTACTTAATACAAGCATTTTTAATACAATAACATTCTAATGTTGAATTCTTATGTTTAAGACAACTCCTTAAAAAATACATGTTTAATGACCACTAGGATTTTTAGTTGGTGATTTTAGCTTTAATTAATATTTCTTAGTTCATTCAATTTTTTTAAGACGACATTAAGTGAAAGCAAAGTCCAGTATCAAGAGTAAATAGCATCGCGGTATGTCAGAACTACAGAATTTTATGTACATGTCTGAACTAACTGAAGTGTTAAGTTCTTTCTTTTCTAAATCGAAGGCTATAGCCTATCGACAGCTAAATACCTTTTATATCGAAACACGAAATGTTTTTTTCCTATGATTTTAAGCACTGTCAATTTTAGGTAAATTTTCTGTAGAAAAGTACAAAAAGTATTGTTGTTGTTACTAATTCTACTAGGTCTAGTCGAAGGCTAGACCAAGTCCAAGAGGTCTTGAATCTTCAAAAAGTCGTAAACCAGAAGAGGAGTGGCCGTCAGATACTTATGCGAAAGCCCCAAGCAGTTTAAAAGATGGGGAGGGAAAGCCTGAGCTGATGTACATTTAGTGAAATTCAGAAAGGATTTTTCACCATTGACATATTTAAGAGTCCCAATATGGCCACTCCTGAGTCTGCTGAACACACGTGTGTTATAAATACACGTTTTGTTCGTGTTATAAAAACACGAACGAAACGTGCATTTATAAAGAGTATAATTTCCAAGTCGATCTTCTTAATGACTGATCATCCGTATGGTCTTCGTTTTATATCGCTAAATTCATTTGAGAAAAAATGCTAAATTTTCTCACAACATCCTAATTTTTTTATTATTAAGTACATTGTGTTAGCTCTAAATGAAAAGCCTCTAAGTTTAGCGGAAAATCCCCAAAATTGGCAACACTGCGGATCATCACTAAAAAAAATTCGAAAAAAAAAGTTGTGTCTTTTGTTTAGATATTCCCAGCATTTGTTCTCACCTATTTATTGTTATTTCATTATAATTTAGTGTTTCACAATCAGAGGAAAGCAAGAACTGTATAATTCTTATTGCTATCTGTTATAGACTCCTATCATCATTGGTGAAATTAATATAATATAGTTTGTTGTTCAGGATCTCGTCACACTATTGCTAATAAATCTAAGCCTCACCATGGCACAGTGGCTATGCCACTGAAAATGGTAGATGGCCGAAGTGTGAAGGTCCCGGGTTCGGGTCCCATCGCGCGGCTGTCGATCTAACGGTCTGGAGTTTTGGTAGGTTTTCTCCAGATGTAACGTGAATACGCGTTAGAACCCCTTAGAAAGTCTTCCTACCAAGGCACCCTCCCTTGGCAGATCGCCCTAGTGTAGCGTTGCCATAACACACACACACAACAACTAATAAATCTAAAACAGTAATTTAAAACATCATTCTGTCACATAAGATACTCCAATATTGCGATTTCGAACTCGCATACAAAGTAATTATAAGAAGCTAATTTTGTAGCAAAAAGAATACTTTCATATTTTATTTTGAACATCTCAAATGCAAATTCAAAATAAAAGCATTCTGAGACAATATTCGTGGTCTGCAGACATCGGTAAAAACATGTAAATGGTTAACTTTTCAGTCCATAACCGAAGTTTACGTTAGTAATGAGACTTTGAACTTCCCTATGCAAGTAGTACAGCAAACCAAATTTGAATATATCTATTGTGTTTTTATTACATAATATTCCGTAGGAAGAAAGACTATGTCCGTTAAAAATAAGGACTCTTAAACTGATGAGATAATTAAACTATATAACGTAAAAGGCCCCGGCTTGTTATTTACCGATCGGTGCTTGCATTAATTTCTCAATAATTTGCTGCACATAAGCAATAATAGCCCGTTGTATTCAGCGGCAAAAAATGATCTGTTTCTATGGTGGATCCCGAAAGATAGTGCCAGTTCAAATCGGTAAATGCCTATAGGGAAATTGATTCTCTTTTTACACGATGTAGGTTTTTAAAATGTTTCAAACGGCAAATGATTATCGAAATTACTGTACAACATTTGCTGTTTTGTTAAACTAATTATATCAGTATTAAAAAAACGAATTACGTTAATATTAAGATGTTTGCTGTATTACTAATCGAAAAGCCACGTTTAATTTTTCTTGAGTATTCGTGTTCTTCATAGCTGTGCGTTCACAATTTTACAATGATATCTTTATTTTAAAATCAATATTAACATGTAAAATGCGTTTACACTTCGTATTTTGTAAATCAAGAAAAGAAAACAGAATAAAAGAATCTGATTCCAAAGAATGCAACATTGCACTAATTAAAATCGATATTCTACTGAACAGAACATTTCACCAATAGTTACTGATTGGCGAAATTTCCAATTTCAGACTTGAAGAACACAATACTAGAGACCGAAGATCTGTGTTGCTAAGACAGTGCCCAATAAACTGTTTTCAAGTCAAGTTAATACCGTGTCAATATGGCTTTCGTACTGAAAATTCCAAATATGCCAACCCGGTAGAGAGAGAAAAGACGCCACGTTTAAAGCAAACAAACCCATGGCCCGAGCATGCTTCAGATAGGGAAAATGCATAACTTTTTTTCACATATAGCATTTTTTTTTCCACATGGTGTTGAAATCATAAAAAGTATGAGCAAGAAGTAACTATGTTTGAAGAAACAAATGTTTTATTAAAAAAACTGCGATCAGAATTCCCAAATAGCAGTTCAATCTGGTTCAATCTAATTCTGGCTGAAATTTGAGCAATTTCTGACAATCCTGTGTAAGTGAAGTGGAGCTCCAACCTGATGGAGTAGCATCTTAAAACCACTTTTTCTTTTAATATATGCTGATTTCGGTCCCTTTCTTTCGCTTTTTCCTTTTAGGAAATATTTAAGAGGCACACTGCCTGTGTGCATTTTCACGAATTTTAATTATATACATAGCAATAGTGTAATCTCTTGAGATGTAAACGATAGAATCCAAGCATTTAAAAATAATTCAGAGCTTCTCGACACCCGCATGTAATAAGTATTGCCTACAAGGGTGCGTAGTACCATTAAAGATGACATGCAGTATGAAATCCCTATCCCAAAAGCCGTATTAAACTCCTCAGACATTATAATAGTGTCGTTCTTTCCTCATCTAGCTCCGAGATTTTCCCGCGGAAAACTACTAACTCGTCAAGTGCAGATAGCCAAATGTTCTGCCGAAATCCATACCGCCGAAAATGACCATTATCGCGGGTCTCGAGGGTTTAGGAATATGTCGGAGCATAAATCCTCGCCAAAGAAATAGCTCCTCCGAGAAGAACACGAGGGGACGATTATGGAGAAGGATAAAAGCTGTGTTTTCTATCAACTTCCTTAGTTTTATGTATTTGTTCGAGCTAATGCATTAAATGGAACATGCGAATGGGAACTTTGTAAACAAATTTGCACCATAAAAATGAAGAAAATTTCGTTTTTGAAAATATATATATATATATATATATATATATATAAACAGGGTAGCCAATAAAATAACTTTTCTTATTTGGAGGCATTTGTAGCTAAAACTAATCAACCGAATAAAACCAAATTTCATATACAGGCTTCGAAATACATGGAAAGATGATTTTTAAGAAAACATTTTACCAAGAGCTTTTGATAGAGGGGATTTTGCACTATGAAATTTGCACATGGCTGATTAGATGTACAGACAACGGCGGCGCTAGGCTTTTGATCATACAACTTTGCACTCGAAGAGTCATCTGACATAAGTGTTTGAACATCGTAGTATGGCTCAAATATCTCAAATGGTCACAATCACTTGGCCACATCAGTTTTTGGTACAAACGGGTGTGACTAAAATGTCAACACCGTAGCCTGTATATCTCGTCAGCCACGAAATTTTCACAATCAACGTAGATTATGCAAACTTCCTTGTGTTTACGGGACAGCCGCGTCACTTATTACTTATTATAAAGGAAAGAGCCAACGTTCAGTAAGAACTTCTTTCAATGTTTATTTGTGCTTGAAATACGCCCTATCTTAACCGAGCACCCTTCGCTCTTCAAATTTCCTTTACACTAGAGAACATGATGCTGTGGTGGCTTTTAAGGGATGAAGAAGACTTCATGAAAAATTGATAAAACTTAATTGCTAGCAGTTATCACAGACAGAAAACGAAGAGAATAAAACATTTTCGGCTAATTAACTTTAACTATTGATTTTTGTCTGTTTTTAACAGCTCCAAAAGCACTAGGATATTTGCTTAGTCTACCTCGACTGAGCAAATTTCATAGTCGTATATGACAGAATAATAATTAGTACCAGTGACTCTTGGTACAATATTACAGTACCTTGGTATAGTACCGTGGTGAAAGCGGCAAACATTGCTTGGGGTGGAAAGAAAGAGAGTATCACCATTTAGATTGCATTCATGAAGGAAGTAAACTGACATCTACTAAGTCCAACAGTGAATAAAATTCCAAACTGAAAAATCCAGGGACATGCGAATCTTTAGTCATCTATAATCTATATGAATCTTTTTTCTTCTCTGAATTTCCTCACTGGGGGAATTCTTCGAATTTCAAATAAAAACATATTTTCAGATTACAGAGAGATAAATGTAGAATGGGGATCAAAAGTGACGTTCTTATACATTTGTGTGCAAAACTTAAGCAAAAGCGTAAATTTTAGTCAGATAGCCATAAAATTTCAAAAAGGGGTTATTGCGATCTGTACAATGAACACGCAATTCAGTAGAAAGGCCATGATTATGCAAATGTCAGGAATAAAACGTCACAGGCGACGTGAGCGTACGTAAGACGCGTGCGGTCGGTGCGTGCATCTCAAGACTACACTAAAAGGAAGGACGGAAACCTCAATTAAAGACATTCGCATCAACTGCGAGTTATTTCGTGAAATATAGCTAGAAGAAATCCCCTGAACGACTTCACGCGTGGAAGAATGATCGGAAACCTGGAGAAGAGACGCAGCGTGACCAGTATAGCTGAAGAATCAACAAAAGTGTCGCTTCGCGCGCTTGGATGTTCATTTAGAGAGTGTTCATAAAAGAAGTTCACCTTATGTCAAGTCTATGTAATTTGCAGGGGAAGTCAAAATGTGTTCATAGTACCGAGGTGCTCTCATTAAATAGTGTTCAGTTTATAAAGAGTTCATTGTATGATTGATTGGAAGATATTGATTGGATGAACATTTAAAAAAAATTAATTTCGATGTTTTGATATGAATTTGTTTGTTCTTGCCTAAATAATCTTTATTTATGGCTATTATTGCTGTCATTGCAAGCAAAGCTATCCGATACTGTATAAAAATGGAATAATAAAATATTATATTCTTATAGCATTTTACAGGTTACATGTTAAATGTCATGCTACGATAGTGCAAGGATATTTTTCACAGACTTTAATTTCGCTAAACATACGTTTTTGTTATAAGTAGTGTTGTATTAAATCAAGTAATACAAATTGACCCTATGAAATCGATTTTGTCTTTTACTAATATAGACTGTATTCTATTATTGAGAGTCTTTAGAGAAATCTCGTGATTAATGTTTAATTCCATTATCATCTCATATTAATGATAAAAAAGGTATATATCTTTAGGCATCTACAATATATATGAATATCTTTTCTTCTCTGAATTTCCTCGTTGGGGGAATTATCCGAATTTCAATGAAAAACACATGTTCATATTACGGAGAGATAAACGTAGAAGGTGGATCCTGTGCCGACCTTGGGGATTTATTAATTATAAATAAAAAACGTTATATATTCCTTATTTTATAAATTAAAAATGTTATATTATCTTTCTAAATTTCTTATAAGTTCTTTCAATAAAATAATGTGTATTCATTTTTGACCCCGCCCTGGAGCAATTCAAATGATTTTATCGCACTTCACGCTGGCATAGAAATTCAAAGCTCCTCCAAATGTATCCTTTAATGCATAAAACTACGCATTTCATACACAAAATCATCGAGAACTGTCGCCTTTAACAGTGTGACACGTTCAGAAATTCCACTAAAAGTGGAGCTTAAACAGTTTTTCCGCCAAGCAACCCGAATCCAAATGTCCCGCTGCCCATTTGTATAACGGCGTAGTTCAACGGCATCACCTTGCTTTTCCAACATTCTTACGCAAATGACCTTAAAAGTCCGACGGAAGGAGGGCTAATGGTGCAGAGGTTATGAGGCACTTGAATGTTTGTTTAAACTCGTTCAGTGTTGATTTTACCTGCTTTAACTGGACTATGAACCGACTTTTATCTTGCAGAAAGACTATTTTGGCGCTCATGATGGAATGTGCTGAATTCTCGAGGAAGTTTTAGCCAACTTCTACGTTACGGAAAATAAGATAACTCGTTTTAAAAGTTCTCAGTCCTATCAATGTGAAAGAAAATTAAACAAGGTTATCTTATAATTTCAGATCCAAGAGCTGTTGATTATGTGTATAAAATCACATGAAGAGCACCAAAAGTAGAGTTAGCATAAACACTGAAATAAATAATTTCGTAACTTAAACATTTTGTAATCAGAAGTTTTATTTGAAATTCTAATTAACTGACATTTTTACGCATATGGTTAATTTAATTTTCATTATGAAAAATGTGAAAATAATGCTATTCTACAGTCATGTTTGTGTATAGTGATTTTCTATTCCAACCAACTTTCTAAATAACCAATTTTAAATTTAAGTATGGTGGTTTTATTTATAAACGGTTTACGTTCCATAAATTTATTCTCTATTTTGTGTGAGTGTTTTAATCGAAACTGTCAACTGATGGTTTCGAAAACCATCGCTAACATTTTTACTTTTTAGATACAATATGAGCACGTAAGATTTTACAACTTTATTAAGTTGTAATTGTGGTATTAGACAATAAGTTGTGAACCACAATTTTTTTGTCAAAAATGTGCGCATAATACATTTCAGAAAAGTATGAAAACAGACATTTGCACATGTGTAATATGCATGGAACATCTTTGGACAGAATTTTCTAGTAGCACAAGCGGTGTGATTCCCTATCATTCTTTCCCAGAAGTGATCTAAATTATTTATAGTGTACTTATTTCACCATTCTAATCGTCTGGTATAGTTCTCCCAATCCATTAATGTGGTTTGATTCCAGTATTCTATTCCATTACTATCCTATTGGAGTAGAGTGATTTCAGCATTCTAACAGCACTGCGTAATTCCACCATTAAAGTGGTACTGTCAGATTCCACTATTCCAATAGTATAGTCTGATTCCACCATTCCATTTTACAATATAAGTAAAATACATAATAAGAAAGAAATCATAGGGATTTTTCATATTTTTCTAGGATTTTTTTCCTTTAGTAAAACTGACTAGCAAAATGTGACTTACTTTTCTTCATGTCTTAAGAACTTTATTCATTTCATAACTAAATGGAACTATTTCAACATTTTGAAATCTGTTTAAAAGTTTTCTTACCTTTTGAGCATACAGACTTTTATGTTGTTTAGTACTATGATGAACTTAAAAAAAATATTCGATACTGCAACTAAATTTCAATCATTTGTAATATATTATTTTGAAAACCTGATCTATCTGTAAATTCTGGACAGTTTAAAAGCAGTTTTCCAGCTGTCAGCTTTATAAAAAACCTTAATGGAAAAAAATCTTTACTGGATTGTGTGTTACATATCGATACATGGCTATATCTTTAAACGAGGCACGAAAAAAAAGCTTTAAAAATGTAAAAGTCGGTGTGTGTACTGAGTTAGATATTACATACGAAAAAAAAAGTATTTAAGAAATTGAAAACTTGTAAGCGAAATATATTTAAAGGGGTAATATTTAGGCAGTTCCGGAGATCTCGATAAAGGCAGATTTTGCATACAACGAAGTATTTGCTTTTAACCCCTTCCTTCTCGCTCACGTCAAAATCACGGGCTGGGCTTTTCCCCCCCTATTTCTCGTGCCCGTGATATTTCCGGGGTAGAATGTTCAAAAGATATTCGCCAGAAAGATCATAACATTTCAATTCTTTTGCACAGTAATTTTTTATATCTCATTTTACACAACAGATCACAGTACTAGACTATTTTTAAGTTAATTGGAGTTAGTTTATTTTAAAATAGATGGTAGCAGTACGGTTACTTTTGCCATGCATTTTACAGATTTAGCTCACTCTCTCACCTATGTCCAAAGAACACGTTACAAATAATTATGTACATTATGAAGTAAGTTTATTAAAAATCTCTTTTAGTGTTTAAAAAATATGTTTTTAATTTCCACTGAAAAACACACATTCAGTCACAATAACCCTAAATGTTGGCTATTCCTAGAAATTTAATTTTTTATTTAATGCTAAAAATTTCTCAAACCTTAAAACGAATACATATATTGTAGGTACATTTATTTTTTATAAATTTTCTTGAATAAAAAAATAGGCACATTTATGACCATCTTCTTGAAAATAATACGACCTTTAAGGGGTTAACGCAGAGTATTTTTTTTTTTTAATTTTCAAAATTATTCATCACAAATTCATTTTTATATTATTTCGAGAGTTCACAGTATAAAGACTGAACTTTATTTTAAGAATTACAGACTAGAAAAATAAAATTATTTTATGGTATTTTTTCAATTTTCTGTAATAAAACCCGTTTATATGTCTAGATACAATGGTGTATTATATAATAATTCCAAATATTCGAAGACTAGCTCTCTTAATTACATTCTAACTAGATACTGGGATATATTTATTTTGAGTCTTGACTGTTTTTGCATGTAATGGGAAATAAAAAATAAATTTAAATTAAAAAAATTAAAATTAAAATAAAATAAAAAGTCCAAAACCTACTAATCGTAAAGTATTCTATCATTAATTCTCGCTCCGTGAAAATTTAATTGAAATCTATCATTTATTGCATTATTAAGCACGCAGTCAGAGAGCTAAAAAAATTCCAAATATCAATTAATTTCCCTTTTTTATAATTGATTGTTTTTCTGAACTCTGACTTCTCAGACCTCATACAAGAAAAACATACAAATAAAGATTTTTTCCCTTGCACGAAAAAAAAGAACCCGCTACATTTTTAGTTGAAACAAAGGTATAATTTATTATGTTTGATTAAAAACAAGAAAAAAAGAAACTTAAGGAAACATGTTTAATCAATCCAAATTTATAATTAACACCTCATTTTTTTATTGATGATGAAAGATAAAACATTTTTCTTTCGTGGGTTGCGATGAAAGTTTTAATTTGTGCTAACAGAACATTCGACTATTAAAAAAAAAACTTTTCAATGAATGAACTCATATCAATCATAAATATTTTTTAAAGGTTTTGTGCGTTCGAAGAAGCCATTTTTTTAAGGAAATGGATCATGCTTATCAAAAAAAAGAAAGGAAAAAAAGAAAGAAAGAAAGAAAGGAAAGAAAAGAAATCAGTTTAAAATACAAGTTTCTGATAACCTCAGGTGCTACAATAAAGCAGAATTTTTATGAGTTCTTAACTACCCCATTCTGCTATAAAATTAAATGCTCTCATAATTCACCATTATATAAACTTTGAACAAGCATTTTCGTAAAATTTCAAATTGTTAATGAAATAAACAAAGGAAATTATTGTTGAAAATATATTAATTTTTTGCGATAATATAGAAGGGATTTTATATTTTTGCCTTGTATTCCCTAATAGCACAGATGGTCACAAAAGAGTCACTGTGACGTCACAGAGGGTCACAATTGTCACAGGACTGTCACATACTACTCACATTGTGACTTGTGAGTGATGTGACTCTACTGTGTAGTCAGTGTGAAGTTTATTTGTGACCAGTCACCAAGTGACGTCTCCGTGAAGTCACCATGTGACTAGTATGTGAACGGTCGCTAAGTGACTCCACTGTGAAGTCACCATGTGACTAGTATGTGATCGGTTGCTCAGTGGCTCCACTGTGAAGTCACCATGTGACTAGTATGTGATTGGTCGCTCAGTGACTCACTGTGAAGTCACTGTGTGACTATTTAGTGACTACTGATTTTTTTGGACTTCAAAATGGCGTCACACAGCCTCTTTTCACTGATTTTTTCTAATATTTTGTGGCAATTTCTTTCGTGAAACGTTTAATAAATAAATCCGAAAATAGTAATTCAATAAAACCTCGCAGTTATGTAGTAATGGAATTTAGTTTAATTTATTAATTTTTAAATTATTTCATTTAAACAAGACGATATTATTTATAAAAAAATATTATTCTTAAAAATATTAGAGTTGAGAGTTCTAACCACAATGGTTAAAACTAAGTATCTGTGAGTAAAATTAACAATTTCTTTCATATCCCCATGGCATATGTTTCGATAGCGTAATGTAAGGTTTAAATTTCGGATGGGGGGGGGACTATCCGGTATTTTCAACCTTATTGTTACTAGAGTAAATACAAATGTGTCAAAATTGCTGTTTTTTAATAATTGCTTTAAGTTTTCAGATCCCCCCCCCCCCTTTTAAATACGTCTCTGGTATGTTTGAAAGTTCCACTACGAAAAATTTGAGGTAAAACTTTGGGTCTAAGTCAAAAATACTTTATTTATTTTATCTAATGCATGTTTTTCCAATTAATTTTATTTATTTTTATATGAAATCCCTTTTAGGCAAAATATAGCAAAAATATAAATCTTATCCCTCATACCTTAATATCAAACCCCACATGTCGCACATTACAAATTTATTTTATAACCGAATAAAAAATTTCAATAAATCATTAGTTTTTTCGGATGAATACTTAAATAAAACAGCACATTATCTCCTGAAAATAATTTATGTGGAAAAAGAAATATTTCCAAGATTTTAAATTTATATTTATTAATTATGATATTTTTTATATTATTTATAAAATACTCACAGAATATAAAATTTATTTATAAAATACTCACAGAAAAATTTTAAATTTCCAAAAGAAGCCGTCAGAACTAGCTTTTGCAGCAATCAGTTTACTTTTAAAGGATCGCGAACAAGGTAATCACAGCGTTGTGGTAAGATGCGGGGCTACCAACCGTTAGCTCCAAGGTTCGATTCTGGACCTCAACTTTCTCTTGCCTGAGAGTTTGGTGCTGCCATCTGGTGTATAATTTCGGTAACTCTTTTTCCCCGAATTTTTTCGCTGTCGCAAAACTGTCCCATCGTGACTTCTCTGAACGGTAACAATGCGACTACACAGCTAGAGGACATAGGGACCCTGGCGTGACTTTGCTGCGGAGTCGCGGCGACTGTTTGTAACTCTATTGTGACAGTATTGTGTGGTCGAATTTCAGTCACAGGGGACTGTTGTGCTGTTAGGGTTGTTTCAAAATATTTCGCTATAATCTTTCAAAAATTATACATGCATATCTATATTTGCATGCAACAGAACTTTTAGATATTTATTTGTTTCTGATTCAAATTTCTTTTAAACTTTAAGTTTGAAAAATTCGACTACGGATTTTGTCTTTCTAGTTAATTTGGACCTTTTGAGTATAAAGAGAGATAAATAGCAACATATCAAGTAGATGATTAGAAATTTGTGCATTATTGATTAAAAAATTGTGCATTACTTTTCTGATTCTCCATATACTATGTATGTAATGCATCCATATACTATACTATATAATGTTTTTTTTCATAGATGCATGAATGGAAAGCTTGTTGATTTTTAGTGGCACTGAAACGTTTTTTTGAATAACGTGTAACAGCTTTTAATAAGCGTTCATCTTATATTGTTTCAGGAAAAGGCTAACACGATTTGAGCAATGGAAATGTCTAAATAACGGCATTAAGTAGAAATAGTTCACTTTAAAGTAACTCAAAAATATTATAATCATTGCAGATGTGTTTTCTAAGTTCTTTTAATTATTGGAAGTTTTCTTTATTTGTGAGGCAACAACTTATTATCATTTCTCGACAGTTCTTATAAAAAGAATATTAAAATGTGTGCTATAATAAGCGTAAAAAATTAAATTTTCATGTTGAAATTGGTATCACTATTATTATTAAAACATTCATCATTAAGTTAATAAGATTTATCTAGAACACTGCATTGCTGTTCTAATTAATAAGTTCGAATACACATACACACACACACACACACACACACACACATATATATATATATATATATATATATATAAGTTTGTATAACAAGGAATATATAATAAGGAATTACCTTGTAAATATAGTGTGCCCTCTAAAGTCCGTTGTCACCCCAAGTAATTTCTAAACGGCAAGAGCTACAGTCATAAAAGTGGTGTCTAGGTGTAGCTAGACACCACTTTTGTGTAAGTTTCTATGCACTATGCAAAAAAAAAAAATCGTCGTTTACAAAAACCGCAAAAAATTAGCGTTCTTATGTCAAAAACGGTACGAGATACTGGAAAAATGTCAATTACAAAGTTGTTCAGCATCGAATATCTATTAAGAAAAGACGTTTTGAGCATATTATAGTCCGGGAGCCAGCGACAGATTTTGATCAGTTATTTCTTCCCGGCCGATAATTCGTGAGATGATTAAGTTAGTTATGTGTTGAAGCCTTGTGATCGTCAGCTGCCGCACCATGGGTGGGTTGGGCGGCGGCCGCCTTCCAGACACGTAAAAAAAAAAATTCAGTCATTTCCTCCCGGTTGAAAATTTCTGAAATAATAGTTGGCATAGTACTTGTTTGAAAAAAAACCGTCAGCTGGCCAAGCGGCGGTGGATTATACGTCAGCTGCTTATACGAACATGTAAAAAAAAATTTTTTTTCAATGATTTCCTCCCGGTTGAAAATTTGACAGATGTTAGATTATATTCTACTTTAAATAAAAAAACAAGTCAGCTGGCTGTATGCCGGTGGAAAACCCGTCAGCTGCACAGTGAAAGTGCGACGCAGAAAGGTTGTGTGGCCGCCGGTAGCCTATTTTAATGCACCAGCTGACGGGTTTTCCCGTGCTGCAAATGAAGAAGACGATGCTGCAGTTGAAGAAGATAATGCTGCAATTGAAGAAGACAATGCTGCTGTTGATGTGGCGACTCTGTATTTTGGTGGTAAAGCTGTAAAACTTTTGTAGCACTCGCTGTGGTACAGCTGAAAATCGTTCGGCTGTGCAGGAATTACTATTTCTTTTCCAACTAAATTATTCTGTTTTCGAATAATTAGCATTTCGCTGCACTTCCCCAAATTTTCTTTATTAAAAGACTTCAATTTTGAAGTAGCCTTTTTGCAAAAAACGCAAAACGGATTTACAATCGACATTTTATTAAGTAATTTAAAGCAGTTCGGCAGTCTTTTTAAGATCCATCCTTCCGAAACGTTTGGACGATCTGTTTCCACTGACTATTTCAAACTATCTCCAATTCCAAAATATTAATTTTTATATTCCCAAAACGATCAAATTATGCTATTCTGAAAACATGAAAAATTTTCGCATTCGAAAGATTTCATTTTGTATACATAGCCATTCTTATATACAGGCAGGCGATTTCTTTGCTTCGCTGGAAGTCCGCTTATAAATCCTCGATTTATTTTTGAGAAGAAAAATTAAACTGTGTAATCTAGAAAAGCAATTTAAAAGGAAGGAATCACAATTTTTCCTTCAAAGCCGGATATAACGTCAATATAACGTCCTTTTCCGCTTGCAGAGCCGAATTTTGTCACACAAATGATAAACTTTTTTGACTCGGAGAAATAAAATGGAGCTGAAAATTCCAAAAATTCGCTTAAAAATGAGGAAACCGGTGGTTTTCATGTTTTTAAAGTAGCACAGATTGTTTTTTTTTATATTTCTATACATATTTATGAAAAATAGTAGGATTATTGAGGATATCAGCGCGTTGTGTCCAATAAAATAAAGTGTGTTATTTCCTCCCGGTTGAAAATTTGTCAAATAATAGTTGACATAATTCTTGCCATAATAAAAAAATTCAGCTGGCCGGTTGCCGGGGGAAAACCCGTAAGCTGGTACATTGAAATAGGCTAGCGGCGGCCACACTACCTTTCCGCGTCATACTTTCACTGTGCCGGCTGACGGGTTTTCCACCGGCATACAGCCAGCTGACTTGTTTTTATATTTAAAGTAGAATGTAAACTAACATCTGTCAAATTTTCAACCGGGAGGAAATCATTGAAAAAAAAAATTTTTTACATGTTCGTATGAGCAGCTGACGTATAATCCACCGCCGCTTGGCCAGCTGACGGTTTTTTTTCAAACAAGTACTATGCCAACTATTATTTCAGAAATTTTCAACCGGGAGGAAATGACTGAATTTTTTTTTTTACATGTCTGGAAGGCGGCCGCCGCCCAACCCACCCATGGTGCGGCAGCTGACGATCACCATGCTTCAACACACAACCGTCTTAATCGTCTGAGAAATTATGGGCTGAGAGGATTTTGGTCGCAAAAATCTGTCTCTGGCTCCCGGACTATTAATGTTGCAAATTAAAGGCGTGAAATCGTAATTCGGATTCACTTGCCAGCGTGTCATCAACCATATTGTACAACTTGCAGCGAGAATTGCAGACCAACGTCCTGATGTGTACTGTTACTGACGGAACACTTTTAGTATGAAGGATAAAAAGCTTAATGCCAGGTAAGTGCAGTTTTGGAAAATTTGACCAAACCGATGCGTGTTTTGTGCCATCAATCTGTAGCATTATTTTGCGAATTAATGATCATCATGTGCAATTAAAGTTGTGTTTTCTTAATCGGTGATGCTGAACAATATCGTATAATTGCCTTTATTTCTCCGTACCTCGTACCGCTTTTGAGATGAGAACGTGAACTCAAAATTTAACCGAAAGGTGGCGCTGTAAATGATTTCCTTTCATAGTGCATAGCAACTTCACCTAGATATCACTTTTATGACTATAGCTCTTGTCGTTTCGAAATTAATCGACAATCGACAGGGTTCCCGAAACTACAATGGGGTGACATCCGACTTTAGCGGGCACACTGTTATCAAATAAAATTATTCGTTTAAAAGGAAAGCCATGCATCCAAGTTTGAAACTAATTATATTACTGAATGAAAACAGAGACTTCAAGCCAAATATGATCACTCAAATAATATTTTACCACAAATTAAAACTTACCTTTTATTCCTATGTTGTCTTTCTCGTTAAAGTATTTTAATGTTTATTGCTAATAAATATTTCATGTTCATAAATTTCTCAAGAAAAAAAAAAATGAGAGTACTTTATTCTACTATTATTATCATTACTATTACTTTATTTTTGTTTTTAACTGTAAAACAAATGCTTTTATATTGAAAAACGTTTCTGCGTGACACAATTCCGGTTTCTGTTTTCTTCAAAGGCAGAATCAATTATTAATGATTAAAAATCCGTAGTAATAAAGAGTAGTTTTTATAATAGTCTAATTAATTTTAAAATATGATTTTTTGTAGGTAGAATAAAATTCAATAAGTAGTATTTTTATTAAATAAAAAGTTCTTGTCATTTCACTTTCTCTATACATTTCAATGAAAAAGTAAATTTAAAAAACATTTTTTCCGCTAAATAATAATAGTTAATTCGTTTTTTAATAGAAAATTTCTATAAGACTTTATGGTTTGAAATACTTTATTTATTTTTAACTTCTCGTTAATAGTCATTGTAGTCGGGATGCAAAAGTGAGTTAAACAAAATTGTTTACACAATTGTTAAGTTTACCTTTAAAAGAAAATAAAGAAGCGAACTTTATTAAGACACTACCAAAATATTCATCCTTAAAAAAGTTTATTCAATACAAGTTTCTTTGTGCTTTTTTATCATTTTATTCGAGAAAGGGAGTTTTTTCTACAAAATTTGGAACAGTCTCTCTTAGAAAATTTAGTCTTTTATTCATTTTTTAATATCCGAATTAAAAAACGTTTTCTTTCATGAATGGATTTTTTTTTTTCAAATAACGGATATTTCATAATTTTTTCCAAGACATAAAGTCATTTCACTTCAAATACCCGGATGTAACAGGAGGTAGAAAAAGAATAAACAGTAAGAGGGTTAACGATAGATATTTTTTTTTATTTGAAGCTTTGATTAATTTATTTATTTATATATTTTTGGAGAAAAAATAATAATGCTTTTGAGTCAATTTTCAGTTTCAAGTTTAGATGAGACGGAAATAATGTTTTTTTCCCTTTTTACAGAAATATTAAGTACAATAGTTTTCAGATTCTAAAAAATGGATAATAATAGTTAATAAAAAACAGCAATCTATATCCCATTAATGACGCATAGTATTGATGAAAGTTTAAAAATAGTGGAATTCACGTTAATGTTTTATAAAAATAAAAAATTCCAAACTCTTTTAAAGACTTTTCTATTCGAAAAAACATTTGCATAATAGTATATGTATTTATGGGCTTTTTTTCATAGATTTAACTAAGTGTATAAAACTGACAAAATATCTGTTTTGAACGATATACGTTAAACTTTAAACAGAATCTCGCATTTAGTAAAAGAAATTTAGTTAAATAAGTAAATTAAATTTTAATTTTGAAACACTCATAATAATATTCATTTGAGGACTAAATGAAAAGTTTTGTACATGATTTAATACAAAGCTTTATATTTAAATTTTCTAAATCATTAAATTTTGAGTTTCAATTTTAAATTAAGCAGTTTTAATTTTAAATAACGCACTTATTTTTGCCAAGATAGGACTATTTTTTATTAATTCTATATCACTTTATATACATATGTTTGATAAAGAAAAATAGTTTGCAGGTATTAAGTTTAGCGGCAGTTAAACAATAGATTTCTACACGTTGGTTAGTGAGCAGAGCATGTCCCAAGCCGTTAGGAGCGAAATGTGGAATGTTATCAGTTTATGAAGCTATTTAATCTACGTAAACGACAGTAGTTAAGAAATGCCGATTTACTAGAAAACGAAAGAATACGTGCGAGAAAAGCCTACACTTGCAACGGTACGATAACACTAATAGGAATAAATATCCTTATGTTATATTTCGTTTTGTATAATCGCGCAATTTTAGATGGAAGACAGTAAACATTTGACTGTATGAAAACGTAACTGAAAGTAACTCTAGGATCAAAAATAGAAATTCAGTTGGAAAAAAATCCCAAGAAGCTAAAATTGCTATAGTTTTGATATTTTTACGGTAAAATAACCCTCAGTTTGCCAGAGATCTGAGTTTACCAGCCATACCTTTATTCGATCAATCTTTCATATCTTTAATTATACTGTTATGTTTTGCTTTCATTTGCATGATGTATAATTAGCAAAAAGTACCAATGGTTAGAAATATTAGACAACTTAGTCTCTATGCGGAGCAAATAGGTTTTTATATATGAATAAGCTTTGTTAAAGTAATTAAAAAACTTTGTAAAAAACACACATAAGAACTAATATGTAAGAGGATACGCGTCAATTTTTGAACGAAACGTGCGTATCCTCTTACCTATTAGTTCTTATGTGTGTTTTTTACAAAGTTTTTTAATTACTTTATCGTTAACACCAGTATTTTGAGTAATTTTTCAATAAGCTTTGTTATTTATGAGTATTTTTATTTAAGAATTGTTATTGTTGAATTTATAGTTATGAATAAGCATAATTTTTATTACTTTTTGTCCATTCTCCTTTACAATTCATTACATCATCATTACATCATAACTGCATTACAATTAAATAACTGCATAACTAGATATTTTGCACACTGTATACCAAACGAAACTTTACATACTCAATGAAAAAAATCGAAACCCATGTTGCCTATTTATTTACCAACCAACTTCCTATGAAATCGTTTATAATTGCTACATTGTATTCATGGCACAACAAAAGAAAATCTACATTACCTAGAAAATGTTTTTATTTTTCACAAATAAATACAATTACTATGAATGGTTACTATGTGTGACTATAGAATAGCTGTAACAAGGAACAGTACTTTCATTCATTAGAAGCCACAAAAAATCTAATCAAAGAGTAACTTGTAAAAACTTTCAGAACATATTCTTAACTTATTATGTGTTATATTGGTCCGTATGTTTTATATTAGTCCATCAGCTCATATGTTAAACGTGAAAAAAATATGCTGTTGGATAGTATATCTTAAAGAATAATTTGCAACTTACTAAGTTATTTGAAGCTACAATTTTATTAAACGAAATTTTAAAAATTTCTTGTCTGACTTTACTGTTCTTTCAGAGACAATTGAGTATAAGAAGTGTTCGAACGCATGTAAGGTTTTTTAAGGAAAAGGAGTTTATAGTTTTGTAGCATTTTTATCAAATAATCAAATGACCTTAAAAAATTAAATCAGTGGTTAGTGTCTTAATGATTTTTTTCCAAATAAGCAGTTACAGATATTTTTTTTTTCTGTGCTAAGCATCATTTTCTAGAATTATGAGATTCCGTGGCATTGCAACTATGTACCCTGCGACACACTCAAATAGTAATGCTGGACAGAAAGTTCAATGTTTCATTTTGAGTCTTTGGAAAAATTGAAGTAAAAGGTTGAACCCGAATTCAAGAAGTTAGGATTAAACGCTGTAGAACAACATACGTACGCCACTAATATTGTTCGCATAATTCGAGTTTGCTTTTCATGTACTATTTTTCCCGAACAATCTTTGTCTTCCTGTCCTGCGATATTTTACTAATGACAATTATTTGTTTTAAGGAAGTACTTTACTCTCTTGAAATCAAATGCAGTAATGTACTATTATCAGAAGAATAATATTTATTACATTCAATTTAAATTACTAGAAATGTAGTTTAAGAATATACATTTCCTCGGCCTCTTAAGAATATGAAAAATTTATATTTACTCACACCACTTCACAGGTCTGTTTTCTTATTCACTTTCTCTAACGTATTTACTTTTCAGATTGCAGATAACTTATACCACAAATCATTGAAATTCCTCAAACGCAAAACGAAGCAATCTAAAATATCCGTTTCCAGGATTCGGTCCCGCTACAGAATTAACTAGGGGGTATTATCTTTATCGAATTCTCTATTTTCCATCGATATATCTCGAGCGGTTTTACTCCCGAAGAATAAAAATGCAACGCGTGATTCACTTTTTTCCACGACTGAAAAAGGAGGATAAAAATGTATGCATGTACAACTATCGTTCCGGAGTAACAGAAGTGGAAATATCCCTATCTTTTTATTCTATAATATTATTAAGGTAGTAAAAAGTAGATGAGCTACAGAAATCAGAATTTTCCCTCCATCCTCCCAGCGTCTTGTGGAGAATGCTTTAGAACTACCTTGTTTGCCAACAGAATATTATTGTGCAGTGCTTACTGTTCTACTCCACTCCGCTAAGTATTCGCTCAGAAGGAACATTTATTTAATAAGCAGAGTTATTTACTTTGGTGCTGTGTATTTTCTGCTTGACTTTTATAATATGAAGGGGGTGATTCTATAAGTGAAAGTTTTCTTTAAGAAAAAATAACTGGATGCTTGAGTTAAATAGGGATTCATACTTGTCATTTAGTACCTAACTAAAGATTGACTACAAGAAATAGCTCAGAATGCGTGCGTAGAGTTATTATGTATCGGTCATAGTCAGGGGCGTAGCCAGAAATTTTTCATGGGGGGGGTGTTATGACTACTGCAACTCACATATATGCATACATGTGTGTGATAAAGGAGTGAAGAATATACATTTTGTATGACAAAAAATTCTTCATGGGGGGAGGGGTTATGACCCCCCCCTAACCCCCCCTTGGCTACGCCCTGGGTCATAGTAGAAAAGTAAAATAAAATAAAATGACCGCTTACTCAAAAACTGAACTTATACTATGTACATTTTCGATGTATTTTATAATTCAGGTGTTGTAAAATCCTTAATTCTAGACAATAATAAAGAAAAATGTTTCAACACCTGCTGCCATACATCTTACGTTAACATTGCCGCGATTTATAACTGTTAGAAGCACTTTTTTTTTCCTTTCCCTCAAAATTTCGCAATCTCAAATCTGTTCCACAGAAAAGCTATCAAACCACTCCATGCTGAGAAGGAACAATGATAGCTATGGCATTCTAAGACTAATTTATAAAACTAAGAACGTAACCAAAATTTTATATGGAATACTGGTATCATTGTTAGTCAACATTTAAAAACATTCCGTGTAAAACATTCTGAACATCGACAATGATGTAATCTAACACTTACTATTTGTGTGTTCAAATTTAGGTTTCACAACTGAATTTTCTCTTTAATATACTTTGGTTCACAAATGCATGTTTATTCATTGTCGAAAATATCATTTTCTTCAGACATTTTATCGTAACAACATACAATTTGTCTACTAAACTCCTCTTGAGCTAGCTTGAAGGCACAAAATTCCTAACATCCTCTGTACTCGACATCTGGATAAAAATTCTAAGGCGGTATTCTCGTTCCAACTTCAAAGCGTTTTTTATTCAATAAAGTCTTTTCCTCCCTGATTTATACAAAAATTACACCGAACTATATTCAAGGCGAAAAGTGAAAATATTGTTCAAACTTCATCCTTTAATATAATTAAAGGAAGTTGGAATCGAAAATTTTTGCAATTTCCTTCAAGTTTGCTCTAAAGAACTAAGCTGAAAATCTACCCTTATTTGCCAACAAATAGAATGCAGTGGAAGGCTTTTTTTTTTGCTACAGTTATTTGCTTCTTTTAGAATTTGAATTTCAAGAAGATAAAGGAAAGGTTATTAAATAAATAAGAAACACGGAAGTGTTTTTATATTCTGTTCTTTGCAGTATTTGCCATATTTTGTATTATTTTGATGTTAGATACACATGCAGAAAAAAACAAAAGTTAAACGAAAATGAAAGTAAACATTTATAGGATAGATATTTTTTCAAAGATTTAATACCCGGCTCGATATTTTAATGAGTGTTGGTGTCAAAAATAGAGATGTAGCAACATATTAATCTTAATACATTTAAACTCCACGAACATAGAATTTTTAATAAAAATATGAAAATGGAATTGAGCAGATATTTTGGCATGATCGAACGGCAAATAGCTTACTATATAAATATAAATCTACAAAGGATCGTCGCAAAAGTAAGTTTTGTCATTAGAAGAAAAAATTACATCATGGCATCTCATGAATCTTGCACTATTTTTTCACAGAATCGCTTCAGCATCGATATATTTGTCGTACTGTGAAATTAATAAGGAAGACAGCGTGGCAAAACTCCGTGCCCTGTGATTCAAGAAATTGTTGCCCAGACAGCTAGCTCTACCTCAACGCTGTTTTGGAGTCGCGAGAATGCGACTCTCATTCCATGGTTGCACATTACGACAAATGTCTCTATGTCGGAGGGGAGCATAAGAATAGTGCAAGGTATATAGTTCATAATGGCATGATGTAACATTTTTTTTTCTTCCTTTTTTTTCTTTCTTTCTTTTTCTTTTTCTTTTAATAAAGTTTTCAATAAAATTAGTAATAAAAATTTTGTTCGAAAAAAGTAAGTAAAGAAACTTACTATCGTTATAATCCTCGTAACGAAATATAAAGCAACTGATAAGAGGTATTTAACCTGTTTCCATTTAAGGAATCTTTCTGTTTTCCATTAGTTTTCTTAGGCTGCGTGTTAAATAGCAAACGCATATTGTTGCAGAAATTGGATAAACGAATATTGGAAATACGTTAATAAATTTCTAAAACAGTGGTAATATTGACACGGAAATGTACTGAAGTATTACAACTGTACAAAAAGTATATTGACTAAACATTGAGCTCCAGTGTTTTCCCAAAATGCCAATATCAACCAATATCAACCAATATCAACCAATGTTATGTTTACTATAGCATGTTTTTAAGCATCTGCTATATTAGGTATATATTCTAAAAAAGTTTCCACTTCCATACCGGTAGAGTACTTTTAGAAGTAATGAATCATTTAAATAAGAACACATAATTATGAAAGCCATGATCATGAAAAAAAAAAAAATCCAGCACACTGACAGCAATCACTAAGAACTTGTCATGAAGGACTTTTTGCTCTTTTAGATAAATAACTGGATTGACTACTGTGTTTACGACAAAGTACTTCGACAAAATCATCTTTAAAATATGAAGAACAGTGTGATGAAGTTCCTAAGTCAGAAATTCTTACCTTAAAGAAAGAATAAAAAAGCTAATTATTTTCTCCTGTTTCCAGAACATGAAAAGAAGTATATTTTTAATAAATATAAGATAAATAAAAGTTTAAATCAAACTTTTTAAAGATGGGGTAAATGTTATAAAATATTTTTTTTACAAAATGTTTAAGGTGAAACACTTATTACAACACAGAAATGCATTCCAGCTTATCGATAATTGGCGGAAGTAGTTAAAAAATGCATTAAATATTTATAAAACACATAAAATATGTATTAAATAAATATATAATTATATATCTTGGATTCATTTTTTCTACTGAATGAAAGCGATATAATTCATCGTGGTTTAGTTGGAGGTGTGGCTTCACTAGGAGGAAAAAAGGATTTTCCTCGCAGCCCGGAGCAAAATATTCTGCTTGATTCTACCAACTTTTGCTTAAAAACTTTGCCAAGAATTCAACAGTTTATATTTTGTACGGTTTTATTTTAAACGATTTAGGAAAGAACACTCGGTATGCAATGTAATTGTCAAGTAGGTAGAATGTCTAATATTTTTTATGTTACGAATTTAAGGCCATAACTGATTATTCTTTCAAAAAATTGCTAAAATTGAAAATATGAGCTAGACAATTGAAATTGATTTTATCTTTTTCAGAACTGTAAGAACTTTTCGATGTCAAAAATATAAAAAAATGTCTCATCAATAGTTAGGAAGATATGTACGAGAAAACGTGATTTTTGGTACAAAATAGTTAATAATAAGAAAAAAACAGAATACCACAAAATTAAACGAGCGGCAGTACTTAGTGTCATTGGAGTTACACGTGTATGCGAATTTTCATTTCAAATGCACGATGGGAATGGGTTAAAATTCGTATGCAAATTTTTAACTGAAACGACAAACACTGATCAATTTGTAAAACCGAAATGACTCTTGAAAAAAGTCAGGCCATAAATTAATCCAGTAAAATAATGGGTGAAAATTCTAAAAATATTTTATTATTTACAGCTTATACCGAAAAAAAAAACATGTCTTATACATGCAAAACAATATCATATTTCCTGTAAACTAGAATGTGGAAAAAAAGCAAAGAGCTGTCATAAAAAAAAGCTTGTAAGTCATAACAAATAAACGTACATCATATACAAAGGGAGAGTTTTTTAAATAATTTTTTTAAGCACGAAAACTAAATTCAACACTGCTTGAATGAAATCAGAAGAAACGCACAACGATTTCATGTATAAGATGGAAAATTATATGCGAGTGCTTCATAGCTGCTTAACGTTCTTATGCAGAATATTAAAAAAACAAGCTCTTGACTCTTAAGTGAGTTTACTTCAGTAAACAAATATTCAGCAATTCTTGTAAAATAAAGAATAACCGTCTGCAGTAAAAGTTAAGGCCACAAAATCCAAATACTGATAGGAACATGGAAAAAAAGAAACAAAAAAGAAAACGATGAAAATTTTTATACACTAAATCCTTTTTATACCTGACCTCATTTTGAACCCTCATCATTTTTTCAATGGCTCTTGAAAGTGTTTTTTTTTATGTGTTTAGTCTCTATTGAATTTGAACGCGCTTCTACATGAATGGTTCATTTATTTTTTTCCTCAAGAATCAACTTTTTTTATAGTGCTTAAAAAATATTTTAGAAGATTTCTGTGTAGTAGAAGGTAAACAGTTTAAGATCGTCAATTAATTATTATATTACAAATGAAAATAGTTTTTCTTTTTTTTTCTTTACGCAAATAAAATAATTGTGTGCGTGTGTGTGTGTGAGGGGGGGGGGAGTTGTAATAAAGTGCATTTAATTGAAAATGCCCTCTCATTCTTTTTAAATTTTCAAGTGTATTACGAAAAAAATCCATAAAGTTAACTAAATTAAAACGATCGAAATTGTGAAGCATTTAAATCTCAATTTCTCACCATATTCCTTAAAATAAATGGACTTTTCCATACCAAGATAATGCTTTATATTTAGTAAAATCTCTCTTTTTCACACTTTAAGATCAATTTGCTTAATTACTTTTTCACTCTTTAAGATCCATTTTCTTAATTTGGAAATTAAGTGTAATGAAGGATAAACTTTAGTCCTTCTTATTTACAGAAAAGTATTAAATAATTTTGCAAAATCAAAGTTAGAAATATTTTACGAACTCCGGTTTTTAATAAGTAACAAAACTTATTTTTTCTTTTGTCAAGGGAGGGCACTCGCCTATCAGGTATTCGCCAATACTAAAGGTCCGAAGAATTGGCCATTTTATTAAAAGGGGCAATGGGTGCCCAGTTGACGTCTAACGTTACCTTTTATGAAGCTACAGAAGAATTAGCACGCAATCCCAATTCGGGAATTGAACCCTGACCCAAGGTACGATGAAATGGTTCTTTAGCCAATACACCCCCTGGATGGCATAGTAGCAACAATGTTTTCATATGCATTTTACTTATATTAATTCTTTCCCTTTCGATGTTTTTAAATGTTAGTCTTCTTTTTCGTTTCAACACGCAAAAAGACATTTATGCAAGTATCTATATATATAGAGGAGAGGAGGTGATTATAGAATACCATTTACATTTCTAACTGTAACTTCATAGATTTTTAAATAAAATCCCCCAAAACAGCATGAGTACATGCTATAATGAATCGTAATGAAATGTCAATTGCAAAGAAATACACAATTTATTTTGTTGTTATAGAAAAAAATATTTTAAAAAAAAGTTACGAATGGAGTATAATATGGAATAGTCGGGTAATATGGAATAGATGGTTTAAACCGATGAAAAGCAACTTATATTGCTTCATATATAATTATTTGTTACTATAAAACAAATGTTTATGTTTTGTAGTTTAAATCATTATACTGGAGTCATTTCTGCTTCGAGTCGATTTAGAAAAGTTGTAGATATAATTTTCTTTCTTTGCTCCGATACAGTCATGGTGAGCCCACAGAGAACAGCTGGATCTTTGAATCCAAACTTATCGTCGTTGATCATTAGAGAATTTTTCGTGAAAAAAGATGCATTCAGAGTCTTTGTTTTCCGGGTCTTTAGTGGATGACATGAAACCCATTACAATATTACCCAGTATTCCATAATACCCGACACGCCATATCGGAAAACGAACCTTTAAAACTAATTGGCAAAACACTATCATCTAAAAAATAACCACAGTTCAACAAACTACCATTTTCTTAGTGTACATTATGCGTAACATCAATGTTCATGTCACGTGTTTACTAGTAAGTTAAAATGTTTGAAAACTTATCTACAAAAACTCTTGAAAATCACAAAACATACTTTATTCTGTAGCGAGTGGTACGGCAACAGAGAGCGGTCAACACTTACTGCATTGTAAGAAGGGAATCTTTCTTGAGTTGTTCATGGTATTCCCTTGTGGCAATAGCAACTAACAGAGCCAAAAACTCGGTATTCCATATTTCCCGACTATTCCATAATCACCTCCTCTCCTCTATATGTATATGAAGCATATCATAAAATCACTAAAAGTATAAGCAATCATTTTTTGATAGTTAAATGAGAAGAAATAAAATATCGTGCACTGTTCTTAAATATATATATATATACATATATGCAGGGTGTGTCCTGAAAGTAATGTTAGAAAGTCGATGAAAAATCATTTATTGAACTGTTCGCTACAAGTGATTAAAAAATCTACAAAATAGGGTCCTTCTGGGTCAATACATGGGATCGAGCGAGTCTTCCAGCTCTCGAATGCATTGCGGTAGGCATCCTCCGTAATGTCCTTTAATGCCACGGTACAAGATCCTTTGATTCCATCTACTGTCCCGAAATGCTTGCCTTTCATGAGTGTTTTGAGGCATGGAAACATAAAAAAGTCGGAGGTAGCTAGGTCCGGGCTGTACGCGGCTGGAGAATCGTTAGCAGCCCTGCTTTAACCAAGTAGTCGCATACGATACAGACGGTGTGGGCCGCAGCGTTCTCGTGTTGCAACCTCCAGTTTTCAGCGATGTCTGGCCGGACTAAGCGAACACTTAATCGTCGATCTGAGTTCAACAGTTCCCTCACTCGTGTCACATTGTAGGCTGTGATGGTCGTGGATGGCCGTCAGGCCTTTCCAAAAGGCCTTGTGCCACCGAAACACTTGCCGATCTGACAGGGTATCTTCTTTGTAAGCTGACTTGATCATAGAAACAGTCTCCGTCGCGGTCTTTCCAAGTTTGACACAAAACTTGATCGCAACTCTTTGTTCTAACGAGCGTTGCATTTTTACTTGTACAAGGTCACAAAAAAATTCTCACGATGGACTGTACGCCAGAGCCCAACCGATCCGCGCCGTCTCTCCTGCTCTGCCCAGCATCATCCCAACCGGAGCCTGACTATGGAAAACCACTTCAACGTTGTGTTATATTTCATATATATATATATATATACATATATATAACAGCAAAACTTAAGTAGTATGCATAACCTATTAATCTTTCGAGTAAGTGATAGCGCATAACAAAAAAGAACAATTTAAAAAAGAAAGAATAAAAATGGAAACAATAGACCACAGATTTTGTAAGAAAACAGAGCTATCAAAGCTAAAATAGTTTGGATCTATATAACAAGGGATAGCTCGTGGTACTAAGCCTAACAAGAACAACTCAAATATATCAAAGACGTGGAAGTTGTGATGAAAAGTTGAAATAGAACACTCCATTATCAAGTGCCATAGTGTTCATATTTCAGTTTAATTGAACAACAAAAATTGTTAGGTTTCTGCAGGTTACATGACAAGAAGAGTCATAAAAGTAACCCAGAGACAAGACTACAGCTAATGACGAAAAGCAAACATGGTAAAGATCCAAACATGGATGGAAAAGCTTAGAGATTATGCCAATACTCAAAAATGGTGGTGCCAACGTAGAATTTTAAGTTACAAAAATAAGCAGCAGGATTCAAGGAGTAAAAAAGAGAGAAAAATTAAACAACCGGGTGATATGGTAGTCAGATACATGTAGTTAAAACGAGAGGATTTATAATAAAAACAGTAACTGGGGGGGGGGGGGGGGAGAGAGAAAGTGTATAATACTAAAAATATAGTATAGCAAACCAATGAGCAACAAAACACAGGCTTAAACAGCTAACGAGTACAAAAGGAATATATATATGTATATATATATAATAAAAAATAAAATCAATTAATTAAAATTAAATAAAATATTAATAAACACACACACACACACACACACACACACACACACATATATATATATATATATATATATATAAAATACACACACATATACATATATATATATATATGTATATATATAAAACACATATACATACACATAATGATTTCGCATGGTCTACCATCCCCATTCTTTAGCTCTGTTGTGAAAGAAATCACTTCCGAAAATGCCCAGATATTACATGTCATAAACATACATGAATATTAAAAGCTAGAATCGTTTCCAGAATTAGAAGTGAGAAAACAAGTCTAAATCACACCCACTACCAAATGCAGAAATATCTTTTCGTTCCAAAAGAAAATGGCGCTTTTCCGCTTACCGTTTAGTCTAATATCTTACCAACACGAAAGATTTCCGATTTACCAGCCAGTAGTTATTACAGCGTTCACCTCTTTCGCAACATACTCTGTAATTACGGAGTCCATTTCTTTATTTTTAACGAAGAAAATTAGAATGTACTAACAATAGTGCAAGGCCGTTTTTCAAAATATTCATATTGGTTAGTATCACGCTCGTTTATGAACACTGTAATTATACCCCTTTTCTTTTGCTCCCATCGCCAGTGAAACTATGTTAATATTTACTCGTCTTAATAGAGCAGTTTAAAAGAATTTGCGTTACATGGAGTGTGCATTACTGGACATAGTTTAAGAGAGTTTCTCTTCAAGATTAAACAATTCCTAAGTGCTCTCTAAAAACTAAATGTTGATTGCTTGTGGATTTCAGTCCTGTGAAAATGGATTATTTCGAAATTTTTCTACTATATTAAAACACTTTCTTATTTGAAATGTAAGACTCTTGAAAAATTATGTGTGGTTACAAGCAAATTGAAATACTGGGTGCTTCAAAAATACCTCGCAAAATTGTAAAGGGTGTTATTATTATTATTAATATTGTATTATATTGCATACTAAGGCAGAGTTACTCGAAGGCTCCCTGTCTAAAAGGTACTTTCCACATCGATCGGGGCTCTCCGTACGATGTATCTGAATGGGGATATTTGGTCGCGCTTTCTGACGGGCGACAGTGGACTGTCCTCCACCAAATAATAGATGGGGAGGTGTGAAATCGCAATATTATTCACGGTCCCCAATTACCTTTGTCCGTTTAATACCCGAGTATTCCCTCTTTCTCTGCGGTGGGAAAAATTTCTTTCTTACGAGTGAGAATTGACCACCGCTAATGGCCCCCTACTGGTAGCGGCGGGTGGGAACCGCTCGATGCGAATTTAAGGAAGAGTGTCCTGGGCGAAGGACTTTTTAAGGGGCTCTAAAGCGTATTCACATTACATCTGAGAAAACCACTTAAAACTCCAGACCGTTTTATGGATCCCCACGCGATAGGCTTGAAGCCGGACCCTTCACCCTTCAGCTATCTACCATGTTCAGTGTCTCAGTATCCACTCTGCCATGATGGGGCCTAAACGGTGGTGGAGGAAAGCAAGGGTATTCAAAGAGACACATGCTTCCAAAGACAAAAACCTAGTTTTCATAAATCTGTTAATAATCCTCTTATAAAAGGTGTCGAAACATTATCCATCCCCCCCCTCCCCCTATTAATCTATGTTCTAATGATTTCATCCGTCCGAAAATTGCATCATTTAAAATGAAGTGTATTTAATTATGGAATTCAGCTCAGTAAATTGAGAAAAAATAGCTGTTTATGCAAAGCGTAGTTTGGAAATTTCCCCAACACGTCAAAAACTTTTTGTGAAATGATCGTTTACAGGATTTTGGAACAGAAAATTTTGACCATGCATTGTAATAGAGCTGAGAATTTTCTGGGTTTCCTCAGTCACATTTTACAACTGTGCTAAATATTTTTGGAGTACCCTGTATAATTTTCAGTTTTAAAGATAACATATTATTTTAATAGAGAATAGACAATTTCCACGACACTCCCAAACAGCCTTCACTAACTTACGTACACATGGAACAAAACTCACGAACATAATTAAAATTAATTTTATGTGGCGACAATGTGCCTTCTGCTTTTTCAATCTCTGTGCATTTCTCCTCCCCCCCCACCCCCTCTCTGTTCAGTAGAATATTAATGTGGACAGGTTAGTACCTTTATAAGCGGTTTAGCCCTTTCAAACGTGATTAAATAATTTCTCTTGATTAGATTATGTTTTGGTAATATGAGTGTTGTAAAATATGTAATAGAATAATGAAACAAAAAATCGTCAGTACATTCCCATAAAATGTACACAACCGTTTTCAACTTAAAATTATTAGTATTTACTTTGTTACTTTCAAAATGTGTTTCCTCAGCTGTGGATGAACAACTTTCACCAATTATCCGAAGCATCCTAACACGGATGCTTCCGGTAGGCAGTGTCTTTCAATATGTCCCGCAGAAAATACTCATAAGGGGAGTCAGATAGGGAGAATATGGAGGCCTATGATTGAAGCTACCTCTGGAAGCGGCTTTTATTACTACTATTAAGAAACTAATATTCCTTTACTACTGTGTAAAATTCCTACAGCTTATATAATAAATTTATCGTTTGCTATAACCTTATATTGATCATTGTTTTTGCGAATTTTAAATTAGAAATCAGGGTGTCATTTGCTATGAATCTTGCAATAAAAATATTAAAGCAACAAATAGTTAATTTTTGAAGAATTGCTTACTCCTACACTAAAATGATCTTATTTTGGTTATATATTACAAATGTAAAACTAACCCTTTTTTGGTTTATAATCTTGCAATAAAAGAATATAAATATCAGACAGACTACAGCACAAGTACACATCATTAAAAAGTAAAGCACTAAATAAGAAATGAACATATATTTTACAAGCTAAATCGGTTTGAATAGGTCATTGAATACAAAAAGAAAGTGATTTATGATATTAAATATCTAAAATTCTAATATGGAAGCTCTCCCTTAAACCAACGCAAAAAAGTAATTTTATGTTTAAAAAAATAAAAATAAAGTTTACAAAAGTTTAGGTTTTCAGATATAAAATATGCAATCAAATTTTAAATATATTGGTGCATGCAGATTATCCACATGTTAAACTATTCGGATCTTTCTTAAATTCAGTCGGTTCAAAATGAAAAATTCCTTTACATTTAAGAAGGGAAAAAAAATGAAAAATGGAGGTTATGTAAAATAATCAGAATTTTTTTCAGTAAGTTATGCGAACGCATTTATTAATGATCAAAGAAAGAATGATGAGGGAAAAAATTAATGGGCATCAGGAAGCACCATTCTTTTATCTTTTTTTATTATTATTAGATAAAATTTATTCTTATTTAAAATCTAATTCACAATTTTTCCATTGTTAAATTCTATAGTCTATTCAGAATTAATTTGTAGATTAATTTTTGCTAAATTTAAATTAAATTAAAAAAAAATTAATTTAATTTCGTCATGCTAAAATATCCATATTGGACACATTTTATACCATCATTCAAAATTTAGCTCATGGTGGAAAATTTTTTTACAAGCAGCTTTTATGTTTTGTTTTTCAATATTTATAGCAAAAACTTTTGCTTTATTGCACTTGGTTTATGTAACTGATATTTATATTATAATATTGATGTTTATATAATGGTACCCAGGAAAAAATTCAAACTGATAATTTTATTACAAATAAAAATATTTTATATTAAGTATTATGCAAGTATAGGAGATTGTGTTGCGTTATGTCAAAGCTGTCTGCCAAGGACGGGGGGGGGGTTCCTTGGAAAGAGGACTTTTTATGGGATTCCGACGATTATTTACGTTACATCTAAAAAAGACGACCAGACCGTCAGATTGACGGATACGCTAGATATGCCAGACCAGAACGCTGGATCCTCGCAACTCAGCCGTCTATCTTTTCAAAGATAGACGACTGATCTTTTCAAAGCTGTCTTATTCACTCGGTCATAGGATGAGGGGGGCATTACGCAAGTCAATTTAATTAAACATATTTAAATAAACAATATTACTTTATGCTATACACATACCCAAAGAATTCTCGTCTAGTAGCTGTTTGATTTATTGAAGTTTGATTTATTGATTTCAAGCTCTGTACTATAGAAGAATGCAATATATCAAATAATTCTTTCATCACATAAATCAGGTGAATAATAAAAATTGCATTTAATATAAAAACATTATGAAATTGCTTATTGTTGTGCTTTAGACATTTTTTTTAAAAATATCATTTCTGAACAGTATGTAAGACTCGAAAAAATTATTATATACTTTGAGGTTTTTATACCCTACTGTGGATTGTATGATTAGCAGGGAAATTAACAAAAGATATTTCTGTACTTGAGTTACGAAAAAGACAAAAAAATGCTGGATGAATAAGAAAATTTATTTTTATTTATGATACATTTATTCATTATTTTCAGCTCAAAATATGTAATTAAAGTACATAGTTAAAAAATAGAGATTAAAAGAATAGCAGTCAGTATTGGGTGACTTTTTTTATACTTCTATGAACCTGTGGCATACACTGTTAATCAACAGTTTTGTAAACAGAAAAAATATGTTTAAAAAGAAGGATTCAGTAAAAGTTAATGTAAAATATTTTAACATACTAAATAGCTCTTGTCATTTTTACCAGATTGCGATGCCACAGCTTTATCATTATGAATATCTTTTATAATTCATATAGTTAAAAATAAATAAACAGCCCTCGAATTTCCCCAATTACTTAATATTTTAATTTCAGACATAAACGTAATATTGTACACTCATACGCCATACCTTTTCAAACTGCAGTGAAGTGGACCCTCACTAACTCCAAAAATATTTGACTCTTCCAAATAATTTTTCAATCTACTGCAACTGTCACTTAATTAAACACTGAAAGGTTATCGATTAATCATATTTCACTTAATTTTACTGAATCGAATTATGCATAAATAATTTTCAAAAAAGAATTTAAAAAGAAGCCTTTAGAACTTCACCATTTCATTCAAAATGAAATAGGATTTCGACAGAGTAATAAAAGAAGTACTTGCAATGATTCAAATATGTCTTTCATATTTTTCAATTCAACTCGGAGCTCAGATGAAGGGTCGAAAATAAACACTTCGGGAAAAAAGATCCGTATTTACTCTCTTTTCTATATAATTACCGAACCCAGTCAGTCCACTTCAAAATGTCCCGACGTCGTACCAAGAAATTCGTTTCACGAGAGAAATATCTTTTCATGCGTTTTTAATTTTGCAGAATAGTTTTCAAGATCCGAATATGGTAAGTAAGCAGAGATAAAAGAATTCTTGATTAGACGCATAGGAGAGGAGGGATAAGAAAAAAGAAAGTAAAACACGGGAAAAAGAATTTAAAGTGCCGAAGAAATTAACACAAAAAAATAATGGAGACAGCTTTCAACCGTTTATCCTTGCATTGTTTTTAATACATCCGATGCCATTGTAATAAAGCTCACTTGAGGGCGCCGTTAAAAAATATGATCTAAATATTCATGGCACGGTGTTAAAAAAAAATCATCCAATTTTCGATAAAGGGTGTGCTTATGTTTAATAAGATACAAACATAGAGAGCTGAAAAAAAGAGTAGAAGCCTTTGGCGAAAGGGGGGGGGGAAATGAGAGAAAAGGAAAAGGGAAAAAATTTATAAGAGAGTTGAATGAAATGATAGAAGCATAAAGCGATTAAGTATGTGAATTTCTTTTTCAGAATTGTTTAAATATGTAAGGGGTTTTTTCTCTCCTTACGTACAACAAATTTGGATGTTATTGGCAGTTATGTTCCAGAATGACGCGGTTATGCAAAATAAGAAATAAAAAAATCTAAATACCTGGCGAAAACATAATTACTACTACTTTAAATAGCTGAAAAATGTATTTTTTAAATTTATTGACGTAGTTTTCGGAGTTATTAGGTGCGTTTTAATAGGTGAATGTTAGTTTGGAATGAAGTGTACGGTTTTATATTCAAACAAGGCTGTATTTTTCTGTGAAACAATTTTAATGTAATTTATGTTCGCTTTTTTTTTTACTTTTCGTACTCTGTTCAGTTCATTCTTATTGATTTTGGTATTCGAAATAATACTGTATCCATGATTAACAAACTTTTTGGAATATTCGCGCAGACTTTTAATTTTATCAAACTCGATCTGTGTGCTTTATCACAGTATTTACTAAAGCATATCATCACGTAAAGTCCTAATGATGAGTACTTTTTTGCAGGAGCAGTACTATTTTCTTTCAGCAATCTGATTCCACGACATTTTCTTACTTAGCTTAATGACAGACGCTCTCATATTGCAGACCATAATTCTCTTTTCTGCTAATGTAAGTTCCTCTTACAAAGATCTTTGCTAATAAAGATAGTTCTAGACGTATGTAGCATTGCACTGCCCTATAAGTTGAATCATTATTTTCTATTTCAAGATAATGGAGAAAACATTTCTACTTCTGTAGAACATTGTAATTTTAGAGCGGCCATCGCATTTAGCTGCTGACGTATTTTCCTTCGAGGAATCAAGTATAAATAAGTATACATGGAACCTTCAACTGGTACATTTAGTCGTATATATTTATCTTTCAGCGTAGTTAATGAATTCATCTTTGAAACTTTCATTACTAATTTCAAACCTGAAAAAATCATTCTAACGACATTTTTTTAACCCTCTTTTACCCCCCCCCCCCATGTTAGCAAATATGCTACCATTCTTTAAACGCTTTTTGGCAGTAATTTTGAAATCATAAAACCAAAAACTGCACCGTTAATCAATGATAGTAGTTGTTTGGGTCCACACAGACCAACATTAATGGGTGAAAAATATTAAAATATTTTTGAAGCAACATTTTTATATTTTTTTTGTTGTACTTACAGCATG
Source organism: Cheiracanthium punctorium (assembly GCA_038373885.1). NCBI lineage: Eukaryota > Metazoa > Arthropoda > Arachnida > Araneae > Cheiracanthiidae > Cheiracanthium > Cheiracanthium punctorium. Next base: position 508,327 of record JAWZYV010008216.1, on the reverse strand, counting down.
CTATATCAAGTTTTTCTACTATTTTAATAATATGTAATACGAAGAAAAATTAATAATTGCCATTTATATGTAAGAAAATATATGCTTTTTCACTACATACAATTTTTTAAACGTTTCATTTACAATATTAAGAAGAGTTTTAAAATCATTGTGCTACCATCGGAAAAACATATAAAAAATAATTTGTTCACAATTTTTTATTATATTTATATTTACGTTATTTGACTGAAAAACACGTTATATCAAAGAAAAAAAAATTTTTATTTGGAATTTCACATACATTGTATAAAAGTGTTAACAACATACACACACATTTGCTTTAAAGACTGACTGAAAAGTACTTTACCTTTTCTTAATTTCCCTTTTCTTTTAAATTCTTTCAGAACTTGCGTGTCGTTTTATTTCGTGACAACATTTTTAGAATAATGCTCATTATCCAAACCCCCAGAGGGTTAAAATTACGACTATTCAACTACTAAAATAGTTACTCGTTGCAGCCAAACTATAGATAATCTATGCAACCCACCCTCCCCCCGAAAAAAAAAACAGAAAAGAAAAAAGGGTACTCACTACATTGTGTATGTATATATTTCTAACAACAATCCACTCTTTGGATGTTTCCAGATAAACCGAATCCTACGAAAGTTGTTTGTTCATCAAGCACTTCCAAGAAAATGCTTGCTTGTTTCTTCGGCTTTACAGGACATATCGCAACTATTCCTTTAGAGGATCGAAAAACTGTTAACGCTAAATGGTAAATAGAAATTCTTTTGCCATAAGTCATCAACGAAATCAGGAAAAACAACAAAAATCGAAGCATCATTCTTCATCACGACAACGCCAGCTCCCACACAGCAAGTGAAACAATTGATTATTTTAAAGATAAAAATATCAAATAAATCTCTCATTGCCTATGGTCTCCTGATTTGTCGCCTAACGGCTTTTTCTTGTTCCCTTATGTCAAGCAAAAAATGCGTGGGCAACGATTTTCATCACTTCAAGAAGCTGTTGATACCTCCGAAAACCATGTTTTGATATATCGGCTTCAGAGTGAAAAAACTGTTTCAAGAATAGGTTTGAACGGGTGAAAAAGTGTATAAATCTTAAAGTCGAATATTTTGAAAAGCAATAAAGCAGTGTGTTCCCCAAAAATTATTTTTCTTCCTACCTTTTGTAGAAACTTAAAAGGCAACCCTCGTATCTCTTATCTTGAATGTTTAAACCTTGTGATTATCTTGTGGTCTGGCAATGATTTAAATATATATATATATATATATATATATATATATATATATATATATATATAGAGCCTAAATCCCTCATTGTTTAAAATATTGCGCCTGCATTGCAACATTTTCTTGAAAATTTTTCCGTTGAGTTATTCTCAAGATTGGAAGGAAAGTTTCACTCTTAAACGTGCTTTCCAAGTTTAAAGTCAAACTAGTTTGAAATTTCGGAATGACTTACAGCAGAAAATATCTGCATGAACATATGTTTATTTATTCAAATGTTAATAGTCTGTCTTACTATCGGCTAACGAATAATCCTAGTTCATGGTACAAAAAATAAGTGAATAAATAAATATAATATTAGCCACACATAAAATATTGCATATATGCTTTTATATCTATAATAAATTACCAAAGTCACGCAAATTTATAGCCTTAAAAATTACCTATTTCTAATCATTACCTGAAAACGCAATTCCATAGTTCATCGCAATAAAAAACATTAAAACATTGCATAACAAAACTTTTCGTTTTTCGTTTTTCATTAGAACTACTTAATGATTCACTATATGCAAGAAAAAGGGAAAACTTTATCAAATTCCTAGACCTCTTATGCTGGAGGGAAAAAAAATCCTTCAAAGAGTATTGATTAGTAATATACCTTATACTTGAAGAGAGTCGGATAGAAATCTCATTATACAATTTCCCATGAATAATGAAAAAACGAAATACCGGGATCATACCGAATAGCAAACAAAAGACATAACGAAATTCTACTCTTCTTTCGTTTCTAAGGATATAGTCACAAAATGATATCATTTCCTGTTGCATCTCTATCAGTTAGTTCTCCATTCGTACGTAACAACGAGAAGCCAAAAGAAAATCTAATTTGGGATTGATACTTTTTGAATTTTACCCTTATTTATTCCACCCAGTTTATAATATGGATTTTTGAATTTTTTTTACCTTGATCTCGCATATAAATATGATAAAGGATCATTTGATTTTCTTCTAAACGTAACTAGAGGTGGATCATGAATTTATACTGCGTTCTTGGGGGACCAAAAGTTTTAAAATGCGAACAACGTGAGCTCCGGTATTTTTTTCCATTGAATATTTATGGATTTTTCTTCATAATAGTCATTCTTTTTTAAGAAAAATTTGTTTTAAAATATTAAATATATATTTTAAATATTTTTCAAAAATTGTATGGAGTTTTATTTGCCCTCAGTATTTGAAAACAGTACATATGTAGGGTGGGCAAAATAAATGTGGCCCGGAAAATATTTTTATGACAGTGGCCTGGAATGAAAACAAAATGACTGGCGACGTCGATGCAAGAAGTGTCTGGTGTACTGATGTACACGCGCGCGTATCATCAAACGTGCACGTCACAATAATGTACACGTGTCATGTTTTAACGTAAATAAACCTTTTCCAGACCACTTTCATCAAAATATTGCCCGGGCCACTTTTATTTTGCCTACCCTGTATATAGATAGTAAATTATCAAGAACGCGGTTAAAGAGCAATTTTCAGCTGGTTCCTGTCATTGCCATTATTTTATTTTTAATATTGTTCATAAAATGTGTGTATGCTTTTACCCTGATTGTTTTATGTTCGTTAATACGTTTCAAGAATAACAGACAGATGTTTATATACTTTATTGTAATTAGTTCTGGAAAATCAATAATTTTTAAACACTAGAAAAGATTTTTAATCTCTTGTATGAGTAAGGCAGTAACAATCGTAAATTACTTTCAATTTTATTTTGATTTTCATAAGGGAAGAGAGGATAAGGTCTGAAGTACTATTTGCTATGGAACTGAGTTTTTATAAGATATTTGTCAGGAAGCTGAATTTCAGTTTAGATGGATTTAGGATTGTTTTCTCAATTTCGTTTTCATTATCATTAGAAATATCATTTACAGGGAGAAAAATAACTGCAAATTTGATAAAACGCAATTTATTTATTTATTTAACTCCTTCGGAGGGACTGGTTTGCTGAAATTTTTGGCTACAAAAACTTTTGAATTTAGATTTGCGTAAAAAATAAAATGTTTTAACTGCATTTTGGTTTGAAAATCTCCACTGCATATGTTTAGTATATGCTGCTTTTATAGAAGAATTATGAACCGTAGCTAATACTTGAAAGATGTTAAGATTTTCATATTTACCTTCTTGAAATCTGCTCTAACCAGGAATAATTCCATTTAATTATTGGAAGGGTATTTTTACTAAGAGCCGTGATAGCAAAAAGATCATGAATGAAAGACTGAAAAGAAAAGTATATTTTGTCAATTCCTTTCTTATTTTTGCTTTTTTTCTGTAGTTGTTCGAATTTAAAAAATAAATACTAAGCTTCTACACTTGGTGTGTATATAATGAAAATGGTGTTTGCAGTTGTTCTTTGTCTAGCTTTAAAAGGAATTTCAACGCTTCTAAAAACAGTTCTGGTACAGATTTTGGCACAGTTTGTGCTCGGCTACGGTTCCTTTAAAAGTGATCTAGAAAGCATATCAATTATAAATCCCTGAATTATTTATAAAAAAAGGGGAAATGCATTTAGAGATAAAACTATAATTTTGTAAGTAAGCTGAATTTAATCTCACACACTACGTGTGAATTACTTCGAAGTTCTCAATTATTCAGGATAATCTATCTAATACAACCATTAATTTTTTTTCACCAATATTCATTCCAATTCTGCTATGTATTTATCTCAACTTCATGCAGAATGTATGACGTATTTGAGAAATTTCCAGCCTGTTATCTTCTGTCCCCACGGAAATGTTCTGTTTCTAGTATCCTGACACTCTTATCTGGTTATACCCCAGCGGAAATTGACAGTTATTCCCTAAATCTGGAGGGGAGGGATTTCTCGCTTACACTAATCGCTTGATGTTTGGAGTAGGAACTATTTTGCCATTCACTGAAAAGTGTGGGAAGAAATAAATTATTCGCAAAACGACCAAACGTAAATAGATCCACTTTAACGTACGTAATGAATGGTTCTAAACTCTTATTAACAGGCCTCTCAATTGGTCCTTTTTTTAAAATTCCTACCTTCATCAAAGTTTTATTTATATAGTCTAGTAGTTTAATGGTTTGACATACGAAACCTTAACATCTAAAATAACATTTAACAACTGTTGAAGATGCAGAACATTTTACTCTATTATTTATAGAGGTAGGAATTTTTAAAAACGAGGACCAATTGAGAGGCCTGTATTAAAAACATCGCAAAGGCTTTTCAAAAACGTATATTACTATCTTGAAGTCCAACAAATTTGCTCAGCTTTAAATATAAGGAAAATAGTGCGATGGAATTTGTTTTTAGTTAAGGCAAAGCTACATAATGGCTATACTACCTTGGACGGAGGGATTTTTATGATGCAACGCATGTGAGACATATCACTTTACATTTGGAGGAAACCTTCGAAAACTCCAGACCATTAGATCGACAGTCGCGCGAGAAGCCAGAACCTAGGACCAATACACTTCAGTCGTCTGCAAATTTTGATTATCTTATCTGCTCGGCGTAATGGGATTGAGAGCGAAGTTTATAAGAGCTAATAGGAATGTCCAGGTATAGGAATATCTGGAACACCTATTTCTGAATATGCCGTAATTGGATCGTCCAATACATCTGCATTAAGTATCGCAACAGTCTGCCACTTAGTGGCAGTGAAAGAGAATGTATCAGTGGAGCATTTATCCGGTATGAGAAAATTCTGTTCCAGGCAAAGCGCCATTATCTCCTACTTGTCCGACGAGCAGAAAGGGACGATTGCTGGAGCTCGCCTAGTTGTAGCGTCCATGAATGGAATAGCCAACCTTATGGGTGTTTCAAGGACCACTATGTCAAGGGTTATGGCAACTTACAGAAAACTGGGAAAGTTGTCCTCAGTGGAGAACAGTGGTTGAAATCGAAGTTGGCCAACCGGGATGGATGAGCGTTGAAGGGGATAGTCGTCTAAAAACGTAAGACTACTCTGCATCAGATAACCTCGGAGATGAACACCTATCAGCAGAATCCCATTTCCACCAAAATTACGCAACCGGAGAAGTAAGCTGTGAGCATTCACGGCAGAATAGCCATCCCTAAGTTGCTAGTGCCCCCGAAGAATAATACGCAGCGACGACAGTGACATCGGGACCACCAAAACTGGGCACAATAGCAATGGTAACTAGTAAACTGGTCTGATAAATCATCATTTACATTATTTCAGACCGCCGGACCTGTGTTCGTCTGAGAAAGAGCGACAGAAGAAGTTCATTTTGATTGCTTGTTTTCCACCGAGAAGCATGAAGAAGTCTCTGTACTGGTATGGAGAGCGATATCTTGGCGTGGCTTTGATCCGCTCATATTCCTGAAGGGGAATTTCAAAAGCGAGCAGTATCGCAGTATTATCGTTGATCATTTGCACCTTATACTTCAGACTGTAGGAGAACGTCGTCGATGGCAATGCCCCTGTACATTTCACTTGCTGCGTTCAAACATGGTTAGATTAGCATGACGATGAAATAGAACATCCCCCTCTTTATTCCCATAATCTCAACATCATTGCTCCTTTGTGGGATATTTTAGAGAACAAAGTCTGTGGTTGGTCTTTCCTCCTCCTCGCAGAATACCTTAACTCAAGACCGCTCTGCAGGAGGAATGACTGAGAATTAAATTTCTTAAACTTTGAGCACGACCTTTATTTGTCGAGTTCCCCGTTGTATGCAAATTGTAATTAGAGCCAACACTATTCCAACTCCCTACTGATTAAAATCATGCACTTTTTCACAGGTGTTTCTATTATTTTGTCCTATACCTGTAGATGGGAGGAGCCTGACAACCACTGAAAATGAATACATACGGATTAAAAGTAACTTTGATCCAGGAATTACAGCATTCTTCTGAAGGTTATAAACCTTCAAATAAAACAAAACACTTATCATTTATCTATTTTCAGAAATTTTTAAATGTTTCTGCTTAATAAACAAATAAGTTACATTTATACGAGAATTTTAATCTAATGTATTTATAAGCTGCTTCAAATCTCATTTGTACATTCTATGAATTCTAATCAAAATTCAAGAAAACTACGTAGCAAAAAAGGCTTAAGGGTAAAAAAAAGGAAAGAAAGAATAAGAAATAAAAGAAATAAAAAAAGAAATGGGTGCTTGGCTGCAAATTTTTTCTTCTTTAATGGGTCTTACTTTTCTAAACCGGCATCTACACAAATAATCCTAAAATTGCAGCAAATATCGCCATTTTAAATGAAAACTGATATAAATAATTAATATTAAATTTTGGAATTTAATTGAATAAAAATTCGAGGATATGAAGGGAAGATTGGGTTTTGTCATTTAAAAAACAGGTTTTAAACATGTAAATACAATGATGTTCCTTTACGCAAATTTTATGCATGGAAATTTTTTAAATGTCTTTAATGATATTCAAAACTAGATAATGAACTGTATTATCAACGTTAACAGGTAGTAATTTTTTAAAATGTGCATGCATTTTATCCTCGCTGTATTTTCCGAACATTTCCCGAATGAATAAATGTTATTTTGTTTGAAGTGTGCCTTCAACTCCGGAACAAAACTATTTCATTTCAAAAAGGTAAAAAATATCATTAAAGAAATCCCTCATGGTTTTTTAGTTTACTTTGTATTGGTAGCTAATGAAAAAAAAAAGGCTGAAAAAAATCAACCTGATGGAATTTGAAAAACGATTCTCGGTTGAAGATTTTTTAAAAATTTCATTGGAATTGTTTGATAATAATTTTTGATTTTATGTTTAATAGATTATCTTATACTTTTATTCTTTTCATAATACATTTCCAGCGTAAGAAATTGAATTATTACTATTTTTTTCAATTGTTAAAGGAATTTGGACGATATTTTATCCATGATCAAATGAAATTATTTTTTTTAACCTTTTTCTGCTGTACATTTATTGTGTAAAAATTACTTTGTAGTTGATTAATCCACTTCTGGTAAGATAAAATAACTATAAAATCAACTGTACTTTTGAGAATCTTCTACAGTTTTTTTTTTTTTTTTTTTTTTTTTTTCAAGTTGAAATGAGAGAAAAAAAGAAGAAAGTTGAAATCGTTTATTTTAGTAATAAAAGCTTTGCTATTCAGTTAGAAAAAAGGTTGATCCACCAAATTTAACAGTTAATAAAAAATTGATCAGTGATGAATATTTCTAAAAGTTATTAAATGTTTTTCTTATTACTTTTAGAGAACCGGTATTTATATTTCATTTTTTAATTAATGATTTCGCTTTTGTTTCTTTTATTTTCTTTTACAAAATGTTTACTTCATCTATTTTAATGGTACTTTACTTCGTTATAAGAGCTGTTAACTAGACAGCTTGCTGTGTAATAGTTTTGTGTGTTGAACAAAATTATTATGCACTGTTAAATTTTTATGGCTTTCCTCTAAATGAGGATGAATAATCTAACTGTTAGAGAATTTTGGAAAGAATAAAATTACATAAGATATTTACAAAAAGTGTACTTACACTGCGCGTTTTTAAACTGCAACTCTATAAACTATATATTATATAAACTTATGAAATAAATAATACAAATTTTTAGCTTGCAATATTTTATGTGTTATCCTAAATAGATAGTTTCTCAACACCCACTTTCCAATGAAATATTTTTTTCTTAAAGTTGCATCAGGCTTTATAGTTTACTGTCCATAAGAGTGTTACAGTGCAATTAGAAAAGAATCTTTTTTTGTGTCTGAAGTAGTTGACACATATCATTTACTTTAAGAAATAATAACTGCCTTAATAAACGATCATAAACAATGATTTTTAATTTAATTTTCAGAATTTATACAATGAACGTTGTTTTAAAAAATAAAATAAATTCATAACATTTTAAAAAATACAATTATAGCAAAATGCCTTACTTAAACACTATATGTAATCATTTAAAAGAAATAACTTTTTGCATCAATATTTGGAGGGGTAAACAACATATAGCATCTTCTAACCTTGAAATGTAAAGATTATTCCTGAAGACAGTTAAAATTTAGTACCACAATATTCACTTTAGTTACAAAATATATCATTTAAATGAATACTTTCCCAGACGTATGAAGCTAAAATACTTTCAACAGCTAAAAGATAAGACTGCCTCATGAAAATAATGTATCCCATTACCATAAATCATCCAAGACAAAAACACATCTTTTTTCTTTCTCTCCATAAAAGTACCACTTATCTTAATTCGCAATTCAGAAAAAAAAATCCTTGCCATCTTAAATATATTCAATCAATTTATTGCCTGAAAAGTAAAACTTTTCTATCTTTTCAAGTATTTCTAAATCAGTATGTTTTTGCCGGACACATAAATGACATTTCTTTTTAAAAGGCATTCTACTGTTATTTCTGAAAGCGAGATGTGTTCGCTATTGTATCTTTGTTCGACGTATAGGAAAGGGGACAAAACCTGTGTAAACAAGGACAGCTGATTAAAAGGGGATAAACTTAAAAGAGGAAATTTAAAAGATAAAAAAAGTATTTTCTATTGATTTTAGTTAATGAACTTGTTTAAAAAATGCTGAATGCAAGCTTGACTTTATTTTTTTAAATGTACTAGAAAAAAAATTGTGTGAATTCACGGGAATTTTTTGTAAAAATATAACTTTTTTTACGCGTCTTTTCAGTCTATGTATCCAATTTATGTACTCAGATTAACCCTTTTCAGTGAACCAAAACACTAATATGAACTCATTTCAGTTGATTGGGACCGTTAGATTTTACAGAACTCGGTAGGTTTGTCAATAAAGAACCCCTACGTGGACTTACCGATAAGATATGCATGTGGATTCTACTGCTTACGTTTCCATTCAACCAAACTACTAAAATGAACTTTTTGACTCCGTCCGGACCTTTTGGGTGCGTATTGCTTTTTATTCACGGCTGTTCGTTCGTCAGTATCTGAAGGTGACTAAGTCATGTTCAGGTCCTGTTTTCGGAAAATTTAAACCCAAATAGTGTTCAATAAAGTTTATGTAATAAATTTTTCTTAATCATGTGTTTTGCTATTAAGAAAGGCTTTATGTGAGACCATCATCATCATCTAACATCTTAAAGAAAACAAAGGCTGTATAAACAATTATAACTGCTAAAGATAGGACAAAAGGGAAGCAGAACGGAATAATAAGAAAAAAATAATTTTTAAACATCATTTTAATTATTCATGCACCTTCTCCTAACTTTTTTCTCCAAACTTAGCGTAAATAACGGGTTAGGGCCGATTAGAAAGTATCCCACGGAGGGCACCCCACCCCTCGGCCTAAAGGCCACGCGTACCTAATCGCCTGTAATCCCACAAACAAAACAAAACCATTTATGCCAGTATGTTCGAAGCGAAATTGTTGCATGCAATTTCTAATGCGGCAATCTTACTTAAAAGTAAAATTACGTATTTTAAAATGCTATGGTCTTACAGTTTTTGAAAACGCTTCATTCTCCTTTTACCGGACTCTTCATAGTCATTTGATTTACTATTTTAAGATTATAGAATCATTCTAAACCATTGTTTATTCCTGGAAAACAAATTTGATGCGTTTATGAATAATTTTTATTCAATTAAAGTTTTAAGAGACCAATAAGCATTCCTCTTGACAATGCTTTATTTTTTAACAATTGTAGTGATTTTGAACTGCGCAATAAAACATTTGCGAGTTTAAATACAGACTATAACAAACAAAGTCTCCTCCAGATATGGACTAGATAACAACGACAGAACAAAATTAGAAGCTATAAACAGTTTGATAAATGTAATATATTTCTATTTAAAAGAAATGATTTTTTATAAAAATTTATTTGTATTAAATCCATGTACCATAGTCAAAGATTTATGATATATGTTTTATAAAATGTGACTAAAATATGAAATTTTCAGCAGTAATTTCTTAATTTGAGCTATCTAAATGTATGGACCAACTTTTCACAGTTGAAAGAACATGGGGTATTTGGGGGGGGCAGCTTGCAATAATTTCTAGAAATACTACATTCTGATTGCAAGGGCACGAAATGGAGACTTGTACGGAGCTTTCACACCGTAAGAACATTAAAATACAGCATCCACTTATGCCAGTGCGCCACCAGTGGCACAGTGCATAGCGCTCAGAACTGGGAGATGGAAGCTGCCTTTAGAAACCAGGCCGCGTCCGTCGACCTAACCGTTCGGAGTTTTCCGTGGCTTTCTCCGAAACTTAGCGTAAATACGGGTTAGGGCCGATTAGAAAGTATCCCACGGAGGGCACCCCACCCCTCGGCCTAAAGGCCACGCGTACCTAATCGCCTGTAATCCCACAAACAAAACAAAACCACTTATGCCAGTATGTTCGAAGTAAAAATGAACGATCATTGTTAAGTATATTTCTCACATCACAAAAAAATTAAGTTCTTGCCAACTTTAAAATGATATCAACTCAAATAATTAAATTATACCCATTTCTTAAAGTGATAAGAGTGCCTAATGATGTCTGAGTGGATAAGAAAGTGAACATTGGAAGATGACTGAAGGGTGCAGGTCCAAATTTCAGGGCTGTCGCGAGGGTCTCGATCTAACGGAATAGATATTTGGGCTTTTATCCCCAGATGTAACGTGAATACTCATTAGAACCCCAAAATTCCTAAGCCCAAGGCATCTCCCATTAGGAGGATAGCTTTCGTTTAACTTCGTCTTATATCTAAAAATTAAAATGCTTGAAAAAAATACCTTCTTTTATTATATTTTATTGCTCCGAAATTTCATATTATTCTATTCACATTTTAAGCGACAGAATGAACACACTCAGACAAAACTAATGTAATACTTTTCTATAGTCATTACATAAAAGAGCCTCATAAAAATTTCGTTGTTATAAATCATACCAGACAACTGACGCATCACTCAATCTAGCAAACACATAAAAAAGAAGATCTACTTATCTTGATTCTTAATTCAAACCTTCTCTTAAACCTTAAATGCTTTCAATAAATTTACAATCTGAAGAATAATATCCCCCCTTAACCCAATCCCCTTTCCCTTTTTCCCCGTCAGCTGAAGTGTTTCTGTATCAATCTGTTTTATGCACAAGACATCAGCGGCATTTTCTTTTCCGAAGGAGCGAATCGCTCTCCTATTTTTGCCAACAATGAAGAGATGCTTTCGCTCTCACCGCCTCAATTCCGTCCTCAGCATTGTAAAGAAAACAAAAGCTGTGTAAACAACGATAACTGATAAGGAGGAGCCGAAAAGTGAAAAGAAAAAGGAAGAAAAATAAAGAAAGTAAGGAAGAAAAAATAAAATAAAATAAGACTCTTTTAATTCCGGTTCTCTCGAAATCATTAAAAATCACTGACCTTTAAAAGTCGGCGTTCCAGCACTTTATCTGTTAGGGTTCCGGAGTAATTAAGTGCTTAAGCACTTTTTAAGTTCAAAAGATGCAGTTGAAAAGAAACTATATTCGTTAATCACATATGAAAGTGTTATCGCCAGCATACCATGCTGGGAACCAGCGCTTTGTGAAAGTTTAATTACGCGTGAATCGGTTTAAAAAGTAACATTAAAGGAGTTAGATGTTTAGGACGGAAATTTTAAATAGATTAATATTAAATGTAATAGAGTAATGTGAAATTGCTTAATCCCTTAAAATTTTCCGAAAGGGATGGTGATCATTATTATTACTATTATTACACATCGTTAGAGCCCGTTGGCTTACGTGTTGTAGTTAAGTAATGTTATTAATTAAATATGTTTTCTGGTCGATTTACTTACTTAAAACTTTTATATAGAGTTGATTTTTTTCGTCTTTAATCAAAGAGAAGTTTTAAAATGTTTTTAAGCAGTTGTAATTAATTAAAATAACTATAATAGGCATGCTTAATCCTCTCATTAATTAGACTTTTCAATGGATGACCTGCTTTTGAATTTCAAAAGCCTCTTATAATAATTAAGATCAGAGATCAGTCTTGAAAACATTTGAGCAACACACAACATTAAACATTTGATGATCCTAATTCTGTATTAATTTTAGGTTAAAATGATCCATGAAATTCATCATACAAAAGTATAATAATTTTTGTTAAGTACGGGAATAAAGTTATTGTATGTAAGAAGCAAAAGGCATTATTTCGTTCTACTTTTTTATCAAAAATACATGTTAAGGTGGAAACAGATGAACCAGATTTATTGATTAACACATGAAAACGCATAAATTTTTCTCAGTTACCAAATGAACTAGGTCGATGATTCCAAATATAGCTCGTTGTTAATACAGATTAGACAACGAGGAGAGGTAATATAACATTTTGATTTGCATTATTCAATTTCATCTCATGCGACTACAGAAATTACAGTTTATGGCAGAATGATGGCTTGAAGGAACCTAGTACATTACAAGTTGCCTTTATTGAAATAGTGCGAAGCGAGTGTTTGTGCATTTTTTTCCTGTCTTCACAAAATCTTATATTACCCATTAAACGGGTAACGAAATGTATTTCATAGTGGGCATTCCCTTGTAACATAAAATTTCTTCGTCATTTGGCAGTTGAAAATAAGTTATAACTTCTAAAACTCAGACATGTATCGAAAACACTGCATGTTATGCGACTAAATACTATTGCACAAAATGTGATTCAATTTTATGAATTTGTGTAACGAAATAACTCAAAGTCAAGATATTACAATCTTCACATTCTTTTAAGAATTAAAATAACAAATTTATAATTGAGTACTTTTTTTTGTCTGAATGAACTCTGAAGATTTATAAAAATACATTAGTAAGAATTGTACAAATGAATGTGGAAATTCCGAGTGTATCTACGGTATGACATAATATATGAATTCCATCAGCAACCAAGACCAGATACCGACAAATCAAATGCACCATTTCAGTTCTCACAAGCCCGGCGATAAGATAGTTATTTTAAACATTTCGCAACAAGTGATTGCAGCAAATTAACAAAGCTCATTATCTCTCCAACATCAAATAATTTAACATAAACTTTATCTCACGGCCTCGTATTGGAAATGTGCGAAAACCCTAAATATTCTCCAACTTGTAATCACTTCCGTTGTAGCCATATATCGATTAGAAGTTCGTTTCAGCTTCCAGGATTGGACGAATATCTGTCACATTTGTTTCCTTTCGGCTCTAAAATCCGGATAAAGTATTTTGATCACAGTGACGTCCTATTTCCGCACGTTCGAGAGGGGCGGAAATCAAAATTTCGCACTGACATTGACGGGAGAGTGTCCTGGAAGTCTACCGGCATTAGAACGCCTCAATAGAAAGGCTTGATCTGTTCCTGCAAGCAACTTTGAAAGATAAGTGCATGAATAGGAAGCTAAAGAGAGTGTTTACATGAAAGTTTTGGGAGGGAGTTTAAGGGTGTAGAGTATTATCTACTAGCAGTTGTGATGCATGAAACTTTAGTTAAAACTTGTGACTTACAAGAATACATACAACTTCATCTTCAAATGTTTTGGATGATATTTTTTTTCAGAATTAAATGAAACATCTCATTTGCTTTATAAAAAATATATATTATCTGAAATTCTTTTTTTTTTCTTTTCCTTTCCCTTTCTTTAATTTGATTATTTTTATTACTTTAAAAGCTTATTTTTATTAGAAATGTTTTTTTAAGTAATATTAAGTGTTTCCTGGAATTATCAACCAGTTGTGAATGTAAAAAATCCGTGCAACGATTACTATAGAGACTCCGTGTTTCATCAAAGACACTTATTTTTATGTGGTATTTGAAATGTGTTGTGAAACTGATTATGTTCTATTATTGTTCTAAAAATTTAAACTAACCGCATCTTGCTGTATTCTAAGTATTATGAGTTATGAATTTTAATCAACTGTCCTGGTTGTATTAAGTGAATAAATGGATTATTTTTATAAGTTGTGGTATACAGTAGTTTGTTTTTAACAAGTTTTATACAGGACATTCGCTTTTTGGGATAAAAACCTCGTTAAATTTTCACTTAATTCCAGAAATAAATGAAATTTTTAGAACAATTTGAATCATTTGTTTTGTGTGTGCATTGTTAAAATGTTTTTACTACGTAATTTTCAATACAATCTTGGAATGTTTGAGCGTATCAAAATGCAATTCATTGATTTGTTTTAGTTAATAAATGCACAAATTTACCATGACAGAACTTGCATAGTATCTGGTCAACGCAGGGTGCATTATTTGATGGTTTTGTTCGGACTGTATGTTTTTATTAGTATAAGATTCTTTTCTCACGTTTTTTTACCTGCATTTAAGACCTGTTAGTGCGACACACATAAATGGCACTAAACATCCACGCAAAAGTAGTTATGCAGCAAAAGAAGCATGATGAATGAGCATATGAACTCCTATCCTGAATGCTTCTTTCACAGATAATTTGAAACAAACGAATCAATTTACAGTTTCTTAATTTAATTCAAAATAATCAGCTCCCATATCGATGGTTACTTTTTTAGCCAAATATTATGACTAAAATTTCCTTTCGCACACTTTTACATTGTTGACATCACACTAAAATTACTGTTCATTAATAGAAAGTGTTCATTTATAGAATATCTCTGGAAAAAATATTTGACATGGACTAATTTTCTATAAAAAAGAATGCTATCAATTTCACCAAATCTCAACCAGCTATAAATATTTATTTTATAACGATTTCAATGCTATCTTAAAAGAAACAACACTTGCATATCTCTTGCATTTATAATATAATCTCTCCACCAAAGCAAACATTTTCAATTACAAGAGATTTTGGTGAATAAATATGTTTAACACTTATCTTTCTAGTCCTTACAATGGCGTAGTTAGATAATGAACCTTCATTCTTAAGAATTATGCCTGTATAAAAACGTATCTCCGGCTATTGCATCTGTTAGAGCGCATTCTTTATCGTTTTTGAAGCATTGGTTCCCATTTATCACGCGGCTGTGCTTCAATATTCTAGGCAGTTACACTAACATCTCTTTAGAGAAGGAATATTCTCTAACGAGATCACGGAAACTAATTTTTCTAATATCGCATGTAACGCATTCCCATAGCGAAAACTAAATGGAATACAACTATATCAGGAAATGCTCTTAACATAAAACATGCAGTGTTTATAAGTAACGCGAGATAACAACTGTGAAATGAACTAATGACGATTGATGTTAAAAATAATCCCCTGCGCATTTTTGCACAGATTTCGATGAAGCGTGTTGTACAACAGTTATGTGATCAAGCAAAATTGCATATGCTTAACAGTGGCTTTATTTTATGACTTAATGCGTCAAATTCAATTTGAAAAATGGTCACATGGAGTTGACGGACATTCACTTTAATTTTAAATTTCCATTACTATAGTATTTTTTAAAATATATTTAAAAGTATGTTGTATCATGAATAATAAACTTCGAACTTTTCAGTAAGAGTTTAGATGATCAATCAACATTTGTTTAAAAAAAACTATTTAAATGTAAATGAACGAATTTAATTAGAGTATAGTGGAAAATTTGTACATTTTAAGATACTGTTTTTAAATTGTACTCTCCGATACGAATTCGTTGATACGAATTGAAATTTATATGTATATATATATATTTATTTATTAAGTTAAAACATATAAACAAAACAAGTGATTAATAAAAGGCTGCTGGAGAAGCAGGTATTCAAATGATGAAAAGTAAAAGTATTTATTTACATTAGACTTTGATAGAATGACATAAGACTAGCATTTGAATGTTTTATATACGTCGTGCATAAATGCAGTGGATAATTTTATTTTAAAATGTACACCTAAATATATCATATATTTTAAAGCGGCACTTTTGTTTGCGTTTTTCATTTCAATTTTATTATAAATTCATAAACTTGTAAAAACCGCCTTTGTTTTAAATTTAAAACACAAAATATTTTAATGATACTTGTACAATAAACGAAATTCATTTTACTTCCAAAATTTACAAAAATTCACGGTTATCGAATTTATATTCGCATTCCAAGATTCTTTCCAGTCTGAGAGTTCAAATCTCGTACGTCTCCAAATATTTAACTCAAACTTCAGTTCACATTTCCCTTTGATAATTTAACATAAAAAGAACTCCCTTTTTTTCAAAAACTGCGAATTATCTAAAACATTTTCTGCGATATGCGATATCTGTCTCACCGACTTGCATAGTTGTTAGAAAATTGATTTTTTTCCCTCCTTTCTCTCCCATTCTATTGCTGGGACATCTGCCCCATCTCTCCCATTTCCGTCCCAGACTTCATATAATAGGGATACCTATTTCCGGAATCTCCTGAAAAAGGGAAATCAAAATTTCGGAATCATGTCGTTGGGGATTTAAATGGGTGCAGATTATTTTTTTTTTCAACAGCTGTGTTCTGTAAGAGTTAAGTAAATGGAAGGGAAAGTCTCGGAGGAGCTTTTTGGCTTTGCAGAATTTTTGGGAAAGTTTTTCGGCGACAGAAGTTTATTTCCTTACATTTCTCTTTCTTTTAAAATGGAATGTATTTAATATGCGATAAGTCGGTTACAGGCAGGCTTAGTACTTTAGCATGCAGAAATGTGAGAATTATTTTGTTTTGAAAGAGAACATTAGCTGTATTCATTCTATGAGTGCTCTTAAAACTTTTAAAATCCAGTTAAATAATACAGATACTTGATTGTCATTTTCAGAGGATGAAATTGAAGTACTCAACCATTCGTGCAATTTAACTAGCTTGACACTATTGTTCACAAGTATTTCGATTACTGAAGATAACTTTACCACAATACATGACTCTTTTATGTTTATGTTCTTGTTCTTTTTAGATTGGTATTTTTGTCAAACTCCTTTGCCTTTGTAAAAGAAAATCTTTACCATAGTACTATAAGAATAAATTTTAGTGATAATTAATGCACAGACAACGTGTATACATTGTATTTTGAGAAAATTTCCGGTCCGATCATAATTTAATATTTCATTTGACCCAATGTGAGGAAAACGGTTTTAAAACATTGCGGGGAATTAAAAAGCTACAATGAACGTGTAAATATACATACTAGCTGAAAACGTTCATTGTAGTCCATCTTTAGTAATAAGCCCGAATTATGCCTGGCTGAACACCCACGAAGTGTGTCACTGGGTATGTTTGATGTACATTATTTTTAAACAGTTGTTTACTAAGTATACCCTTACTACGCTTTATCATATTTGCTTAATGTATATTTTATTCTTAACTACTGCGAATCCTGTGCGCATAACTGGTTTGTTACTGGATGCACTTAACCATTTAAATGCTTCGCGGTGAGGTACCGCTGAATGTTCCCATGCAATTCAATGAAATGCATAAAACATTCAGTTGTAAAACGGCCAATAACCATTTTTTAACTATCGCTGTCAATGACTACCATTTTTTTAACCTGGGTGAGTTACCACCTAGTTTTACCGTGTATACTTAAACCACATTTTTTGTTCCATTGTTTCTGCTTAGTATTATTTTTTACGCAGCAAATTACATCCTTTATGATTACCATAATTACCAACTTTATATATCGGTCCAACCCTAACGTTCGCGAACCAATTTTGTCACAAATTATTTACTTTCTAAGCAAGGTTGCATCCCAGATGAATCACTACACAATGTCACTGAACATCTTTCAGGCTTTTAATACTGTCCGTGAACCATCGCTGTTTCAAAGCATCTGCCTGATTTCCGAAAATAGTTTCTCAAGCTTCCCAAATGAACCTCCATTGCATACCTTTAGACATAACATATTGATTTGTGCTTGTAATCTGCTGTTCATGATACATGTCTTTGCCTGGTAAAAATACAATAAGTATTAAATCTTCTTCGAAGTTCTTAATTTGGAAGACGTTGTTTAAAGGTATAAATTTCTTATATTTGAAAAGTAATATATCCAATTTACTGGATTAAGTACCAAAAAAGATAAAAAATTTGATAACGGATAACGCGAAATTAGTAAAGAGTAAATGTAGTGTCGAACACGAAAGCAAAAATTGAATCAAGTGACATGAAATAGTTTACCAAGTAAAGTCAATTACAACTGTATTGTTTATATATAAAATAATAATTTTTAGTGCATATTTCATTTCATACCAGTAATTGTGCATATCTAACTTTTAAATTATTAAAATTACATTTTATCCAATCATCTCTCCATAAAAAATAGATACTCCAGCTGTCGCTGTCAAAAGTTTGTCAAGCTTTCTCCTCCGAAACCGCGGGGAGTTGAGTTTAGACGAAGGTGTCCACGGATTTGAAAAATTCCTGAAAAACCGTCATGGGTGGAAAATACGTAAGGTGTTCCATGGGTTTTACACATTTAAAAATATTGTGAATTTTAAATTTTCATGTTCCGAGGAACTTGCAAGAACCCAGCAATGTGTAACTCGGTAACATTCTATCTGACCAAATCTTCGGGTTTTGACTGTGAAGATTATGCCTTTTCAGGAAAAAGCCTTACTAGGTGTAACGAAGTTAATTGCTTAAGGTATTTTAAATTATTAAATTGGGTTGTTGCGATTAGAAATCCAAGTTCGATACACTTAGTTGCAATATAATAAAAAGACACTGAATACTTGAAACTATTTTATTTAAAATAAACTATTGAAACATTAAGTTATTACAACGGCTGCTGGTGGTGGTGGCTCAGCGAAATAAAAATACGTCCTATAAGGACCGTGAAATTAAGATGGAATGAATTAAAAATTACGCCAGCAGAGAATTACATATTGGCGAGAATAACAACTGGGCTGAGATAAAAAAAACACCAATCCCAGAGTAACCCTAAAACTTGATCCAATAAAATTAAAAAGAAGGAATCGCGAGCAAATAATTTTAAAGATGAGGCAGGGCAACAGAAAGTAACTTACGCCAGCAGGATGCCAAGAGGGGAAGCTAAAATGTTCATTGCGATTGCAAACGGACGTAATGTAATCTATTTTTAGCACAACGACGACACCAGGTCTGAGGAGACAAATAAACAACTAAGAATAATGCATACGGGGAAAAACGAATATACAGATTTAAAAGCCGAAGTGACTGAAAAATGAGAACAGAAAAAATTTAGAATTCTTGATTTTGGATCGATTAAATTAAAAGAAAGACTAAGTAAATGATTATTAAATTAGATATGTGATCTCCATCATACTAGGGGGTGTGATGCTCCGTACGAAAAGCGATCGTAGCGAGTCTAGTAGCCTTGGCTTCCTAGTAAAATAAAATAAAAGATGTCAACTTAAATAGTGTGGAACTCTACATCCTCTCTTAAACGAAAAGAGGAAGTCTTCACTCATAAGGAGTGAAATTGCTGCGAATGCATGCATCCAATGTCTAAGAACGCAAGTATTGTAAGTAAAAAATTGAAATTTTCATTTAGATAAACAAGTATTATTACTTTCCAAAATGTTTCGATTAAATTACTAAAACATAAAAAAATGGTATTTGAATCTATTTATAGCTTTAGAAGCTTTTGGCAGCCATCTGT
Organism: Cheiracanthium punctorium; assembly: GCA_038373885.1. Classification (NCBI taxonomy): domain Eukaryota; kingdom Metazoa; phylum Arthropoda; class Arachnida; order Araneae; family Cheiracanthiidae; genus Cheiracanthium; species Cheiracanthium punctorium. Next base: position 488,593 of record JAWZYV010008216.1, on the reverse strand, counting down.
ATGTATGAAATGGGATACCGGTCGGCGTTGGAGCTGCTGTTTGTTGGTGTTTCGTGGCAGGGCACATGGGCAGCCCCGCTCCACGTGACTGTGGCTGTCGTCCGTAAGAAATACACTTAATTTAGAACATAGTTTCATTTGAGCAATTTTTCACACTGGTTCATGTAGCAACAGAGGTCGTGCAAATTCCGTTCTTATAGCGGTGTGTGCACTTTTATTACGGAGGGTCAAGTGGTTTATAAGGTAATCACATGTTCCAAAAAAAAGGTGCATTTATTGGCTATGAAAATACCCAGATCTCATAGTCCTGGGAATTTCTTGCGAGGTGTGGTAACCATGAATTTGGAAATCAAAAAGAAATGTATAAATTACTTTTTATTAAATTTAGATCCCGATACAAATCCTTTATTTGAAAATGAAAGTTGCTACATCCCTATAGAATTTTAAAGTGAGATTCAGAGGATACTTATTTTCATATGTTACATATATGTTATATGTTACATATGTTACACATATGTTTATACTATGTTACAAATATACAGAGCGTTTCAAAATTAGAGGGAGAAAGTTCTATGAGGGGTAAGGTACACCAAGACGGTTCAGAATCAGATTTAGATGTGTGGTCGGAAACGTCATCTCCATGTACCTGTTGAGAATCACTTTGGAAGAAGTTTTGAAGCGTGTGTCAATTTCTTAACCAGGTATTATAAATAATGGGCTTTCTTCCGACAATTTCATCAATGTAATGAAAATAAAAAAGTCAAATTAACATTTTTTATCAAGCGTAATCTATGAAAAATGTTTTCGAAAAATCGTGGTCGGAAAGTTAACTATTTCTTGAACTCTTTTTCTAAAATGGCTATTAACAGGTATATGAAGACGATGTTTCCGGCCCCACATCGCTATGTGATTCTGAACCGTGTGTTTGTGTAACCCCTCCGAGATATTTGTTCCTCTAACTTTGAAATATCTTGTCTCTATATATTTCAAATATGCAGCTATCTTTATACTATATTAACAAAAATAAGTTAAATTGATTTTGTTAGACAGGAGTGAATCATCAAAAACATCATGATATTGAGTTAAACTTTTGCATAAAATTAAATAAGCTTATTTTTAAAAAGTTTAACGTTTTCCTTTAGCATGAACTAGTGAAATATCTTGTATAGATATAGTTCAAACATTCAGCTATCTTTATGTTATATTAACAAAATAAGTTACATTGATTTTGTTAGACAGAAGTGAATCATCAAAAACGTAATGATATTGAATTAAACTTTTCCATAAAATTAAATAAGCGTATTTTTAAAAAATTTAACGTTTCCCTTTAGTATGAACTAGTTCAATTTATTTATAACTTGCTGTGCTTTCAAACTAGGGGTTAAAAACATTTCCATTCATAGCTTAATCATCAGAAATTGGTAATTACCACAAAGAGAAATTTATCGGCATCATATGGGTTTAATTTAACCATAACATTTGTGTATACGGAGAGTTTTTAATCAAAAATCAAACTTCAAAGTTTTAGGTGGTTTAATCGAACCAAGCTCCTTCGATCAGTTGTTTGATTGTGACACATTAAAAATTTTCAATTTATAACTACTATAAAAGTTCTTACCATCTATTTTTATAATTGATACTTAAAAAAATTTTGATCAGTATTATTGTAAAAGTGAAAGAGGAAATTAGAGAAAATTTAACTTTTAATTACATTAATGGCCATTTTAGCATTATTATAACTTCTTTATTTGGTAAGTATTTCAAAAATATTTAATTGTATCAATTGCTATAAAATTTCATGAAACTGCATTTAATTTTAAATTATTCCTTAAACGACTTACATAGTTCTATTTACTTAGACTAGTTACATTTCATCCATAAGTTATTGTTGTATTGTTAAATTAACATTAACTGTTTAATAAATAAATTTTAGAAATCATATATTGTTTTGTAAAGAAAACGTTCCCTTCCCAAATATTCATCACATGAAATCTTGCTTATATTTATCTTTCAAAACTCACGAGTTAGACAACTTAAAATTCTTGTAATCCTTCCTGCATTATGCCTCCAAAGTCTTCTTTATACTCTCACCAACATCCAGTTGCACTTCCAGCGGTAAAAAATTACTTTTGTGCTAAAATATTAACATGGAAAAACATTTCTTTATTTAAGGAAGAAAGGATAAAATCAACAACGTCGACTCGAGGTGGAGACAAAGGAGAAACTCTGCCTACAAAGATTACAATAACGTAAAGACTAAAAATGTTTCCCCTATTCTGAAGAAAGGGATTTCTTTCATAAGCTTGATTTCCCTTTTTTCTCGCTTCTTCTTCTTTACTTTATTCAAACATTCTTTGAGTTCGGGCACTTTTGAACTGCGTAGAAAACATTTTTAAAACAATTTTTCTTCAAAACTCAATAGGAAGTGTGTTTTAACTTTTATGAGTTGACTTACGTAGTAATAATTTATCTAAAGCGCTGTATGTCACATTTTAGCCTTGTAAATTAAATTTTGCAAAAAAGATTAAGCTATTCATAATGAAGGAAGATAATCAAATAGTGACAGGGATTTTGATGAATGCATTTTTGGAAATATACTCCTTTTTTTGTGTGTTTAATATCTTTTTTAATATACTAAGTAATTTTTAATATACTAAGTAAATTTTCTTCATTTTGTATTAAGTTTTGTCGCTGGGTTATGTCAATGTTGATGTATTTAATATTTTTAAATAAATTATAATTTGTTCTGTAAATGATTTTTCTATTGAAAAAAAAGAAATTATCACTTTTTGTGAATTCCTTAGAAAATTCTATCGTGCAAACACATAATATAGAGATTTTTGAAATATTTTTCTATTTGTTGCATATATTTATTATTATAAGATGTAATGTTTTAATTTTATACATTTATTGAATATATAATTGTTCTCTTATTTATTATTCATTCTACGTATTCAAATGTTAAAATATCAGAAAGTATACATAAAAGAATGCCCCATTATTTTTTATTATTATGACAGTTCTGCTTTGAATCAGTGAATCCATTATTAAGATAAATATAAACAAACATGCTTGGTCATCAATCTAGTCATGAATAATTGAGATGGTAAGGAATTTTGACATTCATCTTACGATCTTTACTTGTGCTTAAATTTTCTTTCAACTAAGCAATTGTTGCTGTCTTTTACATTCATCATTTATAACTAGACCTACTAATTACTCTAAACTGCTTTTCACAAATACGTTATCTTGAAGTACTCACGCGTAATTGATTTATCCTTAATATATACTGACTAAAGAAAAATGATACTTTCATTAGAAACTGGAGATAAGAGATAGGAAAAAGTTCCCATCTAGAATCTATCATAAGGAAATATTAAATGGGCAAGGGAGAAATACATTTTCTCAGAAAATGACACAAAGTATGGAATGTAAGCGCAGCTATTATTGTTTTATTTCTGTCTTATTGTTAGGTAAGAAGAGATAAATTCCTAAGTCAGTATTAATGCTTCCAAATTGTAAGTGGTATTATTAGTGATTGAGAGAAGTAAATGTACTTTAGAAACCGTTATATATGTTTTCATAATAATACATTTACTTAGTAAAAGTGCTTTCAGCCAAGTAAAACCTTACGCTGTTAATATTCTTGATGCTACATTTCGTAGGCTATACATCTATCAAATCTTTTTAGAGCAGAGATTTAGAGCAGAAAATAAATAAATGTTGGGTAATTACAATCGACAAATAAAAAAAATCATAAAACAGTAGGCACTTTTTAGACTTTGAACTTTTAAATAATACTTTCCGATACATGATTTTTTCCATTTCATTTCACCAAAAAATTTATTTTAAAAAGGTTATCTTTCTAATAGACTTTACCTAGAAGCATTGTACAACATTTTGTTCCAGTTTCGACACTGAAGTTTAATTATCTTAAAAATATTGTTTTAAAATAATGTTACACTTAATGTCTTGTATGCTTATTTTCTTTGTTTGGAAAACCCTTTATTTGTGATTTATAATGTTTAATATCTTAAGATTTATGAAAACGGAAAGGCTTATTATGGATTTAAAGTTGAAAGTTTTGTTGATAGTTCTATCATACTTTCTTTTGTTGGCAATTTAATCATTAAATAATATAATTATTCTACGCATTGAAAAAATATATCCAGATATTGTGGAATCTCAATTCACTCGTGATTGGTGTATATTTATACTTCTCCAGGAGGCGCATCTGAATTCTAATTTGGCCAAGTAAACTAAACTATGTGATAGGATGATTAACTTCTATAGGTGTTTGAATTGCCTGGTATTACTGAATGAACCAGAGGGCTGTTTCCATCAGTAGCTTGTGCGATGTGTACCAACAGCATCACATGACATCTACTGCCACTCACTAATATTTGTTTGAAAAACGGTTGGTAATCCATCTTTGTCGTTGGAATTAATGAAAAGAAATAATTTCATGAGTCTCGCATCTACCACTTACTGAAATAAATTATAGAAACAACATCAACACAACTACTAAAGCAGTAGAAGCAGACATTTAAGTAGTAGTGATTCTAATACCTGTACGCCTTAATAATAAGAGATATTTGGAGACGCATCGCACAAGTGAATGTATTTCATAGCTTTAAAACTTGAGGATTAACAAGGATATTTATTATCTCCTAACATTATTCTTAAGGTATTTCTATTCCTATTAAATATTTACAGAAATAAATATTCACTTCATCAGTATGTCTGCTATGCTATCTACATCGATAACGTGCTCATTCGGAAAAAAAAAAAAAAAAAAAAAAAAAAAAAAACTGTTATCGATCCAAAAGTTTTTGTCAGTTTTACTTATGTATGTTGCTGTTGTTGTTGTTGCTAATTACACTAGTTTAAATTCTTTGTTTCGAAGGTTAGACCAAGTCCGAGAGGTCGAGGATCTTCAAAAAGTCGTAAGCCAGAAAAGGAGCGGCTTTAAGACCTCACGTGAAAGTCCCAAGCAGTTTAAAAGATGGGCAGTTACTTATGTATGACAAGATTTTAAAATAACAAAGAGAAGTATCATTTTCTTACCAACATTAGATAGTCGTTTTTCGCTTAACTGCTTTAAAGATGATAAATATAAGAAAAAGAACAGACTGTAAAACAGAGATAAGAGATTTAATTCTACTGACATTAGATAACAGCTTTTACATACGTAATTCAGCTGTATTGTGTATACTTTATTTTACAATCACCAATTTATTCGCATGTAAATCATAACAAAAAGAACAAATTTCAATTGTATGTCCATTAAAAATCTATTTATTACAGCATTCTGATTTCCGTTTCAATCTACTTTATGTGTTATTTTTTTTTCTCGCCCTTTCTCGATAATATCGAGCTCCGCCTAACCTTCTCGTGATGAAATTTATCACTTACAATTTTTAATCTTCTTATCTCCGCTCTTGATCATTACTCTTGAGCGAGAAATCTGCGATTGTCAAGGAAAAGGGTGAAGAAAAAAAATTGATTTCTCTATCGGCTTATGAACCAGAATGAACTGTCAGTAATGGACGAGAACCCGGCTAACGATAATTCTTCCGTATAAAAATTCCATTCGCTGGAAAAGGGCTCTGTGAAGAACCGTATTTGTTTGAGAAGCCAGTTACTCGGCATTTCTCTCTAAATTGCACAATACTTTTCTAAGTATTCTTGGACAAAAATTTAGTTCTTGGGTCTTGCAATTAAAATACGTCCAACCAGTAGTGCAATGACTTTATATAAAAGCAGTAAAACAATAAAATAACAGTAAAACTTTCTAAATAAATAAATAAATATGAATAGTTTTAAAAATGAACTCAGACACTTACGAAGATGAGAAATATTTCTATAAAAGATTGTGTTAATGCGCTGATATATTTACATTATTTAGGAAACACTAATTAAAAATAACAGATTTATCGCCATTGAAAGTGCAAAGAAGTGTTATAGAGAAAACTTTTTAAAAAATGGCTGACACATTTAAAAAAAATATTTTAAAACATTTCAAGAGCCAGACGGTAAGTTTTTTCCTGTTTACATTTCGAATGCGGTTTAAATGTTCTATTTTATCTTTTGAAAGATTGCATATCCTCCAGAAAAATAAAGAAGTATCTCATATTTAAAAAAATTATATCCTTTTACGTGCTTTTTTAATACTTCTAAGCATTTTATTTCAAGTGGCTAGTTGTAATATTTACTAGATATAATTAACTTCTTTCTTTCTAATAGCCGAGTCAATGGACTATTTGTAGGATTGAACGCTAGAAAGGCTGGAGATATTGGTCATTTCATTATGGGGTCACCTAGTAGGCAGACCAACGTTGACCTCTATGAGTCGTCTCCTGATTTTGAACGAATTCTAGATGAGAAACCTAGCTCCTGGAATGGCACCTTTAGAGATATCGTTTGATCATGAAGGACGCTGGAGCCACCACTGAGTTTACGTGCACGAGCTCCCTTTAGCGTACACAGTCCATAGCATATTTGGTCGAGAAAAGAGTTCACCCTCCCAATCACTGTCCAAGTCGGTGCTGCTTCAGTTTCGGTGCTTCAGTCGGTGCTCCAAGAGGAACCAGTTCAATCGACCAATCTGCTGCCGGACATTAATTAGAGTTAAGTATTGTTTCTTATTTTGAATCTTGCCAGGACATATTTTCCTCTTAATTTCAGATATTGTTCAACATGTTGATCCATGCATTTAAATCTTCAGAAAACTTCATAATGAAACATAATTTTGACCATAGGCATTAAGCAGAATCATTAAACGTGGGATATATCTTAGTCTTCCGAGATTCAATCACCACAATATATAACCAGTTAAGGAATTTGTGGTAACGGATAAAACAAACCTAGTAATCACATTTGTATGACAGATAATCCTCAAAAGTTATTATGTAATATGATGAAATGCCGTACTTTTATATTTCCTTCATAAGAATGCGTTAAGTGATTCTGATTAATATAAATTCAGTACTGTAGTATAAATATGTATGTTTACGGATGGGTTTTTGTGGAACCGTTTCTACGGGTTATCACTTAACTCAAGATTGATTATAATTGATGAGTTTCTTGTATTTTAGTTTTGTTCTTTGGCACGTCACTGTGGCGGGTTCTATTGCCAATATATAAACGTTATTGTGTCTCTTAGAGAAAAGTGATATTTCTAGTATTTTCGTCCACTTATTATGATCAAAACCACTCATATGTATGTTACAGTTATCATATTTCTTACTAGTTCTAAAATTACTGATAGGTTGGTTACAAATTGCTGTTAAGTATAGTGCAAATGCTCTTTTGAGGAGTCTTAAATTAAGAGAAGTATTGTGATGATTGATTGAAAAAGTATATTTACAAAAAGCTATTTTGTTAAACATTAAGATAATAAACGCGAATGCATATTGAATCAATTTAAGAATCTCGATTGCATTGTCGTATATTTAAATTAAAATCAGAAACTTTAAAATAATTCAGTATCTATATAAATAAATGTAAAATACTCTTCTTTACTTAAAATGCTTTGACGATAAAGATTGAAATTATGATATTAAAAACAGTTTTTGTTAACTTCTTTAAATCAACGTTTAACATTTTAAATCTCATACAGTTGAAAAGCTTTTCAAAATATGTACATTAAGTAATCGATAATTTTTCCTTTATTTTTCTTTTAATAATCTTCCATAGCTAAAATTATTTAACTGCCACATTTTTTTTTAAATATTTTCTCAGTTCGTTTAAACACGTTATTAAAAAGGCATTTTGTTATTCAAAATGCTTAAAGCTTGGTACAGACAGGTATTTTTATTGCTAGAAAAACTGTAAAAAGTATTACTGATTTTTCTTAAGTTCTGTGCATACAATTACCTATAAATGTGCATTTCCTTAGAAAGAAAGCAATCTTTCAACACTAAAAGTGTTTATAAACGTTCTAAAAACTCACGTTCCATTAACAGTCCTAATTATTGATAATTAGAGCCAAAATATTGTATACTTGAAACATTGTTTTTGTGTGAACTTTCCCCATATAATTCAAAGTTCAAAATGGTCTGCTTTCATAAGTCTTTAAAAAATCATAGTAGTTACCTTCGTGAAATATTAATAATTACGAAAATGCCGTCGTTTGTGAAATAGGTTTGTAGTAAAGCTGCTTTTGGACTGAAAGAGCGTAATTAGACGACAACCGCACTTAGTTTGTTTCTTAAGAACACGTTCATTTAATCTCTTTATTAAATTTCTCATTATCCCAGTGCGCACTCGTGGAACAAAGAATACTAATGAGTCAAACTTAACGTGACAGGAAACGTTTAAAATTTTCGAAATACGCTGAGATTGTACAAGATCTATTAGCCCCGCCAAAAATTTGACAAATTATAATTCCATGCCAGTAGTTGTATTCTTGTACAAATGTTGGCATAAGGAAACTCCAACTAATTACGCTTTCCGCATTTAGATTAATTAAAAAGGAAAAAAATCAAAACAGAGCGTGATATGATTGTACATCAAAATATTTCTTGAAAGTCGGCAATTATAGGAGGCTTAAATTTAAGTTCGAAGAGAATAATTTCAGAGCTTACGTCTATTCACTTCCATACATTTCCTCCATTATCTTAGAAAATTATTCTGTAATTGAAATGTCAGTATGAATATCATTTGGTTTAGAACGTAGTAAAGCCTGCTACAACGTTTCTAAAGGAGTTTTATTGTAAATTCTTGCCTGGAACAGCATTTGTCAACTTTTTTTGCATTAGGAATAACATTTATGCCAGAATGTTTTGAAGAGCATTTACAAAACAAAACTTTTACACTAAGTTTTACAGGGCAAATCTCATATTAATTTTCAGAAATTATTATAGAAACCTAAATAATCCATGCCATCTGAAAAAAAACTCAATTTCTTGCAAAAATTAAATTTCTAATATCAAAAACGTAAATGTCAACAATGACTTCTCTATAAATTTTCTACAGGAAAATAAACTAAATGTCACGTGTTCACAAGGCAACTGCTGCGTAATAAGAAACTAAATAGGGTAAATGGTTAATAAATTAAAAAATTGATGAGTCAAATAATTATCTATAAAACCGAAATAAAAAAATTTATTCTTTTAATCAAATCAATTTCAAATATCAAATACTATATGAATACATCAGGTATAATTGATTTGGAAATAAATGTATCCCACATGATGCAATCTAAATTGTTTCTTGATAAAAGTACATGTATCGAAAACCAAATAATGTTTAAAAATTATCCTTGATCATCCCTCATTTATTTGTGACTATTAATTTTAAAACCTTCTAATAATGCAAGTGAACATTATTGATACTAAAAATACTTAATAACTTTAAAAAAAAAACTTTATTTAATATTTTTTTGCTTTAAGTTTGATAAGCTTTCGTCAAGCTTCTTATCAAAGTTTTCTGCAGGAATCTAAATGTTTTCTCCTTTTTAAATTTTTATTTTCCCATTGATTTTAAAGAGGACAATCAATAGGAATAAAGCAGAAGGGGACTAAAATGGTGCGTTAGTTTTCGAGGAAACTTTTACTTGGGCAATTAAATCGATTTTGTCATTTACCGGTATGAAATGCTATTACTTTAATCAGAAGAAATCTGATGCTCTAAGACGAAAGGATAATACTCACTGTAACCCGATAATGCAATTTAAACTACCGCTCATTTCTTTTAAGAAGGAAATTACAGGCAGTGCGCGAAAACGAATTATGAGTTATATTAATGCACTTCTGTAGTTCTTTCAGTTGTTTTGAAATGTTTGGAGCTGCGAATACATATATTTTGTTGGAAACTAAAGAAAAGCAATTCATAACAATGAACTAGAATAGTGATGTGCAATTTTCAAAAAAGATGCATTAAAAAAAGAAGTAGAGTTTATAATAAGTGGGCAATTTCGCTGTATTCGGAGTAACAAAAATCACAAATTTAAGTTGTTGTTTAAAATTTTTTTATGTTAAAGGAAAGTTCATTGGTTTTTTTCTTAATACAAATATTGATATTGTTAATGCAATCTCTGAGCCTCACATAACTTACATTAGAAACAATGGAGGGGGGGGGGTTATAATCACTCTGGGTTTGGACAAAATCTCCTAATTTACAATCGTAACATGAAACTTTCATTTTGTACCAATTTGTAGAAATTATAAATAATATTAATTAATGGTCTATTTAAAAAAAATAAGTAATATGCACAGGGTGTTACACTACCAGACAGAGACAAGCTTGAGGCACTGTAGAGGGCACGGAGATAACTCAGAATCACATTGCAATCCAGAATCAAGGTTGAATCGTAGTTGCGAACAGTGGTGCACAGAAGTAAAGAAAAAAAAGCAGAAACAACAACACGTTAATTGGACATAAAACATATTTTATTGGAATATTTTCCTACAGAAGGTGTTCGGAATTACGACCAGAAGTGTTCAGGCAGGTTTGACAGCGGCGCCGCATGGAATTCTTTGCGTTCTCGTTCTGCAAGATTCCTGGCTTGTCTCGTATCCTCCCCGGTAGTCTTGCGTTAGATGGCGCTGAGCGGCAGGTCGCTTGAACAGCGATCTTTCTGGAAGTCGTCATTTGCAACGCATTTTCCGAGGTAGTAGGATGAACGCATATTCAGACAGTGAACTGGTCGATACGCTAAATAAAGAGTTTGGTCTACGAGACTCACGTTCCTTCAGCTCAAGACCTCGCCACTCGAATATCTGTAGCTGCCGGGAGGATACGAGATACGTCAGAACACTAGAAGTCTTCAAGAATGTAAAATATTCCACATGACCACGCTATCAAGCCCACCTGAAGACTTTCAGTAGTAATTTTGAACACGTTTTGCAGTACAACCTTTCAATAAAATGCTTTCTTCCAATAATGAGTTTTATGTTTCTGTTCTTTTTCTCTGTTTCCTTGTACCATGTCTTGCAACTATACGGCATTTTCGAACCTGAGTTGCTATTTGATTCCGCGTCGTGTTCCTGCCCCTACAGATCCTGCAAGATTTTTAGTGAAGCATCCTATAAACACGTGCCCACACATACATTACATGTATATTACTTTTTAAAAACGTGTTGAAATTACTAAAAGCTCCTTAGTTTTGTTAGATTCGTTAATGTTGCCTGGGGAAAGGATTGCAGAGTATTTATTTGTCGTTAAAACTCTTTCACCAGTAAATAATAGTACAGAAGAGTGTATTCAAAATAAACCAACCAGATTATGTGGTGGGTGAAGCACCTACTACGGTTTCGGACGGTCGGGGTTCGATCCCCGACGTGGGGCGCGGTTGCCACTGTGTCCATCCTTTCATAGGGGGCGACGTTGATATACCTACTAGGTGCCCCCATAGTAAACAGACCAACAACTCCGTCCTTACTAGTGGCCAATGCCTCCAAGGCAGTGGCCCGCCGTTAGAAAAAAATTAATTCAAATTAATTCAGCTATTACGAGTAAAAAGGCTTTTTGGCTTACGAGTCTCCGCTTATTTTCAGCCTTAAACTGCAGTCAAATTCATGTATTTGAGAAGTGGAAACGTTGGAAATTTTATTTTATTTCTTTTTTTTTCCGTGTAATGTCTACAGTGCAATGCAGTCTGATAATTATCATTAAGAACATTTGTAAATATTTGGAAGGAGGCAAATTATTCCTATTTCAAAATGTAATAGCTTAAAACGCTAACTTTTTAATGAAGAGTCCAGTGCACATCACTAAACTTGTCAATCTTGACTACTTGATGAAAACTTCTCAATAATCAATGCTCGTTTCCTCTCATTATTCTTTGTATTGGTCATAAAAAAAATAACAATCAAGATCTATGCACCTCTAGCGATTCTTTCAACCGATTGAGATCAGATTTCGGATATAGTTATTGAGAGGTTGAGCACAGAATTCTGTGAACGGCAACAAAGTGACGCTTAAAGATTCCGGTTATAAGATCAGAAGCTCTAAATTTTCGAGTGGCAACGCCTGTTCTTTTTCCCTGTTGCAAAATGCTCAGCACATGTGAAAACCCTTAAAAGCGTTGGAACGGTGAGTGTATTCCAAAAACGGGCGTGTTACGCAAGCACAAAAAACAAATCTGTGAGTGGCCAATAAAAACACGATCGTGTCATACTGAGGAAATTCGTATATGTCAAAGGTAAGACTCCAATCACAGACTGACGTTAGCCAGATATTAAGCGTAAAAATTAAATTAAATTTAGGGTGATAATGTTGGTTCTTTCGTCGGGAGCTAGCACATGCAGACGCAGTGATTCTGGCAACGAAAATTCAGCTGCTTTTCGTGCGTATATATCGCGTCCCTTTTTCTGATGCACGCACCGTTTCAACGCTCTTTAGCGTTTTCGCAAGAGCTGAACATTTTGAGACGGAAAAAGAGGACCATTTCATTCGAAATTTTCGAGTTTATGCGTCTATAACCGTAACCGCGAGCGTCCCTTTGTTGCCGTTGACAGAATTCCGAGATCACACCGCTAAATAACTAAATCCGAAATCTTATCTAGATGAGACGAAAGGAACGACCGCTAGAAGTCCATTAGGATAATTTTTTATGACCATCCTGTATATCTGCAGGAATGTAACAACTTGCTCTACAAAATTTCTGTAATTCTTTTTCAATATTCTAAAATAATAACAATAATACATCGAAATCTAAATACAATGCTTTTGGTTGTGTAAATATATAAATATTTGTCTAGAAATGCTTTTACAGTGTGAATAAAACTAGCTTCAGAGTAAGCTTTTTATGCCAAGAGGCGAAAAGAAACTGTTTGCTTGTAAAGAAAATCGGAGAAATATCTTTAGATCACTAACTATAAGAAAGGTCAATCTAGTTTGGTAATACGTAATATATAATACAATCTGAAAAACGCTGGTTTTCTAATGGCTTCATATGTTGATTGCCTTATAGTCACTTACGAATAAACTGTGAAACAACACACGTTTTCCTTGTTCTCACAGCTAAAGACCCCGTTAAGTCTTACAAACAATACACCAACATTGAATTTTTCAAACATAAATTTCTTGTAAAATTTGCAAGCTTTTGATCGAAAGACAAATTTCAAGTAGATCTGAGTGAAATTTTCGGAATGTACAAACGCATAGAGAGTTTTTGTTTAGCTTTGGATGAAGTTTTGCGTCAATTTTGAATTGAAAGCACTATTTCTAGAGCAATATTCTAAATTTTAAGAAAAACTACTTTAGACTAAGTAGTGTAACTCTCGAGTTTTAAATATGAGGCATTTTAAGACTACTGATAGGTAATATCAAAAAAGTCATCAACTGATTTTTTCTGGTTTGAAACTAGTTTATTGATGAACTCCTGATGAAATAAGAACATGTGCATCTTTGAAAAAGTATATATTTTGTACAAAGACATTTATAGTTTATTTTAATACATGCATCACTTTCTAGAAACTAAAATTCTACTTTCAGAAAAGTTAAAAAAAAAAATCCCATGGCCGAGTGGATAAGACATTCAGCATAGTAGACGGCTGAAGTCTGAGGGCCAAGTGTTCTGGCCCATCGCGCAGTTGTCGATCTAAATGGTCTGGAGTTTTGATCAGTTTTCTCCAGATGTAACATGAATATGCGTTAGAATCACTTAGATGTCCTCCGAGAAACGCACCCCCTCATCCTAGGCAGATAACCCGGGCGTAGCTTTGCCATAACAACACAAACAAACAAACAAACAAACAACAATATTTCTTCGCCTTAAAGAAGGGTTATTAACCTTAAAAAAAAGTTGCACAATTCTTCGCAAAACAAAAGTAAAAACTATACTTGTGTTTCGATGCTTAATTCAATTCCAAAAAGCTAATCCTTTTAGCGGTACTTTTCACTAAAAGTAGCTACGATGAGAAATGTAACCAACATAAAAGTATTCTAGCAGGAAAGTATTTCTTAACACGGGTTATTAACCACAAAAAATACTCATCTAAATGCGATTTTTTTCTCCTCCATTGTGGGATCTCTGTTTTGTGTCATCGGTGCCTCTCTCCACGTTATTGCTTTCATGAAGTGATAAAGGGGGTTTCAGAATTGTTTGCTTATTATTAATGTGTTAAAGAAAAACATCCACGAAAGCCAGAAACAAGAATAAAGTGTGTTGGATGAATAAATATTTATTCTCATGCTTGTGTGAACTTAGCGTGAATAGCTATCAAATTTGTAGCGAAAGTAACATATGTTTTTGTCTAGCATATCAGAGCTAACTAATCTAAAGATAGTTTTTTTTTTCCCCATTCGCCAAATATGTGATTTAATCTCTTTAATTTTGTTTAAGAAGAAAGTATGGATGAGTGAATTTTCTTAAGAAGTTGTTATAAATAAAATAACTTTTCCAATGCTTAAAAGTCAGCTTAAAATATTAAAAAATTGATCTATATATTAAACAAAGCTTTGTATTAGGAAAAGTTTGGAACTTTAGGTAATGTCACTCGTTGGTGTTGTTCTACTTAAAGTGTAAGTTCTACAATTGTTGCTCAATTAATTTTTCTGGTTTTGATTTATAAGATGAATGAGTTAATATCAGAAAAAAATCAATATTGTCCATTTATTTTATTTTTTTTCAATATTTTTGTATTTTTGTACTTAGAAAGACATGAAGTGTTTTATTTTACAATTTATAGTATAATATGAGTACATTTTAATTTTTTTATTTGTTAGATACCACGAATTCGCACTACTAAGAGACTGCTTATTTTCCTGATAATTTAATTTAATAAAACTGCAAAATCAGGCTATGATATCGGCTTCAGGCATTATTTTTAGTAAAATTATTATCAGTTTAAATCATTTGGAATTTAAAAATTATTTTACTGGTTTATTTTTCACTCTGCAATAAAAGCTTGATAACTGATACTACGCATTTGTTTCTTTTGCATACCAACAGATAGCTGCTTACGGATCTCATATAAGCACAACACACAGTCTTCTCACTTTGTTGCAGGTGTCGCCCCACAACAGAGGGCATCAGCAGGCGGGCCAGTTGCACCCCTGTCAACAGCTATCAATCAAATCGAGGGGCGATTTGCAAAGGAATATTTATCTTGCTGCCCCCTCGAAAATATGCTACCACTGGCCCTTTGCGAGACCTAAAAAAACATCACTGGGTCCGGCAATCGCTGTAGGGGCCCACTCGAAAATATGCTAACCCTGTCCCTTTGCGAGAACTCAGAGTTCGCCTATGATTGTCTTCCTCGCCTCCATTTTGCGGGTGCAACTCGCCCGTGGATTAAATTCATCAGCCGTACAACTCACCCTTTTCTCCCTTCGCCGGGTGCAACTAATCCATGGGACATCATTTTTCACCCATCACGTGATCCCCAAACAAACAACCGTAAAAGTAGAATCTTCTGATATAATCAACCCTTCGGTATGATTGGCTGTAGAGTATGCTTTCTATAAAAACATGACTCAAATAGACTCGCTTCGATATTCTCCATTTCGATCCTCATCAGAGGGAGATTTTTAATGTCGGCACTGCTTAAAAATTGCTAAAGACTGCTGAGAGATGAATTTAGAGTTGCAGATGTAACTTGCAGTTGCGCAGATGTTGCCCATACGCTGTATAAGCACGGTAGTCTTTAGTATAGTTGGGAATTATACCCGCTATTTTTTAGTTATTTGTGTCCAATGCCTTAACCTCAGGGTTACCACGACCTCTCTTTGTGTTCTTGTTTTTATATTACTTTCAATTATTAATGCAATATTTCTTTACTTGATCATAAAAATACAAATTTTACAATAAAAACTAAAATCATTTACCGCAATATACATGAGATAAGAACATACTGCTTCAAAATGCATCAAAATACATACCTGAAAGTAAACAAAAATCTGGTTTCAATAATAAAAATTTGACACATAAAATATAGATAGAACATTATAGAAAATATTCTTTAACTGAAATTTACTTATTATAATTTATTTATTATAAAACAGAAAAGATATATTATTCACTAACAATTCTACAACAATTAAATAATATTATATTAAAAAAATTATTTATTTTAAATATCCAGTTATACATTTGGCGTTCTTACTTTACATCTAAAATCTTCCAGCATTATGTTTCTAGATATTTCTAGAAAAGCATCAGCAACAACATATTTATATCCCACTTTATATTAAAAATTGAAAAATTTCTAGTTTATTTTTTTTTAATTATGAAGCAATAACATAATGTAACACATAATATATTATGATACGCCAAAACGCACGGAAGATAAATTCAACAATGAAGAGAAACATGACAAACTTTTTCTATTACAGTGAAATGCATTTCTAAACCAATACATCTATTCAAGATATTTATAAACCTGACAGTTAATTACCCAGGAAACAGGTATGGGTTAGGATTACAAAAGAACTAAACACAACTTCATCCATAAACATTATTTGCAGATGCCATTTTACTTAATACGTAATGAAACGTCTCATTTTTTAAATTATTCTAAATTTATTCGCTTTTTAAATCGAAACATTGCTCAACAAAATCGAACATTTTACTACATCTGATTCCCATCCAGGAAACAAAATTATCGAGTATCTAGCAATGCTTAATGACTGATCGAGTTTAGTGGATCAAGCAGAAGCAACTCGTCCGAATGATTGTCCGAATTCCTCTGTAAATTGGTCACTCCCACGCTCCCTTCTGGAATGTCCGAGAGGTGATTAAAGATCTTTTAACAGTGCACAGTCCGCTGAGTGCAGTAATGAGGACCGACTTCTCACATTAAGTATCTTCGAAACGCTTCATAATTACATTTCGTTAATTTAAATTTGTGTGTGAAGTAGAAATAAGTCAAGAAATGATGCAGTCCATTTTACATTACCTTCGTATCCTAGTTCATTATTTGAGGTAAAAAGAAAATAGTTTTCGTGTAAAAAAAGAAACAAATATATAAGGGAAGGTGGCCCAAAATGATCCAAGATGGCAAAACGATACACATATGCTCTCTTCCATACAGACAGTTCTATCTACCAGGTAACCTATAAACTAGCTGTGCCAAATCAAGGCGGTATTTAAGCGATCTATGTATTACGTGTCTGAGTATAATTCTTCGAAAAAACTGGGTTTTATCATATCTTTTTAAGGTGAGTACTAACTTTCTTATTTACTTAGAAATACAGTCTTTAATTTGCAGAACTATGCCTTGATTTACTGAATAGGGTATGTTTCTAGATGTGTTTTAAGCCAGACATTCGAATGTTCGGTTTAATGTAATTTTTCAATTTGTTTTATGGATTTTGTCTTTCCTAATTTTCCTTTAGACAATGATTTGGGTTTATTTTGGGATTTTTATATTTGCTTATAAACACAGAAAACATATTAGAGCTGCAGTTACTGCGCTCATGATTTCCATGTGAAAAGTTTTTTTTTTTTTTTTTTTTTTTTCTAATAAAAATTATATATATATATATATTAGTATGAAATTATATTACCAAATATTGGCGATATTTGTAGTATTTATGCATAGAATAGTGTAAAAATAGAAAAATATTCTGAAAGATTAGCGCATTTTGCAGCATAATAAAACAGAATAGAGTATAATATAAAATAGCTAAACTTGCATAATATGGAATCCCAAGTAAAACATTAAGTGATAGCATATAATAACAAAAATAATACAGAATCCATGAAATAATAATTAATAATCCAGAGGATATAAATATTGTAAAAAACAGTGCTATATAGCTAAAGAGAAGTAGGAAAACAAGCGAGGTGAGATCACGCTGGCTTAAGCCTAACTTTACGAACCCAAGCAATGAAGTGGAGATGGCGTGGAAAATTGAAATGGAGTACTCCATTATCAAGTACCACCGTACTCATATGTCAATTTAAAGAAAAAACAAAAATAGCTAGGTTTCTGCAGGTTACCTGACAAAAGGAGTCGCTTTTGACAGTGCTTCCACCTTCATGTTAGGTTAGCATCCATGCTGGTTATTTATCTTATAGCTATGATCGTACCCCCAGGTTACGTAAAGCGACTCCTTTTGTCAGGTATCCTCCATAAACCTAGCTATTTTTGTTTTTTCTTTAAATTGAAATGTGAGTTCGGTGGTACTTGATAATGGAGTACTCCATTTCAATTTTTACTCCAT
The DNA here is from genome assembly GCA_038373885.1 of Cheiracanthium punctorium. Classification (NCBI taxonomy): domain Eukaryota; kingdom Metazoa; phylum Arthropoda; class Arachnida; order Araneae; family Cheiracanthiidae; genus Cheiracanthium; species Cheiracanthium punctorium. The sequence goes on along the minus strand of JAWZYV010008216.1, from coordinate 470,476 downwards.
CTCCACTTCATTGCTTGGGTTCGTAAAGTTAGGCTTAAGCCCACGTGATCTCACCTGGCTTGTTTTCCCACTTCTCTTTAGCTCTATAGCTCTGTTTTTTACAATATTTATAGCCTCTGTATTATCAATTATTATTTCATTGTTTTTGTATTATTCTTGCTATTATGTGCTATCACCTAATGTTTTACTTGGAATTCCATATTAATAAAAGTTTAGCTATTTTTGCTACCCATTGCTTTCATTCCATCCAATTCCATTTTAATTTTCTTTTTTACCATTGTTTGGGTTTCCATTTACTCGATACATCTAAATCTTCCTGATTTGCTTAAGATTTGGTGATCAGTGTATATATATACTACGAAAACTGCAGTAGAATGTTTCCTTGATTCGTAAGATTAGCCTTTTTACTATTATATATATATATATTACAAATATATATTACATATACACACACACACATATATATATACACACATATATACGTAGAAAGGTAATTACTTAATGGATTTTTCAATTGTCTTAGGACAATCTGTATGCAAAAAGTACTCATATCTAAATGTTTTACTTAGAATTTGTTTAATTTTTATAAAATGCTGCTATTAGTGTTCCATTTTACACTACTGGAAGCCGTACTAGTGGGGAAAATGGGGTACGTTTTTGGCATAAAAAAGTACACGATTAGGAATATTGAATGTTTCATTTAGATATTCCTAAATCTATAATTTATCTATCGAAATTTATGATTTGTTCACTCTTTTCAGCGTTAGAATGTTATTTATAGGGAAAGTTTAACTATAACCACCCAGTATACATATAACAGAATGTTGAGATGTGTGTTTCTGATATTAATTGAATAACTACAATACCGATTTACTCCCTCCACGAAGAGAGGTAATGCTTTCTCCCTGCAAGCATGCAACACAATGTTGTTTTTTCCTTAAACTAAAAGTCTACTGGGCTATTTTAAAGGGGTTTTTTTTCCCCCAAAATGATCTCTGGTTTCCGTAAAAGAATTAAAGTTATTTATATTCTAAATCTAACCATTAGAAAGAAAGTTGGGAACTAAAATATTCTTTACATATTCAGTTTTGACGTTTACTCAGCAGCGGAGAGCTACAATGTTGTTTTTCCTTGCAACCATGTCAGCTGGAAATGAGGGAATTTTGAATCTTACATCTGTTCGTTCATAGAGCCGAGACTATTGGTCCTAGAACTACCAAATTTAGTATAGGGATGTGCTGCAAATATTTCTGACAAACCCCGAAGCGATTTTTTTGAAATCTCAACTAAAAAATTTTCATTTGATATTTTATGCTATTAATATGAATATTTTAAGATGTTTGTTCTACATATAACTGTAAAAGTTTTTTCTCTTTGCCCGATGTACAAATCCAGGCCGTTCAGCAGATCGGCTTGTAGTTTTCGACTCACGTGTAAAATCACATAGCAGAATCTACAACAATGTAAAACCGTTGAATCTACAACAATGTAATTTTACAAAGCAGAGTGAAGTTTTCTCCTTTCCTTTAAACTTTAGGTTCGCTGTTTCGATGGAAATTTTACGTCATGTGTGAAACAATTTATTTATTTTTTTATACTTGTTTAAATTATGCTCCAATCCGATAAACCTCAATCAAGTGTTTTAGAAAAAAAATGTCAAAATGCCAACTTTCTCTCGCACTAAAAATGGGTACTCAGCTATTTCTAAATATATTTAAAATACCCGAAGAATTCCAGTATGGTGAATAAATATATTTTGAATAGATTTCCTTTTTGGCAAAATAAAATAAAATAATAGCTAAATGTTTAATTCTACGGTCTATTTTTATTCATACAGCCTCAAACAATTCAAGGGATTTCTATTTTTAAGAAAAACTCTACCTTATATTGTTCACAAATAATGGGTGCTTTCCCCGTTAAATAATGAATTTTTCGCTACATTTTCTTTTTTTTCTGTCGCTTTTATTAGCGTTTTTTTTCTGCACACCAGATTTTCAATGCTTATGATAAATAAACAGAGCTGCATCAAACACCCCCCTTTTATTAGAACATAAGAAGCGCCGAAACAGATGAGAAAACCACCACTGCAGACAGGAACAAGGATAGTGAAAGGATGTGCGAGATGAGTTTATGTTCTGCGGTTAATAATCCGTAACGACGGAACTTCCACTAAGAGAGAATGCATTCTTCTGGCTCTCGCCACGTTTCCGTAGCAAAACATTCTTTTGTTCGCAGCACTGTATGTGTGTTCAGGAAAGACTGGGAGATATATTTTCCTTTTGACTGAATATGTGTTTCTGTTTCGTGGGGTTGTTTCTTTTCTTATCTCGGTTGCTACTATTATTAAAGACTCGTAATGTTTCCAATAACTTGATTATATGTGAAGTTAATTTTGAGATTCCTTTTTTATTTTACTGAATGATAAAAAGAAACGTAAATAAACAAATCATAGCAAAATGACAAAAAGTTGCTGTTTGCACAGAAAAGAAACGAATTAATTCTTATTTTTTAATCAAAAACCAAAACTGTTTGTCTTTGTGTGTGTTGTTTTCCTAGCCTCGTATGCCGTTGTAATTTGTCTAGCCATATGTTGCATACTGCCGTATTCACCAAGTACTTCACAGCCGTGTCAACCCCTTCAGACATTAAATTTAGACGTCAAATATACATCCATTCGACACCTGACCCTCGTTTTGGTGGGTTACCAAACACACGGGTGTCAAGTACTTGGTGAATACGGCCGATAGAGCAATACATGAACTTAACTACTCGCACTTGAGAAGTTACTCTAGCTCACCACTGCTTTTGTTGCGGCAACTCTGGTAGTGACTCGGACACCATTCGATTAGAAGTGATGTAATCCGGCCCTGAAGACACGTGCTCTTGGACTGCTCAGTGAGAGTCTTTGGTGGAAGAATACTTCGCAGAAGAATCTAACCAAATCCGATGCTCACACCTTGCACCTTTACGCGCAGTTAGTAGCAGAAGTTTTCGGGCGCGCTCACAGCGAGTGAGAGAAAACAGCCCTGATGACTACGGGAATACCATTCACTTTCCGACTAGGGGCTATATTGCCAATTATAGGTACGAAGTCAGGCGCGGATCCAAGGGGAGGGCGGTGGGGGCGATCGCTTCCCCCTGGGCGAAGTCCAAAAATCTGTTAAAATGTATTATGAGAGTATAATGAAAATTATGTAGCCTTTTTCTAAGGGGTGTATTGCGGGTACTACTCCTTGTCTTTTTCAATCATCGTTCATATATAGATTTTATCAATAAAATAATTAATTACATTAATTGGTACTTAATGATTGATTATACAAGTATTAATTAATTATAAAATGATTTTGCGCATTCTACCCACCTGTTTCAGGTACAAAATCGTACCCCCTCTTTGAGTAATTTCTGGATCCGCCCCTGTACGAAGTACAGTAACCTTTAAACTGTGTTCATTAGCGAAGATCGGAATCACCGAAGGTGAAGTGTCCTTTATTTAGAGCTTGAGTATAATTTATCGAACCTAATGGGAACCGAGGATTAGTGCTACACCTCCCCAACAATGTGGTAGCGTGAGCCCTCTCTCGAGTGCAAAAGAGTAATTCGCCAAACATTTCGATTTCGTGGTTTACCCTAACGAAAAAGCTCTCCAGTGAGAAGTATTAGCCGACGTCTTACAATCGTTTAATGCTTCGCCTGTCATTCAAGAACATAGCTTTTACACTCGAGACTACAATGGACGTTTAACATTTAGCAACATTTCTTCGGTATAACCTGTCAGCGTTTCCGAATGACATCGTTTATAGTCTCGTACAATACTAATCTGTCACTGTACGACTGGGATTTTAAGATATCTCCTGAATAAAATACATTACTGTCAAATCCAGATATCTGATAGTTTATATTTGAAGGCAAGGCTGTGATGTTGAGCATGAAATGCGTTCAACAAGATCTGGTACATGTTTCGTGGAAGAGTAAGCAGATCAGCAATATTTGTAACGAGAAGAACGCTACCAGACACAATTTCAGTTTGGCATAGTTTACGGCCAAACGTTCTACACTGTTTCTTTTTTATTATTATTCACAAGAAGTAAAAAAAAAAAACTTTCTAAACCAGAAGTAAATGCTTTAGTTTCTCTCCCTTTCTACCCCACCCCCCCTTCCTGTGTAAACGACAAATTTCTATCTTTGATAGTTTCAAAGTTACTGAATGTTGGAGTTTCTGGAACTTTTCAATAAAGTTTAATGAGTTTCTAAGAAACTATGAAATTTCACAGCTGTCTAATGATTGGTTAAATGTATGTTTTATCTTAACAAGCTGGTGACTCGTCTTTTGAAGACTCTACCAAATTTTTTAATGGTACATAATTATTTTTGTTCTTCAACGAATTCGATTGAAACAGAATTTTCATGTCTAATATTTATCGGGGCTGTTGCAGCAAGCAAAATGGGGGAAAACTAACCGATACTGAATATTCAAAATTTAAGAAAAAAAAAGTTATTGAACTTTTAAGATATTCACAAGATTTCTAATGAAAAAATTTTACTAGAAACATGAAAATATTCCAATTGATGTTTTTTATCCTAATCAAACAATATAATATCTAGATACTGTAATTTGTCAATATATCTTTAGATTTTTCCTATAAGTTAGGGATACGCATACATAATAATATTAGACAATCCTACAAGGTTGCAAAATGCATTCATGTAACCTCAATTTGTTAAAATCGCAGAAACAATATTCAACCGTTTCCTCAACGATCTGAAGCTAAAAAGAATGTAATATTTATATTACCCCTCGATCTTCTGCGGCTAATATTTACAGATCGAAAGCCTTTAATCTTACCCAATCCACTTGTTGACCTCGTGGTCATAGATACATATCCACCCCTGATTCAATCCCGTACTCAATCACGTCTTATACATTCTTTATTTAGCCCATGTCTGACCGAGGAGAAAGAACAATCCTATACAAATGGTATACAGCAAATGCCGTTTACTGAATGAAGCCTGCCACAGTAATGCATGAACTGAGCAGTACTTGCAACATAAATCTATAATGTTAAAATAGGGCTGACTCATTTTCATGATTCATTTAATGAAAAAAATATTAAATTCATTTATGAATGTTTCTAAATTTTGATAATTAACAACCATTTTGATAATAAAAGACATTAAAAGCCTATTTCTTTAATTACAGAAATGTATATTTCATCATAGCATGCAATGTTTTCAAAATTTTACGGGTAGGTTCCAAAAATAAATTCAAATTTTCACACGATGTTTTTGTTCTAAATGGTGTAAGTATAAAGCCATATGGGGAATTGTGGGTCAAAAAAGAATAACATCTTAACCCATTTATGCCTAGTGTCCCTTTTTTGGGACGGCATTTTCGCTATTAGTCGAAAACGTTATTTATTTTTCCTAGCCTTTATTTATGAGTATTGAGCCTCAACTCTACAAAATATTTTAACATGACCAAGTAGGATGTTGATATTTCGATTTTTATGCATAATGATTTTAAAAGAAATCATCCCTTGTTCGAGAAGTTGACATCAGAAATTTATCTATTATTTCTGTTATCAGTAAAAATCCAAGAAAGTCGCAAAAATATCCAGGCACAAATGGGTTAATATTTTCTAAAATATGAAAGATAAAAGATTTAATTTTGCCATGAAGTAAGATGAAATAATTTAGAAAGCATTATAATCACTTTACGTAAAATTGAATTATTATTTATTTTATTTAAACTATTGAGAGACCAGGAATTGTGTACCTGGGATTTGGGCATTTATGGGTCACATATGCGGTAAATATGGATCACCTCTTTTTTTTTATAGTAATGCATATCAAAAGTAAACAAATATTCTAAATTATCATTATTTATCACATAAACAAATTTTTATTTATCTAATGTATTGTATTTAAAGAAAAGATAATTTAAATAATAAGAGTACTTTTGAAGAAAGAATAGGGAACATATCCGTGCTGTGTCCCCCATTCGGAAACAAAAGTTGGGGACACTTTATAAATTCAGTCTCTTCTCAAAATAGCTTCTTTTTATTCATCTAGAGTTACTAACGTTCATAAAATAAAATAAAAACATGATTGATTTATTTTTAAATTGGTATGAAATAACTGTTTTAATTAAAATTTTGTCTCCAATTGTTGTTTTACAGTTTAGGGATAAACTGACAAAAATTCTGAAATTGGGGACTTTTGATTACCTTAATCACAATACGCAGAAAACTATTTCTGCTCTTCGCGTACAGTAGGAATTCCTTGTGGTACCGTTTTTTAATTTTCTAAGGAGGAATTTCTTTACAACTTTTTTATTGCAGCTTCTTAAATCTTATTTTCACTGTCATTAGACAGTTCTTTATCACTAAATACTACACTATACTACACATATACTAAAATACTACAGTAAAGTATAAAATAGTAAGTACTAATATTACTTATGCAAAAATAAATAAAAAATACACCTAAAATATCAAAAGATATCACTCACCAAGTCCCAGTGACCAAGAACTACCTCAGTAAAAGTGGGAGATAAATCAGCATACTTTAAAATTAATTTGAAAAGATATATGTAACAAAAAACTGTTTTGAACGTTATACTGATAGTATATATTTTTACTTAGCAAAATACTAGAATGTCTATTTTAAAAAGTTTCGATTAGATTTTTTTAAGTTTAACATTTTGAATGATTATTACTTTCATGTCGATGTAAATTTATCTGAATTTTAAAAAGTGCTTTTCGTTTCAAGAGTAGTATAAAAAATCGCTTATGACATTCATTCTATGATTTTATGAATACTAATCGTTGTATGATGTGGATTATCTAATTGTTTTTAAAAAGTAACTTGATTCTCAACGGTTTATGCTAACTTTTACCTTCCGACGGACAGTTAAACAATATCTATGAAATTCTTCACTCTGCTTGATTGCTTGGCTCACTTATCTCTTAACATTTCAAAAACCGTTTTTTTCTCGAATACAAAATAATTACTAATCACTTAATGACAATTACGCATCAAAATAATCGTAAATCAACTACACTAACACGTAGGCACAAGCAATTTTCATGCATTCGTAATGTAATATCACGTGCTTCATAGCATCATTAATTTAAACAACACACTAAAGCTTTAATAAAATTGTCTTAATAAATTAAAAGTGCTATTAGAAAATAAAATTGCTTATCAAAAACCTCTCATTAAGAATTTTTAATATATATCGATATCAATTTAAGTTAAAAAAAATTACTGTTTGAACCTTTTTAAAATAAGCATTGAGTTTTGTTTATCTTTCCCACGTTCATTTCTTATCTTAAAATTTTACTTCTTATTTTGGCCATAAATTGAAACACCGATTCATTAATTTCGCCTTTTTAAAGCCAATAAAAAATTATTAACGTAAAAATGCCAGAATAAGTGACAAGACGTAAAATTCAATTTTTATTCATGCAATCATTAATTATTCCATTAAGCTCCTTTTTTCCCACGAGAAAATTTTAAAAAAAATGAGTGAATTTCTTTGCTCTTGAAGTGTGCTTTGTTTCATCACAAAATAAAGAAGAGAGGAGTAAAAAATTAAGAACTCAAGCGGCGAGTTATACAAAATTGGAAATCAATTTTTGTATCAAAAATGCTATTCCTTGCTTTTGCTGTTAATTTTTTGGCCTGGAACTTAAAAGTAAAGATTATTTTATACCTTAACATGAAAAGGCTGTCACTTTTTTTTCAGTAGTTTTTGATAAATGATTTAATACCTTTAAGTATAATAATCGTGCTTTACCGTATCGTCATTTTTTAGATACGGTATTTCCAAGAAATGGCTTTAAATAATATGGTTGACTTTCAATGACTATTTTTAAAATACTGTGATAAATATTTGAATTAAAATACTGCAATTTAGGCTAGATTTTAAAGAAAATATGTTAATTCTTTTAAACTTTTGTTTTCCATTATGAAATTTATTGCGCAGTGTTAAATTCTTTAACAAAAAATTAAAACTTTGTAAAATGCTGTATAAAATTAGCTTAGTTTGCTCGAATAAGGAATCTTCTGGTGCTTTTTTTTCAATATTCGGAAATAATACCTCCATTATCTAATATCTTTAAATTTTAAAATAGGTGTGTTTATTATAAATATAGGGTGTCTCAAAAAGTACTTGCCAAACTTAACATGATGGTCTGTCACATCATGACATACAAGATTTACACTAGAACTTGTGTCAGGAAATTCAAAAGGTGACCACTACAGGACGATGGTTGCAGGATTATGGAATCGTGATAACTTCAGCTTAGGACGTTGCCGGACGCTGCTGTATGAATCGCTTTACTTTCTCAGAATTGGCCGATATGCATTGGGCTGCGGATGGGAAGTCATATTAATAAATAAGTCATTTAATAAAAGACATCTTTTTGACATCATTTCTCCCTCCTCTCTACGCCTCCTAACATTACGCTCAAGGTACATCCGTATCGCCGATCGTCCATTCTATCCGCGGACAACACACGTAATGCATAGTATCCAATTCTGAGTTTTTAAGCCGATTCACTTTTCTTCGGCAACGTCCTAGTCAAAAATGATCACACTTCCTTAAGGCTGCGAACACCGCCCTCTAGCAGTTGCCGTTTGCGTTTTCGGACACAATTTCCTGTGTAAATCTTGTCTGCCACGGTATAACTGACGAGCATGTTAAATTTGGCTACAACTTTTTGAGATACCCTGTATATCAATAATTAATAAGTATTATCGTTATCTTTCAAAAAGCCTCCTCAAAATATTTTGAATGAGAATATTTGTTTTTCTATTAAGCATTTCCTATTTTTAAACTGCTTTGATAATTTTCAATTTGTGAGAACGGTTAGTTTTCTTAATTTTTATACTATGAAATTACTATCTAGAATAACAGAAAGCATAAAGAGACCTGACACGGTCGTTTTTCCTGCAGTAAAATACCCATGCATTTTCATCATGAAAGAAATGCAGCAAAAATTAGAGTTTAAGCCAGACACACAAACTTTGGTATTTCTTATAATAAATTTACTATATGAAAGTACGCTGACTTAATTCTGCAAGGTTTAAGCATTTTTCACACTTCGAACACACCCATAGCGTCAAAAATCAGATATTATGTTTCGTGTCTCAAATCCTACTTAATGAATTTTTACCTCAGCAGGTACTTCCTTTTAAATAACATTTATTTATCTGCTTATTTTTATTTATATTGCACAAATGGCTCTAAAGCTTTCAAAAATAAATTACCATGGAAATAAAATCCTTTTTATTTTAGAACAAAGCAAACAGAATCAAGCAAACATAAAACACAGGCCTTGAATAATACTTTAAAATCCTAGTTTTGATTTCAAACAATATTTTCTAATCCACAAAATTAATGAATATCCTCGGAGAAGGGATGGAAAAAAAGATTCCTTTAAAGCAAATTTAAACCAATTGCCAAAAGTTCTTGCTACAGAACATTTCTTCCTTGAAAAAAAAATCCACTTACGCGAATAAACAATATATAAACCCTACCAGATAATACACCAAAAAACAAAGCGGAGCACAGAGGCTATTGTCATTATTAATGAATTCAAATATTGCGGGCATATATCAAACCTTCTGAGGTTAACATTTATCGAATTCCATTGTTTTGGGCTGGAGAATAAATCAGTGATAATACATTCTCAAATAGTATAAACTAAGCAGGAAAGCATCCATCACAAAGTAATGAGGTTTCAAAAACATTTAGAGTGTTTTATTTTTGCGAATATTAATTTCAGATTTTGTGGTGAGAGTATGTGTGTGTGTTCTAAATGGAGGAGTGGGGAGGGGGGGATTCTGAGAGGTAATTTGAATAACCTTTGTCACTTCAGATAAGTGTTTCGTGTGAGGAAATGATAAAACAATTTTTAATGTTTTCCCTTAATGATTATTTTAAATGTACTTGTAAATAGTATTAACGGACGAGGGCTGTAAAATTCTAATAATGACCAGCTGGCGTTGAAATCGTCGATAAAAGTTATTTTTCCTAGAGAAAGCGGTTGTGTATTCAGATTAATGATGTGCACTCAAATACAATAAGCTTCTTAATCAAATCGGAAGGAATTGTGAAGCAAACAGACAGATAATGTAATATATAGATGCCCCAAAAGTTTTTTCTGTCAAGAAATAATTGTAATTAAGCGAGATTTTCACCAAATTCTCAATTGTTAAACACGTTCATTGAAATGCTGAAATGAATTTCAGTGATTTTATTTCCGTTCTCATAATTATTCATGAACAACTATTTCATTAGTTCGCTGGCACCATTTCATAATAAGGATGAAATTACAAGATTTAGAGTTTATATACCAACGTGTAACCTTTATTCAAATTTGTCGAGTCAAAATATTTCGGCATAGCGAATGAGGTTAAAATGAAATTCTACAAATGTAAATTTGCATGACCATGCATAAATATTGAATTAGAAAATTAATTTCTGCACATATTTTCTGTAATTGTTTCCTCCTGCAGATGAATGAAAGTAGTTACAAACAGTAATTTAATGGATAAGTTTTCAATACAACTGAACAACACAATAACGCGTTTTCAATAGAACTGAAGCTTTATGCACACTAATCTCTCATAATTTCTCAATAATTAAATCTAGAAAATGAAACGCTTTACTTCAGTGTTTCTGATTTTCTTCTGAATCTTTACGACAGATTTTACTAAAATTATTCAAAAATAAAACAGATTTTGTGTCCAAATCTTTAAAAGTGAAAACAAGTATAGTCGAATGCACCATAAAAATGTTTTCGAAAGCTTTCTATTAAAAAAAATTACAACTGCTGCTTTCAAAAGAAGAATTTATGGTAATAGAGTAAAAAATTGGAAATTCAATCTTAAAAATAAATGTACACAAAGAAAAGCAACAAATCACACACACTTTCCCTTAAATGTACAAATGTCATACATTTGGGTGTTATCATGACTTCATCTAAAATGGCACACACATCCAGAGAAAATACGAAAGAGCCCAGTAATGATACTAAAAAGTACAACCCAGTATAATACTAAAAAATACATCTATTAAAGTAATTTACAACTAAATAAAAGATTTTTAATAGATCTTATACTTTATTTCTTCCTAAATAATTAACTAATACTTATTTATTTTAACCTTCGTAAGAATCCATCTGAAATTCGCTGAATAAAGCATTTAGAAAAAAGAATTTTAAAATTAAACACAGAGAAGCTCAAATGCGGTTTTCTATATGCATTTCACATTTTAAAAAAACACATCTTGAATGAAAATTTTTATGCGCGTAAAAAAAATCGTACATAAAATTATAACGTATATCTTAAAACAACTACACGAAGAGGAAAACTACAAATCCAGGACATCCTAACCGCAAGACACCCGTTAGAAAAAGGATCCCCCGTCTCGCAAAAGTTCAAAGTATCACCGAGTGAAAGAAACCACTATTTCACAAACATTTACTGGTTTTTCCCCTGAAATAACACACATATCCATGGGAAGAAAAGAAGGGTGAAAAAAAATATACGTAACCCAGTATTTCTTCTGCGGACTTGATATTTTGACGCATTTTATGAAAAACGATGTCATAGTTCTAGAAAAAACATTCCTCTAAGGGGTATTAAAAGCGAACATCCGTTCCCTTCTAAACTGTCATGCAAGAAATAAAAAAAAAGAGAGCAAACCTGTATCAGAGAAATAGTAAGATTTCAAGAAATATATTTGTGGCATTTACGCTTTTGTCGTGGCAACATTCAAATACGCTACAGTTATTCCATTGGAAGCCAATTTCTTCTGCTGTTGATTCCTGCACGGAGCCTCGCCGAGAGAGGTACTTAGATTTAAAAGAATATTTTCGGTCGTATTTATGATTCTTTTATTCATTTTTTTTCAATTCTTGCTCTTCCCGGGAATAATTCTTCGAGAAACGTATTTTGTTTTAAAAACCATTAAAATAAAAGTTCTTTGCTTTCTGTTTCGGTATTGGTTTTTCTGGCCGTCCCGACCAAACGTATACGAGATTGCGGGATGCATTTCGACATCTTTGCTTTTGTATAATACCAGATTTTATTCGTTAAGGTATTTGCATACGGGTTTTATAGGGGATAAAAACAATGGAGTAAAAATAATTCTAATCCGAAAGAAATTCCTCCTCGTTGGGAAAGAAAGCCGCAAAAAATGCTGTTCTCCTGTTTTGAACCGATGAAAAAGTCCCAATTTACGTACAGCAATTGTTCTTATTTTGAGAAAGGGCGTTTGGATAAGGAAGCAAGCATTCCACAGTTGATTAGCCTCTGCCTTCGACTTGAGTTATCTCCTTGTTAGACTTTTTTTTATAGTTCTATTTATGATCTCAACCCGTTATTCTTTATAACTGATCAAACATTAGTAGAATATTGTAAGAGTATTAATACATTTGCAAATAAAAATCAAGTATGTGACAATGCTCATCATCTTTATTTCGTTAAGGCCCTATCACATGAAATTCAGATGCTGTTAGTACTAAAAATATCAAAGTAAGTTATGAACAAATAACTATAATGAAAATTTTCTTAAGCTAGGATAACACTTAGAAACCTAATGATGTATTGGTTAGCGCATTATGCTGCCACACCACAGGTCTGGGATTCAATTAGTGTACTAGGCAAAGCTGACTGAAACTTTCATTCCTTGAGTGGGTCGATAAAATGAAGACCTAGCTTGTGATTGGGGACTACACACTGGGTGCTTTCCATTGGGCTTACCACCTGTTGTGGGCATAAGCTTCCAGATCCTAGAATCTTTTATCTCGAAGGCGTGGATGGGTAACGCCTTGGCCCCTCGTGGATTACTTTTAATATAACGCTTAAATAATTCTGAACGTGTTTTATAAACAATAATTCTTCAAACTAATGTTCATTTTAGATATTTATCCAAGACTATTTTTGCATTGTGTTGAATAAAAAAATAATAATGATAATAATTACCTCATTGACATTTTAAGCTTTGCTTCAGCTACTATAATCTAAGTTTCCAGCAAAACGAAGGGTTACTGTTACGCGATTTAATGCTGAAACATTATATTTCGTACATTTCGTAACATTTAGCTTTCTGAGACAGGGCAAAAATTCTAGACTATGTTTGAAAAGTTCCCCCTCCCCCGCTACTTCAATTGAATTCTAACATATATTAATACCGGATGATCCTAGCTCTGATAGAGACTAGCTGTGCTTCTTTCCTCCTGGAGAAACAGAACTTTTCAGGGAAACGCATCCTCTACTAGCCATTAAAAATCATTCACTTCGAAATTTTATTAGATTGCGTCTTCTAGAGGAAACAAAAAAGAAGCAGGTACGTCTGAAGAGAGGCAATCGCGTACGCCCCTCGCTGCAGATTCGCGCAGATGCGTTATCAATATGGCCCCCCGTTGATAAGCGCCGAGAGTGAATCCTGTTTTTCAGAGAGAGAGATTGCCATGCCATCTATCTCTCGGAATAGCTTTTCCTTTTCTCTTCCCGGAATGATTCTTTGATCCATTTTTTCGATCCGAAGCGTCTTGGAGGATTGCTATAATTTTCTACAATGCATGGGGGTATTTTTAACGCGGAGAATTCTCTCCTGTTTTTTTGTTTGTTTATTTGTTTATTTTCTTGTTGTTACTATTTCTGAAATTGTTCCAAACAAACAATCATGGACATGCGCGGGCGCTCTCATCTTTTAACTCTGCATTATTAATGAACAAGAACATTTCTCTATACTTAGGGTGTTTTGTTTTTCAGCAATGTTGTAAATACACTGCATGTATTCTAAGCATTGAAGGTGAGGGTTTCAATTCTTGATCATTCTTCATAATGACAAGCATATAAAATATTTTAGATCGAATATCAATTTTACTTTTTACGACGAAAAGGAAAATCCAGGACAATCTGGAGCTTTACGATACGATAACGGACTTAATTCTGCTACTGATATCTCTTTTCACGAATCATTCAGTCGTCACTTAGGTGTTAGGTACAAGACATACCATCTACATGTTGTCAAACGTACACATACATCACTGATGTATAAAATTTAGATTAGGTAGCAAATAAAAGAGGAGTGCTTACTCGTCTCGGGAAAGGTCTTAAATCTTGATCTAATAAGAATAATGACACTGTCTTACATGCAGTAAAACTGAATGTTTCTTTAAAAAACCAATTCATTTATAACACTTATACATGAAGACGTATATTACAACTATGAAGGCGAATTTCCCCAGGTTCAAAACAAAGCCGTGATAAAAGAGGAAAACGTCGTACAGTGGCAAACTTCTACATTTTATTTTAACATATCAATGCGTATAAACTTCAAAAATTTTAAGTCCTGCGGTGGATGGGCAGACCCCCCAAAAAAACGCAGCTCCTCAGGACAACAGCATAGGCGAGAAAGATGATGAGAAACTCAAGCCAAGAGGTTAGTAACAGAAGCAAATCACGCCCAAGGACGCGACAAAGAAAGTGCGAAAAAAGAGACGCCAGTAGACGTTAAATACATTTCTATTTAATTATATTTGAATCCGCGACGCGCCAACTGGCAAAAGGGAAATAAATAGCTACCCTTACAAAACCGCAAAGTGGCGTGATCTGAGACAGAGTATTAACCTAAAACATAACAGCGCAATATACTACGAAAGGAACTGTAGGCATTTCCCATGCAAAGAGAATAAAATAAATGAAAATAAATGAAAACGGAAGATTGCTTTTAAGTAAGGCAGGTGAAAAAAAATAAAACTTTACAGGCGAAGCGAAGAAAATCCGAATCGAAAGTGCAAAGAATAAATTTTGAACGCAGATTAAGTTTAGAAATAATTACCAATTAAGTAATTGATAATTAAAAATAAGATATGTGATGATCTGCATCACAACAACATCACGATAAACAATACCATCTTAAAAAAAAAACAGGAAAAAAGAATAAAAGATCAGTAGAGAATTCTGGGAAGGGAGATCGGGTTTACAGAGAGATTTGAGTGGTTATGCATATGCATGATTACTTGCAGCATAAAATGTGTTTCAAAATGTTCTGATATTTTAATCTATTAATAAGACGCGTCACTTATTTTAAAAATACTAATGTCTTCATTTTAATATGGAGGCTCAAACATGGAGGCTCTGTTTGGAACAAATTATCCCATAAATGTCGACCTGGACTCTTTGGAGACATTCAATCTTTTGATGAAATTATCAATAACATTATGAAATATATAAGAACTAATCTCCTTAATGTTAAATCTGTTTTCTTTCTTCAGCTGTCGAAAATTTGAGTATTGTTGGTACACGGTTTCCCTTTGAAAAAAAAAACGAATAAAAAATAAGTTTAATGGCTTCAAATCCTACTGACAAATTTTCGGACGTTCATTGCAAAATTCTCACCATTTTTCTAGAGAATTTTCATAATTTCTATGGTTCTGCTCGATGTTGTAATTTTA